>OZ004350.1:12532456-13153070 GCA_963924445.1 Philereme transversata | reverse complement strand
ATACATCACTAAATAACAGATGGTGCGCAGTAAAAGAACGCACTCGACTAAGTGCTCTATCTCACTCGCACCCGCTTGAACAGTTGTTACCTCGCGCTCGCACCTACAGTGGACTTTCAATGTGTCTGGCAAGATGTAAAAACCACAAAAACTGTCCGGCTATTGAGGTAACATCTTTTTATATGTCCCCAAGTAACATATATAAAATTGAGCTTTTATACTATAACGAAAGTATAATTATAATTTATCAAAGTTTAGGGGTGTCTGGCAAGGGGTAGCAACTGTCATAAGTGTCCGGCAATGGATGACGAGATTTCTATAGTTATCCCGAAGAAAATATAAAAAAATTGAGCTTTATGTTCTAACAAATTTTAAGTACTATTTTATACACCTTTACTACCTGTTACCTGCCCAGGTAACCACAACCCAAACTCTATAGTCGCTGGTCGTTCTTACCTGTATAGGAGACATGTACAGAGAAAATTTCAACTTTTATAAAATAATGAAGGTCTGGCCGTCGTGGGCTCTTGGGCTAATTGTAATATCTCGTTAAAAACTTAATACTCTAACTAGGTCTCTCTTGGGTCGACGTTGCTAACACTACATAATATATAATATTTCGAATCTAGGTCAACTTCTAAGATCTTCTATGGCAACCCTGCTGATGGAAGAGTGAGACGGACTGATGAATCTGACTGACCCTGACCTGACGTCTGACGGACGATCGCTTCGCTTGCTTCACTTGCTTGTTCAATGTTCTTCATCTGTCTTGTTCAACAACGAAATATCATCAAAAACTTGCAAATTGTATTACATACTACAGGAAACATTGATTATATAGATCATACTCTACTATAATGTAAGCAGGACTTTCATCATAATGAGCTCTAGTTCATATATTATACTCCATATCCTTCTTAATTCAGAATTTCACTGTTTCAGTTCCAGAAAACATGACATCGAATCTAATTAGCACGCCGCCGTCGGTCTCATGGGCTCAGAGAAGCTCTCGAGTTTTTTTAACGTTCAATGTCGAATGTGAAAAACCGGACATCAAAATTGAAAAGAAAACAGTTTCATTCAAAGGCACATGTGCACCTGACAACAAACTCCATGAGGTTATCATTCCACTGTATGCTGAAGTAGACCCTGAGAGGAGCAGTTTCCGCAACAAAGGTAGATTAATCGAAGTCTATCTGACCAAAGATAAATCTGATGAACCATTCTGGCCAGCTCTTACAAATGATAGGAAAAAGCACCACTGGCTCAAAGTGGATTTCGAGCGCTGGCAGGATGAAGACGAGGAAGGTGTTGTGGGAGACGACTTTGATGATATGAATGATTTATTTGCCAACAAAATGGAACTTAGTGATGGTGCAGATGACAAAGATGAATCAAGCTCAAGTGATGGGGAAGACCTTCCAGATTTACAATAAAGGATCTCAACATAGGAATTCTACAACAACCAAATAACATCAGCTAGATTAGTACCTACCTATATTGTAATTAATGACAATATTGTGCTTTTATACAAATAACAGTGGGTTTGAGGTATAGCTCATTATTGTTTAACTGAACCTAGTTGTGTGCACTTGCACAAATGGTATGAATTTTTTAATTTTCAATACCAAGTAGGTACCAAATTTATGAGTTCTTTACATATTCATGTATACAAAATATATAGGGTCGGTACGCCGGATGTGCGACTGGATTCAGTTTGCGACCAACTGACGGCATTAGTTTCTTTAAATCAAGATAATAGCGTTTCTAGAAATTACAGAGATAAAAAAAGAATCCTTTGCGTTGTTAAAACGATTAGGAAATGAGAATTTATTCAGTTGGAAACATTGTTACTCCCAGCGCCAATAAAAAAAATCTCAATGTGCGTGATGACTCAGTGGTGTGTGGATGTGTAGTGATTTATAAAAAAAATAACAGGACGCGCGGCGATCAAAGGTAAGTTTTATTGCTTATTTTATGTTGTACATACAATTTAGATGTTTTACTGTTTTTAAACTTAATATCAAATTAAAATTCAGTGGTCGGTAACTGAATTGCATATTTATCAAAAAAGTCAGAAAAAACCGACGCCTAAAGCATTATTTTGTTTTGCTTACTTTGAACCTAATGGTTCATACATGACTGTTACAATTTAGTGTGGAGGATTATAAAAGTGTAAAGATTCTTATCTTTGGAAAGCGACCACCAGTTTCTTTGAAGAAACTTTGTTTAATTTACCTTCAAATATTGGGTGGTAAAGAGGTGGTCGGTAACACACATAAATTGATATGAAGGTATTAGTTTACTGCCACCGTAATTTAGTATGAAAGAAACAGCGGCCGCAAACCGAAACAACTAGTAAGTTCATTGAGTATGCGACCACGTGGGATTTTATTTTCAAATTTGGTCCATTATTAATTTGCCCGTTGAATAATAATAAGTTTAGCAAACATGTGGTTGTAATTGATGAATACTAAATATCTTCCCGTTTAAAATTATACAAAGCCATATTTAAGATCAAACTTTTTTTAGATGGAACCCTCAAAAAGTACTATTACTACAAAAAAATAAAAAGACTACAATACACCGAAGTAGCACTAAAATAAGCCCTTGATGACATTAGAAAGAAAGGCAAAGGAATAAGGGAAATCTGCAGGCTATATCAGATCCCTTGAACTACCATTCATGACTGTCTTAGTGGAAAAAGAAGTGAGACTATTGAAACAAAGGGACCAGATTCAGTACTAGGCATAGATGGAGAAGAAAAACTTAAAGAGTGGCTTGTCGGTTGCACTAGAGGAACTAGGGATGAGAATGGTCTTCGTCCCAACCTGTCAAAAACACAAGCTGCGCTTTTCACCTCCGAAACCGGTATTCAAATCGGACCCTCATATATCCTGGCAAGGCGTAAGCATCGACCACTGCTCGTTACCTTGGTATCTGGGCATAACGCTCGACAAGTCCTTGACTTACAAAGCTCACTGCAAAAATGTCAGCCCACGTGCTTCGAATAACTGGCCGATCACTCTCGTTTTCAGCAGGTGAATTTGCTTGCCCAGTGTGGCAATGGTCTGCCCATGCGAGGAAAATACTGCCCTTAACGACACGTGCAGGATTATAATAGGCTGCCTAAAACCGACCCCACTCAAAATGCTCTACCCACTAGCAGGCATTGCAGTGTTGAAAAAAATAAGCATGAAACTGACGACCGGCACCCACTCTGCGGCCATCAGCCGCCATCAGCCCCACTGAAAAGACGTAAGAGCTTCCTTAGATCCACCAATCCCACGAACAAAAGCCCGGCAGTAGCGAGACTTGAATTATGGTCGTCCCATCATACTGCCCCTCCTGATTACATTCCACTAGCTGAGCATCTTCCTTCCGGCTACAACCTGCAACCACCTGCACTGGACACGAGAAGACTTAATCCAGGCAACAGAAAGGGTGTTGAAGTTGCACTCTATTGGGCTAATAAAATTTAGAAGTCAAATAGCCATTGACACGAAAGAAGAAGAATAAACCCTACTCTAAATGTTTTCTAGACTATTTTTGTTGAAATTACTTCTGTTCTATATTATCAAAAGATTAAAATTAAATTGTTTTTGAATCAATTATAATTGTTTTATTGAAATAATTTTAACATCAAAAATAGTGGTCGCAAACCAGCACGCTGGTGGTCATTAACTGATGAAAGTGGTCGCTAACCGACATTTTGGCTATATTTTCACTTTTTCGCCATTTTACAATAATTAATGGTTGAACATATAATATTTTATGTTTTATATTCAAACTAGACTATGTTTGAGACTTATGCTAACACATACTATGTCACATGAAGGAAACATTTTATTTTACTCCTCTGAAGTGGTTAAACTGGTCGCTATCCAGCGCATCGACCCTATAATACCTACCGAAGTCAAAAAACCTGATAAGCACTAGTATTTTTGGTGTTTTATTTCTATAGATTAGTTATTACCACCAAAGGGTGGCTGATATATTGTAAAAACCCCCATAATCATTTGCTGACATTTATGTAGGTGCTAGATCTTTAAGTTTGAAGAACAAGCTTTAAATTAATTTTTCTTTATTACTTAAGTGGAGTGTGTGGTTTTATTATGTGTGACGACCTCCTCGTCGACGACCTCGACGTGGCGCAGTGGGCGAATAGCCGGCTGAGACGCAGGAGGTAGCGGGTTCGATTCCCGCTGCTCAACAAATGTTTGCATGATCTAAAAATATTTGTTCCGGGTCTGGATGTGTTTCTATATACTATAAGTATGTATTTACAAAAAAAATTATATAAGTATTCTATCAGTTATCTGGTTCCCATAGTACAAGCTCTGCTTAGTTTGAGGCTGGATAGCGTTGTGTAAAATGTCCAGTAATATTTATTTTATTTATTATGTGTATTTACACAGTACCTTAAGTATTGTTTGCTTTGGTATGGTAAGATACAATAAGTACCTATTATTATAGTTTTGATGAAGTTAAAATAATATGGCCACTACGGATTAATAAAAAAAATGGACAAAGGTCTGCTTTCAGGTGCTGTATCAAAAGTATATCAGACAGTTGTAAATACAGTGCTAAACTCACATTTGTGACACCTGTGCCCATTATAGCCAATGGCCAAAAGGCAGCCATGTGCAGTATGACAGGCTGTATTATCATGCATTGGTGACTACATCATTCTATGGGTACTTCTTATCTAAGTAAAGCGGCGCCGACGACGCTATGCGGGTTCGGCGTCACATCTTATTTTATTTATCCGTGATACTCTGTTAAAATGAGGTAAGTATATGATAAATGGGTGATTTATGAACAATTTTTTTGTAAACTATAAAGCATTGCTTACTTATCATCTTTATCCCACCTACATATACATCCTACTCATATACATACCTAAATAAATCTCAAATGCAAAATATTGAAAGATCTCTGAGCACACATATAAATAATGTTTTGTTTCTTTAATTCATCTGTGGTTCTGGATATCTTTGCAAAGTAATTAGCTATTAGGCATTATCTGTATATTTTATCACTGCATTTATTTTAAAACGTCTAATATACGTACTTTCGTTCTTCAAATAACTTTTGTTTTTTATTCATGAATACCTATCTTCTTAGAATTAGGGAATCTTCCTATTAAAAGCGACGCGACCGAAGGTCTCATTTATTTTTATAGCTGACCTCTAGTCAAAAGATGGTCGTCAAAGGCTGCCTACATCATCTTTGTTGCCTATCTAGGGATATGCAAGGTTGTCGGCAATGCGACTCTTAAACGCAGGTAAAATCTGTGGCCACCCGTTGTGCATGTCATGGGGCTCCAGGAATGTACCTGTGCCACTCCTGTGGCTGATTGAAAGCTCAATCACTAAACTCCTTGGCTTGCCAGCAGCACAGGGGCCGCACCAAGCATTTGTGTAGAAGGCAGCCGAAGCTATCAACCCTATATCACAAGACCAGTGGCCGTCTCCCTCTTCCACCACGAAAGCTCAAGGTGCACATTTGTAACATCCTATATATCTATCCAGCAGCCTATGGCTGCCATACACCATTGCTAAACAGTAAAGTAAGCCATTGCGCTGTACTGGTCGCACGATCCCTGTGTAAATTTTCATGCAAGAGTGGAGTTATGCCTAATGTTCAGTATAAAGAGACCTATGACAATGCATAAAATAAAAATAGCAACAAACCATAGACGAACTAGTTATGTATCTACAGAAGACTTCTTATTATCTCTTTATAGTTATAGAGAAACTCTTTAGAGTTTTTTTGTTTTACGCATAGAGTACGGCCTAGGTAAGGCATCTGCCTACTATTGACCGGTGCTCTACGTCACATCAATCAGACATTTTGTTAGATAATTCAAAAATAAATTTTATCATGATTTAAATTCAGTGTAAACCTATCGTTGGTTTTTTGAACCATAAATTGTAAAAATGGCCTTTGATTAACTAAATTACATTTAATAAGTTTAGGATGGGTCAGCTGGAAGCAAAAACATCTTCGAATATAGCCAAAGATGCCTCAAAAAAGGCTGCATCTAAAGCTAGCAAAGCTGGCGCAATGCAAAGTAGATTAGATCTATCGGATCCTAAAATTCTGGCAATTATTGGGCTTGTTGGAATTCTTGCGCTACTGCTGTGGTTCGGGTACAGAAATGGCTGTTTGCGGCGAAGGGGCGGACGAAGAAACTCCTGCTGATAGATATTGTAATACTTTACCGAACGTTGAGAACTGAGAATGAATTCAGCAACAGAATTTACTAAAAATGCTAACCCAGTAGTGACAATAGAATCTACTGAAAGGCGCGGCTCTCTGAAGGACTTTCTGAACTTTGCGGACCCTAGAGTCCAGGGAATGCTTCTTCTTGCACTCCTCGTGCTTCTTTCGTTGCTTCTCTGGTACGAGTTCTCTTACAGATGTACTTTTCGCCGTCGAAGAAGGTGCTCATGCTGTTCATAATAAGGTACCTAGTAGGTAGATTGTTTAGTTTAGAACCTTTGTAGCTCGCGTAGTTCCAAAACGAATACCTAGATTACCTAGGCCGATTTTAGTGCAACCTTTATTTAAAAGCTGGTTTTTATGAAATGGTTCAAAGTATGGTGGATAAAATCATATGAACTCAGACCGTCCGTCGTCTCAGCAAAAAAGTCGCAATATACACAAACAAAAACATATCTTTCTTTTTAGGGTTCCGAACTACTGAGCCCATGGGCTTAAAATTTTTAATAGTTATATAAATAATACTGGGCTTCCTCTATTTCAAGTAAAAAAACAAAAATAATTTCATTTTGATGGCCAAAAGAGGCAAAATGGTGTAGGTCAACATTTCAAAATAGGGTTACTAGGTCAAGTGAGGTAGCATACCAAAGACATTGATTTATAAATTCCAAAACCATTAACCCCCCCTATATCTCCGAAGTTTGCGAAGTGCAAATCTTATATTAATATGATTGATAGATACATATAAGTACTTTAAGTAAAGAACAGGAAAAGTCTTAAGTTTTCTTGGTTTAACGGTCACATTAACTAAACTTGAGAGCAAAAAAAAACGCACATTCATGATTTTTTGACATAACTAAAAAAAAAACAAAAAATATTATGTTTCTGTAATGCAGATTCATAGTCTATTTTAATACCTATCCAGTGGTATCTGATTTGTCTTTCAATCATTACATAAAAATGCTTTTGTGGATCAATAACAAAAATGCATGTTTAGTAAAAAATTCTTTATTCAAGTATTGGTGTCAAAGTTATGAAATTAAAAGATAAAATTAATTAAAAGTTTGTTATTAATACCGAGTGTTCCCTCCCCTAGCCTGAATCACTGACTCCATCCGTGTTTTCATTGATGTTACTAGACTTTTGATAAAGTCTTGAGGAATAGCCTCCCATTCCTCTGCGATCGCCTGTTGCAGCTCCTGTAGAGTCGATGGAGGAGCATCTCGGCCTCGAACTCTTCTTTTCAGCTCGTCCCATAGATGTTCGATGGGATTGAGGTCTGGGCTTCGAGCTGGCCACTCCATAACGGTCACATCCACCTCTTGAAGGTACTCGATCACTATGCCAGCAGTATGCGGTCTTGCATTATCTTGCATAAACAGAAAGTTTTCGCCGATAAACCCAGCAAAAGGTACGACGTGGCTCTCGAGTACTTCCTCAATGTATCGTATGGAAGTCAATCCTCTTGATTGGCGACCAGTATTCGGTCCGGTGATGAAGGCAAGCTCGGTTTTTGCTTCCATAGACATGCCTCCCCAAAACATGATTGATCCACCGCCATAGGCGACACGTTCTGTTATGCAGCATTGGGCAAATCGCTCTCCCGATCTTCTATACACCTTCCCCCGTCCGTCGTTGCCATGCAAGCACATCCTGCACTCATCAGAGAACAGGACTGCACTCCACTGCTCTTCGGTCCAATTCAAATGGTTTCGAGCGAACTGAAGGCGGGCTTCTCGGTGGGCTGGGGTCAATTTCGGCCCGTTTGCTGGCCTGTGTGCAGTCAGGCCACCTTCTCTCAATCGTCTTCTGACTGTCCACCGGCTAACTTCTACTTCACGAACTTCTTGAAGTCGTTGGCCCAGTTGAACTGCGTTCAAACGACGATTTCTTAAAGATGTCGTTATAAGAAAGCGGTTATCACGCTCTGTTGTAGCACGGGGACGGCCCGATCCTTGTCGCCGTTGGTAGCCACCAGTCTCTTGATACCTCTGGTATACACGCCGAACGGTAAATCGGCTCAAACTCAATTGTCGAGCCACTTGACTTTGCTTAAGCCCCGATTCAACAAGGGCAACCACTTGAGCGGCTACTTCTGGTGTAGTATCCATTTTCGTGTTCCGTTTGAAGCCAATATCAAAAGAGAACCTTTCACACTGTACGTTGGTATGCAAACGATGACCATTTTTTTTTTTTTTTTTCTTTTTTTTTCGAATGGACTAATCTCGCTGTTGGCCTCTGAGGCCGTGACAGCTTAACCGAACTTTTGGCGAGCGCAGATGGCGCTCAGCCCAGTAAGTTTTTTAGGCAACTAGCGCAAGGGCACCACTTAGGTACGAACCTCGGCTTGGGCTGTTGCCGGGATGGGGATAGGAGAGAAACGCCCGGGTACATGTCTGTACCTCGTATAAGCGGCGACTGAAGGGACTCGTCGACCTCGCCGGCGAGGTCGGTGTTTCTGTGAAGTGTTTGCTCTGTCTGATATAGATGACTCACCTTCCGCATTAGCAGAGGTGATTTCGTCATCCGGGTCTCCGAGAACGTGTCTCGGACGACGGAGGATTTAAATGATGACCATTCCTTTTTTTTTTTTTTTTTCGAATGGACTAATCTCGCTGTTGGCCTCTGAGGCCGTGACAGCTTAACCGAACTTTTGGCGAGCGCAGATGGCGCTCAGCCCAGTAAGTTTTATAGGCAACTAGCGCAAGGGCACCACTTAGGTACGAACCTCGGCTTGGGCTGTTGCCGGGATGGGGATAGGAGAGAAACGCCCGGGTACATGTCTGTACCTCGTATAAGCGGCGACTGAAGGGACTCGTCGACCTCGCCGGCGAGGTCGGTGTTTCTGTGAAGTGTTTGCTCTGTCTGATATAGATGACTCACCTTCCGCATTAGCAGAGGTGATTTCGTCATCCGGGTCTCCGAGAACGTGTCTCGGACGACGGAGGATTAATGACCATTCCCTCAATATGCACTCTTTTATACCTGCGATAAATCCCGCCGCCGGCCTTACCTGGATCGAGCGACATAAGGGGGTCTATTGTTTTGTTGCTAATGAGTTGTTTTTAAAGGTAAATGTCAACCCTTTATCAGTTCTGCGAATGCCTAGATTATGCACTTTAATTTAATTTGATTTTAATTTGCTGTAAGCTCCAAATAAAAAAATTTTTAACTTTTAAGTAAAAATGTGCGGATGTGCGATTTTATTGCTCTCAAGTGTAGATGGCACCTGCTTAATTAACTTAAATAAACCTATCTAGGTTCGGAACCCTCGGTGCGCGAGTCCTACTCGTACACTTGACCGGTCTTGTTTAATCCCTTCTCTTGTTGCCATTAAAGATACTATATTAACGTATTTAGTCGATTTCGGTTTTCTGTTTTTAGGCTTGCACAACGATCCCTAAACGTATTTAGCGACTAAACATGTTTAAAATTGACGTATTTTTAGATGTGACAACTCCTTTAATCATATTTAGCCACTAAATACGTTTAGGCATCTTTGCGCAAGTCACCCTATTTTTATTTTATTAGTGTGGATGAAGTAGATTTCACACACTCGGATCTTGGGCTATGATTGAAATAAATTACGAAAGGTTTCTTAGTAAAATAAAACAACATCGTGGACACCATACCTTATTTATTATTGAAGTGAGATACATTTATTGCCGACGAGATTATAGATACATAAGTAAATCTTATCTATCATGAAAACTAATTATATTTTCAGATTTTATAAAACTCGGCAGCAGAAATAACACAATTAATATTGGAATCAACATATCCCTGATGATAGTATGGACGCCGAAGTTACTTTTAATCTGAAATAAAGAAAAATATGTTATAAAATTGAAACACACAATTAAAAAGTTACGAATAAAATGTATCTACTTGGTATTTTCTTGCAATAAGATAATCTACAGTACAGAAAGTATATCTAACTACCCTACCACGACGTTTCGGCACTTATAGCGATATAGTTAACAAAAATATTCAGTAGTCGGAATATACCTACCTACATAGTTTCATTTTTGTAAGTTCGTCATACTTTACACATAAAAATAAAAAAAATATAATAAATAAACTTCTATCTATATTATATCGGACGATTTCGGTGTTACATACGTTGGGTTTGTCCGGCCGAGTTCGGCTGACAAAGCCCGGCATACTTCAGCCGATGACGGTTTGGTAAGTAACGTAAAGCCTCGTATTCATGGTAAACATTCGTTTAGCAACAGTTGATCAACGTTGTTGATTAACAGCGAGAATGCTGCTGGAAACTTTGTTTAAATCAATATGGGTTGTCCACACACGCCAGTCTGCGTTAAAATGTTGCCGAGGAAGTTGTGTTCTCTGCATCTGATGTAGGTATGTCGTTCTAATTTTATTTTTTAGCCGCCTTTTTTTCTCTAGTAAATTGATTGCGCAGTACATGTATTTTAGCTTCCACGTCTCTTTTGGGTATATTTAGGGCTTGAGAAATTTCTTGAAATGCATCGTTCTTTTTGTTTCTATCCTTGTATTCTTTGATAGAAGAATCCCATGTAACGTTTTTGATTGAAATTGCATAATTTTATCGTTGCTCCACACTACCGCCATGTTTATAAACAGTTGCAAACACGTCCACACACGTCAACATTTGTTGATAAACTGATGTTTTCGCTCGCCGGGCGTCAACTCTGCAACACGGCGTGATCAACTCCGCAACACAAGTGTTGCCCGCAATATGTTGACAGCAAGTCGGCAACATGTTTATGCAACCATGTTGGTAAACAAATGTTTACCATGAATACGAGGCTAAGTCTAAATTAGCTAAGCATAGTTGTAATTAAATGGAAACCTTTATTTGATACGACATACAAAAGGAACACAATAACAGATGATGGCCCACGGAGTATATTATCCTTGACTTCTGGCTAGTTACGTCAAATTGGTACACAAAATACAAATTTACGTGTGTAATATAAATACCTACTTAAGCAACAGGAACATCCCACGCAACTTCCAACTAACAGTAGCACAAATTAAGAGTCGCGTCAGAATGGCGCCAGCTCAGCATTTATTGTGCTTTAAGTATTTGTGATGATCGTCACAATGTCAGTAGTATAAGTTTTGACCTTACCATCCTTCACCGGGATCTGTATGTCCCAGTCGCCGCCGCCGCCGGTGCTCCAATCATCGCACGTGATATCATTTCCAGTTTCTGCCGTATTCTCTTCTTTTATATCTAAAAAATATTAGTTGAAATGAGCTAGTGACTATACTAGATGCCAACGCTCCTGACAGACGAGGCCGCGCATAACGTGGGACGAGCGACGATGATATTGCATCTCGCTCACTCTTGCAGTCTTTACAGGAGCCGTAAATAATGCGCGGAGCATACACCAATTACCAGTAATTGATCGAACGAAGCGAGATCTCCAAAATCAACTTGGGCAAATCGGCGTTGCATGTATGTTTGTTTGTCCGAGGATAACTTTCGAAGCGTTTATCCGATCATCGTGAAATTTGTATAGGTAGGTAATGATGGCACAATTTTGGTGACTCAATGAGCTAAAAATTTGGGGGGGTTGTTGAGATATTGGGGTTCAAGAGGGGTAAAAAAAAATGAGACTATTAGGTCAAGTGAGACGTCAAATGAAAGGTCTTCATTAGCACATTTCGACCCCATTTTTATTTTTAGTAGTTTTTGGGTTTATTAGCCATAATAAAAACTAAATTTTGACAAAATTCACAGGGTACACCAGTGACCCCACAGTGCTGTAATTTGGTATGCGTGTAGCTTAAATATCACAAGTATAGGCAAAAGTCTGAAATCTAGAATAACTGCAGTTTGTACCCTAAAAAAAATGGGTCCCAAATAATATGAACTCGCGTTACCTGTAATTTGAATGAAACTGTAGGTCAAGTTAGTTGGTTATTTCGTGGCAATCAGCTCAGGACCGCGAACTCTGGAAAAAATGGGGGGGAGGCCTTTGCCCAGCAGTGGGACACGAATGGCTGATAATAATAATAATAGAAACTTACCTTCCTGAGCGACATCGCCATTTTCTTCGGCGACTTTCTCTGTAAAGAGTAAATACAAATATAAAGGCGTGGTCGAACACAACACAGCGCACAATGTTCCTTTATGCCAGCGGTGGGCAAGTCGTCCACCGCGGAGGCAGGTTAGGAAGCCCGTGCAGCACTTTCCAAAGGCGTTAGTTTCAAGCTTTGTTTGAAGATATAGAGCTCTTTTAGAAGGATCTTTTCTGTCAAAGTGAGATTGTTCTAGACAAATTTTGACAATGTCTTTGAGACTTTAACAGTTTGACATATAATCCAACTTTTTGGGCGACTTATCTCCAGACAGCGCTAGTTCGAACATATATCTTTTTTTCAAATCGAAAATGGGAAGCTCTTATTGTTATTTGTTTTTTACACGTCTTAGCCGACACAGATACAATTATCATTTTTTTATAAACGTTATAAATAGAAGATGCTCCGGTGGTAATATTTATTTCTATTATGCAAACCGAAACCACCCTTCAATGAACAGAACTGCATTAGGCCTGGAAACAGTAAAAAGTTACCCTTGTACGTGGGTGAGACCACAAAATAGATAGGCGGTGCGAGGGTTGATCTATTGTGTTCTGCTGGGACAGTCGTTTGCCTGCCTTTGCGCCTTACGATACACACTCTACTATACGCTCAATTTATTATTATTTGATGAACTTTGCTTTCTTTACGGACTACGATTTGGTTTTGTGTATACGGATTTCGACGAGCGCAACCCCCTCCACATTACTTTGTCATGCTCATGGCCCAACTGCGAGTCAATTTGTAAATTCCGAGAATGCATTTTGAATACAAAAACATAATAACGCTTCGGTTGCGCGCTGCTCTGTTGTCACCTAGGAGAGTTACAGACATAGCGATAATTCGGTCTCTTATCGGCCTACTGTTATTACAGGTAAAAGATTTGCGCCCACTTTTACAATCCGGATCATGGGTGAGAACACATCGCGCAAAATTAATAAAACTAAATTAAATATTGAACCTTGCAGTCATTTTTGGTTAGTTAACAAACGAATTAAGCTTAGGAATGATAAAATGGCCAAAATAAATTTTCTAATCAGATAGCTAATTTTAAGAATTTTCCACCTCGCCGTCTTTGAAGGTCGATTTTCGCCTAGCCCCTTAAGACTACTTTTTTTTAATGGTTATGAAAGCTGAGTCTGGAGAATTCGTAAGACTTATTTAAGAACCATGAAATAACTTGTTAAGATTTTTAATTTGAAGTTAAAAATTTAAGTCATAGTTCACCGAATGTAATTTTTTGACTTTACACCAACATTTTCATAGTTTTCATCAAAGTCACGTAGCTGATTATTGTATGCATAAAAGAACAACTCATAAAAATTCAGCAGCAAAAAAAAATCTCAAGAAAGTTTTCTACTTTTTTTTAAAGAATTTTTTAAGTTGTCAAGTCAAAAATTTTCAAAAATTCGGAAAAAAATTCATAACTCGAAAACTATAAAAAATCGTGATATGTTCCATGGGGTGATTCGGGTACCCCAAAAGGTGTTCTATCTCTGGACTTTCGCTTGACACAATTTTTTGGGGCACCCTGTATAGGCAGGTAATGATGGCACAATTTTGGTGACTCTATGAGCTAAAAATTTGGGGGGGTTGTTGAGATTTTTGGGTTCAAGAGGGGTAAAAAAATGAGACTATTAGGTCAAGTGAGACGTCAAATGAAAGGTCCTTTTAGCACATTTCGACCCCGTTTTTATTTTTAGTAGTTTTTGTAGTTTTTGGATTATTAGCCATAATAAAAACTAAATTTTGACAAAATTCACAGGGTACACCAGTGACCCCACAGTGCTGTAATTTGGTATGCGTGTAGCTTAAATATCACAAATATAGGCAAAAGTCTGAAATCTAGAATAACTGTAGTTTGTACCCCAAAAAAAAGGGTCCCAAATAATATGAACTCCCGTTACTTGTAATTTGAATGAAACTGTAGGTCAAGTTAGTTGGTTATTTATTTCGTGGCACTATTTTAATAGTCAAAGATTACGAATAATATTTTTTTTTTTGTTTTTATGGTAGACTCTCAAGATCTCAGTTCGGGGCGAACCACTAGTAATATTGAAAATGAAACAAACGTGTTTATTGGTCAGCCCCGTCTGCCACGAGTCTTGGCGTGAACTATAGTGACCTAGCGGCAGTTTTTTTCACACCTAGAACTACCATAGAGTACCGTGGTACCAATTGTAATGACTAGACCTCGAAAAAATAATTGTACTCTCTGCGAATATTTGTCCCGAAGCGGGAATCAAACAGAGTTAACAATGACCAACTTTCAGAGAGATGAGAATGTGTTTTTTGGCCATATTTTAAATATTAAACATATAGAAACTTACCTTCCTGAGCGACATCGCCATTTTCTTCGTCGATTTTCTCTGTAAAGAGTAAATACAAATATAAAGGCGTGGTCGAACACAACACAGCGCGCAATGTTCCTTTATGCCAGGGGTGGGCAAGTCGTCCACCGCTGAGGCAGGTTAGGAAGCCCGTGCAGCACTTTACAAAGGCGTTAGTTTCAAGCTTTGTTTGAAGATATAGAGCTCTTTTAGAAGGATCTTTTCTGTCAAAGTGAGATTGTTCTAGACAAATTTTGATAATATGTCTTTGAGACTTTGACAGTTTGACATATAATCCAACTTTTTGGGTGACTTATTTCCAGACAGCGCTAGTTCGATCATATATCTTTTTTTCAAATCGAAAATGGGAATCTTTTATTGTTATTTGTTTTTTACACGTCTTAGCCGACACAGATACAATTATCATTTTTTTATGAACGTTATAAATAGAAGATACTCCGGTGGTAATATTTATTTCTATTATGCAAACCGGAACCACCCTTCAATGAAAAAAACTGCATTAGGCCTGGAAACAGTAAAAAGTTACCCTTGTACGTGGGTAAGACCACAAAATAGATAGGTACAAAAGTACAACGAGCGACAACAGGCGCACGCAATATCAAGTCGGTCGAACGTTCGACCGAGATCATTCCGATAACCGAGCGCGTCTATGTAGGAGTGCGACTGTTTAAAAATATGTTATTTATTTTTGCTAACAAAGGTAAGTAGTAACTTAGGTCTAATTACAATGAGAAGTTATTTCGCTTTACTAACTTTGTGCGAGACTGATGCTTGAAGTAGGTTCATAAGAACCTGTATTACACTCTGTGAGTATAACAATCAAAGGCCTATGAAAGGACCTTCAGACATTTGATTGCATAAATGATATTGTTTTCGCTCGTTGTACTAAACTTAGCTTCTGTACCAAACATTTGAAGAGGGTGTCTATGAGAAGGTCGCAGGTTCGTTTCCCGGCTGGCCCGTAATGGAATTGGATAATTCTAAACCACAAGAAGCAATAGTAGTATTCAAACTTTCGCGATCACTGTACATAATTACTGATTAAAACGGGTATTTACCGCGTATGTACCTTTTTTATGTTATCCCGACGCTTCGGCTGTGTTACACCCGTGGGTGGACTGATGCCCTTATGACGCAACTGTTAAAAAAAATCCTATGAAATTTATGGAAATTACCAGCTTCATTTTCAGCTGTCTCTCCTTTCATCATTTTCAGAATATATTGCTTTTCCTTGGTCAGATGTTTCTTTCCATTCAGATGGCTGGTCATTTGATCTGAGCACGACACTGACGTCTGAAATACAAGAAATATTAATTAGTTGGACCACCTTTTATATATTTTGATAATACATGCTATGTACACATGCTTTGGGATACAATCTAGGTCTAAGAATTGATAACTATATTTTGTATCTGATTGATTGTGTTCTGTTTTGTGTGTCTTAACAATAAAAAATAAAAATACAGGGTGAATTTGTAACATTTGTTCATTTCAACTCAACATTGAAGAAAAATCCAGCATCCCACAGATTCAAAACGTGTTTACTAACATACTAAGCATGAGCAAAGTGAACATACCTAAGTCTAGTAAATAAATATCAAAGTACCTTGCATATTTGGCAATACAGCTCAGGCGAGGCATTCTTCTCCAATGAAGACAGCTTTACTTCAGCAACCGCATCTACAGAAATTTTCATATGTTTCTTTTCACGTCGAATAAGAAGCTCCCTGTTGACAATATTAGAACATTTATAAATAAACATGAGGGTAGTTTAACCAACCAGTACCTTTATACAAGTAGGAGATGATTTACTAAGGTAACTTACAAGCGATTCTCCATTCCTATCTGCAGTATTATTGGGTTCTTTGGAGGTTTCAGTCCCTCGACGATACTGTAACAATTTTTTTTTATTTAATATCATATTTTATGTATCTACATATTTGTAAACTCACTGTCATATAGAGCATCTGAAATTACCACACCCTACTTATTGCGATGTAGTTAAATAAAACTATTCAGTTCGTACCTCTTAGTTCTTATTTATGTATTATTACTGTTTGTGTAATAATTCAATAAATAGTTATATATCTCTATCTATTCGCCATTTATAAAACGCTAAAACTCATAAACGGCTGAACCGATTTGCCTAATTTTGGTTTTGAAATATTTGTAGAAGTCCAAGGAAGGTTTAAAAGGTGAGAAAAAATAAGAAAATTGCAATGAAAGTAGTAAAAAAAGTAGTAACTATTTTATTTTATTTATTTATTTATTTTATGACGACCTCCGTGGCGCAGTGGGCGAACAGCCGGCTGAGACGCAGGAGGTAGTGGGTTCGATTCCCGCCGCGGAACAAATGTTTGCATAATCTACAGATATTTGTTCTAGGTCTGGTTGTTTTTCTATATATTATACGTATGTATTTACAAAAAAAAAAAGTATACGAGGCATGCCTTTTAAGTTTTGTCGTTTGAAGAAAAAAACACATCTAGAACCTTATAGTAATTTTTATTGTTTTTCAAAGTATTCACAACGTAGCTTAAAACACTTTTCCATTCGCTCAAACCAGTTATTATAACATTTATTCCACTCTAAAGTGGGGTGTTCAAAATGGCTGTCTTGAAAGCGTCGACTGCTTCTTCACCGGACTGGAACCTTTGACCACGAAGACTTTTCTTAATTTTAGGAAATGTAAAGAAATCGTTAGGGCTTAGGTCAGGACTGTATGGAGGATGGTCAAGAATTTCTACTTTTTCCTGCTTCAAATACTCAATCGTTTGACGAGCGCTGTGTGAGCTTGCGTTGTCGTGGTGCAGGATGATGCGTCGCTTTGAGTTAGATTTTCGAAGTTCGGCGATGACTTGTGGTAAACAAACTGTAGTATACCACTCTGCGTTAACCGTTCTACGATCTTCAAGTGCAATAGTCGCAACATGGCCGGTTTTTCCAACGAACGTGGCCACCATCTTCTTTGAAGTGCTTCGAGAACGAACAACTTTAGTCGGCTTTGGCTCGTCTTGAAAGACCCAGATTGTAGATTGTTGTTTGGAATCAGGATCGTAGGCATAGATCCAAGATTCGTCACCACTTATGATGTCGTAGACGTGATTTGACTCCCCTCGGTTGAACCTTTGCAGAGTTTTCTTACACCATCTGACGCGGGCCGCCTTGTGATCGTCGGAAAGCAGATGCGGTATCCAACGGCAAACTAGCTTTCTCACACCAAGCGCTTCATGCAAGATCTTCTGAATGGTTGTCCCTGAGATGCCTAATAGAGCCTCTATCTCTCGATATGTCACATGACGATCTTCGAGAATTAGTTGTCTCACAGCAATGATGTTATCTTCAGTGAAGGCGGATTTTGGGCGTCCTTCGCGAAATCTGTCACTAACACTAGTATGTCCACGCTGGAATTCTAAATACCAGCGTTCGACAGTCCACAGACATGGGGCTACATCACTGAACACAGATGTTAGCTCTTCTAAACACTGAAGCCGTGTCAGGCCTCTTCTAAAGTTGTAGAAAATTATTGCACGAACATTTTCCTTAGAAAGATTCATTTTCGTACGTGACCTGACAGATTCAAATCGAAACTGTGACTAAACAATAGCATTAATCCTAATACTTTCAACTGTTTTGAGATTCAAAATGTAAACACATTCGAATATAGAACAGTTCCAAATTCAAAATTGCCGGAAAATATGGAAACGACAGAACTTAAAAGGCATGCCTCGTATAAGTATTCTATCAGTTATCTGGTTCCCATAGTACAAGCTCTGCTTAGTTTGGGGCTAGATAGCGCTGTGTAAAATGTCCAGCAATATTTATAAAATGTCCAGCAATATTTATTTATTTATTATATTTATAATGACTGCGCAAAAGGAGGGTAAG
This sequence comes from Philereme transversata, assembly GCA_963924445.1. Classification (NCBI taxonomy): domain Eukaryota; kingdom Metazoa; phylum Arthropoda; class Insecta; order Lepidoptera; family Geometridae; genus Philereme; species Philereme transversata. Next base: position 13,134,528 of record OZ004350.1, on the reverse strand, counting down.
GTTATCAGGGTACGTTTATTTGGCTGAGCCTGTAGGCTAAGCGGCTTGAAGGAATTTGACAAATGGAGTGTCATTAGATTCGCCTGAACCACGAGAGTGACAATATGAAGTTTCATGAAATTCCAATCTTAATACATTTTGAGGAATGTGCCCAGGAACTACATGATCTGATCCCGCCATCTCCTTTCCATCAAAGGACAATTCTTCCATACCTTGTTAATAATAATATATACGACTCATTCACACTCACCGATTTGGTTCTACGTTCTATATGCGTACTGATAAGAAGGTATGGAACACTTTACAGTCGTCTGTTTTTCCTAAGACTACAACCAAGGTATCTTTAAGGAAATAGTGAATAAGTGTCTTCTAAGATCATCGTGCTCAATTTTAGACCTCATCATCGCTTACCACCAGGTGAGATTGTGGTCAAAGACTTATTAGTACCTCAACTTTCGACTTTACGATTTACTTTTGATGTTAAGTGGCAGTATGGCGGACGACAGGTTGATACGTGTCCGCCAAGGAAAAGGGGGAGATCTCCCTACCGAGCAACCTGGCTCGGGGTCCTAAGACCAACAGGTCTTGTTGAGAAGTATTACATAATGTTTCAATCGTCAGATTATTTCGTTTGCGATTCGATGTTGCGATAGATGTCGCTGCTGGCAGCTTAATACTTACGAACGGTGGGACTTCCCAGCGTAGTGCGAATCGGCATGGGATGTAGATGTGATATGCACATCGCATAACTCACAGTACAAGTTTCGAGCTTTTATTGGCACCTGAAAATTATTATTTTATTTTATATCATACTTTTTTTTACAGTTCCAAAATTTGTGGAGATAATCTGTCTGTTATAATTTTAGAGCAAGATCTGGTTTTGTATACATAATTGAATGAAGCTCTAAGTTAATCCAAAATTTTAATTTTTCTATATTAATATCATAGAGTATGTAAGTTTGTATGTAATGATAATGAGTAATGTCCATCCAGAGCTATGAACCGATTTTGAAATTTTTTTCACTGATAGAATGCTAGACTATCCCTAAGTGCTTAGGAATAGTATTTAAAATTTTATTCTCACGTCTGTTTAAAATATTAAGTAAGTGTTCAACAGGTATTTTTTTTGTGGTAATGCCCATAATTGTACAACCTAGAGATGGAATTAGCTATGACCCACCTGGTGTTAAGTGGTAACCATCGCCTTTAACAAAGTATTGCCTCATAGGTAACGCACGTTAAAAACGTGCTCTATGATGCACTGTCCGTCTATCTAGTGAAGGGCAACCATACCCTTCAAACTGAAACACAGCAATGCTGCTTGGCGACAGAAATATGTATGGAGGTTGTACTTCTCCGGGCGAGCCCTTTCACTAGGAGCTCTACTACTCTTAAATGATTAAGCGAGTTTGCGTAAACATTTAGCGCGTACTCGCCGGCTGCCACCGCGGCCGCGGCACGCCTTGCTTGGCCCGCGCCTCACTCTCCTCATCCTCAACACTATTCTAATGTTCCGCACACTGTTTATGTTTATGTTATTTTGGATGCCAATTTACAGTAATGTCGATATTAATACTCACATAACCAATTTAATTCATCTAATAATTAAAATATAACAAATGTATACAAAGAAAATATTTAAAGAAAACTATAAAAAAACGGTGATACTAATAAAATGAAATAAAAATGTAAATGAAATAGATATCTTTGTGACAGAAAATTTCGTTCCTCTTATAAACTCGCATTCACCTTAGAACAGTTACACCGTGTTTAGTTTCTTTCAATTAGATATGATTCTTTATTGTACACAGATAGATTACAGGCATAAAAACTTACAAAAAGTGCATGTACAAAGGCGAGCTTAACCCTAACAAGAGTTTTCTTCCCGCAAACCTTTGAGGATAGAGTTTATGTCAATGCAAGAGACAAAACACGAACGATTCTAAGGCTAATGCTAATTTATTAGTAGCACAGTAAAAGATAGTGTGTGTGTAGAGTAAGAGCTCACTTGTTAAAAATCCTTGACAATATTCTAAGGATTTAGATATAAATGTAATTATAAATGTAATTTAATGGGGATTGTGAGCCCATTTTGAAGTAAGATATTATATGAAATAGGAAAACGTTTTGCAGTAATAACAAATTTTGTTTGGGATTCAATTCACTTAGATTTTGACGTAAATAATTTTTCTGTAATGTGCACAGTTCATCAGTTACAGGTGGGTACTCAATCCTCTATATGAGGATTGAGGGCCCCGCTTTTTGGCCCTTAACTCACTTACTAGACTTTCACAAAATCTGATACCAACTTTTACAATTCATTTAGAATGTTCACTAAATCCTTAAGAGTATTTTCAAGGATTTTTAACAAGTCGGCTCTCACACCACACAGTACACAAGCACTAACATCACGACCTCACGTCTAGGTAGATAGACGAAAGGGAAGACAATTTGATACAATGTAACATTCTATTAGGATGACAATGTTCACATAAAACTCACTTGTATTATCCTGTCCATAGATGTTTTATTTATTTTTCTACTGACAGGGATCACAAGCAAGGTTACGCAGTACACTGATTTATATGTATCAGCATTTACATTTTTAAGAATCACCCTAAAACATTATCATGTTAAGACTAAAACAAAGACGCTGATTGGAAATGCGGCTGCAATACATGATGGGACAACATTTGCGGTATTTACCAGTAATAATGCAACTTTTATGTGAACTGATAAGGTCATCAAAATACCTACGAAAATTACATTGACAAATTGTCTAATTAGTAATTACCTCACTCTGATTTTTAGTAGATCTGTTCTGCGCCATTAATTTTTTTTGCGACTTTAAATGACTTTTCGAGTTATAATGAATTTTAGCTGAAAAAGAAATAAAAGTTAGAGCAAAATGAATTATGTTTATTACTGCCTTAAGAGCTCTACACACCAAAGCCGCTTGTCTTATTTTAAAAAAATCATGTGGCTTTTATCGAGTAGAACTGTGAACGGCACATGCCGCTCTCATACCGCCGGCAAACTTTTTCCGGCTTGCAACGCTTTAAAGCCGCCGGGCCAGCGGCTTTGGTGAGTAAAGGCCATAACCTCTACGAGGGTATATTTACCAAGAGTAAATCATGTGAACTTACCCACAGTAAATGATTCAAAACTCATAGCACATACGCCGCAATACTCTGGCTCAATCATATCCAGAATATGCCAAGGAATGGCCTTAACTTGCTGCCGATCAATGTCACATTCTGAAACATAGTTAAACGCACATGAGTTTCATCTCACATATGCTCACAATTTGGGATCACCATAAGATATACTAATTTATTTAAAAGTTGAGTACGTAGCATTTTTGCTGATGTGTCTACATCACAAGTCTCTTAATGTACACTTTTGTAGTAATGTCTTATTCGTTTTTAGCTAATTATCTAGTCTGTTTATTAAATGAGTTAAGTGATGTGATAATAAATGATTATTAAAACAATAATATAATTACAAAAATACAACCTACTTTTTAAAATAACATGTAGTGAGGAATTTACTAAATGGCATAATTTACTGGTCAAACTTACTCTCCAAGAAGAATGCAGCTCTATGCTGCGGTGGTTGACCAACAGGTCCAAATCCCCCGCCACGCTGCCGTCCTGGTGGGTATGGCTGGAATCTTAGCGGTGGAGCCCCAAATCCGCCACCCGGTCCATAACCACCTCTGTAGTCACCAAAAGCTTCACTGTACTGAGCATTCCTAATACAATAGTAAAATTTTAAGTTGTTTGTGTTCCAAATTACTAATATGTTCGAATACATGTAGGTGGGTAAATTTTCTAACCCAGATACAAATCTAAAATCTAATGTCTGATCTAGGTACCAAGAAATTAGGTAAGTACCTTCTTTTATGTGACATCACTAGCTACTTGATGGATAAACAAAACTTACATGTATCCACTATTGGGTCGCCTTGCTTGATACATAGGGCCGGGGGGCAGAGGTGGCGCATTATTGTTCCATCGGAGTGGCGGTAGCGCCGCGCTGTTTTTCCATCGCTGTTGCGGCGGCGCTCTGTTTTTCCATTGGGAAGGCGGTGGCGGCGGTGGCGGCGGCGCGTTACGCCAACCAAAATCATTGCCTCCATAACCTCCTCGATACTCTTCGTCCACATCAAGAGCGTAATCAAAATCACTCATTGAATTCATCCTCCAAGAAAATTAGTACCTACAATCACTGAAAAAATTTTTAGTAAGTACCTATTTACCTTGATACCAAAATGTATACTACATAGTTAGGACTCCTCCACCAAACCAAGGGGCAAGAAAATTATTAAAATGCTATATTGATTAACAAATCAATACGAAATACACAGTATTCCTATAAAATACTTTACCTACTTACATACCTACCACAGACTACTTTATTTTATGAGGATGCTAGCTAGCTAAGCTACCAAACTAGCTACTAAGCTACTAACGCATCTACAGTGTTGCCAGCTCCTCAATCAGAAAAAGGCCGACTTTGGACACGAAAGGCCGAAATTGAAATAAAAAACGTTATTTAACTAAATAATATCTTTTATTGGTAGAACAAAGACTGGACAGTCTTTACTTATATTTTATTTTAGCACATAACATTTCTGGTGATGGCTCGAAATTTATTAAACCACCACAGTTTTCTGATTGGATTGGATTCTGATTGGATTTTTTTTTTCTGAAGGACTAACTCGCTGTTGGCTTCTGAGGCCGTGACAGCTTAACCGAACTTTTGGCGAGCGCAGATGGCGCTCAGCCCAACAATTCTGATTGGATATACCTATAGGTACCTATATATACAGAATGTTTGATAATATACTGACGATATTCAAGTGACGGTTTCTCAAAACATAAAAAAAGACTTCTCGAAAAAAAAATTACTAGATATATTATCAAATTTTAAAGAAAATTGACTAAATTTAGGTGATTAATTCGATATAAAACTTACTGCCTACTCTTGCAATCGACATCCAAAAATAGAGGCTGATTTGATATCTCTTTCGGAAATGGCTGAGGGTTTTGGGTTAGAAAACGACAACAAGAGATATTTTGAGACGTCACCAATACAATATCTATGGTTAGATGCCAAGCACTATGCAATATAGTATTTGTTTTTACATGCCAAAATAAATTTGACATTTCTATGATAAACATTTCACAAATTTATTTAATATGTAAATGTAAGAAAAATGCATAAGTAGATTTATGTCAAAAACTCATACGAAGTTAGAAAAAAAAAGAAAAAAGAAGAAGAAATTCTACACAAGAATCATTAATACAAGTATTGATCTTTGATACAAGTCAGTCGACCTGAAGATAAAATTATGTTAATTTCACGTATTGTACTGCATTACGATACTACATATGAAATAATGGGTACAAATAGTTTAATTAATTATTATACTACAAAAAAAGTTTAATTATACTACAAAATCCAACTCTGGCCAGAGAATCTAGAGCCTTTTCACACGTCCCGGTGGCCGGCTAGCTGATGCCGACTGTCCGGTAACACATTTAGCTTTCACACGACCCGGTTTTGTATTCAGTATCGTGTAAACCGTCAACGTGAGTACAGTCGCGTAGTGACTGCATAAATCATTTAATTTTCTCTCTCCTCTAAAAATGGAAAGTGAACAATGTGGATTTTGTACCGATGATACCGCCGCCAGAAGAGAACGTCAAGAAATTATTAGGTTCATTTCATATTCATATTCTTTATTTGCGACAATAAAATAGTCATCCAAATAACATGAAAAGAGAACAGTGTGGAGCATTCTATACCTTATTTCCTTCCAGACCTACAACAAAATGCAAAATACAACAATTTATTATGTATCTGGCTCAATTTTGCAACGAAATAAGTAGGTAATATTTACGACGCGAGGGTGTCAGATAAAACGAGTCGCGGTCTCTGTGGTTGCGCAACCTGCACAACTGGCTGCCGGTGCATAAGAAAGCTTGTTCGTGTTCTTTAAACCACTGAGTCCAGCCGCCGGCTTACCGGTAGGCAGCAACCAGGCGCACATTGGTGGATCCGGCATGCACCCGGCGATCGCTTGCCGGCCAAATTACGCCAATACGTGTGAAAGCTACACGGTCATACACTTCGCCGCCCGGTAGCCAGCGCCGGCTACCTGGCAACCGAGGCGTGTGAAAAGGCACTAACAGTTTCTACTTTAGTAGTCATAGGTAGAATAATGGCGGGTTCCTTTAACCGTCGGTAACCGACTACGACTCGTATCTCTTTGAAAGGTTTTAAAGGAGAACCGAGTCGTAAATAGCTGGTTACCGACGGATATAGGAACCCGCCATAAGAGATAGGTAGGAGTAGGAGTCACAGACATACCTACTCAGATTACTCTATTACATTTGAACATTACGTGACAGAATTATGTCACAGAAATGTTACTGTCAGTGTCAACCAACCAACCAAGCTAAGGTTGTCAAAAAATATGGTGAAGTGAAGTGACGTGACGACGATGATGTCGATTTTTGGATGTTTTATTTAAAAAATCTGTATTTTATGCCAGCTTTATGAGTAAATATAGTAACCTCCCAGAATAGTTGTCTGTGTGAATGTCTTCATTAAGTTATCATGTTTAAAAAGCTCAAAGATAAGTTGGCAGAGGAAGTGAAATCATCACCTCAAAGAATTCAACAATTTGCTCAGGCAGCACAAGTAAGCAAATAAACAATTATTAATGTTTATAGAAACTACCTTCTTTAAGTATTCTGTAGGGGCCCATAGAGCTAGTAAGAATTTAGACAAACTTTATTTATTGAGTTATGTAAATAATGCCAATAAAATAGTAAACATTTTGATAATCACCATTATCCTTGTTTTGTCTCCCATTGCTGGGTCAAGGCTACACTCAACTAACATAATGCAAAATTTTCAGGCAGCAGTGACCTCAGCATCTAGCAGCATATCTGATATCACTAACAATGACCTCTTTTCGATTGCTGATAATGGTAAGTTTCTAGTTTCCCACCATATATCGAGCTACTAGCTTCGCAAACGTGATTTGTCAATTACAAGTATTATATAACATAGTAGTAATTACAAGTCTTTTAATGTACATATCAAATTTCATTTAAATTGGTTCAGCGGTTATGAAATGACAGTGTTTTTAATAGCTAAATTTATATCAGTAAGATAAGATAGATAGATAAAATACTATAAATAATGTTTTGTCTATGCATTTTAAGGAATATGAAACATCCTAGATAGCTGACATCCTGATAGGTGCTTCACTTTCTATCATTTGGAGATCTAGGTGGCAATTATTTATCATTTATGGCCTTTGGTAAGAATAAATGATAATAATTTACCTAGGTGTTAACTTTTATAGGCAATTAGACTACTTCTCAAACTGTCTAGTACTTCCGATATAGGTATCTATATACAGTGTGGCCCTGGATAAAGTGCAACCCCGAAAGGGGGTGAAACTAGATCAAAAATTATCGACAAAAAAATAGAAAAAAAAATTTAAAAAAAAATCGTATATACTTTATTGATGTATTAAAATTTTTATTGCTCACTAATGACTCTATTTAATAAAAAAATTATTTCTTCCAAAGTAGTAGGTCTATTTTGTTAAAATAAAAACCATAATCATGTCAGATATGTGACGATGACGATAAAATAACAAATAACTGACAAACAAGTGGCTATCGTGACTTAAAGTTTAATTTTTGTATTAAAATTAAATTTTTTAGGCTGTTTTTTTCCAATAAACTCCAAAAATCTTAAAATTAAGCCTATAATACTAGAAATTTTTATGACTTTATTATTGTCTATCATAATAGCTTTTAAATAAAATAAAAACCTACGTTCTAACATAAAAAATGTGCTGGCTAGGAGCATTTAAAGTTGACCACTGACGGTCAGTGGTCAACTTTAAATGCTTATTAATTTCCAATAAACTCCAAAAATCTTAAAATTAAGCCTATAATACTAGAAATTTTTATGACTTTTTATTATTGTCTATCATAATAGCTTTTAAATAAAATAAAAACCTACGTTCTAACATAAAAAATGTGCTGGCTAGGAGCATTTAAAGTTGACCACTGGGTCAGTGGTCAACTTTTTAATTTTTTTTTAATTTTTTTTTCTATTTTTTTGTCGATAATTTTTGATCTAGTTTCACCCCCTTTCGGGGTTGCACTTTATCCAGGGCCACACTGTATACAAACTATAAAATGTAAGTAAATTTAACTTTGAAATATTTTACAGACCACCCACAAAATAGTGCAGCCAAGTTTCAACCCTCTCCCCATAAACACCAAAATTTGTTTCAAGATGTGGCCCTTACTCAATCACCTCCTGAGTTAGTAGACTACAATCATGAAATGGTAAGAAGGAATCAGCAATTTGCAAATTGACTTATCGATTGACAAATTTACCTCATAAAATAAACACAATGTTATTATTATTATTATTATTATTTGGAGCCTGTACTGTCCCACTGCAGGGCAAAGACCTCCCACAATGTTATAGTACAAGAAAAAGCTCACAAAATACTAAACCATTTTAATTTCAGGAAAACCCAAGGCAAAGAAAGCTGTCAAACAGCTCCTTTGCTAGTGATGTATCCTTCAGACTACCTAGTTATGAGACTCCGTCCACATACCACTTGCAAGTATGTTTCATCTTCTAACTGTTCTAACTGTATTATGTCAGTGCAACTATTTGCCATCTCGGAGGCATTGTCTCATGCCATTATTATGGGACTCAGGAAGGCAATTATTCTGACAGATAGCAGAAGGGCTCTGCAGCATGTGGCTCGCTGCACCTCTAGATACAGAGGTACATTGATGGCTTACAAAATATTAAATAAAGTCCTAGTGTTGATTTCTTCGGGAGTGTCTCTGAGGTAGCAATAGATACCATCTCATGTTGGCATCCATGGTAATAAGGTGGGAGATAATTATGCTGGCCCGGGAAGCAATATCAAATGGATCTGAAGTACATGTGAAACTAAAATATTCTGAGATAATGCCTAAATATAAGAGGATTATAAGGATAAAATGGCAAGAGCACTTTGATATTGCTTCTCGAGAGAAATGTATCTGGTATAGGACAATCCAGTGAGAGCCCCCTTATATACCGTGGTTTGCTAACACTACACTAAATAGAAAATATTGCGATCACTCATAGACTGCGCTCCAGACACATTCCACTAAATAGCTTTAAATACTTAATGAAGAAGGTGGATAGCCCTGATTGTAATACGTGTAGAGTGACAGATGACCTATACCACATTTTGGTGGAATGTGCCCGGAGTACATCTAAGCTCGATGTGGGCCTATTTCAGAGTGTGTTAGCTGAACAAGCATCAGATGCAGCTAACATCCTCTACTGGTTCACATACGAGCTGGTAAATGAAAGTGCTTAAGTAATTGTACTGTTTTTAATAAAGAGCTGCCATCGTCGTTAAAGCAAGCAAAGCTCCTTAAAAAAAACTGATAAACAAAAATATGTTTCTTATAATGTCTTTTACACTAATTTATCTTAATATTAAATTGAAAGATTTTATTTTATATAAATATTATGAAAAAAAATTGTATTCAGATAAACAAATTGGTATCATCATCATAACACTGCATGCACATAGGACGTCCACTGCTGAACATAGGTCTCTCCATAGATTACCAGAGCAATCAATCTTTACCAGGTTCTCTTTTTGTCTAGTGGTTGGCCATCCTACGCTGCGCTATCCAGTGCATGATCTCCACTCGAGAACCTTTCTGCCCTGACGGCCGTCAGGTCAGCTTGCTAATTTATAATATTTTTTCCAGTCTGATATGGAGGTATCAGCAAGTGAGGCAGATGAAAGAGGGTTCTCCGGTGGTCCAGCTACTCTTGATCGAGTAACAAAAGAACAATTATATTCAGCCTATAAGCGCACACAAGAACGTTATAACAAATATAGAAATCAGTATGGAGATCTTGCCCGTCATTATAAGTTGCTTGAGAGAGAAAATGCTAAAGCAAGGGTGAGATTTGTACCTGCTTACTATCAATAATCAATTATAAAAATAGATTATGTATGAGTACATACAGTACTAAATTACATTTCATGAAGTCTATCAATGCTGATTGTTTTGTTGTTCCAGTGTTAATGCATATTAATTGGTAATTTATGAAAAACTTTTTTTCAGAGTGTATTAGTTGAAACACAGGACAAAGCTCTTAGAAGAATATCAGAGCTAAAAGAGCAATGTGCATTGGAACAAAGTGCAAAGGTAAGTGCCATAAACTTAATCATTGATCGAGCGAAGCGAGATCTCTAAATCAACTTGGGCAAATCGGCGTTGTATGTATGTATGTTTGTTTGTTTGTCCGAGGATAACTTTCGAAGCGTTGGTCCGATCATCTTGAAATTTTATACATAGGTACGTAGTGATGGCACAATTTTGGTGTGACTAATGAGCTAAAAATGTTGGGGGATTGTTGAGATATTGGGGTTCAAGAGGGCTAAAAAAAAATGAAAATGAGACTATTAGGTCAAGTGGGACATCAAATAAAAGGTCTTTATTAGTAGATTTAGACTCTGCTTTATTTTTAGTAAAGTCTTTATTGTTTTTGTGTTATTAGCCATAATAAAAACTGATCTTTGACAAAATTCACAGGGTACACCAGTAATTCCACAGTGCTGTAATTTGGTATGCGTGTAGCTTTAGTGATACAAATATAGGCAAAAGTCTGAAATCCAGAATAACTGCAACTTGTACACCAAAAAAGTGTAACCATATAACATGAACTCCCGTTACCTATAATTTGAATGAAACTGTAGGTCAAGTAAGTTGGTTAGATCAAAATAGTGCCACTAATTTGATAGTCAAAGATTACAAATAATATTTTTTTGTTTTAATCGGAGACTCGCGAGATTTCAGTTCGGGGCGAACCACTAGTTTAATGTAATTGTTTTTTGTGTTTTATGTATTGTTATTTTATTTTGTACAATACTATCAATTACTATTAATTAGCCTTACTTCTGCATAAGACTTCGTTCGCGTGGTTTGTCAATAAATCTTTTTTTTTTTCTTTATACCACCTGGAGTTGGTTGAGCGATGGTTACCACTTAAAATATGCTTGCTTATTTTAAGTGGTAACCATCGCTAATAACATCTGAAAATTTAATAACAAAGTATTGCCTCGTAGGTCACGCACCTTAAAAACGTGCCCTACGATACGAACGTGCCTTGCGTTCATCAACTTGAGGCATAAGTACATTGTCAATCTAGGTCATTACCTATCTATATAAAAATCATCGAAATGGGTTCAGGCATTACAATAGTGATTAACAAAAATCAACATCCAAACTTTCGTATTATAATATTAGTGGGATAGTAAATTGAATTATTTTGCAGGCACATCTAGAAAAAGCTCTTCGAATTGAAATTGAAGAAAAACTCATGAAAATAGAAGCTTTAAATACAAAAGTGCAACTTTTGCAGAACACCAACAATTCAAATATATCTGAAGGAATGGAAATAGAAAATGATGTTCAATTAATCAGTCTGGCTACTGATAGTACTCCTAAGCCAGCTAATGAAGAACCTTCTCTGCCCGATGTTACTAGTTTAAACAATAAAATTGAAAAAATGGACCAATTGTTGAATAAGTACAAAGAGTCACTTAAAATAGCCAAAGAAAAAAATTCACAAATAACTGTAGAGCTGCAAGTCTTATCCAGCGATATTGAAAATAAAAACAAAAAAATTCAAGAATTGAATAGTACAGAAGAGAATCTAAATGAAGCTAATAAAAAAATTCAAGAATTAAAAAATGTAAATGAAGAGTTACAGAACCAAATTAATTCTTATGATTTTACTAGAATAAAAGAAACATCTACTTTAGAAATAGATCTTCAAAAAGCAAATGAGGAAATTATTGAGCTACGGGGCAAAATTGAAGTATTCAGTAAGCGAGAAGAAGAATATGCTATTTCACTTGCCGAAAATAAATTGAGCATTCACAAAGAATTAGAAAGCAAAGAAGCCGAAATCAAATCCCTTAAGGATAACGTATCTACAAGTAAACAAGAAGTACAGTCTTTAAAAATCGTACTTGATGATTATAAAAATAGAATAACAATATTGGAAGAAGAAAAAGCAAAATTAAATAAAGATTGTGTAGAACTCACTACTACAAGAGTACGAATTGATGAAATGAATTCACAATTACAAGAACTTTCAAAGAAATGCCAATCTCTTGATCAGCTTAGAACAAAGGCAGATGAGGAATATAAATGTCTTCAGTTGCAACTTAAACAAGAGACTGCAGAGAAGTTGGCGATGATAGATAGAAATATGTATTTAGAAAGTAAAAACACACATCTGAGTGAAGAAAACACAAAAAAGAGTGCACAAATAACTAATCTGGAAGGTGAACTGCATATTCTGTCTAAAGATAAGATTGATGCTTCTGATAAAGACGAATCTGAAGCTGTAAATTTGCTTAATGAAATGAACATGTGGAAGGAAAAATGTGAAAAGTTAGAATCAGAAATTCAAGAAGAAAGGGAAGAGTTGGTTAAGTTGCAAACTGAAATTGAAAAACTTTTAGCAAACCATGAATCTATTCAATCTCAAAATATAGAATTCCGCACAACTATAACTAATTTAACGACAGAAAACGGTACACTCCAAAAAGATTCACGTGATTACAAAACGAAAATGTTAAAAACAGTTAAGAAAATGTCTCAAGAAGCAAGCGACCTACGGCAGTTGATATCTCTTACCTCCAACGAAACACAGATATTTGTTAAAATGAATAAAGAGTCATTATGCTCATTTGTAAAAGATGTTAATGATTTGATTAAACATTCAGTTCAAAGTTTAGAAAAGAGAGTTGATGAAATAACAACTCATTGTAAAAACATACAAGCTGAATTAGCAGCATCTCATGCCAAAAACTCTGCAATTTTAGCAGAGAAAATGAAGCTTGAAGTAAAAATTACTGAACTTAATAAACAATTACACTCTGAGGGATTTGCGTTAAAGGACGAACTCTTAAATAAAGAAACTGCTTATGAACAAGTTCTAGAAGACATGAAAACTGCACGAAGTGAAAATGAATCATTACAAAAAAGAGTACAAGAGATTGAAATCGAAAAGCAGAAAGTACAAGATTCGTTACACATGTTAGAATTCGATAAGAATGAGTTAAACTTAAAAATATCGAGTTTAGAAGAGAATAAAAAAAAAATAAGTGATGAGTTAGAAATTGTAACTCGAAAACACGAAGAATCTGTTGTCATAGTAAATAATTTAAGCAAAGAAATTGAAGAACGTAAGGTCGTAGAGTTAGACGCTTATCAACGAATTCAAGGTAATCTAGAAACTGAAATAGCTCAACACTCTGCCACTGCTGAGCAATTACGGCAAACAAACATCGAGAAAAGTGAGCTAATGGAAAAAAATTTAAATGTCGAAAGCAAAAATACAAAATTAACTGCTCAACTTGACGAACTCAACGACCTGCACCATTCAACTATTGTAAAGATGAATGAATTAACAGAAACATTAAATAAATTGGATCAAACTAAAGAAATTGAAAAGGAACAGTTCGAAAAGGATAAGAAACATATTAGTGATGAAATCAAGGCAGTAGAAGATAATTATATAAAGATCAATGGTGAGTTTGAGGATTTGAAGAAACGGTATAAAGCAGCGGAAGACAATATTATAAAATTAAATTCTGAAATGTTACTTAAATCTGAAGACTTTGAGAGAAAACTAGTTCAAATTGATGAACTGAAGCATAACAATGTATGTTTATCGGAGGAAAATATAAAACTTAAAAGTGAGACAGCGAATTTTATTTCGAACATCAAAAAACTTGAATCGGAAATTAATGAGATCAAAAAGTCACATACAGAAATTGAATTCGAAAAAGATCGTCTAAATGATATCATAGAAAAGTTAGAAAGTAAAGAAGCCGATAAAAGTAAAATGAATGTGACTGAAACTAAAGACACCCAAACTGAACAGGAAAACGTACCTCTTGACACTGTTCCAAATGTAAATGAGAACTCTGCCAGGTTTGAGAATAAATGGTTAATAGAAAATAAACAGTCTGCTATGGTTAACACTGCATCTCTTAACTTAAAAACGAATGTACAGGAGGACATTATTGAACAATATACTACACTTAAAATTAACAATGATGCTTTAAAAGATGACAACAGACGGCTGCATTCTGATATTGAAGGCCTCCAGTCTTATCTGACGAAAATATCTAAAGAAAATAGTGTGTTGAACGACAAGTTGCGAGAAGTAATCGCGTCAAGTGAACATTCCATGGATAATGATCAGCTATCAAGTGATATTACCCAATTAAAAACAGAACTTCAATCTGGAAAAGAAAAATTTAACGACTTATTAAGAGAGAACTCGTTACTTATCGAAGAGAATCTAGAACTTAAAGATCAATTAAACTCTCAAAATTATTCAAAACCTCCTGAAATAGTAAAAAACGTTAACAGCAATCTTAAAGAACACGAAATAATCAAAGAAAAGTATGATGATCTATTGCAAACTAGTAATGAAATTAAAAAACGTAACATGGACTTGGAACAAATCAATAGATCCGTCAGCGGCAATATTCTACAACTGCAAGATAAAAACGAAAAACTAAAACTTTCAAATGAGAAACTCGAAACGAGACTTGATGAAGCTCTCGTAAGCCTGAGGCACTTACATTCCTTGTCTGAAAACACGGAGTTAGAATATTTACGAAATATCTTATACGAGTATCTTACTGGAACAGGCATGCATTCCTTAACGCTTGCTAAAGTGCTAGCTGCAATAGTGAAATTTGATGACATGCAGACTCAGTTGGTTCTTCAAAAGGAAAAGGAACGACAAGGATTTGTAAGTACTGCGTGTTATTAATCTTTATATATACCTACTACTCAAAACAAAATAAGGGCCACCACTTATTATCCGATTATTTTTTGTTTACAGGACTTTTGCTCTGATTGTTTTAAATTTAATGAAACAATGTGTTTTTTTATTAAATTTAATGAATCTTAATGCAATTAGACAAAAAAATACTTAATCCTAGGATGTTTTTGATTTTTATCACTATTGCTGTATACACCTAACAATAACATTACATTGTAGACTAAACGCACAGCTGAGTTGTTTAATTTTGAGGTGCTTAATAACGGGCATGCTCTCCCCTTTTCGAAACACATTCTTGTAGCCTCGATGGCATGCTCTCAATAAGATGGCGGATGTTTTCTTCTGGGATCTCCTCCCAGCACCTTTTGAACAATTCAATCAACAGTTGCTGGTTGTGCACATCCTCTTCAGCTGCCCGGACTCGGCGTTTTAATTGGTATTGGCTGACAAAGATACCAGTAGTCCGGCGTAATCGGTTTTGTAATGCGTGCGCTGTCACAGTACGATCACGTCGCGCAGTAAGTCGCACGTACCGGTCTTCCTGGGCGGTGGTAGCACGATTTCTTCCAGAGCCACGACGCCGGGATACACTACCGGTTCCAAAGGTTTTGAATAGCCCTTCGCGAATACCCTAGCTGTAAAGCCACGGAACGTTGCGACTGACCAGCCTCTATCATCGTCACGGCTCTGGTAGCAGAAGCATTGTCCATATGGTGTCGAATTCTTGGCATTTTACGGTTAAATGATCAAATTACACGTTAAACTTCCGAAAACAACCGTAGCGGTCAGTAGACTTGTGTTAAACTAATCTTAAATCAAATGACAAAATAAACAAAACTCTACCCACTTCATAATATCTGAGACATCAACATACCGTCAACACCAATATCCCTAGTGCTTCACTGTTATCGTTTACTCGACACTTAGTGGCATTCATAAAAAATAATTCTCGCAACGAAGGTCAGCAAAAAATGGTCTCAAAACAAAAATACTCAGGTGGCCCTTATTTTGTCTTGACTTTTTTTGCACTTGTCTCACCGCCGGCGATGAGCGAGAAGCGAGTAGAGCTAGAAACTAGAAAAGCGAGTGTGTAGTTCCTATAGTTGTCTCGCTGGGATATAAAGCGAGTGAGCGAGTGCGGCGGCCGATACTCATCATCTCACGGCGTGTGTTCTGACCGCCAAGCGAGCATCGCTGAGTGCGTGTGGCTGAGCGAGTGTTGTAGTCGCTGCGACAAAATAGTGAAGAGCGAGTTTTCGCCGGCAGTGTGAACGGCCAGCGATCAACTATTAATATACGGGTCTCTTTTACTGACACGGAATCTATATATTTTGTTCGTTTCTTGAGCGAGAAAATAGTCGATAGCTAAACGCTTACTCGCCAGCGGTGAGACAAGTGTCTAAGACTGCCATCCCATGTAACATTATAAATAAACCACTTTTGTTTTATTTTCAGTTGCGGCAACTTGGTATTATTTGATATCAAACCATGCAGCGAGGAATTGAAAATGTTGTTTGTTATGAAATATTCCAAACATAACAGGCGCTTTTGAAGAGTGAAAGCTAAAATTACACAATTCTAATAACGATTAATCATGATTTCTGTAGATAAGTATATAATACAATTACCTATAATAATACAATTGTGTTAATATTATTAATAGCTGTTTACAGTTAAATTCTGTAAATGTAGTAATTTAGTTAGGACTTATTTTTTGATCATTTTTATTTATCATGTTTAGTTCTAGCTAGATTGTTAAATCATGAGTTTTTAATGTTATTTCATTTATAATATTAGTCTGTAAAATTAAAAATTGATTCAACCATAGATACTAATAAACATAGGCGATCTGCAATCTAAGCACTAGAATGCTTATGCACTGCATTTGAGCCAGAAAAAAATATGTAAGCCCCAAAAACCGCCTTGAAAGTTCCCTCCCCCACCCCCCATCCGTGTCGCTACTTTGCTTCATCATCATCATTTTCAGCCCGTCAACTTGCATTTGTTTATCCCACTCGTCCCATTCTGAACTACAGCCCCGGATCTAGAAATTTTCCTAACCGGAGTACCGGAGTAGACACTTGATGTAACGCCCCACTCCTCTACTCGCGTTTGAGAGGGGGGGGGGTGTCTAAGTATGAAGCGTTCCAAATCAAATGAACAGCCAGGTGAACTATGTAGGTGGAAATAATAGATATAGAAGATTTATAAAGATTATAGAAAAATTTGGCGCCCCCTGAAGTTGCCCCCCCACCTCTCCCCCCACTAGAACCGGGGCTGATGAACCATGTACGACCCACGACCTTACTGAAGTTGCAGCATGTTATCGATTTTCTCGAAATTTTGATAACAAAACATTTTATATTATATAACATTATATATTTATTTATTGTGTAGAAACCGCCCCTTCAATATAATATTAGTTTAAATTTCAACACCTTATATTTGCGTAGCGCAAGTAAGTCTTATGTTTGGTGTGTCTCTATTCAGCGGGAGCAGCTGTCTAGGGAGAATGTCTTAATTCAAGGAATGTAGCTTAAAATGGCATCTATCGATAATATAACTAAAATTAGATCCGTCCTAATTACGGAGTTATAAGCCATTAAGTGGAACCTATAGTCAGCTTGGTCACTTCTTATGTATTAAACCGATCGAGTTAAAAAATAACTCTGTAATTAGAGCTATATAAGACGCGTCGATTAGTACTGAAACTGAAATTGGATCCGACCTAAGCTTACAGCACACTATATCAACCCGGCACCCGACCCGCACCGCCTCGCCTCTCGGCGTTCACTCGTTGACAGCGGGTGGGCCACGGGCGGACGCCTCGTTATTACCAATGAACACCCCGTGGTCAACCAGTGGACCTCGCGCGGTCAACGGGTGGACACCGACACGTTAGAAAGAAAGGCTGGAAATGACGGGTAGGCGGGGAGCGAAGAATCGCCGCCGCATTGTGCTCGCGTGAATCACTCCGCGGCGGTCAACGCGCGGGCCACGCGGGGTCACCGAGTGGTCAACTCGTCGTCCAAGCGTGAACGGCATACGCCCGAGGCGATCCGGAGGTGATGTAGTGAGCGCACGTCTATACAATTTCATGTAAAGATTATTAACCGCTCGAGGCGAGGCGGGGCGGTTCGGGTGCCGGGTTGATGTAGTGGGCTGTGACCTTTATAGGCCTTTAAGTAGAACTTATAACCTATAAACCTAAAAACTCCCTAATTAGGTCGGATTGAATTTCAGTTTCAGTACCAATCGGCAGATCGAATATAGCTCTAATTATAGTTATGTTTTTATTTATAGTCCCACTGGCTATAGGTTCCACTTAATGTCTTATAACTCCGTAATAACGACGGATCCAATTTTAGTTATATTACTACTTGACAGATCCAATATAAAGCTACATACCAGGAATTAAGACATTCTCCGTAGACAAATGTTCCCGCTGGATAGACACACTTATGTTGGGATTGTATATTTAGTTTCCAGCTTGTTCACGAAATGTTTGATCATAGAACATTAATAGCTAAACTTACAATGATTAAGTAAGTAAAAAAAAATATATTATTTAAAAAGCAGAAATGTAATTTCATAAAATGTTAGTTTACTACATAATCTAATAAAATCTTTATATGGATGCTGTTTCATACTTTTCTAAGGAGTTGTAATATTGGTAAATATTGTGCAAAACATTTTTGGTACCTGCAAGTAGCATTACACATATTTTAGAATAGGTTGTATAAATTAAATTGTACTATTAATATTTATGAATTTATTGCTAAATAAAATATAACAGTTTAGTGTTATTTTAATATGGATTTGTTTTAAGATTGCTTTCTTCTGTCCTTATTCTTCTTCGCTGTTATTATCAGAACCACTAAAGTCATCTCCAAAGAAGTCATCATCATCATCAAAGTTCATGTGTTTATCCATTTTTGCAACCAGACCTTCAACCTGTGACATTATTTTAGGTAAGCTTTCCCCAGTTTCTTCTTGCTGTTTATTTATATATCTGTGTAGAAAATAATAAGTTATTTTGGTAGAAAAGGTTATGTAATGGCTCCACCTGGATTCTTGCCTAAATGTAAACATATTATACCTTTTTCAATAAAAAATAATAACCATAGGTTGTTTTTAAGCTTGTTTAACTAGCTGAATCACTTAAATAAAATACAATATATTTTCAATTGTTATATGCTCAATAACAAGTCTGCAGGATTCAAGGAGTTAAGTTCAATAGAATATGTATGAAATAGGGCCCTTATTTTTAATACAGAGCATCTGGGAAATCGTTTATTTACAACTTATTTTACAAATTAATTTGTATACCTTAGAATGGTTCGACGCTTTCTTTCTGGTAATCCTTTTAACATTGTTTTAATGTCTGTGCTTTCAGTTTGGGAGTCTCCTACTGTTTCTTCCTCTGCTTCTTCATTCTGAAATAATTAAACCAACTAAAACCTAAAACCATTGAGCACTAATCTAATATGGCCACAGAGATACATTACTGTAGTGTGCATTATCATCTACTTAAGAGACCATTCTCATTTACTGGGTCACTTAGGGGTACTGGTATGAATAGTTTAAGTTATAGAGGTATGCTATTTGTCAAGTTACTTACTTCAGGAGCTTTACAGCATTTAGCACAAACTTTTTTCTCTTTTGCACATGGACTGCATAGCATATGGTATGCGTGTTTTACAGTCTTTTGATCGCAACCCACACATTTACGGGGCGCCGTTAGGGGCTTGTACTTCTTGTACTTGATCTTCCAGTCCAATATATCTTTACAACGTTTACAAACACCTGATATTTGCAGTGAATTCAACAACTTTGTTCTGTGACTGGAATCGTGTAAATCATTTTTGAAAACTGTTCTATTCTGGTGTTTTTGTGGTCTGTTCCTAGCGGTATTCCCTCGGGCAGAGCTCATTTTTTAGAATAGGTACCTCTCTAACACTGTATCCAACATGGAATAAAATTAGACAAGAAAGAAACCAGCCAAACAAAATACGCACATTAGTGTCAAAAAACATAACCTATAACTTTTGATTTGATTGTTCTTGTTTGACTGACACAAGGACTGACATATTCAATTATTTGACATCACTGTGTGTGGGCTCCACAGACTACTAAGAGAATATGGAGGGCTCTAACCACGGATCTCTATTTTATGTAGGTACGCGTATATATTGGCTCTAACCCTGCGGCAACTTACTCGTCGAATATCTAACAAGGGAAGGATATAGCCACACTACGGCTACATTGTAGTACACTGTCGTACGTAGAGAGAGCATGCCCTACGTCATGCTATTCATCTCAGAGCACTCACCGCTCCACATTTTGTGATAAATGGCGGACATTATATTTTTAAAGTGACACTTTTATTACATCGTCTCAAACTTTTTCGTGTGTGTGTGTTGCATGTCGCGTGACGGTCGGCCGCAGAGTAGGGATAAAGTGAAAGGCGAGCCGAGGTCAATATGGCGGCGCCTATAGTTCGCATCAGCTGACCGTGTAGTGTATAGACTATTACTCATTTGTGCCAACGAAAATTTTTAGTTAAAATGTCTATAATGTGAAACACAGTTTCACTTTTACCATGGTTTCATAAAACCACACAATCCTTTTTTTACTTTTTATGTCATGCTTCGACAGAATGCGATTTGTATGATCCATACTTGCTTAAAATAACGGGTATTGATTGGTTGGTATAAGGCCCATGTACAGCAGTGGAAGTTATGTTACTAATATGAAGATGATGATAATGATGAAACAGGTATTATTAATTTAGGTTTTCCTCAAAGAGTTTTTCCTATTCAACGGCGCCGGCGGTTATTTGCGTAAATATCTGGCGCCGGCTTAATGTCATCATGCATGTCAATGTTATTTGTTGTTATTTGTCATAGTCAGTCAGTCAGCCAGCTTGCTGCACGAATGTACACTTAGAATATTGTCATTTTTCTAAGAATGTACATAACCAAATCAAAAAAATCATCGAAAGAACAATAACGGAAACGGATTATTTTCTAAAGTTTGTTTGTGGAGTGGTAATATCGATCTGGTAATGAACACAATACGTTATTACTAAATATGACAGTATCTAATGGAACACTTATTAAAATTGCTGCATGGGGAGGTGTAATAATTAGTACAACAGGATTTATTTTACAAAACCGTCTGGTGGACAGGTTCAGAGGTTTTGATTACTACAAAACTGCACTGAAACGGCTACGGCATCATCCTGGTGCAGTGCACTACCTGGGAGAACCCATCAAAGACAGGGGTTTTAAACTCAGTGATACAGAAAACAACTTTTCTGATGGGAACAATGCTAGATTTTCAATACCTGTATCTGGACCAAAGGATAGAGGCACCTATTATTTCTGGGCATTGAGGGAAAACGATGAATGGAAAATAACTAGAGCTGAATTAGATTTGAAATCAAAACCTGATTCAAGATTAGTCATTGTTAGACAGAGTTGAAATTTCGTTTAGTAAGTGCATATATTTGATAACTCATGTGAAATAAATTGTTTGTGTAAAATTATGATAGATAGATATGTCATTTCCTTGTTTACTTTATAAAAATAAGGTACCTATGTATATGTACAATCTTAAATTCTTTTCAGGTTAGATACAATACGAAAAAGTTTTATTAGTGGTAGAATTTAGTAGAAATCATGTTTGTTGGAACTTCCAAAGAAAAGTTCTTCTTTCACAATACCTTACTGTGCTTGGTCAAAGGTTTACAAGGAAAAAATATCACTGTTGATCTTCGAAATGACTCCTATATTTGTGGTGTCATCAGCTCTGTTGATGGGTAAGCCTTTAACCTAAATAAGTAATTTAATTCCTCATTAAATAATTATGAATATGTTGTAAGCACCCCTATATTGTATGCTAATTACATTTGCTAAGCCTTATTAATAATGTAAACTTAAATTCCAAGATTTTTAAAACCATCCCAAAAATTTCAAGCCTAGACGGGACTTGAACCCGCAACCTTGTTAAATATCTTGGAATTTTTCTGTATGTGTTCGGGTAACACTATAAAAATAAAAATACTAATTGAAATAAGCAACGCAACATCTCGTGTCAATGTTTAGTACATATATACTGCAGTGTGTGGCATTGAGCAGGTCAAAAAACTATAAGTTGTCCTGTAGATGGAGCTAACGGCGCTCTAGTCGTAATCTGAATCATCTCACTAATTTCAACCCTGACGTGAGATGGCCTGGTGGCACAAATGCATAGTGCGTTCTCATATCAATAGGAAGGTTGCTGGTTCAAGTCCCATCTAGGCTTGAAATTTTTGGGATGGTTTTAAAAATCTTGGAATTATTTGGTGTGTGTTCGGGTAACACTATAAAAATAAAAATACTAATGTAAACTTAGACTGGACTGGACACAAACCTAGATTTTGTAACAGTTAAAAATATGTGTGAATTCTTGTTATTAAAATTAAAATCAGATTACACAACCATATTAAAGTATTTATTTTTTACCTAAATAAATAATCTGTAATAAAATGCCAGTTAAATTTAAATTACAGATGAGATGTACATACCTACAACCATAAAACTTTTTTTTTCAGCTACATGAATATATCATTTACAAATGCTATTTATTGTGATCCACAAGGCAATGAATATGGCTTTGATAATTTATTTATACAATCTAGGAGTATAAGATATGTCCATGTTCCCGAAGAGGTAAGTTAAGGTTTTCCCACATTAAGCTAATTAGAATTATACAGACACATCCAGTAGTCAAGCACTAAAATAAAGGATGTGGATATACCTATTTTATATAATTTCATACCATGATCTTAAGAAATTTGTGGGTAAATGTGAAATTGAACAGCTTTGTTTTTCTATTTAAAAAAAATTACAATTTTTCCAAAGGGACCACTGATCCCAGTTTGTACAGCATATATTAGTTCAGTATCCAAACAACCCCCGATACTATATATATATTATTATATATATACATATATAGTACATGCGTTCTAAAAAGCAACCTTTTCGAATAACCAACTGGAAAAATTAATCAAATGCATATATTGAGGATCGGGGGTTGTTTGGATACTGAACTAATATATGCTGTACAAACTGGGATCGGTGGTCCCTTTGGAAAAAATGTAATTTTTTTTAAATATAAAAACAAAGCTGTTCAATTTTACATATATAAGTATACGCCAACACATTTCAGTCTCTTTTCAGCTGTTAATTTTTTTTTTAATTGGATGGAACTTCGTTTGACCACAATCTCACCTGATGGTAAGTGATGATGTGGTCTAAGATGAAGCACGAAGATCTAGAAGAAACCTATTTACTCTTACCTTAAAGAGGCCCGGATTGTATTCTTTAGGAAAAACAGACGACGGCAAAGTGTTTCATACCTTAGCTGTACGCATCAAGAACGTAGAACCAAAACGGTGTGTGCAAATTGGTGGTATATCGACTAGGTACGGATGGTACTGAGCCGTGCGCCTGCTTGTCCTTTGATGGAAGGGAGATGGCGGGATCAGATCGTATAGTTCCTGGGCACATTCCCCAAAATGTATTCTGTAAAAGATCGATAGGCTTGCAACTTTACGGCGGTGTTCGAGACTGGGTCTTAGTCTCCGCCATATATTGCTCACCTATAAGACTATAAGCCCTACGTTCTATCAAGTCTAAGGTAGCGAGCTGGTATTTGCCCGAACCATCCCAAAGGTGGCAGCAGTACTCCATACTAGACCGGACTTAAGCTTTGTAAAGACTAAGAAGCTGTCCTGGTGTGAAGTATCTCCTGACCTTGTTGAGGATGCCCAGCTTCATGGCAGCTGTTTTAGCCTTCGACTCGATGTATAAGCTAAAGTTGAGAGTAGGCGTGAGCGAGACCCCTAGGAGCTCGAGGTGACCTTTTACAGATAACTGTACATTTCGGAAAATTGGAACTTGGGTAAACTGACTCTTTCGCCGTGAAGAGACATGCTTGCGTTTTTGAAGCATTGAATTTGACTAGATTGGCATCGCCCCAGTCAGAGACGGCCTTGAGTGATATTTACCTTCAATTTTTAATTTTCAGATATCAATGCTGGCTACAATCAGACGTGAACTAGGATATGATAGAGTACATGAACCTAAGAAGCCTGTCCAAAAATCTAGGAAGGCAAAGAAAGCTTTTCAACAGCACATGCAGACTGTTGCTTTATTGGATACATAACAAATTATTCAGTGCTTGGTTTCTACAATAATAAAATAAAATAAAAATAAAAAAGCCTTTATTTCTACTGCGTATTATTACATTTCTTACTTAATCACCTATATTTACATATTAATTATACTATAACTGTTGTGGTCTTATTTATCTACTTCTTCCGCAATAGTCGCCTCCACGGCGTAGGCCTCCCCTAAATCTCTCCATACATCCCTCTCTCTCGCTGTTTTCATCCAAACCGGTCCACAACGTTGGGTAAAGATGTCTCTCCATCTCTTTTTTGGTCTACCATGTCTCCTTTTTCCTTCCAGTGGGATCCACTCTGTCACCAGTTTTGTCCACCTATCGTTTTCTAATCTACAGATGTGTCCTGCCCACTGCCATTTTAACTGCCTTATGCGTTTTCTACAATATATTGTTAAAAAATATAACTTTATCGTTTTTCTTCAGATTTATGGTTTATTGCCCGCTCATCATTTTTATTTCACGCTAGCCTACGTTCTCCCCCTATTTGTCTTGATTCTGTGCCTCCACATAAAACCTAGCCTTTAAAAATTTTTGTCGACCAATCTGCATCATGGTCATGATGCATTTATCTTTTCCTTTCTCTTCTCCCGTAGTTACTGCCATAGTTCACCATCCTTAAATGTCATTCATTTGTTACACACGCGCCGGTCGTGCGTGTGAGCGAATAGAACATCATGAGTGATAAATTAAACGATTTTTTCTTATAAAAACATTTATTAAATTTTTTAAGATCATTACATCATTTTTAATGCTCATTTTCACTAACCAATTATGGTTGTCTGAAAATCATTATGTGCAAGATATTTCCTCTAAATTCACCTAATACATTTGTTGGTGAAAATGAGCTTTATTTATTACATACTTAAATGATTGGTAGATCTTGTAGATCAATTGACTATTTACTATAAAATTTGCAGGAGATCAAACAAAACAATTGTGATGAATAGAGACTAGTTCATAAATATTTAACAATAATAGTATTTATACAAAAATATTTCCAAGTGTGTTACATAAATAACTTTGATTTAGATCTCAAAATTCAGACTTACACTAGAGTTTTTTAATCCTCCATTAAAATACTGTACAGTATAGTTGATCTTAGAGGCCGCTTAGCTGCGCTTACTGTGCCAGTACTGCAAATATATTTTCTAATAAGATTAATTTTTGGCTTACTAAACAGGCAACCTACAGCCAAAATTGTATACAGGGTGGAAAGATGAGATAGGGCATAAGGCAGCTATTAGAATCATCATGTAAACCGTTTTGTGACTGAATATTTTATTCAGTCAGTAGTGTACAATTTTATTTATTTTGCAACAATAATAAGACGTAACTAATTCGATACGCATATGTTTAGACATTTATGTTGTTCAGTTATCTAGTAAACCGCCACTGAACGTTAGTATAGAATAACCTTAAGGACACCAATTTATTATCAAAGTTTTTTTTTAATCTGAATGCACAAATATTTTAGTAGCTGCTCTATGTGCCAACCTTCCTTTATGTATACAACAATTATCTCGTTACTCTTATCGAACAAACTACAATTCTCATAGATCCTATTTACACCTATACACAAGTACAACACCAACCATATCTTAATTTCACTTAGCATTCACTACATTAATTGTTTTGATTATTGTCACTAGTGAAAGATCCATCGGCGTTCGTAACTATTGTTTGTAAATCATCCTTTTTATCATTTGTACTTTCGTTATTACCCTCAGTGGTGTACTGAATAGAGTCCGGTATATATCGGTCCCCTTCGTGCGCGTGTCTAGGCGCCACGTTGTCTGGGTAAACAGGCACGTATAATTTAGTCTTCTCGTAATTACAGTTGTTTACTTTCATCGCTTGTTGGTACTCCACATTAGGATTCGATTGTAAATTCGAAATCTCTTGATACACATTCTGTGACGAATAAGCCTGCACAAACTTATTGATTGCTAAGTTTTTAAACTCGTAGTCTTCTTGTTTGCTCGGCGGCGGTAGCATAAGTTTAGTTTGGTGAAGTTTGTATGACGTGTCTATTTTGCCGTTTCCCACGAATGTTCTTTGTGGATCTGCGAGGCTCCCCAGCGCGACGCTCGGCTTCTGGATTTTGTGTACGATGACGATTTCTTTGTATTTGTGATTTCTATCGGCGCGGTGCGTCGTCGGAGCTAATTTCAATGGACGTTGGAATATCTCGGAGTCTTTCAAGGTCGTTAGTGGGTCGAGCGTCTGGCTGCACAGGAAGTTGGACTGATTGATGCTAGCGATGATCGAAGTGGGGCTCGGCGAGGATTGCGTTGCACTGGGCCTTTGCACAATATTTGGATTGAGTGACCCTGAAATAAACAATGTTACAAATGACAAAATTTATGTAGTTATGTTGCCAACGCCAAGCAGGCTGGCCATCTTCAATGCGTAATCAGAGTATTCCTAATTGTTTAGAACGTGCGCCTGCGCACGGTCACACGGCCGGTTTTGTTGACGTTGCACTTGTTCCTTGGTAGATGTAAGATTCAGAGAGCGCAAGTCGCGATTAACTTGTCACATGTTTATAACATTTTAATTCAAAATTCAATTAAATCAATAAAAAATTCAATAAATGTCAACTTCAAATTTTCATGTCTTTTTAAAAACGCTTCCACGGTTTCCCCGTACAAGACTATGTATGTAATCGGGGCTGAAGAGTGATATTGTAAATTAAACAATGACGCAGGTGAAGGGTTAGAAATGTATGTTTTAGTGAGGGAATTACCTTGTGGTTTGAATTTGGCTAGTTGAACATACACTTGCTTGATGCGTTCCATATTGACCTGCGACGTCTTAGAGTGGTCGATGATAGGCATCGGGTAGTCGAGTCCCATGAGGCACCCGGCGGCCTCCTGCACCGCCTCAGGCGCGATCCACGGCTCGTGGATGTACCGCGTAGGCATATTCTTCAGCGCCGGAATGTATCGCCTGTCCATTTCAAATACAAACAGATTTATAAATAACTAATATCTAACAGTCACAATCTTAGCACTATTCTTTTTTATAGGGTATCATATAAAAGTACTTTGTCATTTAGTTTGAGAGTTACGATGAAAAATGTAAAAAAAAGTATACAAATCATTAACATCAATATTTATTTATCTAGATCTGATCAGTCGACATCCACCCACTGCTGTGTTTAGGCCTCATAAGCACGGTAATAGGTTAGGCACTACAACCATCCAAAATGTTTTTGTCGTGATCCTTGAAGGGGTAATATATTTCTTTTCTTTTTTCTCTTTTTATCTGCAATCGGCAGTTTAGCCATAATCAGATGTGGTCTTGTTTGATTTTATGTGGGTGCGATTTAAAGCGAAATTTCTGAAATTAATATGAGCGATAGAAATATGCAAAGACTGCAGGAAAAATAGATGTCTCGATCTAGAACAGTTTTTTTAGAAATCTTGCTTTAAAGTTTAATTGGTTTTCGAGTCACATAACTAGATGGCGCTGCTCAATTCATATAAATGTAGGTAGGTAAGGTTGTAATATCACTCTTGTTATACAGATTTTGATCGTGATATTCACGCTATCTAATGTAAATACTTACATGAGGAGACAGATTCTGTGTTTCCTTTATCATACTTTAACATTTTCATCAATATTTTAGTCATATAACTCTAAATTCATTCTCGAAACCTTAAAATGCCCATTATTACTTTTTTATATGGGTGGAAAGAGCAGAATTTTCTCGTCACAGGGGTATTTATACCCCTGTGTAATTTTTTAGGACTTGAAACTCATAAGTAAACATACCTGTCATGGGTACCGACATGACATTTTAGACTTATATATATTTTTACTTTTAAGGCCTTGTCCGCACAGCGATATTTCCCCGCGCGAATTTTTTATCGCAATTCTGTAACACATTGAATCTTCATAAGTATCCACGCAAAAAATCCGCGCGGAATAAAAATCTCTGATCTAATGCAAATTCAAACGGATTTATTTACGAGTGAAAATTTTGATCACTGTAGCCGCACTGCGAAATAAAATTCGTGCGTTTCACTCAGTCGTGCACTGGCAACGGTATTGACAAGATGTCGCGCGCTTCGTATCCCGCCCGATCGGCAGGCGAACAGGAGTTAGCAGAAAATGACGACATTAAAATAGAACAATTAATCAATAATTTTTACTGTATTTTCGTAGCTCTTGATGTTTTAAGTAGAAAAATCCTTTCATAGGTCTCAAGGCCGTAAAAGGGTGAATCCAGTATTCATGACTTATACGTCTTCTGTTACGTCGCCGCCGTAATAACAAGTAAATCAACATTTTTCTGATGTCCATTACGTCCGTCTCAGCCGGAAGCTGTATCGAATTGACAAAAATCACGCGGAATTTTATTCGTGGTGCTAATTCTAACGTAATTCTAACGTAACTAGGCGTAATTTCGAGCACGGAATATAATTTGCAAGAATAAATAACGCGCGGTGAAATATCGCTGTGCGGATTGACCTAATTCTTGGTAATACCTTGAAACTGATGTAAGGCTGTATGTAATAGTTATTAATTTATAGTCGACGTAGGCTAGAGGCTCCACTAGCCCTCAACCAGCGCGCTTTCTACCGGACCTACAAACTTCCGGATTCATCGAGTGTGATGCACCTTAGTGGGACTATAAGTGTTTTTGATAAGTATTGTATTAATAGTCAATCATTGTATTAAATCAGATCACTTTGATAATCCCTCTTTCCTTTTAAAACCGTTTCTTAGGCCTAAATTTAACTTGGCTTACAGCTCTCTTCTTTTACGGGAGAGTGTTGTAACGCTACAAGGTAAGGAACCCTCAGTGCTCGAGTCCCAGTCGTACTCGACCGGTCTTGTTTAAATTGGCTTGGTGACTAGGATAGTACCAATAGTTATTAGTAAGTAGGGCAGTGTTTCAGCCATACCTGATAAAATCGCCGTTCGGGTCGATTTTCCGTCCGAAGCGCACCGGGCAGTAGCAGTGGAAGAACTGCTGGAAGAACGAGGAGCAAGACAGCCACATCCACATGCCGGCGTTCACCGACCAGTCGGCGTCCAGCAGGAGCTCCTCAAACACCTGGAACACACATTCATTCAAATTAGCACTTTTTTTTATCACTCATGCTTTATAAGTTGGTCATTGGTAGCTCGATACCTGTTGCGTAAGTGCAATGTATGCCCCTAGAGCCGTAAGTAAATTTGAAAATAGAATGAGGCTCATTGCATTCATAATGTATTTTAATGAAATACTTACAACCTTTATGACAAATTCTTTTTTCTTAAAATAAGAGGCCATAGTGAAAAAAAACCAATGGATACTGGTATCGCAAATTTTCTTTTTAGCAAGACCGTTATAAAGATTTTTAATTTCCTCGCATTCGTCATGAAAATTTATGTGTTATACTCGCGTGTAAGCGATCAATTGCATCAGAGATTTCCGTAAATCGGCGGCGTCTTTTGGACGATGCCGCTTAGTCAGTTTAACAGGTACCTACTTAAATGATGAATGAATATGATTTGTTTACCTATATTATTCAGGCTGTTTCATTATTATTTTAGTACATGATATTCACGTTGTTTGAAAATTAAAAATTATCTATGGTAATGAATTAAAAAAAAATTTTTACAACAATAACCCGTGTTTTCATTTAATGTCGTACATAACAAAACACGTAGGATCAAATCCGTTGACGTCACAAATATTCGTCGTCGGTGGGTAAGTAGATAATTATATAAGTACATGCTCCAGTTCATGGAAGTAAGCATAACAGATAAGTAATATGTGAGTGACAAACACAAAACATTCCAAAGTCTACATATACGTAGGCAATATGAACTAATCAATGATTTCAAATTAAATTAAATAGTAATTTATTTCAGATGTCCAAGATCTATATCACTGTTAATAAATAAAGGTTCTTATAAACTATGTTAGTAAATTTAAGTTAAAAATAAAACAAAATTGTAGCGTGTCACACCTACAAGAACCCCTATGCAGTGTTTATAGAGAGGGCCGTCATACTTGTCCGCTATTGTCCTCAGAATGGTGTTGGTACTCCCGTGTACCCTTATAAGCAACGAGGCTGCCTTTTTCTTCATACAGGCGGCGAACCCATCCATGCGGGCCTCTGTGAACTACCAGAGGCGCTGCAGAACCGCGGGAGGCCCAACAACATCCTGAATGCATTATTGTATTGGACGCGCTGTGTGCTGACGGACTTTAGAGTGCACGTGAACCACAGGCTACCACGAGGTGTAAACGTTTAATTTTACTTTTATACACTTAATATGTATATATAGATAGAGTAATCATTGCGTTAGTAGAAATACCCTTCAATATTAGGCAATGACAAACCTTTTGACTGCCTCCGTGGCGCAGTGGGCGTATAGCCGGCTGAGACGCATGAGGTAGCGGGTTCGATTCCCGCCGCGGAACAAATGTTAGCATGATCTACAGATATTTGTTCTGTGTCTGGGTATTCTATATTATTCTATTATATATATTATATTTCTATATATTATAAGTATGTATTTACAAAAAAAAAGTATATAAGTATTTTATCAGTTATCTGGTTCCCATAGTACAAGCTCTGCTTAGTTTGGGGCTAGATAGCGCTGTGTCAAATGTCCCGCAATATTTATTTATTATTTTCAGCATTGTATCTAACAGTGAGATGTTTTGTAAATGATAACGTAAACTGATAATTGCTGGTTTCTTTAGGTCCTACCTACCTCCTTTAGGTCTAAGAGTGGTAGAGTGCCTTGTGAAAGAGCTCGCCCGGGGAAGAACTACCAGCATACCTATATCTGCCACCAAGCAGCATTGCTGTGTTTCGGTTTGAAGGGTATGGTTGCCGGAGAAATACAGGCACATGAGGCTTTATATCTGTATGCCTCAAGTTCATGGACGCAGGGCAGTGCATCGTAGGGCACGTTTCTCGAGACAACACTGTTATATCCGATGTTACCACTGAGCCACATGCTGGTTCCACTTCCACCTCTAGGACGTGTGAAAAAAATGTACCGACAAACGGTCCAGTTAGGTAGGTCTTACTTCAAGAAGGAGGTTGGTTGAATATACAACGGATCTGACTGTACATAGGGCTTGTTTGTGTACCGATGGTGAAAACAAGTAACTTTTTAACAAAAATATAATCAACTTCAGAAAACAGAAATCGGAAACAATTGCAGATGCCTTTGCAAATTAAATTGTTTGATGATTTTCTCACGGATCCCATCATCAGATCTTGACTAAATCACACTAATATTATAAATGTGAAAGTTTGGATCTTTGTTTATTTATTTGTTTGTTACTCAATCACGTCGTAGCGGCTGAACCAATTTTGATGAAATTTGATATATACGTAGATTATAACCTGAATTACCACATAGGCTACCTTTTATCTCATAAATCAGTTCTGTTGGGATAAAACTGGGGTGTCAAGTCAAGTTGCAACAGCGAGTTTAGCTTTATTTCTAGGAACCTACACATTTAGTAGTGTAACACGTACGAATTCGCGGGCAACAGCTAGTTTATGATCATTACTAACAAAAAAATAATCATTGAAATCAGACAATATGGTGAAGAATTACCTCTTACTTTTCTTGAAGTTGGTAGTCGATTAAAAAGAAACAGATGCATACCTTCATGCCTTCCTCCCAAGAGATCCAAAGGTCGCCCCTTGTCAGAAAGCAGGCCACCGCATGTCTTGCCAGATGATGGATCCAGCCTTCCTCTCTTAGCTGTATCATGATGGCGTCTATCCATGGGAACCCGGTTTGGCCCTGCGGAACATTTAATTTTAAATTATCGGATTCATTCAATTTAATTTGAAAGTGTTGCTTCTGTCACTGACTTGCTCGAAAATTACTTGTTCATTTTACACAATAAAATATTTTGTATCTGTATTGTCACATTTCCGGTGCGTAATAATTATTTCTAAAGGCGGTTCGATTCCTATACAAATGTTCAGATTCACTACTAAACATAAAGATATCCCACTAATATTATAAACGCGAATGTTTGTATGGATGTATGTGTGGATGTTTGTTACTCTTTCACGCAAAAACTACTGACTGGATTTTAATGAAACTTTACAATAAGCTCATACATCAAACTCATACCTACATCAGAATAACATATCGGCTATAATTTATAAAGTTATTGAGTAAATTGGCCAAAATATAACAATAAGTGTCACGTAAGTCGGAAAAAAATTTACTAACAACGCGTGCGAAGCCACGGGCGGAAACTAGTTGTATATAAATGTAACTATGGGACTTTTAACTTACACTTCCCCATTTAGCCAGAGCCTCTTGGTTCTTCTCCCAAGGTATCTGAACGCAGATAGGGTTCCCCACCATGCGGTCGAAATTGGGGTTCCTTGTCGCCGCGCAGTAGAAAAACTCCCGCCATAGAATTTGACCATGCAAGGATAACGGAGGTCGCACCCTTTTCACTCTTTTATATAATTCGGTCAGCTGGTAGTAAAACAGCCTGGTCGATAAGCAACCGAATCTGTAACAATGGTAAACCATTTAATATGTATTAAATAAATACATTTCCTAACATATGATTGCCAAACATGGACTCTCACAAAAGCCCACAACTATTAACTGGAAGTTTGTCAAAGATCAATGAAAAGAAGTATGTTAGCTTTAAGAAAGCTAGATAAAATAAAACACTCCACAATTAGGAACAAAAGCCTGAAAGATGTCACTAACAAACAAATGTAGTAATCTAAGTGCCTATTTCACAACCTCCGAGTAACTTTAATTGATGGATAAAAATTATTCTCTCTATCTGTTTTAATGTGAAAACAAAAGACGTATATATTTTTTATCCATTGGATAGCGTTACTCAGTGATGGTGAAACAACTGAATAAAAGACTTTTTTTTTATATTTTTTGTTTGTTTCTTGTGTGGTGTACAATAAAGTATTTTCATTCATTCATTCATTCATTTTACTAATGTTATTATCCATAATACTAATATTATAAATTCGAAAGTCTGTCTCTCTGTTTGTTACGTTTTCACGACTAAGGGGGCGTTTAAGTATTACGTAACGCAATTGAGGGGGGGGGGGTGTCTTGTAAAACGTTACGATGGCGGAAGGGGGGTTCGAAAAACGCATTACGTAACATTGTTTTTTATTTAAATAAAAAACTTTTAGGTAGAAATGGTCATTTGGGTGTTACGTAACGTTTAGGAAGGGGGAGTGATACAGAAAAACGTTACGGCGCTTTACATGGGGGGAGGCAACCTGGCAAGTTTTTTATCTTTGAGTTGGAACAAGCAAATGGCCCACCTTATGTTATGTGGTAACCATCGTGTTAAGCATTGCCTCGTAGGGCACTCAATCAACTAAATTCATACAGTTGTAAGCCTCATATACCTGTAATTTCTTTTCAAACCGAAACACAGCAATGCTGCTTGGCGGCAGAAATAGGTGTATCTAAATAGGTCCAAATGGCACGTGATTACTGGAGTTCCACTTGCAATAGAGTAAACGTTCTGTGGCAAGACATTACTTCATAGATATTGTTTTGATTATGTAAGAGTCGCTACATAATCAACATACCTAGTTTGTGTTGAGCAAAAGTGTTTATAGATGAGTCAGAAATAAGGTACTTCTTATAGTAAGCTGCTCTTCGTACAATATGAATCGAATAGTACCATCTCGTTATTCTTGTATATTATTATTATTCCATTATTTATTTATTTATTTGTAGTCAGGTTGAAATTTCAAAACATCAATTGTTACCCGTAATAAGCAATGTTTTAGTACGAGACGATACCTTAAAGATGCTAAAGTAAGCCTACGACAAGAAAAAACTTCTATAATCAAGTAAGTTATAAAAGTTAAGAGTCGAAGTGATATAACAAAGACGGTTGCCAAAAATAATAATAGGTACTTGGATGGACTCTTTTAAGGGTTAGGAAACATATACTAGGGGCGACTTGCGCAACGATGCCTAAACGTATTTTGTTGCTTAATATGATTTAAAATGTTGAAAATCATACAAATAAGTCTTTAACATGTTTAGTCGCTAAATTCGTTTAGGGATCGTTGTGCATGACGGGCTAAGTCTTATTTTTTTACCTTAAGTATGGCGACAATCCAGTCTGACTGGCCAGTAGCGACTGCGGAGTCATTTTAGGGCGTCCGAAAGAGGCGACCCATGCCTTCCTTTCCAAGTGCCGCTCCAGTCTGGCCAGCGCCTCACTCTCCCCGCCGATCCACACTGGCGGTTTCAGATTATCTGTGTCAAACCCTAAAATAGAAAACATACTTTGAAAAACATACATACTACGTGTTTTGTTATGAACGACATTAAATGAAAACACGGGTAGGGCTAATGGCTAGTATTATTGCAAAATTGTTTTTATTTTTTTGTTTTTTAAATTTTAAAATCCCTAATTCATTTCATTGATATAAAATATCAATAATTGATGTATTGATATTTTATATCAATGAAACAGCCTGTATAAAATAGGTAAACAAATCATATTAATTTATCATTTATGTAAAATACCTGGTACCTGGTAAGATACCTGTTAAATTGACAAAGCGGCATCGTCGCAAAGGCACCGCCAAATTACATTAAAAATTGTTTATTGGAAATGTATCGATTACTGGATAAATAATCAAGCGACCGGTATTAAGCCCACCTCTAAAATCAGTAAATACGATTGCGGATGTGTGTTTTCAATTAATGTCATACATGACGACCTCCGTGGTGCAGTGGGCGAATAGCCGACTGAGACGCAGGAGGTAGCGGGTTCATTCCCCGCCGCGGAACAAATGTTTGCAAGATCTACAGATATATGTACGCCCAAAATCCGCCTTCACTGAAGATAACATCATTGCTGTGAGACAACTAATTCTCGAAGATCGTCATGTGACGTATCGAGAGATAGAGGCTCTATTAGGCATCTCAGGGACAACCATTCAGAAGATCTTGCATGAAGCGCTTGGTGTGAGAAAGCTAGTTTGCCGTTGGATACCGCATCTGCTTTCCGACGATCACAAGGCGGCCCGCGTCAGATGGTGTAAGAAAACTCTGCAAAGGTTCAACCGAGGGGAGTCAAATTACGTCTACGACATCATAAGTGGTGACGAATCTTGGATCTATGCCTACGATCCTGATTCCAAACAACAATCTACAATCTGGGTCTTTCAAGACGAGCCAAAGCCGACTAAAGTTGTTCGTTCTCGAAGCACTTCAAAGAAGATGGTGGCCACGTTCGTTGGAAAAACCGGCCATGTTGCGACTATTGCACTTGAAGATCGTAGAACGGTTAACGCAGAGTGGTATACTACAGTTTGTTTACCACAAGTCATCGCCGAACTTCGAAAATCTAACTCAAAGCGACGCATCATCCTGCACCACGACAACGCAAGCTCACACAGCGCTCGTCAAACGATTGAGTATTTGAAGCAGGAAAAAGTAGAAATTCTTGACCATCCTCCATACAGTCCTGACCTAAGCCCTAACGATTTCTTTACATTTCCTAAAATTAAGAAAAGTCTTCGTGGTCAAAGGTTCCAGTCCGGTGAAGAAGCAGTCGACGCTTTCAAGTCAGCCATTTTGAACACCCTCACTTTAGAGTGGAATAAATGTTATAATAACTGGTTTGAGCGAATGGAAAAGTGTATTAAGCTACGCGGTGAATACTTTGAAAAACAATAAAAAGTACTATAAGGTTCTAGTTGTGTTTTTTTCTTCAAACGACAAAACTTAAAAGGCATGCCTCGTATCGCACGGTTGGACGGCTACCTCCAGAGTGGCCTTATTTTATAAGTTTAACTAACCGAGCTCCTCTAGAGTCGGCACACCAAAGCGGTCGTCGTGATCATCAGCGATGGGTGTGGTGGCTCCGTTGAGCGTCTTCGCGCAGATGGTAGGTTCCGCCGTGGGCGGGGCCGGCATGCTGGCGATCAGAGCTTGAAACTGATGGTATGTCAGCGGAGCCTTGCCACCGTTGCGCTCGATTATTCTGTTACAAAATTTTACAAATGTTTTGTCAAGCAACCATTGTGTAACGAGTGACGTAGTGAAGGTTCAAATAACATTATGTACCGCGTGAAATTATAATTGTTCATGGCATGGAAATCTATTTGAATTCGAATGGAGCGTCATGAACCGAGCAGCCACGTTATTAACTCTTAACGAGGTATTTGTGAGATTCGGAATAATAAGGGTACTTACATTGACTATCAAATGTTGTTCGGACGGAAACAACTTATTTAGATATTTTTAAACTGTAAAATTGACTTAAACTAGTGGTTCGCCCCGAACTGAGATCTCGCGAGTTTCCGATTAAAACAAAAAAATATTATTTGTAATCTTTGACCATCAAAATAGTGCCACGAAATGAATAACCAGATAACTTGGCCTACAGTTTAATTTAAATTACAGGTAACGGCAGTTCATGTTAATTGGTTATCTTTTTTTGGGGTACAAGTTGCAGTTATTCTGGATTTCAGACTTGCCCATATTTGTGTTACTTAAGCTACACGCATACCACATAACAGCAATGTGGGGTCACTGAGTGTACCCTGTGAATTTTGTCAAAGTTCTGTTTTTATTATGGCTAATAACTCAATAAATATAAAGACTTTACTAAAAATAAAAAGCAGTCTAAATGTACTAATGAATACCTTTCATTTAACGTCCCACTTAGTCTCATTTTTTTTTTATCCCTCTGGAACCCCAATATCTCAACAACCCCCCAACATTTTTAGCTCATTTAGTCACACCAAAATTGTGCGATCACTACCTACCTATGTATCAAATTTCACGATGATCGGATCAACGCTTCGAAAGTTATCCTCGGACAAACAAACATACATACATACATCGCCGATTTACCCAAGTTGATTTAGAGATCTCGCTTCGCTTGATAAATAATAAATCGTATTCTTCGCGTTATAACAGTTTATAAATCTAACAGAGATATTCTTCAAGAAAAAGAAGAGAAGCGAATATAAGCGAATAATGAATTCTGCCGATGCAGTCTGCTTTTATCATCGTCTACGTTGAAGAAAGCCAGCCTAAGCCTAAATCATGAATTACGTTAAAGCAATCAATGACAAAATCACTTACGTATCCAATTTATACAAGGTGTGCGAAACTCGCGATATCACGTTGATGCCGACATCGCGGCATTTCGTCGTGATGTTGTGGTCCCGGACTCGGCCATAGGGCTCCGGATCTTCTTCGAATGTAAGAGAAGTGGTTCCCCATTCTTTGAACAGCTTAGGCAGTGCGTCTGCCGGTTGACCGCGAATCACAAATAATCGTGAGTTCAGCTTCCTTAGATTTGCATCGAGATCTTGGAGACATTGGAGCAGAAACCTGAGAACAACGCCATTATTTTAAACGAAACCAATCGAACTGGAAAGTCCTTCAGATACGAAATTACCTACGTACTTGGAAACAAGTTATAACAATAAAGCGGATTTCTGTGAGAGCAACGGTAACGGGAAGTACATTACCTACTTACCTATAATTAATAGCAGAAATTGATTACATCCAACGAGGACATAATTAATAAGCAAATACCTAAGCACTGGTTGTAGTAAAAAAAATTTGCTTGATATTTAGCTTGCTATATAATTGGATATCTTCAAAACTAGCTAGAAGCTAGAAGCCGCCTAACTAATATTGAGTCGCATAAAAAGTATTATAAAGATTTAAAGCTTCTAGTAAACGGAGCTCTCTATGCTGAGAAAAAGGCTTACTTCGCTTACAACATCAATTTAAATTCAGGTAAACCACGTACTATGTGGAAAAATATCAAGCAAAACGTGTCTAACTTCAAACCGAAGATCTCAGACCTTCCATCGCATTTGCGGGATTCAGATTTAATAAATCAGCAATTTCTGTCACTTCCTGGTGATAATAATATAAACATCTCAGAGTTAACTTATTATGAATATCATAGATACAGTCCTTCTGTTTTCAATCTTCACTCCGTTGACGAAGTTGCGGTAGGTAACATAATAAAATCTTTCTCCTCAAATGCGGTGGGTGCTGATGGTATTTCAATGGACATGATTTTGCTTACCCTACCTCAAACGCTTACTCTTATAACGGCTATTGTAAACCACAGTATGGAGAATGGAGTTTTCCCTTCTTCATGGAAAACGGCAATAGTAAGACCAATTCCCAAAATTAATCACCCAACTGAATTCAAAGACTTACGGCCAATAAGTATCTTACCGTTTTTATCTAAAATTATTGAGAAGGTTGTGTGTCTACAACTCTCCACCTACTTGGAGGTGAACAAAATCATTCCGAAGAGGCAATCCGGATTTAGAAAGGGGCACAGCACGGCAACGGCGCTGCTGGATGTTGTAGACGATGTTTTAGCTGCTCAAGATGTTGGCAAAGGAACCATCCTGACACTTCTAGATTTCTCGCGCGCGTTTGATACCATCAATACAACGCGTTTACTTTCCAAACTTACTTTTTACGGGTTTGATTCCGGAGTTACAAGATGGTTTGCGAGCTACCTTGGTGAACGTTCCCAATCGGTTGAACTTCGCAATGCAGATGGCTCAAGCTCTGTTTCAGCTGCCATGCCCGTTGCTCGTGGAGTTCCTCAGGGATCTATTCTTGGCCCAACTCTTTTTGTCCTATACTGTGCAGATATTACCTCAACTATTCTAAACTGTAAATACCACCTTTACGCTGACGACCTCCAGTTATATGTCTCGTTCAAGCCTGATGAGATGGAGGTGGCAATCAGTAGATTGGATGAGGATTTGGATCGTATTGTAGAATGGAGTGAGGTTAATGGCTTAGTATTAAATCCAACAAAATCAAAATTCCTTGTCCTTGGATCCAAACATAATATAGATAAAATCCATTCTCTGGACCCCAAGGTACATATCAAGGGAGATTTGATCGAACGCGTTACTGAAGCACGTAATCTGGGTCTTCTCATGGATGGCGAGCTACACTTTGAAAAATACATGCAGCAAACAGTTCGTAATTGTTTCTACAGGCTATCAGTTTTGTATAGAGTACGGGAGTTCCTGAGCACTGACCTTCGTATTTTATTGTGCGAGTCGCTCATTCTGTCCAAGCTGAATTATGTTGACAACGTATTCGGTGAGTGTCTGCTGGCCCGTACAAGAAAATTAGCACAGCGAATTCAAAACGCATGTGTGCGTTTTTGTTTTCCGGTTCCGCGGCGGGCTCACATATCGCCATACATATGTGCACACGGTATGATGAATATGTCATCACGACGTTATTTACACTTCGCGACTTTGCTTTTTGGTATTGTTATAAATCAGCAGCCTTCATACCTGTATGACAAGCTTGAATTCTCTAACCGTCACGTACGGTTTGCCACTCGTTTAATCTGTCCACGCCACAGAACGACTGCTTTTCGTGGTAGCTTCCGATATGCTGCCACGAAATGCTGGAATAATCTACCACCACCAGTTCGAAACGCAAAATCGGTTCACTTTTTTAAAATTTCACTCAAGAAAATTCTACTGCTTTCACAAATTACTCCATCAACAGGTAGTCGTTCTGGGCCTACATTTAGTTTGATTTAGTTGCAAAGGTTACTTTTGTTCTGTATGTTAAATTAATAATTCCACAAAATATTTAATATTTTATTTATTTTATTATTTGCAGAAATTTGTTGTTTATTTTACTGTTATATTTATTGTTTAGTTTTGATCTCATAAACAGTCTTGTTTTATAAGTTAGGTATGTGCAATGTTTAGTAGTTAATGTGTAAAAATATTTATTTAAATTTTAAATTTTTCTTTTTTGTGAATCTTGTATACTTTCATATGTTAATTAATATTGTAAACGCGTGTTTCTATGTATTTTCTGCTGCTCACACGCACTAA
The DNA here is from genome assembly GCA_963924445.1 of Philereme transversata. NCBI lineage: Eukaryota > Metazoa > Arthropoda > Insecta > Lepidoptera > Geometridae > Philereme > Philereme transversata. The sequence continues at coordinate 13,094,476 of OZ004350.1, read as the reverse complement.
AGGCGTCACATAATACCAGCGCTACAGTAACTATATGTTACAGTGGCACACCGCTGAGTGACGACCTATTGTGTAGTCTTGTATTAGGTATAACTATAATTGTTGTATTCTTAGAGTGTAAAAATGGACACCAAATAAATATTTTTCTTTCTTTCTTCTTTAAAACTCAAAGTGGATAATCGATTTACGTTGTTATGTATGAACCTAACCTACCTTGCCTACTTAGATTAGTTCCGCTTAGTAGGTATTAATTTATGATTGTGACATCATTTGATGATTTATTTACATTTTTACCAAATGATGTACTTGAAAAGGACTTTGCTTCGCGTCCTCGAGTTCGAGACGGATCGGATATTTATAACGTAACAACAATTAACTTCAGTTATGAAAATGAAAGTTATCACGACCACATTTCAACATGCTAAACTTTAGAGCATTTCTAGGATGTTACGTAGTACCTACCTATAACCTACCTACCTATCGCAAAACTTCAGGAAAATTTATCGTTATGAATAATCGTGCAAAACTTTTGAAATAGGTACCTTATTGATATAAATTATTTCTTTCTTAAGTTAAAAAGTTTTTGATTGATACACGCCTTAAAATAGAAATTCAGAACCACGGACTAGGAGAACCTACGTATTAGTTGTCTTTGTCCAAGGCAATGCATTACACATATGGAAATAACTATGCAAGATTAGTCGATACAAACCTCCATTTATTGATTCCCACATTAGAAGAGCTTGCGAACCACGGATCGATTAGGAAGACGCATCGGAACGTAGCAGCGTTGACGAGTCCATCTCTCAGTGCAGGGTTGTCATGCAGTCGCAGGCCCTTCCTGAACCAATGCACGGTGTGTTGAACTGGCGCTGGCGGTGCCGGCGGCGCGGGCGGCGACGGCAGAGCCGTGGCAGGCGTCGGCGGAGGAGTGCGGACACTCGTCGCCGTAAGGGTTTTAGCAGCGGCAGACATTACTTTACGTAATAACCCCCATCATATCTACAACAATAGCCTATGTTAATAGTGTACCCCTCACACACACACTAGTGTGAAGTTGAAATGACAGTAGGCACTTGTCTCGGAGCACTGACTGCCGTTGGCACAGAAAGGTTCTGTCTCGAGTACCACGCGCTCGAAAGCGCAGCTCATTAGATGGTGAATGATCTTAAAAAGGTTGTCGGTAGTAGTTGGGAGCATGCCGCAAAAGATCAAACGATCTGAAAATTGGGGAGGTTTATGTTCCACCATGGATATTCTAAGGTGGAAACGCTAATAAGAGGTGTGTGTGTGTCATTATTAAACTAGTGGTTCGCCGGATCTCGCGAGTCTCCCATAATAACGAAAAAATATTATCTCTAATCTTTGACTTAATTTCAGCAGATCGGCTTTTATTATGGTTCAATTCAAATACTACAAGGCTTAAACCATCGATATATATATATATATACTACGTACTAGATATCGCGATCCGAACACTCACTCTGTTCCACTGAACTGTACTGCAATCCGTACACCTTACTTTAGTGCGGCTTCGACATTCACGCAGTTTGGACGCGTACGTAGCGGCACTATTAATACGAGAATTCGAATCAAAGTATGAAATACATAAAGTATGACATAAATAACAATTCAGTAGTCAAGTAAAATTATTGGTTGTTCAAGTGAATAAATGTCTGGATGTTTTTCTATATACATAATAGGTTGGGGAAAAAGTCTTTTCGCATTATAGTATGTATGAACTTGTAATAAAATCTCTTTGGCTATACTATTTGTATCTGGCTGGTTTTGGTATAATTCAAAGTTTAAATTTTGAAGAAGACCATTCTAAATTCAAATTAGGAAAATGTGTGATTTTTATTTGTTTTTCGTACTGTAAAGATGAGTGAATCTAATGAAGAAATTCGATACATTTTAAAATTTTACTACAAAAAAGGTAAAAATGCAACGCAAGCCGCGAAACCAATTTTCGATGTTTATGGACCTAGTGCAGTGTCTGTGAGAGTAGCACAAATTTGGTTTAAGCGTTTTCAATCCGGAAATTTTGATGTCAAAGATGCACGTCGGTCTGGTCGCCCCATTGCTATATAAATTTTGGTGTGTTTGAGAAATTTGTGGTTGTGAGGTCTAGCGTTATCATGATGAAAAACCACACCCCTTCTGTTGATAAATTCCGGCCGCTTTCTCTCAACTTCTTGCTTTAATCTCATCAGTTGTTCGCAGTCGAGTTCAGAATCGATGGTCCTGCCTGGTGGTAACAGCTCATAACGAATAATGCCCTTCCAATCCCACCACACACACAGCATCACCTGGTTGCGAGTTAACCCGGGTTTCGTCACAGTCTGTGAAGCCTGACCTGCCTTTGACCACGACCTTTTTCGCACGTTCTTGTCGTACGTGATTCACTTTTCATCACCAGTTATCAGCTTCTTCAAAAATGGTTCGGTTTCATTACGTCGTAATAAAGAATCACAAATGAGTACACGGTTCATTAGGTTTCTTTCAGTGAGCTCGTGGAGTACCCAAATATCGAGCTTTTTTGTGTACCCAGTTTATTAAAATGCGCCAAAACTGTTTTTTGCCAATTCCCAGTTCTTCAGCTACGTCGTAACTACTGATTTTAGGTTTGGTTAGATCACATAAATAATATTTTAGCGCTGCAGCGAACTTTAGTTCTAACTCACCAGCATTTGAACAAACTTTTTTCAAGAATGTTTTTGTCTATCGGTAGAATATAAATATGTCTATGGCTTAAACTAAAAATTAAAACGGGATCGAAATGTACCAATGAAGTCCTTTCATAAGACGTCACACTTGGCCTTATTGTCTCATTTTGATTTTTTTTACCTCTCTTGAACCCCAATATCTCAACAACTCCCACACATTTTTGCTCATTTATTCACACCAGGATTATGCCATCACTACCTACATATGTATATACCAAATTTCACGATGATCGGAACAACGCTTAGAAAGTTATTCTCGGACAAACAAACATTGTATGTATGTAACATACAATGCCGATTTGCACAAGTTGATTTGGAGATCTCGCTTCGCTCTATCAATTAAATATTTTTGTAATGCTAACGAACAGCTTTTGAATTGCAACAATCTGCAGGGGTGCCCTGCATGAGCAATGGCAACTCTGATGAACTCATGCTTGGAAAACAATATTGTTAAAGTGAAAATCCTTATACAATATTGTTAGTTAAATTTATAAAGTTATGTAGTACACATTATGCAAATATTGTACTATTTTTATAATTTTAATAAAGTATTTTCAATCAATCAACAACGATCAATAAAATACTAGATATACGATCAGCCCGTCAAGGACGTCCACGCTGGAGAGTGCTTAAACGCCGCTTAAGCACTCTCGGCTCTTAGTCGCGCGCTTGCCGTCGAAGTGACAACATGCCCAAGTGCTCCGTCAAAAGTTGCAAAAACAACACTTTAACTACATTAAAAAAAGATGGAATTTCGTATTTCCGGTGAGTATTACCCTAAAGTTTGATAATTTGATGAATTTGATTTTGAATTAGTCTATAATATGCTTTAAAACAATATTTTACGGAAATATTTGTAACTACAGACACACGACTACGCTACGCTACTGTCCCTTTCCCTCGCGTTGCATTGTTCATTTATCTGTACGTGACCGAAGACCATGAACCGGACTACATTAAATTTCGAATGAATGGAGTCGCATACTAAAAACATTTTAACAAGTTTAAAAAACAATTTTATTAGTAAGCATTATATACTAATCAGATGCGGCCAATTCTAAAACTACCTTCATGAAACAAACAACTCTCGTGTTTTATTTTTATCAAATTCATTAAAAAAACACGCGGTAGCCTACCCTACCGTTAAATTGTAGGCAACGAGATAAATTTTCGGTACTAAAAATACAGGCATTTTTACCACCAGCGCCACCAAGCCCCTTTATCTGAAGTACAATAGCCTAATGTCAACTGCTCGTTATCTGTTACAAAATACACAATTAACAGCAAAAGTGAAATTGAAACTCTTAGCTAGGCTTACAGCACTCTATATCTTTGTCCTACTTCTTGCAATATTTACTTTTTGCTGATTTCTGCCTATACTGTTAAAGTTCTAGTACTAAACATGGTTCTGCAATATTGTATACAATACAAAATTCGATTTTATTCAAAACTAGAGGTTGCCCGGGAACTTCGTACGCGAGGATGAAAATGTTATGACCCTCCTTTTTGCATCATTGACCTCGGTCTCATACATTGAAGGGAGATTTACGATTTTATTATTGTAGAGAAGAGAATTCATCTAGGACCCGAGTAGTCGGCAAGACAAATTAATCGAGCCCAAAAACTCGATGAGGTGGCATCGTTTAATCACAGTTCCCATAGCCATCTTCTTGCTCCATCATCAGACCCTGGATATCATCTAGGTAAAGAATACTCTTTAACACTAATCGAACGAGCCCACACTCGATGTAACTATGTCATTTTATTACAGAGTTCCCATAGCCTGGCTCCGTCATTAAACCCTGACCTGGATATCATTTAGGATCCGAATACTAGTTAAGACAGATCAAATGAACCTAAAGTCGATGTTGTTGTGTAGTTTAGTTTAAGCATCTGATGATGCACCATCTTACTGCATCATGAGATCAGCTTCATGTCGCATATGCATGCAAAACTTCAACTGAAATCAGAAACCGGGCAGGTCTAATATCGCAATATTTTATTACCTATAAACGATAGACAAGACAACGAGGCACATTAAACTGAATAGGAGCCTGTAAAAATGAAAGATTTTATCAAACTATCCGATTATTAAAAAATCCGACTTTTGAATTTGGTTAACAAATTATTTATCCCTACGTAATAGATTCGAAATTTCATTTCTCAACAAAAAAATATTGTGTACGTTTCTACTCCTCCACACTTCTGTTCCGAACGGAGTAATTTTACGATCTTCGAAGAGCACATTTTGAATCCGACCTTATTGCCATACCGTTAAAGTCAACAGTTTTTTAAAGGACAAAAGAAGGCAATAAATTTTTACGACTTAACAGCTGCTTCATTTCATAACGTCATATCTCCAAAATGCGAATGCTTGAAATGAAACTTTTAATCTGCGGAATAAAGTCGAGTTTAGACTATTTAACTTTTGGTATTAATAATGTTAGGCATTTTCGGCACTCACACAAATGCAAGGTCTCGCTCGCCGCTTTTCGGCGGTGAGTTTGTTAGGGACAGTGATTCCTGAGATTATAATTTCTTTGTCAATCAATCAAAATCAGGATTCTCGTTTCAGCCAACGTTGTATCCAGCAACGTGACTTTCTTCTACCGCGAAATAGGCGAACCACATACAAATTCTAAGAATCATTGGAATACATACTATATTATATTTTTATATAAATTTGAAAGTAGCTCAATCTCTGCTTTTGATGAAATTTGGTATATAGATAATGTTATTATTGTTTGCAGATGACACGTCACTTTTATTAAAATGAAAGCGACAACAAACCGATTTTGACGATGTAAACAATGCAATCTCTAAGGTCTTCTTCTAAATTAAAAGAAAACAAAGTGTATTAGATTTATACTACCTAATGTTACACAAGTTAAAGCAGATATAAAAATGACAAAGACGAGGAGTTGGCTTTTGTGGACACTACCGCATTCTTACGTAGGTATAACCCTAGATAATTAGATTGATCCCTCTAGATTGCAATAAGCTTCAATGGGGCCCTCACATTGATAAGTTGTCGAAGAGACTTAGTTCTGCGGCATACACAGCTAGACTAGTTTACTTTAGCTACATACTTTCACAGCATTATGTCATACGGTATACTGCTGTGGGGGAGTGCTGCAGATATAAACACCGTTTTTGTGCTGCAGAAGAGGGCTGTTCGTGCAATTTATAATATGGGCCTCAGAGAATTATTACGAGAAATAAATATTATGACATTCCCTTGTGAAAATCAGGATGTACGTTCACAAAAATATTAATTTGTTTAAGAAAAATAGGGATAATCATAATTTTAATACTAGAAATAAAGATAAACTCGTTGCCACTTGTAAGACTCCAGGGCAAGGTGTACGCTTTTATAACAAAATCCCAAGTGATGTATAAAACTTGACGATTAACAAATTTAAAAACGTACTTAATTAAACAAAATCTTTATAAAAAGGCCTACTATAACAAATCAGACTATTTAGGTCAGGGATTCCCAAAGTGGTCGATATTGACCCCTTGGGGTCGAAATCGGTTTCACAGGGGTCGACATATTTTTTTTTATCTCTACTCTGACATTTTAATGTTTTTTTCAAAAAATAATTACCTATTTAAGTATTTTTACGTAATTTGTATGAATAATTATTAATTAAACTTGATATTTACTGAATGTTATGTCTATTTATTTTGTTAAATTTTGATGAGGAAATGATGTCAAGTTTACTCATTTAACCAAAGTTTTTAAATTGGTAAGTATTTTGTGTCATTAGGAAAAAGTCTAGAGATAGGGTTTTTGAAGTAATTTGGCTATAGGGGTCTGAGGTATCAGTTCATTTTGGAAAAGGGGTCTCTTGCCCAAAATAGTTTGGGAATCCCTGATTTAGATGATAGAAAAGCTTGGGATTGAAATTGCTCCAACTCGTTCAAAAATGTTACAATTTAAAAATTCATTTTCGTTAGTGTATGTATCTATTCTAAAAGAATTATTACTTGCCTTTCTTTCCTGGCTTGATCGCGAAGGAACAGGCAGTAAAATTGACGTTTCAAAGTGATCCTTGTGATTTTAATGAATAAAAAGATTTTAATTATGATTTTATGACCGGGATTGAGATAAGCTACTTTTTCCCCGACTGGAGGGTAATTAGGTATTTTATTGATAAAGCACGCGCACGTGTGCGAAGCCGCGAGTAAAGCTTGAAAGTAATAAAACTCCCGACAATAAAATCAAAGAAGTAAGAAACTTTGAGTTACCCTCAAAGTTTCTCGGCTTCGAGAAATCTTTGTAAAACGTCGGTAAAAATAAAAGTTTCAAGTACCTAATTCATTGATTACCAAAATTATTATCCCTTTTGCCATGTGACATTAAATATTACTAGTGGTTCGCCCCGAACTGAGATCTCGCGAGTCTCCCATAAAAACAAAAAAAAATATTATTCGTAATCTTTGACTATCAAAATAATGCCACGAAATGTCATGAATGTCGAAATGTACTCACAAAGACCTTTTATTAAACGTGCCACTTGACTGGATAGAACCCCAATAACTCAACAACCCCTCAACATTTTTAACCTATTGAGTCACACCAAAATTGTGCCATCACTACCTACGTATATACTAAATTTCACGATGATCGGATAAACGCTTCAAAAGTTATCCTCGGACAAACATACATACAACGCCGATTTGGCCAAGTTGATTAGAGATCTTGCTTCGCTCAATCAATAAAATACCTCTGTGGCGACAATACGAGATGTGAACGAGCAGCCAACTGTGATGCAAGAAGATGAGGGTTTGATTTCAAAATATAGGTTCCTGTTCTGGATATTGTGGTACCTTGGTACTCATGTCATGGTCATATTCAATATAGGGAAACCACAATTGGGTTGGGACTATGCATGTGTAAGGGCGTTAATAACAGACGACTCTTACAAATACATCATATTATCAATTACATAATACATCTAAGTAGATCCCAGTCAAAGCATAGATCAGTGTTTTCAAAATGAGGTCACGGAGGCCCCTGGACTACACAAACAAGTTTAGTTAGTACATCAGCCATCTTTAATCGATTAGACCACTCTGACCATTAATTCCTCACAGCAGGGGGTGTCAATCGATTAGAACACTCTGACAATAAATTTGCAGAGGCTAGTGAAAAGAGTCTTCCACTTCGAGCTGTCCTCGGTTAGATAGACTAGATAAGGTAACGTTTTTTTACTAATTTCGAAGGGTGTTAAAAAAAAATTTACAAGTTGTTCAGAGTGAAATGGATGCGCTGTTTGTTTCTAAGATATTGAGATTTTTTGGATGTTTGGATCTTGAGATGCTAGGAATAATTTTCTATTAAAATTCACTTGTTGTATGGCCCATCAAATGCATTAATACTATTTTTAGTCTTAGTTTAAGCAGTAAATGAGTTGTGTTATTAATTAAACACTTGATGTGTAGTGGGCCTGTTGCGAAATTGGCATCATATTCTCGTATCAAGAAGGTTGCAGGTCAAATTCCAAAAAAAAAAATATTTTGTTATGATTTAAAAAATCTCAACACAGATTATTGATATGGAGAACAGAGCTGTTCCTAAAACTATACAAATTCATCTTGTTTTATGTATTATTCGTTGCACCAAAGTATTTGCATTACCTATGTATCATAGTGTACCATTCAAATAAACACTAGCACTAAATAAAATGAGGTAGGTATATAAAACTACTGAGTTCACTTTTGTGTTATCTTTAGAGCTAATTAGAAGGAGTATAGATAAACTTACCCAAAGTTGAAATATTGAATCAAATCGCATTTGAGGTGCAAATCTCACAATACAAGACTATTTTAGAGTTCCAACAAAAAATCGATTTTCACTAAATAATTTTAACTCTAACAGATTCTATAATTCACAAATAAGCTGCACCTTCTAGAGACTATAGAACAAATTATAGGTATTACGTAGGCATCAGCACAGTTATTGTAAGAGCAATCTCAATGGCGTACCATGCGTACTGTACCACCCAGATAATACGGTTGAGGTTGAACAGAAATTACAGTACAGAGTCAGCCACGCCGCATACAACGTGACCACGAGCCAGCAACGTGACCTAAATGTTTTCTATGTTGATATGTATTTGTTTTTTTTTTTTAAACTCACTCGTTTAGCGTTTTGAAGTCCTTAGCGAATAACTTCTATGTAACAGTACAACTAGTAGTTGGAACACCCATTTACGTTGTAAAAATTAATCAATTTTGATAGAAACTATGTAATTTAACAGCAAAATCATAAATCCTACCAATTCCTAACCATTTTTTCTGAATTCCTGATTCTGACTGACTTTTGACAGCAATACGTCTCTGTACTGACAGTGACAGCCAACTTCAGTCTGTCAATAAATGTCAAAGTCAGTCAACAATAATAATTAAAAAAAAACTGTGGAATGTGAAACGTAGCGATACCTGCAACAGAGCCCGTTTCGGTACCCGCTGCGCGCGCAAAATGCGCAAATACAAACATGATAATGGTGATATTATGTTGCCTCGTTTACAAAGACGAGGGGCGTTACGCAGCGTGCGCTGTCCGGTGCGCTGTCCGCCGCGCTGTGAATAACGCTGCGTGTGCTATAGCAACGCCCACTCGCCACGCGCCGCTGCGCCGCGCCGCGAGCAATGCAAAATATGCTTCTGCATGAACGCTCTAATACATGACCATGTTCGAGTTGACAGCGAGCGCGACGCAACGCACCACACAGGTGACTTCCAACACACCGCGTCTCCATAAACTCTTCTCCTGGAATGTGTTCGGAGCTAGCCTCTAGGAGCACAAATGCAGAACCAATTTAAGGTGAATAGGGATTGCCATGTTCAAACTATGCGCACTTTATCTAAGTGGCTACGATGACGACCACGACGCCGCGCAGCGCCTCCCGAACGCGCGCTGGCATTACAATTTAATCATATTTTTGTATCTAGAAACACTAACATCAATATGTCAATGTCACGAAAGATTTTACGTAACTGGCAACATCTGTCAAGTTCTTTCAAAAGTGTCCGTCTTGGAAATGTACGTGAATTTTCAGTTTATTTCTCAATCCGACAAAATCTCAATTGATTTACTTTATTTCAACATGCTAATAATAAAATATGTGAAAGTAATAAACCGTTGTTTTAGTCGGGATAAAATTTTGAATCGTTGTTTTTTGAATATTTCAGTGACGGGACGTAACCATGGGTCGGGTTATTCGTGCTCAACGTAAAGGTGCCGGTTCAGTGTTCGTCTCACACACTAAGAAAAGGAAAGGAGCACCCAAACTCCGTTCCTTGGACTACGCTGAACGTCATGGATACATCAAGGGTGTCGTAAAGGTGTGTTTATTTCTAAATATAACCTATACATTTTCGATCATACAATAACAATAGATTACACGTTGTGCAGTGAAGTAAATCCTATAAAACACCCTTGTGCAGTGCAGACTTGCATGGGACCAGGTTATAGCTATAAATACAAAATAACAATTCCTGATGATTGTAGGATATCATCCACGACCCCGGCAGAGGCGCTCCCTTGGCTGTGGTGCACTTCCGTGACCCCTACAAGTTCAAGACACGCAAGGAGCTTTTCATTGCCCCTGAGGGTCTTTACACCGGACAGTTTGTTTACTGTGGAAAGAAAGCCACCCTTGAAGTTGGTGAGTATATGTTCATATCAAATTACAGTTTATTTTCTGCATGTATATCATGTAAATATAAATAATAACAGACATACACATTTAAAGTCAGAATTTTAATTTAATTTTTGTATTTGCTGTTGACTGTAAACCTATGTATGATAATTTAGGTTTGAAATGTGACTAAATAAGTATATTTTTTTTTTTAGGAAATGTTATGCCCGTCGGAGCTATGCCTGAGGGTACCATTGTGTGCAACTTGGAAGAGAAGATGGGAGACCGTGGCCGGCTCGCACGTGCTTCTGGTAACTTCGCCACAGTGATTGGACACAACCCTGATGCCAAGCGTACCAGGGTCAAGCTTCCATCTGGCGCTAAGAAAGTTCTGCCCTCAAGTAACAGAGGCATGGTTGGTGAGTAAATGTTAAAGTTATTAACTGTTGTCTAAATCACATGATAACTATCAAAGCTTCTACTGATACTTAAGTACCTTTCTAATTTTTGTGGCTAATATCATTGCGTAATTGAATCTAATTGAATTGTATTTGCAACACATAAATATAACAATAACTTACAAGCTTCCACCTGTGGCTTTGCATGAGTGTCAATACAAAATAGCCTGTCTCAGTCCAGGTCATAATTATCTGTATATTATCAATACATAATTATCAAATTTCATTCAAATTGGTCTGGCTGTTTAGCCTTGAAAACAACAAACAGACAGAGATAAAGCTACATTCGAATTTATAATATTAGTATGGATATAAAACAGGTTTTTTTTTATACTATTGAGATGGAACAAGCCTATGGCCCACCTGATGTTAAGTGGTAACCATCGCCTATAACAAAGTTTGCCTCGTAGGTCACGCTCCTTAGAAATGTGCCCTACGATGCATTTCCCTGCATCCATCAACTTGAGGCATACAGGTGTAAAGCCTCATGTGATATTCGTATTACATGTATTTATCGCATATGTACCTTTTTTATTTGTTATCCCAGCGTTTCGGCTGTGTTGCAACAGGTGTGGTCACGGGTTGACTCTGACAGTCTATTACATCAACCGACTATATCACACACAATCTGACAGTCAATAATTATGTACAGTGATTGCGAATGTTTGAAAAATACTATTAGTATGGATAGCTGGGTGTCAAATAAGTTTAGTTTCAAAAAGATCTCAACTCAGCATCTTTAGTATACTTTTATTGTTTTATTTCATACACATAATACAATTTAGTTATTGGGATTACAATATGTATGAATAATATGAAGAAATGTTAATGATGATTTTCACTTACCTACTCTGATCTCCTATGATTACACAAGAGGCTCTTTCTGAGGCATTTCAATGAAACTAAATATCTTTAATAGTAATCCAATTATTTCAAATGTAAACAAAATATTTCAGGTATTGTTGCTGGAGGAGGACGTATAGACAAGCCTATCCTAAAGGCTGGTCGTGCATACCACAAGTACAAGGTTAAGCGTAACTGCTGGCCATATGTACGAGGTGTTGCCATGAACCCTGTGGAGCATCCTCACGGAGGTGGTAACCACCAACATATTGGTGAGTATCTCATTTGTATACTTTCAGTAATAACTTATTTGTTTTCTCAAAGTTTTGTCACATTTTGAACACCATTCATGGGACAAACCTGGATGTGGTCGGCACAGACCCATGAAGAATGTAGCACTGGGAAAGCTAGGGCTATACTCAGCAGTGGGTGAAGTCAAGCTGTGGATGGTGATTCACCATTCTATAAACATTATTATTGGAAAATAAAACCAAGTTTTCCCAAGGAAATGGTACTGTTACAGTCTAGTTATAATCTCCTGTACAAAATCTTGTATAAAACTATTTTCTTATTAAAATAGTATGAACTAAAGTAAGATGTTGAATCAAGCACTTCATTTTTAACCAGTGAAAAATTGCTTACAATAAATATAATCTTAAAGTATTCCTTCGATGCTGACCATTGTAATTTATTTTACAGGTAAGGCTTCGACTGTGAAGAGAGGTACATCCGCTGGTCGCAAGGTCGGTCTCATCGCCGCGCGCAGGACCGGAAGAATTCGCGGTGGCAAGACCGACACCAAGAAGGAGGCGTAAACCTATTTTTATTCCAAATAAAAAATATAAAATCAATTTGCAATCAATTTTTATTGATAAAACATGTTAATTAATTTTCCTTAGAGTTTTCACATGAAGATGTCACAAGGTGTGTATGGTTTAAGTTTTAATTTTACTTTTAAATAAATGCTTTAGCTTAGCAATTAAAATCATGTCATAATTTTTCAGGACATTTGAAAAGGAAAATTGAGAACTTCATTGGATAGTAATGAAAAAGCTACTAAAAGTAAGTTATTTTTTAAATATTATGTTTTTTAAATTAAGGTTTAGGCATCGCGCATTCTAATCAAGAGTTGGTACATAAGAAAAGCTCTTATATCTAAACTGAGCTACACCCAATACTTATAAGCTGCACATGATGATTTTTACTTACCTACTCTGATCATCTATGATTACACAAGAGGCTCTTTCTGAGGTTTATTACAAAGCTCTATTTTATTATGATGTTCATTTCTGTTTTAAACAATTTTCACTTGTTTATCAGGTAATACAATGCTGTTAGAGCCAAAAGGGTCTTAGCGGTGCCACCTGGATGATAATGCCTACTAGCAATGCCATTGGTAAGTAATAAAACATTTATGGGATATTATTGTACTGAAAAAAAATGTAATCAAACCATGGAGATTTGTTTCTTTAATTGTTATCAGGCAAAGCAATCCAAACATTCTTGTGTTAATAAAGAACAGGTATAAGGCAGATCGCATACAGTCTGAATTCTGTTCCGGAATTTCGAAGGCAGCAAATCCCTACAAAATAGATTTTACCGATTTTGTTTGGTTTGCTGCCTTTGAAATTCCGATTCCATATTCCGAAGCCGAATTCTGACTGTATGTGATGGATTAAAATCATGTCATAATATTTCAGGAAATTATTTGAAAAGGAAGATTGAGAACTTCAACAATTGGATAGTCATGAAAAAGCTAATAAAAATAAGTTAATTTTTAAATGTTACGTTTTTTGAACAATATAGTTTAGGCATCGCGCATTCTACTCGAGAGTAGGTACATAGAAAAGCTCTTATATCTAAACTGAGCTACACCCAATACTTATAAGCTGCACATGATGATTTTTACTTACCTACTCTGATCATCTATGATTACACAAGAGGCTCTTTCTGAGGTTTATTACAAAGCTCTATTTTATTATGATGTTCATTTCTGTTTTAAACATTTTTCACTTGTTTATCAGGTAATACAATGCTTTTACAGCCAAAAGGGTCTTAGCGGTGCCACCTGGATGAGAATGCCTACTAGCAATGCCATTGGTAAGTAATAAAATATTTATGTGATATTGTACTGAAAAAAAATATCTGCACCATAATGTAATAAAACCATGGAAACTTAAATTGTCATCAGGCATAACATGCCAACCATTCTTTTGTGTTGGTAGAGAACACATTAAGGCTGCCTGTCCATTGACGCGGAGATAGGCGGCGGAGCGGAGAAACGAGGAAATATTAACCAATAGGATTGCATGAAATTCTATTCATGCAATCCTATTGGTTAATATTTCCTCGTTTCTCCGCTCCGCCGCCTCTCTCCGCGTCAATGGACAGGCAGCCTTAAGGCCGGTCACATACAGTCGGAATTCCGTTTCGGAATTTCGAAGGCAGCAAATCCCTACAAAATCCGTTCTGTTAGATTTTACCTGTTTTGTTTGGTTTGCTGCCTTTGAAATTAAGATTCGATATTCCGACTGTATGTGACCGGCCTCACGCACATGCACAATATTGTTGTGTTTAGGCACTCACTGTTCACTATTTAAAAAGTTTTCAGCTGAATATGATGATTTTCACTTACCTACTCTGATCAGTGATCACCTATGATTACACAAGAGGCTCTTTCTGAAGATTATTATGTGTTTAATTTATATTGTGAAGATATTCAGTAACTAATTAAAGCAATTGCATTTATTTCAGGTACTGACTGGTGTTGTAAAGGACACATCGCAAGATTTGTAAGTGATGATGGTGACGTAAGAATGAGTATTATTTGAAATAAAATTGTCCAGATTAAATATTTGTTTTATTTTAAACCTAACTTCTATTCTTCTTTAGATAGGATTACACAAATACACACACATATACATTATATATTTTTGGTTGGGGAAAAAGTCTTCGCATTATAGGATGTATGAACTTGTAATAAAATTTCTTTGGCTATGCTATTTGTATCTGGCTGGTTTTGGTATCATTCAAAGTTTAAATTTTAAAGAATATAATTCCAAATTCAAATTAGGAAAATGTGTGATTTTTATTTGTTTTTCGTACTGTAAAAATGAGTGAATCTAATGAAGAAATTCGATACATTTTAAAATTTTACTACAAAAAAGGTAAAAATACAACGCAAGCCGCGAAAAAAATTTGCGATGTTTATGGACCTAGTGCAGTGTCTGTGAGAGTAGCACAAATTTGGTTTAAGCGTTTTCAATCCGGAAATTTTGATGTCAAAGATGCACGTCGCTCTGGTCGCCCTATTACGGATAAAATTGATGCCATTTTTGAAAAAGTGGAGCAAGATCGGCATATCAGTAGTTACGACGTAGCTGAAGAACTGGGAATTGACCACAAAACAGTTTTGGCGCATTTGAAAAAAAACTGGGTACACAAAAAAGCTCGATATTTGGGTACCCCACGAGCTCACTGAAAGAAACCTAATGAACCGTGTAGGTACTCATTTGTGATTCTTTATTACGACGTAATGAAACCGAACCATTTTTGAAGAAGCTGATAACTGGTGATGAAAAGTGGAACACGTGCGAAAAAGGTGGTCAAAGGCCGGTCAGGCTTCACAGACTGGCGAAACCCGGGTTAAGTCGCAACAAGGTGATGCTGTGTGTGTGGTGGGATTGGAAGGGCATTATTCATTATGAGAAGAAGAGAGCCACAGAATAGGAAATATATGGAATATACCTACATGCTACGTTTTTACCTACAGTTGCACAGAATAAGAAATAGTAGTACTGTCGAAATACCTACACATTTCTATTTGCTAGTGGAACGATCGAGAACGTTCGAGTTGTGGTGTACCTAATCAGACACGCACCACCGATCCGAAATCTGTATTGTAGGATGATGGTCCCACCTTTATTTTACTATTAAATGTTTGCGTTTGGACCACACCGTAATACAGGTTTCGGACCGACCGGCGCTCGCACACACACGCCTGCCTTCGTTCCCCAACGACACTTGACTCGCGGCCACCGTGTCGATCGCGCGCTCGCGTATTTTGCCTTGTATTGTTTACTAAGATTATCGTGTTGTTTTTTATGTCTATTTCTTTATTTCTTTTAATTAAATTCATTGTGCTGTTCACATAATAATATTTTTCGTTTAACTGTCATTCTCACAACTTCATCACTTCACAATTTCATTACATCGCGTCCACATTGGTGACCCTTGAAGATTTGAACTACGCTACACTTTTGGATAACCCCACGCAACGTTCGAGAATCCACTACAGAGTTGAACTTTGGTGCGTGGTACAAGTGCAGAGCTGAGCGGTGAGCAATTTTTATTTAATTGGTGAAGATGTCAACTACGACTAATGTTGATGAGTTTCTGGATGCCCGACAACCCACCTCCGGCCATGAAGTGCTGCGCGTTGGCGTTAGGGTCCCACCATTCTGGCCAGAGGAACCAGCGTTGTGGTTCGCCCAGGTCGAAGGCCAGTTTACGCTGTCCAAGATCACTTCAGACGAGACGAAATTCTGTTACCTAATTTCCCAGCTGGATCATCAATACGCCGCCGAGGTGAAGGACATAATTACCAATCCTCCGAGTTCTGATAAATATACGAAATTAAAAACCGAACTTATCAAACGCCTTTCAGCCTCGCAGGAGAAAAAAGTGAAACAACTGCTGATGCATGAGGAACTGGGTGATCGGAAGCCATCTCAGTTCCTACGCCACATGCAACACCTTGCCGGTCCAGCTGTGCCCAAGGATTTTCTGACCACTATTTGGTCAAGCCGACTGCCTTCAAATATTCAGACGGTAATCGCGACTCAGATAGACTTACCTTTAGACAAATTAGCTGATTTAGCGGACAAGGTGCACGAAATAGCCCCTGTTACTCCTCAGGTGGCAAGTACTTCGACAGCTGCGCCATTTTTATCGTCACACGATGATCTGGCCAGGCAAGTGTGTGAACTTACTAAGCAAGTAGCAAAACTAACAGAACAGGTGGCCAGCGGTGGACGATCGCGCTCTCAGCACCGGTACAGACGTGACAACAACTCACGATCACGCTCACGCTCACGACCACGTTTCAGACAACCACCTCCTGACTCAACTCATTGCTTCTACCATTTTAATTACGGAGCTAAAGCACAGAAGTGCAGGGACCCCTGCAGTTTCAAGTCGTCGGAAAACTTCCAGGGCGGTCGCAAGTAGCGGCCAACGACTGCCCTTCCTCTCCAACAGGCCGTCTTTTCGTCACCGATCGCGCCTCGAAAATGCAGTTCCTTGTGGACACTGGTTCCGACTTGTGTGTTTTCCCGCGGTCGTCTGTGATAACGCCCTGTTTCAAGTCGAAGTTTACCTTAACAGCTGCAAACCACTCAGTTATACATACTTACGGTCTCACGCAGATGCAGCTCGACTTAGGTCTTCGACGCGCCTTTACCTGGAGTTTCACGATTGCCGATGTCTCTAGGCCAATCATCGGAATAGACTTCCTTAGCTTCTACGGTCTGCTCGTGGACTGCAAAAACCAACGTCTCGTTGACGGTGTTACTTCACTTTCGGTCAATGCTCTTTCCTTCAGTTCACCAGATGACACTGCTTCGATCAAGGCTGTGACTGGTGAATCGGAATTTCACATGCTATTGAAAGAGTTTCCGGAGATCACGCGACCTGCAGGTATTCCTTCCTTACCTAAGCACAATACGCTGCACCACATCAGGACTACTCCAGGTCCTCCAGTCTCTTGCAAACCTCGACGCCTCGATCCTACTCGAATGCAAGCTGCAAAAAAGGAGTTTGAAGACATGGTTGCAAGTGGTGTAGCCAGGCGTTCTGAGAGTCCGTGGTCTTCCGCCTTACACCTGGTAAGGAAAAAGGATGATGGATGGAGACCCTGTGGCGACTATCGCTCACTTAATGCCAGGACTATACCTGATAGATATCCTATACGACACATACAGGACTTTTCCCAGCAGCTTTCAGGATGTTCCGTCTTTTCTACGGTGGACCTCGTGAAAGCCTACAATCAGATAAGGGTAAATCCTGATGATATTCCGAAGACAGCCTTAACTACGCCCTTCGGATTATTCGAATTCAAATTTATGACTTTCGGACTTCGCAATGCTGCGCAAACCTTCCAGAGGTTCATCGACGAAGTGCTCCTAGGCCTGGATTTCTGCTACGGGTATATTGACGACATTTTAATATATTCTCCAAGCCTAGCAGATCACAGAAGACACTTACGTCAGCTGTTTGAACGCCTAAAGCAATACGGTGTGCTGATCAACATTTCTAAATGCGTACTGGGTAAGTCGGAAGTAACCTTCTTGGGTTATCAAGTCTCAGCAGATGGAACTCGACCCCTGGACGCCCAAGTTGAAGCTATTCAAAACTACACTTTTCCCAAGACTGTCAAAGAACTACGACGTTTTTTGGGGATGATAAATTTCTACCGTCGCTTCACCCCGAACGCAGCTAAACTTCAAGCGCCGCTAAACGCTGTACTGTCTGGCCCTAAGGTAAAAGGTTCTCACCCGGTGGAGATGACTGCTGATTTAATGCACGCGTTTGAAGATTGCAAGACCTCACTTTCCCAGGCAACGCTACTTTCTCACCCGGATGCCTCGGCAGAACTCGCAATCGTCACCGACGCATCAGATTCTTCAATTGGCGCCGTGCTACAACAGCTCAAGGGTAAAAACTGGGAACCACTTGGCTTCTTCTCTCATAAGCTTTCCAGCACACAGACCAAGTATAGCCCCTACGACAGAGAACTGCTGGCCGTGTACGAGGCCATCAAATACTTTAGGCACATGGTCGAAGCGAGGACTTTCGCAATCTTCACCGACCATAAGCCACTTACCTTTGCCTTCACACGATGTAAGGAAAGTTGTTCTCCGCGTCAATTCCGACACTTAGACTTCATAGCTCAATTTACGACTGATATACGATATATACCTGGGAAGAAGAACGTCGTCGCGGATGCTCTGTCTCGCGTGGAAGAAATCACAGGTGTCGACTACCAAGCTCTTGCACGATTTCAGGAATCCGATCCAGAACTGCAAGACTTGTTGATTAACGGCTCCGGTCTGAGGCTCCAGAAGGTAAAATCTATAGATAGTGACTTACCAATCTTCTGTGACATCTCTTGTGGACAGCCTCGCCCATACATCACTCCACAGCTCCGCAAACAAGTCTTCAGTATGATACATGAGCTTCATCATCCTGGAATCTCAGCTACAGTGCGACTGGTCTCACAAAGATTTGTATGGCCAGGGATTCGTAGGGATTGTAGAGAGTGGTCTCGGCAATGCTTAAAATGCCAACAATCTAAAGTTACCCGCCACACAAAATCTCCAATTTCCTCTTTCCTTACCCCTTCCTCGAGGTTTTCCCACATACACCTTGACCTCGTAGGACCGTTACCTTTATCTTATGATTACAGGTACTGCCTTACCGTCATCGACCGTTATACACGATGGCCTGAGGCAGTTCCGCTCAAGGACATCACAGCGGAAACCTGCGCCGCTGCTCTAATATCCACCTGGATCTCCAGATTTGGGTGCCCCGCTCGTGTGACCACAGACCGTGGTCGCCAGTTTGAGAGCCATCTCTTCAAGTCTCTCACCGCGCTGCTTGGTGCGCGCCACTTCCGCACCACTGCTTACCACCCGGCAGCTAATGGCATCGTCGAACGGATGCATCGGCAACTCAAGGCAGCGATTATGTGCCATGCTACTCCAAAATGGACTGAAACCCTACCTCTGGTCCTCCTTGGTATGCGCAGTGCCTGGAAGGACGATCTACAGACGTCAGCAGCAGAACTGGTCTACGGTGAGCCCCTTCGCTTACCTGGGCAGTTCCTTTCTCCAAACGATAACTTCAGCTCTGAGGATATCACGCAGTACGCGACCCGTCTCAGAGCTCATGTCCGGAAGCTAGCACCTCGACGTACTTCGTGGCACACTTCTTCGCCATTCTACTTCCCACGTGACCTACAAACTTCATCTCATGTGTTCCTGCGGCAAGATCACGTGCGTGCCTCACTAGAACCGCCATATGCCGGCCCGTACCTTGTTATCGAGCGGCAGCCAAAGTACTTCACCATTGACGTCAAAGGCAAGAAGTCAAACGTCAGTGTCGACAGGCTCAAACCGGCTTATATGTCAAAAGAAGTGGGAGACACACCAACTGCAACCACTGACGAAGAGGTTCAACCGATTCCCACTGCGGCACCATCTCCTGAAGAGAAGAGGACCCGGAGCGGTAGAAGAGTACGATTTCCCGACTTTTATCGACCGTAGTCACGGTCTGGCCAGGGGGAATATGTGGTGTACCTAATCAGACACGCACCACCGATCCGAAATCTGTATTGTAGGATGATGGTCCCACCTTTATTTTACTATTAAATGTTTGCGTTTGGACCACACCGTAATACAGGTTTCGGACCGACCGGCGCTCGCACACACACGCCTGCCTTCGTTCCCCAACGACACTTGACTCGCGGCCACCGTGTCGATCGCGCGCTCGCGTATTTTGCCTTGTATTGTTTACTAAGATTATCGTGTTGTTTTTTATGTCTATTTCTTTATTTCTTTTAATTAAATTCATTGTGCTGTTCACATAATAATATTTTTCGTTTAACTGTCATTCTCACAACTTCATCACTTCACAATTTCATTACATCGCGTCCACAGAGTGTTATGTACTGTGCGGGGTATAAATAGGCCGGAGAGATGCCCGAAGAAGTCAAGTCTGGATTTGGCTATAAGTACGAACATTTCGGTGACTTTTAGTTGTTTATTGTGCAACAGTGGTGTGAATTAGTGTTTTGTTTGTTTAGTGTTAAATAAAAGTGTTATTTTGGTTAGATTGATTTGCATTATATTATCCCGAACCCTCAGCTCGTAACAATATTCTTTGATGTAAGCAACGCACTACAGAGCTTTTATTTTATTCCAATTGTTAAACAAACGATAAAATGAAATACACAAAAATAAACTTGAGTTAGGGTAATCCAGAGCCTAACATGAATGTGCAGTAACACGACTGACTGCAACCATAGAGAGAATAAGATCTTTTGACTGCAACACAAAGGGTTCAGAAAAAATAGAATTCAGTTTATCCAGCCAACAATGTGTATCTACATTGTTGGCTGTCTGAAGGCTGATTGTTTGCTAAAATGGCACCAAACGTCTGTAAGTACAAATTCCTTGACCTCTACAACGTCACAAAAAAACGCCAACTTGTTTTTTGACACAACATTTCTTGTCGTAGGTTGTCTGAAAGAAATCGCTTCTAAGCGATAAGACCGCCCATTGTACTTGTTACTTTTTGTAAGTATTAAAATTTGTATGCTTGTTTCTTTTGTGGTGCACATTATGTGACTTAATTCATTCCTTACGCCATTGTTAGTTTACGAGAATACTAGGCAGGTAGGTATCGAAACTTGAATTCAACCATTTTTTTCCTACTGTGCAGAAGGATATTTCTAAGATAATATGTTTATATATCTGTTCAGCTGGCGCATCCTGTACGCTAAACCATAATTCGGAAAAAATTCTTGGCTTGATGGATTTGACAAATGAGGGTCATTGGAATTGCGAGAGTCGCAATACAAGAAATCCAATAAAGTGGCTTGCAGCAGCCGTAAGTAGTAAAGGGAACTAATTATGCGAACAAGATTGATCGACAATTTAATACCTCATGATTTATTTAATTACTACCTACCTACCTAACTTTTCATTTAGGTTATTCATGATAAAACATTTAAGTATTTTAACAAATTATATTAATAAATAGAAAATACTATGGTTTAAAAGGTAAAACTTAAAAAGATTCATTCTTGTTTGTAACGGTTATTCCATCTATGCTAAATTCCGAAATATCTAATTCACTATCATCTTTTTCAGTTACTTTCTTCGGCTTTACAAATGTATTGTTGTTCACTGCTGGGATGGCTTCAGAATCGTCTAGTATTGAACTGCCTAGGCTGGTGTTAGAACCCCCGGTGCTAGCAGCCCTGCCCATGGGCCCGGAGAGAATATCAATCCCTCCGAAAATAGGTGTCGATGGAGTGTCATTCCTACGTGCCAACTGCGACTCGATGGTTTTCGTCAGTTCTGCAATTTTTGGACTAGTACGCGTGTTGATCTGAATCTTAGTGTCATTCTTCAATGGCTCATTTTCAATGCTGCAAATAAGGTAGGTAAGTGATATAAAATAACTGCTTACACATTCCATACACAATTTTACGAAGTTATGGGTACCTCCTGTTTTTCTTTTAAAACAGGAGGTACCTATACCTTCCTACTTAGATTATATGTTTAAACTTTTAAGGATCTATGTGGGCGGAGTAGCCGATTGAGAACCAAAAAGTTGGTCTGCATTTGCATGTAGGTACGAGTACAAACTAGTTTCCGATACCCACAATAAAGGCAATCATAATATGGGGTCAGAACAGACCTATGTAAATAATTATTCGGTGTTATGTTACATTACTTACCTTGAAATATCCCACTCTTCACCATCAAGGTTCACCAATCCCAATTCATACTTTTCATTTCCATCACTTTTCTCAGTGAGGCTTTGCGACGGAGATGCGCTCACAGATTTCATCTGTATCGCATCCATATCAAACAATACTTTCTTTTTATTTAACGAAGATGTTGAGGACGCATTCTTAAGAACTCCTTTTGTTTGTTTTATAATATGTATGTTATCATCAGACTGAGCTTTATTGATTGGTGTGTCAGAAAGTGACTCTACGTCATCGCTACTGTTCTCATTGTTTATCATATTACTAGTAATGCTCTTCAGTTGTGCAACATTCTCTGATAGGTTTGTCGTAGATTGAGTGCGCATAAAGAGGTCACCGCCTTCTATTGCGTATTTCAGTACAGGGTGCAGTGAATTTGTATCTGCTGAAGCCGGTCGTCGCGCTGGTGACTTTATTAAATTTTCTATAGACTTGGAAGTCTCTGAAACAACAGCTGCCTTCGTATGGTGATATTCGTGATCGCTTTTATTAGAATCATCTTCAGAATCGTAATTTAAAACTTCAGCTCTTGGTTGTTTTTCAATTTTTTTGTTAGATCTAATTTTATCATTAGTAGCTTCTGTTGTATTCTCGTGAATGTATTTGACTTTGCCTTTCCTGTCCGGTTTTAAGATGAACGAAATATTTTCGCCTCTTCTTTTGTAGGGGCTGCGGGAACTCATTGGGCTCTCATGTCCTGAGTCAGGTGGAGTTTTGAGTAGAGACATAGCTTTTTTAGCGACGTCTGCATTGATTGGTCTTAGTTTTTCTTTGCTATTATCATTTAACTTCACAAGAGAGAGCGCCTTGGATTTGACATTTGATATTACAGAGGTTAAGCTTCGAAAAGACTTTTGAATTTTATTCGGTGATACGTCATTTTCATGGTTTCCATTTACTTTTTTTTTAACTTCCTCAGTGTTTGCGTCTAAGTATGCTAAGATACTGTGTCTAACTTTCTCGTAAGACGGTGTTTTCTGGAGAAAAAAAAATCAGTAGGGAGGGGCCGTCAAGTATTACGTAAGTAGATTTATTACAATTGTTTACTCCCCCCCCCTTGTCAGCCAAAGTATGCAAAGCTCTTACCCCCCCCCCCCCCAACGTAAAATCGTCAAACGTTAACACGTCAAATCGTCAATCGTATCGACACGAAACAATAGATTGACGGAAGAAATTTAGACAAGTGAATAGCACGCGGTAATTGCCCTACTCGGTTCTAAGCTAGTAACTAAACGTATTCATTATTTGAGGGAATCCCCGAATGTGCGTTTCGTTTTCAAGCATAGATAATGTGTGGGTTGCCTTAAGTGTAAAAAAGTAAATAATTACTGCTGACTTAAGTACTAATTACCATCTAGACCCCCACCCCATGTCATTAAAAATAAGCAAAGCATATACCCCCCCCCCCCCATAGTGCTTACGTAATACTTGAACGGTCCCTGATCAATAATTCTTCAAAAAATCATAAATAAGCCAAGCAAGTAGAGCAACATACCTTAGCTTTTATCTCGTTTAGTTGTTGCAGTTCCATTCGTTGCTTATGGAAGACGGTTTGAGGTAATCTGCTCTTTAGCGGATCCACGCCAATAGATACCAAACGATTGTTAACCTCTTCTGTTAATTTTGCCCGGACTACTCTCACTGGGCTGTAACAAAAAACCTTCATTAGGTAAGTACCCACCATGGTTGCTGAATGCCTGTTTTGATTCTTGAATTACTACTTTAATAAATTATTTACCTACCTTCCAGAAATAGTTGTCGCAGTTTCTTTTACTAGTTTTGCGTGCGATTTCATTTTATCGTTTCTCAATTTATTAACTTTTGCTTTTATAAACTTGTGAGAGTCATTGTCTTTTAAATGGATTGAATTAACTTTTTCTTTCGCGTGAGTATTTACTTTACCATTATACTTAGAATGCACCGATACCGGATGATCTATCTTATTTTGTACTTTGGCACTTGGTTTCTTTGGTGAGTTTTCGATCAACTTGTTTTTTTTAGGCAGAGGATTAACTTTTTCTTCAGAAGAGCTCGCTGCTTCCGATGATGAAGAACTTATAGATCCAATGTTCAGAAGTTCTTGAGCCTTTTTGTGTAGGTTCTCAAGTGTATGTCGATCAGCAATTTGCTTAGAATTATTATTTGTTTTTTTATTCTCAGTCGTGGATGCATTAGAAGTCGGTTTTTTGGGAAGCTGAAAGTTATTTATTGTTGTACACATATGTTGTTCAAAGTTATCATCATAAGTGAATGCCAAATAATACTTTACAAAACCCTTAAATAATATGGTATTTAATAATATAATAGTGGTATTTAATAATACCCGTTATATAATACCGGCAAGACACAGAAATCAATCGCCGCATTGAAATTGCTTGGAGGAGCTACTGGTCTATGAAGCAGCTTATGAAGGGTTCCCTTCCACTGACACTGAAGCGAAAACTCATCGATATGTATATCCTGCCCATATTGACCCACAGAGCTCAGACTTGGTCCTTGACAGAAGCACAAAAGTCCCTACTCAAGATTTGCCAGAGAGCGATGGAGAGAAGCATCCTTGGAGTGAAGCGAATCGATCGTGCCAGAAATACCGACCTACGAGCCAAAATCGGCATAGCCGATGTAGGCATTAAGACCGCCCGCTTAAAATGGGATTGGACAGGATATGTGGTTCGAATGCATCCAGAACGATGGGCGAATCTAGTCACCCAGTGGATACCGAACGGACGACGCAGCCGTGGTAAGCCCAGAAAAAGATGGATAGACGACCTGGATGCATTCAAACTAGATTGGTCAGATTTGACCGTGATAGATGGAGGGAAGATGGGGAGACCTTTGCCCAGCAGTGGGACAATATAATAGGTTGGGGAAAAAGTCTTTTCGCATTATAGTATTGTTACGCCGAGGCTGTTAAACAATGAGTAATAAGCGAACCTTCTCGAACGCTTTTGTCTTGCTGTGTTACTGTTGTTATTGTTTGTGGTTTCGCAGAATGGGGAGTGGCCATTGTGTCGAGGGACCGACCCTTTCCTGGAAGGATCGACATCGTTCTCGAACAATCGAAATGTGTGCGATATAAATAGGCCGGAGAGATGGCCGGACAGTCAGTCTCAGTGAGTGAGCGAGTGAGTCTCAGCGAGGCCCTGGAGGACTGACGTGAGAAGGGTCTCGCGTGAACAGTAGTTGCTCGCGAGTCAGTCTGGATTAAGCTATACGTGCGATCATTTCGGTGACTTTAAGTGGTGTGAATTAGTGTGTTGTGATTACGTGTGACCAAGTTCGTGTATTCATCGTTTAGTGCTGAATAAAAGTGTTATTTTGGTTAGATCGATTCCCATTATTTTATCCCGAACCTTCAGCTCGTAACAGTATGTATGAACTTGTAATAAAATATCTTTGGCTATACTATTTGTATCTGGCTGGTGTTGGTATCATTCAAAGATAAATTTTAAAGAAGATAATTCAAATTAGGAAAATGTGTGATTTTTATTTGTTTTTCGTACTGTAAAGATGAGTGAATCTAATGAAAAAATTCGATACATTTTAAAATTTTACTACAAAAAAGGTAAAAATGCAACGCAAGCCGCGAAAAAAATTTGCGATGTTGATGGACCTTGGGCAGTGTCTGTGAGAGTAGCACAAATTTGGTTTAAGCGTTTTCAATCCGGAAATTTTGATGTCAAAGATGCACGTCGCTCTGGTCGCCCTATTACGGATAAAATTGATGCCATTTTTAAAAAAAGTGGAGCAAGATCGGCATATCAGTAGTTACGACGTAGCTGAAGAACTGGGAATTGACCACAAAACAGTTTTGGCGCATTTGAAAAGAACTGGGTACACAAAAAAGCTCGATATTTGGGTACCCCACGAGCTCACTGAAAGAAACCTAATGAACCGTGTACTCATTTGTGAATCTTTATTACGAGGTAATGAAAACGAACCATTTTTGAAGAAGCTGATAACTGGTGATGAAAAGTGGATCACTTACGACAAGAACGTGCGAAAAAGGTCGTGGTCAAAGGCCGGTCAGGCTTCACAGACTGTGGCGAAACCCGGGTTAACTCGCAACAAGGTGATGCTGTGTGTGTGGTGGGATTGGAAGGGCATTATTCATTATGAGCTGTTACCACCAGGCAGGACCATCGATTCTGAACTCTACTGCGAACAACTGATGAGATTAAAACAAGAAGTTGAGAGAAAGCAGCCGGAATTAATCAAAAAAAGGGATGTGGTTTTTCATCATGATAACGCTAGACCTCACACATCTTTAGCCACTCAGCAAAAATTAAGAGAATTTGGCTGGGAGGTGTTAATGCATCCGCCGTATAGTCCTGACCTTGCACCTTCAGATTTCCACCTGTTTCGGTCTCTTCAGAATTCTTTAGGCAGTGTCAGGTTAACATCACGAGAGGACTGCCAAAACCACTTGTCGCGGTATTTTGATCAGAAGCCCCAAAATTTCTATAGCAATGGGATCATGTCCCTACCTACAAGATGGCAAAAAGTTATCGAACTAAATGGTACCTACATACTTTAGTTAAATGTAAATAAACTATATTAAAAAATTTTTTGAATTTTCTTAAAAAATGCGAAGAAACTTTTTCCCCAACCTAATAGGTTAGTAAAAAAAAAATTGCTATTTAATTCCTTACCACCAATAGATCATCGGTTGAAGTTTGTACCGTTTCAGATATTCTCCGTTGCACAGTTTTCTGTAGCAACGCCTGCAGCTGAGCTGCCTTTTCTCTTTCTGTCTCAGCCAAAGCACGAGATTCTTTAGCATCCCTTGCAACATCATTCAACTTTTGAAGCAAAGCATCGTATTGCTTCGACTGTACTTCTGCGCGCTTTGTCCAAAATGCAATTTGAGCTTCAGCTTCCTTGTTAGTCTCATTGTCTTCTTTTACGTTTGCGACAATTTTCTGAAAAATACAATCTCTTCAACTAGGTATACTTAGCAGAAATAATACTTAAGTTGATTGTTGTACTAAACTTACTGAATTACTCAATTCCTGTTTTAGAGCTAGAAGTTCTGCACCCTGCTGTACTAAAGTGCTATGCAACTGTTCAATCACTTTTGTATCTTTGGGTTCAGTTGGTTGAACTTGCTTATCTTTGATTGCATTGATTGTTTCCAAAATCTGTGTTCGTAATAATTTTATTTCTGTGTCATATTTCTCGTGTTCCTCTTTTTTCCATTGCTCAAATTTATCCATCAGGTAATCTTCGTTATTAGTCGACACTTCAGCATCCTTTACATTACGTTCCATCTTTTTATTGTCTACTACCACAGACTCAGGTTTCTTTTCAGATTCTTTGTCTTTTAACTTATTGTTTTGACTATTAGCGTTAATTATAACTTGTTCCATGTCCTTGAGCTTCGTTTTAAGTTCCATTATTTCAGCGTTCATTTTAACGTTTTCATTATTTGTGCCATTGGGTTGTTGTTCTTTTTGTGGAGTTTCCATCACATCCGCGTGTCGTCTGCTGATATGACTTTGCAGATATAGTTGATTTAAAAATACTTTGTCACAATAACCACATTTATTGTATTGTGCATCCGCATTCGAAGTAGACGGAAACATATTGCCTTTGTTAGAAAGAGTTTTTAAGATCATAGCTGCTATGTTATCATTGCCATAAGGTAGTGAGGTTTTGAAAGATTGTCTTGATCTTTTTCTAAGCTTTTTAAGTTCGTCTTCTTTTTCTTGTAGTTGCTTCTTCGAAATATCAAGTTCCTAGAAAAATAAAAGATCGGGTCGGGTTAGATAAAGATACTAATAATTTATCATCATACCGATACACAAAAAATGTGTCGTGCGTGATTCAGTGAGCCTCGCACGCAGAGATTTCCAGCTTAACATGTCCATCCTAGACAAAGAATACGACAGTAGAAAATAATAATTAATATGTAACTTTTTAACAAAAATATAACCGCCTGCAGATAACAAAAAAAAACTGCAGAACCGATTTTGATGAATTTTTGTTGGGACCAATCTGAAATGATATCCTTTCAAATAAAAAAAAAAGGATTGTGTGGTTTTATGAAACGACGGTAAAAGTGAAACTTTGTTTCACATTATAGACATTTTTCCTCGTTGGCACAAATGAGTAATAGTCTATACACTACACGGTCAGCTGATGCGAACTATAGGCGCCGCCATATTGGCCTCGGCTGCTCTGACGAGCGCCTTTCACTTTATCCCTACTCCGCGGCCGACCGTCACGCGACATGCAACACACAGACGAAAAAGTTTGAGACGATGTAATAAAAGTTTCACTTTAAAAAATATTTTCCTAATCGGATGATAAATGACGGAGTTCTGAGTAAACAAACATAAAATAAGAAAATACAACCGAATTGAGCATCCACCTTTTATGTAAGTCTGTTAAAAATATACGTCATTATGGTTTAGGTCAGTTTTCCTAATTTCTATTTTTTTTTTCTTGCAAAGCACTTAGTGGTAAAAGTAAGTAGGCAGTTATTTGCTGATGTTATGTTAATGATTATGGCTAATGGTCACCTGTGCGAGTGAAGTAATTTCTTCTCTCAATACATAGACACTCCGATCGAGGTAATGTCTGCAAAACTGCTGGTATTCCACTGCCAACTGCGCTAGTCTAAACATCTTCATGACACCTTCATCTAGGATGCGTACATCGAACTCTGATTCAAATACACAGTCGAGGATCTAAACATAAAAAAGTACGCACAAAATTATGTAAATTATGTTAATGATAATGATGTCTTTGACGAGATTTAGTAGGTACTTTTGAGCTCTTCGCACTTTCTATCAAGTTATTTAGCAATATACACTAAATGTAGAAAAGCTTTAAAAGGCTGAAGTAGGCAGTATTAAAACTTCCTTACATCATTCAAATGTTGTTCGATGAGGACAAATTTCCTTTCTCTTATCAGGCTATCTAAGTCGATAAGTTCTGAAATAGATAAACAAAACTTTAATCAATTAAACTGTTGCTAAACTGGTGTGGTGGTGTATTTCTATAACTTTGGTTATTCATTTACTTACTTATTTTATTCCAATCGATGTGCACCCGCGGCCGATGAGTATTGAAAGTAAATCCTGACTCTTCAGCAAGTCTCGGGAAATGGTGATGAAGTTCGTATGACGTTTTGTATGCCATGTTCAATCCTTTATTCTTTTGTGTTGAATACACTTCATACTCAGCTAATAAGTCGATGGATTTGTAGTGATAAGTTAATTTTCATTGGTATAAATTAGTTAAATTCAGAAACAACAATGCCAGCTGTACAACACTTGAACAACACAGAAAATGTTTTGTTTACTATTTTGGCTGTTGCTAGGCAACAAGCAACGAGTGTTCTATGTAAATATAATGTAAGTAGGTACTTCTAGAGTTATAATCAGCAAATACGTAAAACTACTAAACCTGTACAGTGGCTAAAGTTTTTGCCGGACTGCGAATAAATGTGCTTCGTGCTGTAGGCTGTAGGTACAGCTCTACATTTAAAACGTCGGAAATAGACGTTATCATTTGTGTTATCTTAAGGATCGAGCACATTATGCCGGGCCGCAGCGTGTCGGGGCGGATCGCAAAAATCCGCTTGAATTGCTTTAATACAATATGTATGAATTATCGCACACTGTGTCGGGCCGCAGCGGCTCGCATTATTGCGAGGCGGATTTGCGTCCGTGCAATGCGACCCGCCCCGCCCCGCTGCACCCCGTCAACAGTGTGCTATAGCAAGCGGATTGGTGTGCACGCGCGCACGTGTTCATATTGATTTATTTGCGTTTTTTTGGTGATTTGCGTGTACCTACCTGTGGTGTAGTATTTACAAAAATGGATGAAGAACTTTTGATTAATTTAGTTCAAGGATACAAAGAACTTTATGATTTGCAAGATCCTCATTACGATGATCAACAAAGAAGAGATAATATTTGGAAGGAAATAGGGGACATAATGAAAGAATCTGGTAAGTATCACTGACAAGTATTTATTTCTTAGGTTACAAAATAAGAAAAATGTGATTACTTACGACGTACCTATTTAGACAGATTTCAAATAAATCACCCTGAGGTGATTTATTTGAAATCTCAACAGATTAGTTTCTTCGCAAACCTCTTCTTATAACCCTCGATTGCCAGCCAACGGTACCAGTTAGAGATACGAAGTATCTTTTAAATTGGTCACGGACACACATTGCGTCTAATGCTGCATGGCCTCCAATATATGGCAAATCTGTTATAGCTTCTGTTATCACATTTCTCTGAGCTTCCTCTTCGGACCAGTAGCAAATGTCGTTTCGCAGTAAATTGTGCAAACAACAAGTGGCTAATATAATAACATTAACATGTTTCGGCAATAACGAAAAACGTCTTTCGTATACTCTAAACTTTTTCACTAATAGACCAAAAGCATTTTCGCTCACACGCCTAGCTCTACTCAGCCTATAATTAAAAGCTTTTTTGTCTTCGTCATTTGTCGACTGATTTGCTGGATATGGTCTCATCAAATGTCTGGTTAAAGGGAAAGCTTCGTCTCCAACAATGACATGTGGTAACTTTAAGTCTGTACCCGGTATTAAACGATCAGCAGGCAAATTTAATTGACCATCGATTAAAGCTTTGCCAAAATTAGAGTTATTGAGTATTTGGCTATCAGAATTTTTACCCAAGGCACCAACATCGATGACTGTAAAACGGTAGTCCGCATCGACTAAGGCTAATAAAACTATAGTAAACGTTTTTTTGTATGAAAAATAAAGGGAACCACTGTTCGGAGGTGCTTCAATAATAACATGCTTTCCATCCAGTGCCCCAATGCAATTTGGAAAATTCCATTGCCTTCTAAAACGCTGTTCTTTACGTTTCCAGTCTACTTCTGTTGGCACGGGCATGACATTAGGTGATAGTTTCTTAAATATGGCTGTACATGCCTCGTAAATAATTTGTCTGACAGTTGATTCACCAAGTCGAAAAGTAGTGGCTAATGACTTCATTGAATTTCCTGTCGCCAAATATCTGAAACAAGAAATAAATAAATGTGGGACATCTCACATACAGCTATCCGACCCCAAACTAACTAAGCAAAGTTTGTGTCAGACAACTGATATAAATACACAAATACATATATATATCATCATCATCAGCCTATTTATTATGCTTTATGTTTAAACTTTACTAATACTTATATATTTTCTTCCACAGCTAAAACTTGCAGAGATAGATGGAGACGAATAAGAGATAATTACAGACGCGCTAAAAAGTTAAGGAAAACCAAAAGTGGACAAGCTGCCACAAATATGAAGAAACCAAAATATGAAGATTTATTGTCTTTCCTTAACCCCTATATTAGAAACGAGGATGAAACTTTTTCTAATTTTCCACCAAATAATACTTCCCAAGACTCAGGTGATGAGGATGATTCTCGTAGCCGTGATAGTCCTGGTTCAAGTGCTGGTACTTCACAAAGCATTTCACCTCGTCCTTACAAAAGAAATTCCAAAAGTTTAGATACTCCACCACAGCTTTCACCAACACACTCGCTATTACAAGAGTATTTAGAAAAAAAATACAGTGCTAAAAAGAATAAATCGGACAAAATAGTTGACTTTTTCAAGAACTTGGGGGAAACTGTTTCAAATTTTCCGGAAGATGTACAAATTCGTGTGAAACGTGAAGTTTTTAAAATAGTTACCGATACAGAGGAGAAGGTTTTGGACAAGTCTAAACAACAATATGTTTTAAACGTATCTCAAGAGAGCGCTCCGCCCCTAATCCTTATTAATTCAAACGAGCAACCTCTAAACGAAATAACAACACCAAATTCAACAAACGTTGTGAATCCAAATAATATTTACACAGAGGAAGAGATTAGTCTAGATGAAAACGCATTAAACGCTTTTTTAAACTCTATTCAACAAAAAAAAGATAACCAATGAATGGTATTTTGAGATGGGCAAATAAGAGGCCAAAGAAGAGAAATAGAAGATGTTGATTAAAGGTTTTTGTTCTGTGATTTTGTGATACTTGTTATATTGAATATAATAATATTAATAATGATAATGGTTTTACTTTCTTATACGCTATAGATATATAAATATACTTACAGTTCAAATATTAATATTTAGTCATAAGTGCAGGACCATGTGTGTCAGATAATCCTACTAATATTATAAATGTGAAAGTGTGGATGTTTCTATGTTTGAATATTTGTTGGGTAAAATTGAGTATCGTGCGGCACGAATTTGGGGGTAACCGGGATGGTAGGGGGGGGGTAGAGTATTCTCTGAAAGTTTGGCAGTGAGGAAACTCTTAGTTCGGGAGAAATATATATTTTTTTATTACACCAACCTACAAAAGCCTGCTGATATGACTATCTTAACCCCAAATTCGTGTTTTTAGTGATTTTTGTAGGATGAGAAGTGACAAAGTATATACGCTCATAATTCGTTTCTGGCACTTCGCCGGCCGCTGCCGCGGCACGCTCGCTTCGCTCGCTCGGCTCGAGCGCGGTGGTTCATGTCGACCTAATACGCTCGTCGCTTCGCTCCTCGCACCTAATTCTTTTTGTATTATCAAGTATATAAGCCTAAAATTCGATTCTGGCAGGCTTTTGTAGGTTGGTGTAATAAAAAAATATATATTTCTCCCGAACTAAGAGTTTCCTCACCGCCAAACTTTCGGAGGATACTCTACCCCTCTCCCCCCCGCCCTTCCCCTACCACCCCGCTTACCCCCGTATTGGTGCCGCACGATACTAACTCCAACCCTATTTGTTACTCAATCACGCGAAAACGGCTGAACGGATTTAGATGGAATTTGGCATGAATGTAGCCCTTGACATGGAAAAAAACAAAGGCTACCTTTAATCTCGATTGCTTAAGAGATTCCCGAGGGAAACATCAAAAGCACTAGGTATGATATAATAACACTTACCTCAAACACACTACAAGCCGTTCTTCTGGTCCTATAGGCTCACGAAAGGTTGTTGTTTTTTTATGCAGATCCTCCTTTATTACTTCAAGTAATTGAAAATAGCGATCAGGAGTCATACGAAAATATCCCCAAAATTTGTCTTTGTCTGCTAAAAGATCGGGAAAAAGATGATCGTATTCGCCGAATACCTTTCTCTTCGAACAAATTGGATGTATCCATATTTTACGTTTTCTTTTTTGACGAACTTGTTTATGCTGTTCATTTTTTTCTTCTTCTAACAACAAGCAAAAAACAGAAAGTTCTTCGTCAGAGCTATCCATATCCACAGAACACAATTACTCCTATAACGTACAGTTGCACACCAATTCTGACAGTACACTGTTCTCAAAATCCGTCAATGTACTGCGACCCGGCCCGTCATTATGTGCTAGGTAAGCATTTTGCACTGCGCTGCGGCCCGCTCCGCCCCGCTGCGGCCCGACATAATGTGCTCGATCCTTTAGCGTGTTACGAAAGAACCCAAACAAGACCCCCTTCTACTATTATCCAATAAGAACTGTCGATCTTCCCAGTCTTCAGATCTTAGTAGCCAATTATAGCCATAAACGTCTTGCAAAAACAATTTTAAAAGAACCCCTGGGGTGATTTTTCGATGGAATGATGACCCATGTTTTTTTAACGATAGTATGGTCACTGATTGTGTTTGTACACGTAGGTACATGTCGCTGCATTTTATTATTATAGTAAAGCAGAGTTTGGGGTATGGAATTAAAACATCAAGGAATTTGTATCACACCTAAAACACTGAATGGAATAATGTCGTGCACAGGATTTAATACCTGTGTGCGTACACACTTACGCTAGATTTCAATATGTACCTACCTTGATAAACGTATTTATGCATGTTTTACAATTATTAAGACGATATACAAATTTAATTTCGGTGACGATTGGGCGAAGCATATAGACCTGTGCCCCGCGCGCAAAAAAGTGACAGTGCTATAATATTTACTTGCTTAGATGAAGAACGAGATAAACATATATCATAGCCGCGTTGTCGCAGAAATAAATGACGTAAGCGACAAAAGATAAAATCTCGAATTGCATGAGAACCAACAAATGAAAAAAAAATGCATTTCCATTAATTTAGGTACCATAATTACTTACATAACTGTGTAAAAAATTCTTTAAATCTTTTCTAGAGTCAGACAATGAACGATATTAGTGTTTTAGAAGCCGATTTTGACAAATAGTTGTACCTATCGTGAAATATTTCACTAATTGCGTTTCTGACTTTCATATATAAGTACTATTTCTACCTAGTTTAAATCCTCAAGTAAATATTACTTAAATATAAAATCAGTACCATTTTTCGTTATTGAATACGACAGGTCTCAATTTTTTTACATATCGTATACCCAAGAAATAACATTTTGCCACACTAAATGCAACACCCCTTTTAACCCGTGAATATGGAAAAATAAAAAAATCTTATTTCGTTTGAAGAATATTTTTGGCTAGATTCAGGTTTATAACCCTAGTGGCTACTTATAATACAGACTCCCCATTTTACCCTCTAAGCTAAGGGGATGAATTTAAATTGTTATTTTAACAAAATATAGTAGAGCTGCGATAAAAACGAGACGTTCCTAGGTCCTACCTAAAGTCCATTACTATATAGTTTTCATAGTTACTTGTTTGGGCGCCGTCAGCGCATCCTTGTTGAAGAGGCTTACTCTTCGTGGTGCAATCTTTCTGCCGGTGTCCCGCAAGGTGGCGTTTTATCCCCTCTCCTATTCGCTATGTTCATCCATTCTATCTCACAAAATGTAACTTCTTCCTACCACCTGTACGCAGATGACTTGCAAATGTATACTCAAGCTACAGTTGAAAATATCGATGGAGCCATTAGCTTATTAAATACCTACTGGCCTTGACCGGATATGCGACTGGAGTAAATCTTTTGGCCTTACAGTCAATCCAAACAAAACGCAGGCCATTATTATTGGTAGTTCCAAACAGATCTCCAAAATCTATTTTGCACAACTACCATCCATAGTTTTTGACGGAACACCTATAGAAGTCACACAGTCAGTGAAAAATTTAGGAATACAGATGGATACCCCTTTAACTTGGGTTCCCTGTATCAATGAGATTAGCCGCAGGGTGTTTGCATCGTCTGGATCTTTACGGAGAATTCGTAACTTCTTGCCGACTGCTACCAAGGTTACGCTTGCACAGACTCTTTTACTTCCGATTCTGGACTACGCCGACGCCTGCTATCTTGACCTCTCTGAAGCCCAAATGAGCAAACTTGAGCGCCTTCAAAACCTCTGTATTCGGTTTATATTTGGCTTGCGCAAGTATGACCATGTCTTTGATTTTCACGCAAAGCTCAAATGGCTCCCCATCCGTCTTCGCCGGAATGCACACATAGGGCAAGGGCGGGTAAGATGGATATGATAAGAAGAGACGGATGTAAATATTGTTAATCTTTGTATTAAGTTTGAACATTTAACTTAGAATAATCGTTAACTTAATAAACTATCATTAGCAACCATGAGATCAATCAAATCTAAAACAAAAATTGTGTAGCTCTAACAATTATTAAAAAGAGGAAATTATCCATCTTGCCCGACCAGGGTAGGTAAGATGGATAACCTAGTAGAGCAAGATGGATCATGGAGTATAGGTAGTATTCTAGTCATCACACTCATCGCAAAAGTATGAGCCAAAACCTAGATAGGAGGAGCAGAGCTCGTGTGTCCAATTGTGGCATCCTGAGCATTCTATCCAGTCTTCAACTATAGGTGTCTTGTAGAGTTCCTTGCAGACTGTACAGAAATAAGCAGGTTCAGGCTGATCGGAGATTTTCTTGGACGAAGTTTTCTGGTTAGTTCTAAGGCTCTTCTCGTTTCTTCCTTGCTTGGATGTCGAAAGTTTGTCCGAGGCATGTGTGGATGGAGCCTTCTTTTTTTTCTGAATAGAACCTGTCGAATCTAATGCTAAATAAGGCTTCTTTTTTTTTTATGTTCTTTGCCAGGCTTTTTGTCAATTTATTCAACTGCTCATCTTTGATCGGCGTGCTGGTGAGGATTTCTGCTTTTTGTATCTTCCTTTTCCGTTTTGTAATGTTTTGTCTAGTTTCTCGAGGTATGGGTCTGATATGGGCCGGTGTGATTTGTTTTTCTGCTATAAAACTTGCCTGTCGTGTCTTGGTAACCTCTGATTGCTTATTAGGATTTGGTAAATGTTGATTTACTGATTTAAAAGAACCAGTAGGTAGAGATGACGAGGGAGGAGTACACTGCCTAGGTTCTGGAGCTGGAATCAAATTAGATGGTGATGTTGAGAGTTCGTCCGTTGAACAGGTATTTGATTCCGAGCGAGTACATTGTGTAGGTTCTTGGATTGGAATTATAATAGATGATGATGCTGAAGGAGAATCTAACTGATCATTAGCATCTGGTTCTGGAGGAGCCAATGAAGCTGCTGCGAACATTTCATCTCCAAAAATATTCCTGTTATAAGGACAAATCCCACTTGTCTCGAATTCTTTTATGGCGTTCAATGCCGTTGCTCCTTTGAGATAGGCTGGACAAAACAGTCTGCAGATATCTAGTTGGTTTATTATACGGCCGGGAAAATGTTTTTGAAAAGTATTGATTTCTTGTTCAAAGAAAGTCTTAATGGGACCATATATAGCCACGTCCAAGGGCTGCAGACGGTGCGTAGTGTGCGGCGGAAAGGACAACAGGATAATATTATTTTTTCGGGCATATTCAAGTGCTGGATAGAACTTGTGCGACTCGTGGTTGTCGAGTAATAAAAGGACCTTTTTTTCTGGCGATGGTCGCACTTGTTCGACAAAATATCGTAGCCAGTCAAAAAACTTCTCACCGTTAATCCAGCCACTGTCTGTTACAGAAGCTTGTGATCCAGGAGGAGATCCATCAAGCAGACGAGCAATGAATTTTTTTTGTTTAAAAATAAAAAGGGAGGTATGAAGGACCTTGCAGCATTGCAGCAACATATTACAGTTGTAAGCACACCTCTTTCCAGACTAGATACAATGCCGACCTGTTTTTTTCCTTGTGTAGTCAATATCTTTGGAGGCCTCGACGTTGAAGTCTTAACCCCGGTTTCGTCCATATTATAGACTCTGGATGGCTCAATATTATTATTTATCATCTGTTCTTCTAAGAGATCATAAAAGCGTTTCACTTGATGCTTGTTGAACCCTTTTATTCTTGCAATTGATGTAGGCTCCGGTGTTTGCAGTACAATTGTTGGGTTTTTTTTTTGAAACGACATCTTTAAATCTAGTTTCCTTATTTTTGGCTTTAGCAAACTGTCCTGCTAGCTGCATAAACTCTATCCTCGTCAGACCGTAAAACAGAGAATCTACTTTCTGAATGTATTCCGTCAATAGCTTTTCTTCGTCCGGAGTAAACACGGGACGAAATCTACCCAATTTTTTCTCAGTACAAGTGGATTGAAGATGTCTATGTAAGGTGCCATACGGAATACCATATTTGAGAGAAACTTGGCGTATAGATGAACTTTTTGCTTCCATCATGGCCTGCACTAGGGTTTCCGAAGACCACGATCCACGTTGGGACTTTCTTTTATACGCATTAACCATCTGAAAAGACAAAAACATACATTTAAATTAGGTTCTACTAATCGGTGGGCAAGATGGATATAGCATAAATAACATGATCCATCTTGGCCACTCGGCTTACGATGAACGAAAAAGAAAATATCTCATAAAATAAAACCAATAAACGATAATTATATTTCTAGCAAGCATGGTCAATGGTAAATAAAAGAAAATAACAACAAGACATATAAATTTATACGAAAACAATAGACATATTCAACTTTACTTACTTTCACAACATCGAAAGCTTGGAACACAAAACGTAAACACGCTCCTACGACGACCGTCGCGCGCAGGAAACTGGCGAGCACTGAGCGGGGGGACCCGGTCGGCGCCTAGGCACGCTGTTGTTATGCAGAGATCGTAAAATTTCGCTGCGTCTTCAGGATATTTCGAGTATCCATCTTGCCCGCTCTATCCGTCTTACCCGCCCTTCCCCTACTGTCCCTTTTGTATAACATCCTTTTTAACCCTTCTTCTCCCTTCTATCTTCAGGAGCGTTTTGAGTTTCTCCACCAGGCTAATGATCGCAATTTGCGTTCTTCAGATTCCCTTCAACTTAAAACTCCTGTCCATACGACAGAGTTTTATGGTCGATCCTTCACTGTAACAGCCGTACGATTGTGGAACGATTTGCCCTTCTCTATAAGAACATCAAAGTCTATTAGTAATTTTAAAACAAAAGTACACACCCATTATCTGTCCCTGCGTTGAAGTTGTCGCTGCTTGTTAATTCATCATAACCATTTTTATAGTTGCTTGTTTTATTATAACTAAATTTGAGTTATTATTAGTATTTTAGGTTTATAGTATGTAGGTATGTTTTTAATTTTATATAGATGCACCGCCGTCATGTGATATGTTATAATCCTGTCCATACTAAGGTTGTCTGGAAGAGATCGCTTTTAGCGATAAGACCGCCCATTGTACTAAATTTGTTAGTAAAAATTATGTTCTGTATTTTACTTTGGTGTACAATAAAGAGTTATCTTATATTAATTATAAGACTATTTTGCAATTTTTCTGTGCTGTACGGCCAATCAAAAAAATTTTGTATGAAATTGTACTCTACCACTAGCACAAATTAAAAAGCACTACTTAGTACAAGAATTGATTGAGATATTTGTAATAATTAAATACCGTGGTTCATCTTCTAGGGTATTTTTAGACACATTAATAAAAGAAAAGACATTTTTATTGTGGCCGTTTACCACATTGCTTATTAATCTTTATTAGTTCAAGATACATAGCTTGTTTCGTCGTTAAAAATCTATAGCATTTCCTAAAGCTAATGGGAGCAGTCTCATTTAGGGAGAGGGGCAGCCTGACGATACGTTACATTATTAGTATTTTTTTGGTATATTTTATTGCATCGCCGGCTGATGTTTACAAACATAGCATGGTATAAGAAAAGTGTGCAGGTTCAACTCTACACAAAACGTGAACTCAAAATACGCAGCACTTCACGAATACGTGGACTGAATATTTTGCCACTAGCTCACGCTCTGTGCTCGAGTTATACTTTGAACAATGTAAATATTTGCGTATAAAAATAATAAAGAAAATCGCTTCGGCAGAATCGTGTGTTCCGTGAGTGGCGCGGTCGAGTCTTGAATAGAGAGAGAGAGGGAAAGAAGAGCTACTTATGCGGCTGGCTTCTCCTCTGAGACGGCGGTGGCACCTGAAGCCACCGAGGCGCTCTCGTCGGGGGCAGACTGGCACGCCAGAGACGGGAACCTCGCGTAAAGAGCTTGCTGGTATTTAGGGTGGCTGGAACAAACAGTAATATTTAATAACCACACTTGATAGTCCCACTTCGATCATTGGACAATGACTCTCAATGTGCTGTTGAAGTATGAAGTGGTGTGCTTACCTGATACCATATACAATCGGGTTGTAGACAGCATTAGCTTTCGCGAAGAGCGATCCCCAGATGGTAGCGAGAGGGCTGATTGGCATGCTTTCGAAGACTCCGGTGTAGTTGATAACCAGGTATGGTGTCCATGCCATGAACCACAGGGAAATGGTCATTAGAGCCACCTGCAATAGTAAATGAAATTAGTAAGAAGTCATATGGTGGGTATACTGATTTAATAATATAAAGTATGTTGACCTTGGCCAATTTGCATTCCGCGCTGGTGTTGGCAGCTTCGGATGATCGCAGAGAAGCTACGTTCATTTTCTTAGCCTGTTCCCTCATTCCTTTCTCGTGAGCTGCGACGGCCTAGAACCATTCGACAAATTTTTTAAAATTTCAAGTAAACAAAATGTTCGCGTAGAAAATTATAGAGTATGAGATACTTACCTGCACAATGAAAAAGTAAGAGTAGATGATAAGCAGAAGAGGCATGAAGTAGACGAATACAGAGTAGATCAGGATGTAGCTGCGGCTGAGCCATTCCTTGCTCAAGTAGTCAGTTCCACAGGCAGTCATGTTTCCTTCCGGAACGTATCTGGAATATATGAATAAATAAAAAAATCTAGACATGTACTTGAAACCAGTAAAATCGTTTTTTTTTTTAAATGGAAATTGTAATTAGTTTACCTGTTCCATCCGAAGAATGGAGCAAGAGTCCAAGCGAGTGAGAAGGCCCAGATGCCGAGGATTCGCAGAAGAGCTCCATTGATGGTCATGGGCTTTGCGGCAATACCTTTCACGATAACGTTATAGCGATCGAAAGCAATCATTGTCATCGTCCAAATAGAGGCACAACCGAATAGCGAACCGCAGCATGCGTAGACTTCACAAGCAAAAGCGCCTAAAGCATGTAAAGGAAAAATTAGAAAATATTCAAACAATATCATACGTTCAAAGAAGATAAAATAAGAAGATACATACCGAATACCCAGGTTTCGTTGTAACAATTAATTACCATTGCCGGAGACATGCAGCACATCATCAGGAAATCGGAGAAAGCAAGATTAACAACAAGCAAGTTCGATGGGGTTTTCAGATGCTGTAAAAGAAGAAAATAATTAAAAATCTCATTCTTAATCGTTGAAGCACAAAACGAGGTTAGAGTATAAAGAAACCTTAGTTGACATGAAGATATAGACGACCATTCCGTTGCCAGTGATAGATACGAATCCAAGACAGCCGATGACGAAGCCGAGAAGAGCGTGCCATAGTGGATTCATAGGAGGGAACTGGTACCTGGACAAAATAAGAAAGTTATTAACGTAGTGAATGTTAAATACCAGTAAAGAGAATGTAAAATTGTCCATGGTCAAAATAAACAAACCAGTAAGGATCAATCATGTGCAGCAGTTCTGGTGGCACTTTGTCGACGACTGTCTGGTTAGCAGCACCGTACGCCGCCACTTGGCCGCTCCATGCTTGGAGAGCAGCCACTCCTGGTCCGGGGTCCATACTTACAATAGTCATTTTCACTTCAGGGAATTACCTGAGAACAAAACACCCATGTAACTTCACCAAACACTTGAGAAAATAATTGAAAAGCTTACGTAGAAAGAAGAATTTACTTAGGAGTTCAGGATAAAAGGGGGTCGCTGAGATGGTTATTACAAAAATACTGAAGAAAATCGCTGCCCGAACTACTCCAGTCTTTAGTGTGATATAACCGATCCCGTGTTGCGTCGGGGCGCCGAGGTGGACTGGAGGCTACTCGATCTTTCCCTGGCTGCCCACGGCTTTTATATGAAAACTCTAAGGATTACCAGTAACGTCATGAGCAGCCAAATCAATATTCATAATTAGATATAGGAGCTACTTGCGTCTAAGAACGTGAATACATTAGGTGTACCTACTAGTCGGATAATTTTTTACAGGGCCGGCTTTTCTTACCCGAGGGAGTGTTTTTTTTCATCTAGCGGAGTTCATTATGAATTCATAGAACAACTTATAAGAATAGAAATTGACTGAGAATTTTTGGAGCGAAACTCAGTCGTCCATTAGTCCGTGGAATTAGCATGCAGTACCTTTCCTAGCAGAATCATGGATGTATATTCAGCTAATATGTAGATAAAACTAACTACTGTAAAAACTAATAAAATTAGGGTAGTTAGGTACTACGGACAATTTTCAGTCGGGTATTAATAGCGGGAATCGAGTTTTTTTTTACATGTTTGGTTTGTGTGGGTTGCAATTGGATGATGTTACTTTTTTCATTAGAAATCTTTTCAGGGATATTATGATATTGTTGTTTGTTAGTCAGTAGATGTTGTAGTAGATGGTTGTATAGTCCGAGTCTTTTTCAATAGACCTCATAACAAAATCTTCTTGACACAGTTCAATGCATTGGACATTGGACAAATGAAACGTAATCTGTGTGCAACGGATATATCTCAGCGGCACAAAAAGTGGCCCAAACGCCTATCGCGAATTTGTAAACAAACTAAGTATTAATTATGGGGTGTTTAAATGAAGGTAGGAGTCAAATGGATTGTTTAATTTATTGGGTTACCAAAAAAGATTAGAAGGTGCCACTAACAGCTGCTCAGGTTGCTCAGGAGGTTTTGTTAACGGACCGAGGATGAACTCAATGTGATGTGGCTTCAATTCTGAGTGTGCCACGTACCAGGTTAAGATTTGGTCTCAAGAGGCACCAAGAGACTGGTCTACACACGTGGCGACCAGAAAGTGGCAGAGTAAGGTGCACCTCCGCCCTCAATGACCGGAATTGATTGTACTGAGAAATCGATTCCTCACCGCTGCTGTTAAGATCAAGCAGCCGCTACAAGCGCCACGAGGTGTCATTGTAAGCGAGAGAATAATAAGACGAAGGATGAAAGAACCTGGAACGTGATTTACGTGCCAGAAGACCAGCACGAGGACCTGAACTTAACAGACACCACAGAGTTGCGAGACCAAGATTTGGCCGTGAACATGCGAATTGGACCACCCATCAATGAAGCAAAGTATTATTCACAGACGAAAGCAGAAGAAAGCCTTACGAGCACCGGATCGTCGTAAGATACTGTATAAACGACGAGGAGAACGTTTTCTTCCCATCACGACACGCCAAACCGTTAGCTACCAAGGCGGGTCTAACATGGTATGGGGTGGGGTGTGCTCGGACGCTCGTTCGAAGCTGGTCATCGTAGATCAGCGCCTAACAGCAGTCAGGTACATTGAAGAAATCATTCAAGATCATGTTGTGCACTCAGAGGACTCCATTCGTCAAGAGGACTTTCTGCTAATGCATGATAACGCAACAGTTCGCGTCGCTGGCATCGTTGAATCGTACCTGGTTGATGTTGGTATCCGAAAACTGACATGACCTGAACATGAATCCAATAGAACATGCCTGGGACATGCTTATGAGGCACGTCAGAGCACAGCCAAACCCGCCAGAGACACTCCGTAAGCTGAAGTGTGCTCTAAAGACAGCGTCGAAAGAAATTCCTCAAGTTGACATAAAAAACATACTGCAAAGTATGGCAGAACGCATGCAGGCCGTCATTGCAGCTAGGGGGACGCAATACGCGTTATTAGGATAAGTTTTAATTAAGATTAAGTCACAATTTTGTGTTTCTATAAGTGTTTTTATATTAAATTAATTTTGGGAATTTCTTGTTTTTGATTGTTAAGCCATTTTTTATCAAAATTCAAGCCTTTTAGACGAATTTGTAACTAAACATGAGTATTAAACCGTTTTATAATATATCCAATTTAAACTGGAACTTACAGCATTAAAAATATAGTAAAAATTATATTTTTAATTTTCAGTCACATTTTCTACCGGTTAGATCTATCTATCATGTAGCAGTGGCGAACCGCGGACCGCGGAGGTGCGGTGGCATCAAATTGAACAGTTCCACCACACACTCTCCGAAATGTAATGTATTTATTGTAGTA
Organism: Philereme transversata; assembly: GCA_963924445.1. Lineage (NCBI taxonomy): Eukaryota > Metazoa > Arthropoda > Insecta > Lepidoptera > Geometridae > Philereme > Philereme transversata. Next base: position 13,050,836 of record OZ004350.1, on the reverse strand, counting down.
AATATATTTTATAATATAATATATTGTAGGTGCTTTAACATAATTTACATAGGTGCTCGAATGCTATCAAGTATTTTGATAGAGTTCACCTCTGCATTTCTTATATATCTACTCTACTATATCTACTATATATCTTATATATCTACTCTACTAATATCGTTATGGGGCTACTACAGTAGGTAGAGTCTTTACACTAACAGGATTATGCAGCTCAGGTCGTGCAGGACAGCTCAATGAGGATGTAGATATATTTACATAATAAGGTGAGTTGTATTTAAAAGTTGAATTTTTTCAGTCACTGAAAATTCATTAATCATCAAGCGGGTAGTACCAGAATGTTAGGATCTCCATCCATAACGACAAAACTACTTGAATACCTCTAGAACCTTTTCCGAATCTGCCTGTCTCTCTTGTCCCTTGTAAATCATCCAGTGACGAACGTCTACAACGTAGAGGGACTTAAATCGTAGATCGACTCAAATAGAGCCTTGCCTAGGGGATATATCAACCATATTATATTGAAGGGTTGGTCGGTCGGAAGATAAGGTAAAAGGTGTATAACTAGGTACCTACCACCTAATTATACACCTTAATTTATATGCATAGACCTAGTGGTCTACTCTTGCCTAAACTTGTAGTTACAAAAAAACCGATATCAATCTATTTTTTCTAAATATGTGTAAGATATGTGGTGCTGTGTGCTGGAAGGGAAAAGGAGACATGGTAGACCAAAAAAGAGATGGAGAGACATCTTTACCCAACGTTGTGGACCGGTTTGGATGAGAACAGCGAGAGAGAGGGATGTATGGAGAGATTTAGGGGAGGCCTACGCCGTGGAGGCGACTATTGCGGAAGAAGTAGATAAATAAGACCACAACAGTTATAGTATTATTAATATGTAAATATAGGTGATTAAGTAAGAAATGTAATAATACGCAGTAGATATAAAGGCTTTTTTATTTATTTTATTTTATGTGGTGCTGTATGTGTGGGTCAGCCAGCACAGAAGGACCTATGTTAGTCGTGCGGTGTTTGGTCACCCTGAGTTAGGTATCTAAGTGTATAGGTTGAGTCAGGTGGCACAAAAAAAAGGTGGTTTTTGAGTAGGTACCTGGGATTTATATAGATAACTAACTGACCCACCACGGCTTAGCACGCGTGGTTTGTTAATAAAAAGTTAAAAATATTAACCTTCTTCTGCGCAGTTGGATTAAAAGCAGCATATGTCTCAATCCCGGTCATAATCTATGTATATACCAAATTTCAACGAAATCGGTCAAGCCGTTTAGTCGTGAAAGCGTAACAGACGGAGGGACAGAGCAAGTTTCCAATTTCTAAATACTATTGATTAGGTATGGAAGGTGAGTTAAAAGTAAGTATTAGAAGGACTCTGCAAGTGACTGTCTTTTTTATTCCTTGTTGAACTGGACACCTAGGTACCTAACTACCTACCATGCAACAAGAACGTTATATCTGTAGCTACACCCCTTCCTTTTTCTTTGTTTTCTCTTACTAGGGGTGGTACTTGTACCTTTCATTATATTAACAGCATAAATCGTTATATCTGTAGCTACACCCCTTCCTTTTTCTTTGTTTTCTCTTACTAGGGGTGGTACTTGTACCTTTCATTATATTAACAGCATAAATCGTATTAAATAAGATCTACGTTATCTAAGGTGCTTTAGTTCAAGATAGTTTTCTGCCTAAAACCTATCGATTCTCAAATATTTTTTCTCTCAATGTCATTAATAATTTATCTGTGAATGTCAAGCAGACAATGTTGCCACTTTAGCCACTTTTTGGTAAGACCTCGCCACATTTTGAGAATTGGCAGCTAATAAGATACATCGGTAATATTTTTAAGTATAGTTTGGCAAAAATGAGTAGAAACGGAACTAATTTTTTTGTTTGCTGGCAACATTTAAAAAATGATGACGTTTGAATTGTTTGAAGTAAACAAAGTTCGGAAGTTTATACAATTTATAATTTGTGCCATAAAAGCGTGATAAAACTAACTTAAAAATGAATAAAACCATCCGAAGTGCTGGCAGACAAATTATTTATAAGGTTTATAGGCGATGTTTGGCAGAAAAAGAGGCCAAAACCATTCTTACCGATCTCAACGATGTTTACCAAAGAACCGCTGATATGACAGGTATGTAACTGTTTGTATTGTTGTTTTTAGATGAATTAAGTGTAAATTGATGAATGCTATTCTGTTTTGAATAGCTTGCATACGAAATAAGTGGAATTTTGAACAATAATCATCGAGCACATAGGTTATGTTTACATTTTGTCTAACATTACTTTGGTATAGTGCGACAGATCAGTGTTGATACTTGAGTGGCGTACTTTGCAATATGTACCTAAATTTAAATTCGATTTCTACATAACTTTATTGTTGAATGAAAATCATTACAATTAGAAATTTACCAAAAATGTATTTTTATTAATATTTTGTTTGTATATTTATTTATTCACCTCAGGTAAATCAGTAAGCACTGTAAGAAGAGTCGTGCTGGAAGGAGATCGAAACAAAGGCGTATTTTCTACACCCGGAAAAAATAGAAAAGGTCGTCCTAAAAAACAGTTGGATAACTTTGACTTATGTTTTGACACGTCACTGCAACTTTCAAATTTAAAATTTTTACATAGTTATTTTATTTTCAGGTACCAACCTTACGAAACTTACTGCCAGTAGTAAGAGAAGATTTGGGATATGACGGAAGCCGTGAGCATTTACGGAAAATACTTATCGCCCTAGGATTCAAATATAAAAGATGTCAGTCAGAAAGAAGTGCATTAATTGAACGGCCGAATATAGCAGCGAAACGGGCAGCGTATTTAAATAAAATTATCAGCAATAGAAATTTGCCCGAAGAGCTTAGAAAGCCCATAGTTTACCTCGATGAAAGCTACGTTCACCAATCGTATAAATTAAAAAAGTGCTGGCAGTCGATTGATGTAAGTGGAGTAAAGCAGAATGTTTCAAAGGGTAAACGCTATATTATTGTTCATGCTGGCAGTGAAAAAGGGTTTATTCCTAATGCTTTGCTCATATTTACTGGAACAAATAAAAATGCCGACTACCATTCGGAAATGAATAAAACCAATTTTCAAAAATGGGTTGAAGATAGGTTGATTCCAAATTTACCACCTGCATCTATTGTGGTAATGGATAATGCGCCGTATCATTCCGTGGTATTGAACAAAGCGCCTACCTCTGCTACTAAAGTAGCCGATATAAAGGAATGGTTATTCAAAAATGGAATTCCATTTGATGTGTCGTTGAAAAAGCCACAGCTGTTGATGCTGGTCAAACGGCACAAGCCCGAGCCGAAATTTGAAATAGACGAGCTGTTAGGAGAACATGGACATACAGTGGTAAGACTTCCACCTTACCACTGTGATCTGAATCCTATTGAGCTGATTTGGGGAATAGCGAAACATAAAATTGCAGCCCAAAATGTAGGCTCGATCGACATAAAGGTACAGTTTGGCTTATTAAAGTATGATATTGAGAGAGATTATATTGATGTTTTACTTTTAATGTTGATAAAGGTTTAATTAAAATGTTTCGTCTTTATAGGAAGCAGCTGAGCGTGCATTCCAATCAATTACGGAGGAAGATTGGAAGAATTCATGCCAGCATGTAATCAAAATAGAAAAAGATTATTACGAGCGGGAACTAACTATGTACGAAGACATGGAGCGAATTATAATAAACCTCGAAGACGATAGTAGTTCCTCTGAATCGGAGAACGATTTAGACGAATATGCGGCTAACTCTAGCCAAGACTCGGATGAAATGGAGGGGGTGGAATATTTGGAGGAAAATATATTAGATTAATTACAATAACATTGTATCTGCGTCTTATTTTAATCCTAGAAAAAAATAGAGAGAAAATTTTAAAAACACAGTATTACCTACTAGCATAATATATTTATTTTTAGGTAATAAATTATTGTTTAATTAAATGATATTTACTGATTTTAATAAATAAACTATATGTACAAAAAAATAGTAACAAAAGTATCAAGACTATAGGTTGGTACGCGTACGCTATACGGTCACAGCGGGTTGCCATAAGAGCAGCACAGTGGCGGCCTCCGGATTTTCTACTCTTTTTTGCCAAGCTGTATGTGTAGGTCGAGTGTGAATGGTCATTAACGCCAAATGCCAAAAAACCAACTTCCGAGTCCTTTGAAGAACAACTAAAATCCACGAAATCTCACCAGCTGTACATATTTGATGACATAAGCGATCAAAATTTGGGTTTCTTTTGTTTAAAATGTGGTAAAAACCAGCACACCCAAGTTCAACACATAACTTTACTTTTAGTACCTATGTATTTATTTCAACGCAACATTCATCACAGGTTTCTTAAAAGTAATCTAAAGAAGTATGTACCCTGTAAGGGCGTGGCAAGGTAAACAAACAGTTTAAATAATGATCCTAACTTAAAGACTAGCAGTACCTATATCTTAAAATAAAACTTACATAATATAATTTCATTTAAGGAGTGCGAGGATATTGTATACTATGATGAATTACAACCTTCGTGACAAATCCTTATTTCTATTAAGAGTGCAATGAGCTTCATTATAATAATTTCGTACTAACTTACGAGTCTAACGACCGTAAATCACATATAAGGAGCCGTTATCAAGTTTACAATGACCAACTTTCAGAGCATGAGTGATGAAGATACCCGTTTTTGAAGTTATACTTTTTTGGCGCGTTTGGAAAATATTTTTTTTTTTTAATAACCTATACTGTCCCACTGCTGGGCAAAGGTCTCCCCCATTTGCTTCCATTCTTTGCGTTCTCCAGAAATCTCCTGCCAGTCAGAATGGAACCCATCCAGATCGTCGCGCCAACGTTTTCGCGGTCTGCCTCGTTGCCGTTGTCCTGTAGGTTGCCAGTCGGTGGAGATCTTAGTCCACCTTTCAGGGTGCATTCGAGTGACATGACCCGCCCAGTCCCATTTGAGTCTTGCAGCCTTGTACCCCACGTCGATGATTCCGGTCATAGAGCGTATAGTAGTGTTGCGGATTCTATCGGTCCGCTTAACACCTAAAATCGCTCGTTCGCATACCCCGAGTTTGAACTTTTGTGAGTCCGTCAATGACCAAGTCTGAGCACCGTAGGTTAGAATGGGTAAGATACACATGTCGATGAGTTTTCGCTTAAGTGACAGTGGAAGGTTGCCCTTCATTAGCTCTTTCATGGACCAGTAGCTCTTCCAAGCGTTATCGACACGACGGTCTACTTCTCGATCTTGTCTGTTCTTGAAAGAGACTATCTGGCCCAGATAAATATACTCATCGGCATAGTGTATCTCTTGCCCATCTACCTTGACCCTATGTTTCTTGCTATTGGTCATAACTTGGGTCTTTGACTGGTTCATCATCAGTCCAACCTCGAGGCTTGCCTTGCTCAGGTCTTGGAGCATTTGTTCTAATTGGGGGGCACTGGTGGCAAAGAGAACTATGTCGTCAGCGAACCTAAGGTTTGTAAGTTTTTGGTCGCCGATTTCAATGCCTGCATTTGTCCATGAGGCTGGCAATTGTCTAAAAACCTCTTCTAGAGTGCTCGTAAATAATTTGGGAGAGAGTGGGTCACCCTGTTTGACTCCCTTTTCTATTAAAAACTTTGCTCCTGATGTATTTAATTTAATGTTAGCGTAGCTATTGCTGTAAATGCTTTTAATTAGGTCTATATAGGTTTTTTCAACATTTTGTTTCTCTAAAGCCAAGAAGATTGCTGAGTGGTTGATGCTATCGAAAGCTTTTGTGTAATCCACAAAAGCCAGATATAGTGGATTGTGGAATTCATTAAATTTTTCTATAACCTGATTTAGCGTATGGAGATGGTCTGTGGTGGAAAAATGAGGTCGGAATCCAGCTTGTTCCGGTGGTTGGTGCTGGTCCAGTATACCTTCTATGCGCTTCTGAATAACTTTGATAAAGGCTTTGTAGAGATGTGACACTAAACTGATAGGACGGTAATTATTCATGTTACTTTTGTCTCCTTTCTTGTGAAGAAGAATTATGTTTGAGTGGCACATCTCCACTGGTAGCTGACCTGTATCTAGAATGGTGTTGAAGAGATTTGTGATATGGGGTAGTAAAACAGTGGCTCCAGTTTTTAAAACCTCGGTCGTCACACCGTCCTCTCCAGGGCTCTTATCATAATGCATGGCTTTTAAGACATCATGGACTTCGCGTCCTGTTATGAATGGTACAGCATCTGATCGAGCATACTCTATAGTTGTTGTCATCTTTGAAGAATCTGAGTAAAGATTTTTGTAGAATTCTGTGCATATTTCCAATATTTTGCCTCTATTATTATATTTATTTCCGGAACTATCTTGTAAGCAATTAATCCATGTTTTACCCTTAGGGAAAATATTATGAGAGTTATATTTTTACGATGTGCACGCACACCGATAGCCAAAAAGTGATATGATGAAGTTAGCTACAAACAAAGCGTTGTGGCATACGGGATGAAATCTTTAGCTATTTTTGTTCTGTTACGCCAAAGAAGTATAACTTCTTACTCATACATGTTTTTTTTATTATTTCCAGTTATGTACTTTCTGTATAGTATAGACATAAAACATTATTTATTACATTCTATACTTAACTGTTCAGTCACTTGTAACCAATTTTGCAGGATTTAATTCCCTAAATCTTGCCACTTTCTTGGTACCGATGTGGCAACACTGCAAGCAGATGATTTGTTGATTTGTAGTTTTGTTTTTGTAACTATAATTTTATTTTAGTTCGTTGTTCATGCTTACTTTGTTTGCTAAACACTATTCTAAATCTACAGACCTACGTAGGTGCCTGTCTAAGATTATAACAATTTAACCCAATGGATGTAATTGATGATATCGAATTTGATGGCAGTGATGAAGAAGAAATTACAGCAGAGGCTGTCCTCAGAACACTACAAAACGCCTGGCAAAATGAACGTTTGGCTCCAGAAATACTTCCTCATAAGAATGATATGGTAGAGTGCATGCTGGGGCAAATACAACACATGGAACGTAACATAAACAAACTACCAAAAACAGATCTGCGGGCTTCTATTCATAGAATGGAGTTGAATAGAATTAAGTTTATAACATGCAATTATATTAAAACTAGGCTTAGTAAAATCGAGCAGTTTTGTATTCCGATAGTAAATGAAGAGAAACAAAGGATAGTAAGTGGGACCAACTACCTGACCCCCTCAGAATATAAGTATGCACTTGATTATTTATCAAATATGGAAAGTCACCTCAAAACAGCAGCATTAGATAAAATGCCGGTAATTATGCAAATTTATGAAATGAATAAGATGGCAGTATATCCAAATATTCAATCTCATGTATTCTTGAAGGCTAATGAGACAGTTAATGGAGTTGTACTTGAAGATCTTACTGGTAATGATGAAGAAATTGATTTAGAAGGTATGTATAATGTGCTTTAAAATGTCTAATTCATCTAGCGTTCATTTTCATAAATCTACTATAATATATCTGTGCGTTGTTTCTTTATTGTAGAGTTGTGACCAAATTTCTTAGTTTTTCACTCTTTACAATTTTATTGCTTGAATTTTCATTCATTACTTTTTTTCATTGATTACAATCTTCATCAATGATGAGACTGGTAATATCGCTAATAGGTATAAGTGTGTGTGGAGCTACTAAGCGTACTAACGTCACTTCATAAGTAGTTACAGTTATGACATGATGATCTCAAACGATTTCTTGTACCAGATCAAATATTTGCAAATCATGCAAGCATTGGAAATCAAAACCATAACGTTTTGTCTCAATTTGCTAGTCACCAAGTGTTCCTCAGAAGTTGTCAAACATCTATTGCAATTTTTTGTATTTTTTAATGTTATAACTATTTTTTGTTACAGAGGGGTCTCAACATGTCTTGCAATACAAACCAATTGCTGATCTTGTTAAAAATGGAAAAGTTCAACTAGTTTGATACTGAGTATGAACTTGAATTATTTGATTAATACTTGAATGATGAAAAATATTTTTTATCCTATCTATACAGTTAAAATACTATATAAACTGTTTATCTAAGTCAGGGTGTTATTTTTGTTTATCTATATTATGATAGAATGCTTGTGAATGCAATGAATTTTTCCATTGCTGGTAAAATCTAAAAATTCAATTGTACAAATCTGAGATAGTTTGTGGCCTAAATACAATTTTGTAATGCATATAGTTAAATAGGGAAAATGTTTTTAATAAAAGGATGAAATCAAACATTAATTATTGTATTTATTCAGCTTACAATATATCACATTTAAATTAAGGCAAATGCAAACATGTCAGAAATATGTATAACAATTATGTAACTAATTTTGTTATACTCAGTAAACTGCCAAAAAAGGGTAAACTTTATGTTACTTCAACCATCGTTATCAATTTTCATTACTATTTTGTGGAATTTGATCCCTTTGTGGAAACTGATCCCATGTGCCAATTAACGCTCACTGCAGGAGTCTCATTGGTACTCCGTATATCTATTAAGTAAGGAGAGTGTAAGTACATTAAGATAAGCATAACAAGTTCAGCTGTAAAACCATAAGATAACTATATTAATTTGTCCTAGGTAAAATTAAGTAGGTAATCAATTGCTTCTCCACCATACACATTTATAATTATTATTTAAGTACTAAACAATAACCTTAAACTATCTTTGAGACTTATCTTATTTTTGGTCCTTCAGTAAAATAAGTACCAGTATTAAGTAGCTACATATTATGTAGCTGATATTAATAAATACATTTTAATAAGTACAGGTTTCAAAATATTATGGATGGAATTCGTATACATTGAATAGACAATGGACATTCATGCCATTATTTATGGGTAGGCAGTAGAATAACGTTTATAAAAAAATATCAATATACACTATGTAGTAATAAATACATTACTAAGTATTTACTTTAACTACCTAAATTAATATTTTACGTATCTATTTGTAAATAGCTGAATCGCAAAATAGGTACCTATATTTAAATAAAATCAAATCTCTACTAAAGTCATAACTAAAGTAACAAGCTATTGCTTAAACAGCCTGCAAATTTACAACGATCAAGTAAAAAAAAAAGAACCTTTTCTCTAAAATTTAATTAAGTATTGCAGCACCATTTATTGACATATGGCGATAAACATATTTAAGAACCCGTAGCGATTGCAATTGTTCTGTGATTGCAATTGGCGAGGAGTTTTCAAACGTTGATTTAAAAAATAGTTCCACACTGGAAGTTTGTTATAAGATGGCTTTGAAAAGTGTTGATTGTTTCAGAGATTAATGGTTATTTGGTAGACGACATGTCCGCCTAGGAAAAGGGGAGATCCCCCACCGAGGGACCTTTGGGTTGAGAGCAATGGGTCTTGTTGAGAAGTATTACATGACCAAGAAGTTCTTCCATGTGGCGATAGATGTCGCTACAGTTATAGAATAACAAACACTTATGGTTCGTTTACATCTACAGACATTGAGCGTGCCAGACAAGTAGTGTGGCAGACAAAATAATATTCTTTGATACAGTATATATTAACGTATTTACATGTATCGTAGGCAGACGCCGACAGACACGGACCGTGCCCGGCCAGTATTCGCGTAAAGAATATTTTGTTTGCACGGTTCATGTCTGTTAGTTTCTGAGTGGCAATGTGAATAGAGCATCGGCACCGTGCAGACATCTCTTCAATAACTGTCGACGAGAGCAGCCAACGACGGTATCTGTCGATGTCTGCCACGGCACGCTAGATGTAACTAAAAGGTGTGTGACACGTAGCGTGCTACATGTCTGGCACGCTCAGTGTCTGTAGATGTAAACGAACCTTTATACCTCTTACCATAAACGATATGGTCTCAGGAAGTGTATGTTATCCCAAGGGAGATTACCCATAAAATTAACAACTTTTCCTAACAGCTATTTAGTTGTTGCCCGTTTCTTTATGTTACTGTGTGGTTTTCAATATAATGATTTTTCTGTTCAGTGTTTGGGTATAGATAGGTACATGTATTTTCAGAGGCGGGTGTTATCATCCGCGTCGACATATTTGATGTGAAGCGCGTGCGCGTCGCGCGCGAGTTCGCGCAGGCTCTGCGCGGACGCTGTGCCGAGCTGCTCCACCATCCGCGAGAAGTGGCCCTGCGGGTTCTGCAGCAACTCGTGGGGGTGACCGGCTTCGACGATCTCGCCTGCTTCCATTACCTGTAAAAAACGTATCGTTTACTACTAAGCTCATGAGCTTAGGCGTGAAATCAGTGCAAGTTTTGGAAAATCCATAGAAAAAAGCACTTTCAGTTTTTCCAGAATGTTCAGAGCTACTTTTCCAATTTTTCTCTTCCTAAAAAGATTATTCAGACTATTTCGAACATTTAAAGATAAAATGACAAATCGGTCCCACCGTTATCAAGTGATGCGCTTGCCATCGAACAGCATTTAATTATTATTGATCGAGCGAAGCGAGATCTCCAAATCAACTTGGGCAAATCGGCGTTGTAAGTATGTATGCATGTTTGTTTGTCCGAAGATAACTTTCGAAGCACTTTTGATGGCACAATTTTGGTGTGACTAAATGAGCTAAAAATGTTGGGGGGGGTTGTTGAGATATTGGGGTTAAAAAGGAGTAAAAAAATGAAAATGAGACTATTAGGCCAAGTGGGCCAAGACGTCAAATGAAATGTATTCATTAGTACATTTCGCCTCCGTTATTATTTTTAGTAAAGTCCTTGTAGTTTTTGTATTATTAGCCATTAAAAAAACTGATCTTTCATAAAATTCACAGGGTACATTAGTGACCCCACAGTGCTGAAATTTGGGATGCGTGTAGCTTTAGTGACATAAATATAGGCAAAAGTCTGAAATCCAGAATAACGGCAAATTCTACCCCAATAAAAAAGTAACCATTTAACATGAACTTCCGTTACCTGTAATTAGAATGAATCTGTTGATCAAGTTTTTTGGATTTTAATTTCGTGGTACTATTTTGATAATTAAAAATTGCAAATATATCGCTCGCGACTCGCGAGATCTCAGTTCGAGGCAAACCACTAGTCTAAGTAAGTATATTTCATCCAAATTGGTCCAAGCGCTCCACAAACGTTTGCGTTCATAATATAAGTGGGACTGATATTTGTGTTCAATTGTAGGTACTTCAGTAAATATAAATATTTCGGGACATTAATATGCCTACTTATTAAGCTTAGTTTATGGAAAGAGTTTAAATACAGTAGGTACTTACAATAACTCGATCCGAGTCGGCGACTGTGTGCAGTCGATGCGCTACCGTGAGCACCGTACAGTCAGCGAAATGCTTACGAATCGATTTCTGAATCAACGCATCAGTACTGAAAGAGAATAACATCATTAGATTTAATGCTTAATTATGTACGTGTTTGAGTTGCTGGGAGGTGAGTCAGAGTTAACCTTTTGCTATTAGCATATGCAGATGCAGCGAATACTGCACACATAAGCTCTGCTGCTAAGCTGCTCGTTCAGCACAAGCAGCTTGTAGTGCGGCGCCAGGCACAGCAGCTGTCGCTGGCCGGCGCTGAAGTATATGGACTACGTACTTAGGATCAACGTTAGCGGTCGCCTCGTCCAGCACGAGCAGCTTGTTGCGCGCGAGTGCGGCGCGCGCCAGGCACAGCAGCTGTCGCTGGCCGGCGCTGAAGTTGGACCCGCCCGCCGCCACGCCCGACGACAGTGACGTCACGGTGTGCTTCATTTCCACCTGTTACGACACATTACAATTCATATTAAATACAACCTGTTTTATTATGTACGACATTAATTTAAAACACACATCTGGAATAGTATTTACTGATTTTTGAGGTGGGTTTACTACCGATAGCTCGAATATTTATCCAGTAATTGATACATTGATTGATTGATTGGACATACGATGGAAGACCAGCACTGTAGTGCTGTAAATTGTATGCTACTACAGCATAATGCTGAATGGCGACCGTTTTTGCTTTCACAACATTGCCATTATGTTCTGTACCTATTGTGTTTAATGTACCCTTTTGATGCAAAATAAAAGTTTTATATTTTACTTTACATTTCCAATAAACAATTTTTAACATAAATCGGCGGCGCCATTGCAAAAATGCCGATTAGTCAGTTTAATAGGTATGTACCTACTCACATGATGCATGAATATGAGTTGTTTACCTATTTTATACGGGCTGTTTTATTGATATTTTAGGACTATATTAAGGTTGTTTGAAAATATTACATTTTCTATGCTAATGAATTTGAAAAAAAAAACCCTTTTTACAACAATACTAGTCATTAGCCTTACCCGTGTTTTCATTTAATGTCGTACATAACAAAACACGTAGTATATTTTTTTATTTTATACGACTGGAGATGGAAGAAGCATATGCCCCACCTAATGCTTAGTAACCATCGTCCATAACAAAGTATTGCCTCGCGCAGGTCACGCACCTTAAGGCATAAAGGTAAAGCCTAATGTGCCTGTAATTCCTATTTCACCGGCAACCATACCCTTCGAATCGACTGGTATGATGATGACGATTGAATACAGTTCAGGAATTTTGAATAACTTACATGTTCCAAAGCATCCCAAATTTCGGCATCAGTATATTTATCAAAGGGATCCATATTGTATCTGAGACTGGCAGAGAATAGCACCGGCTCCTGGGGAATAATGGAGATCTTGGAACGCAACTCCTGAAAATAATAAAATAAAAACATTAGATAACCGTAATTTAACAAGTTTACAGAAACAAATACCAAGAAATAATACACTTCTTTTCGTAGACTTTTTTTAGAAATAGGTTTGCAAGATTTTTCCTAAAATGCACATTCAATACTTTCTGTATTCAAGTTAAATTTCCTAAAATTTATAATAACTTCCAAAACTTAAAAACCCTTTTAGGTAAAAACAATTTGCATCACTTATCCAAAAAGAAAAGTGCTCATAGTCTTCGGACCGGACTAAGAACCTCATGTAGTGGTTAAAATAATCCGTACGAATTATTATAAATTAGAAAGTTACCGTCTATCTGTTTGTAACGTTTTCACGACGGCTGGGCCGGTTTCGATGAAATTTGGTATACAATTAGATTATGACCGGGACTGAAACATAGGCTACTTTTTACCCGATTGCGCAGCAGGGTAATGTTTCTATTTACAAATCACACTTGCGAAGAGCGAAGTCTGTTAAATATAGATAAATATTACCTTCAAAGCGATAGATCCAGTTTCGACGTTGTCAATGAGGACCTGTCCCTCTATCGGCGCCAATCGGAAGAGAGCAGAGATGAGGGAAGATTTGCCTGCTCCGGTACGCCCCACCACACCAACCTACAAAGATTGCACATAGTTTAGGAAATAGATCTAACGATGTCGTTAGGAAAACCGAAATAATGTGCCATTCCAAGATTTTTAAAACCATCTCAAAAATTTCAAGCCTAGACGGGACTTGAACCCGCAACCTTACTTTTGATACGAGGACGCACTATCCAATTGTACAACCAAGCCATGTCACGTCAAGGTCGAAATTAGTGAGATGATTCAGATTACGACTAAAGCGCCGTTAGCTCCATCTGCAGGAAAACTTATACAGTTTTTTGACCGGCTCAATGCCAATGTTGCATTTTAGTACATTGACAAGAGATGTCGCGTTGCTTATAGTATTTTTATTTAAATAGTGTTATCCGAACACATACGAAAAAATTCCAAGATTTGAAGATAATGTGCCAATACTTTATGAGTTTTACTCCATTAAATTACAAAAAGACTGACGGCATGCCATGGCAAAGGAATTTTGTATACAGAAATTATTATGAATGTTATTTTAACACCCTAAGCACGTCAGTCCTTTGAAATTTTCAATTTTTTTTTTATAAAAAGTACTTAATAATATTTAGAAATTTGAAATAATTTATTTTGTTTGAAATGAACAACTTAAAACTAGATATTAACATATTAGTCAGTGTGTGGTTTATAGTCACAATGTTTATGTCGCTGACTGTTGAGTTTTGCTAATACTTCATCATCATCCACAGCCTGACTTCACCCACTGCTGGGTATATTTTATATTATTTATGACATATGGCACACAAAACAGATCACATATCATTCAGCATACATATATGAAATAAATAGATTAAACAAAATTTTAAACTAGGAAATGTTCCAAAATATGCATAGAGGCTTTTTGTTGGCTTAAGTTAGTGCCAGAGTCCCAGAGTATTAGATTTCCATATCCGCCAAGTAGCATTGCTGTGTTTAGGTTAGACCTCAGAGCAGAGCAGTGCACTTTGCTAGAGGCGATGGTAACCACTTGATATCAGGTAGGCCATATGCTTGTTCCATCCACCTCCAGGTACCATAAAATAACTGCAGTTATTAACGATTCCGTGGTAGTCTGATGACGACCCTCGGACTTTGACTGATCCTCCACTCATATCGCTATTAGACAACGTTCTGTAACCGACTCTCCGCCATCGGTTTAAGATTATTTATTTCTCATAAATTTACATAATAAATCGCTTACTGAGACAACATGCAATTCTAATCTACATAAATAAGTAGGTACACAATGAATAATTTACCTTCCATCCACTTTCAATAACAATATTCAGATTCCTCAGCACTGGGTCAGCATCCTTCTCGTACCGCAGGAACAGATCTCTGAAGACGAGGCGGGCGCGTTTCGGCCAATCAGCGGGCGGGGAAGGCCCGTCGCTCTCCTCCAAGGGCAGCGTCGTGTACTGCGTCACTCGTTCGACGCTCGTCATCTGAGATATCACTTCCGTGGCCTGCTTGATGCCGTACTGCACCATGTTCACCAGGATGAGACCCTGACTGATTGCCAGGCCTACGTCGCCGGATTTTGTTGTGCCTGTGGTGTAAATTAAATAATAATAAATAAAATTAAATTAAAACTAATCTATTTTATTATTGGACAAAATACACAAAGCACATAGTTACATAATGAACACTGAAAAATGCAGAAGTAATTGTGTCACATTTCCCAGTGCTCTTAAGACTAGGACAGGGTTTACCATTTTGGTCAGAAACCCTGAAAAAGCCTTATTAGACTGCTTCCAGCTACCTATGATGCTGCTTTTACCATTATATAAGTTATTGCGTAAGGTTGTGTGTCACTTTCCACCGTTGTTTATATTCTTTTTAATAATAGATGTACAGTACGGCACTTGCCTCGCCGCCGGCGATGAGCAAAAAGCGAGTAGAACTAGAAACTAGAAACGAGTTCCTATAGTTGTCTCGCTGGGCTATAAAGAGAGTGAGCGAGTGCGGCAGCCGATACTCATCATCTCACGGCGTGTGTTCTGACCGCCAACCGAGCATCGCTGAGCGCGTATCGCTGAGCGAGTATCGCTGAGCGAGTGTTGTAGTCGCTGCGATAAAATAGTGGAGAGCTAGTTCTCGCTGGCAGTGTGAACGGCCAGCGATCAGCTATTAGTATACGTGTCTATTTTACTGACGCGGAATCTATATCTTTTGTTCGTTTCTTGAGCGTGAAAATAGTTGATAGCCTTATAAATAAATAAATGCCTTATAATTTGGCAGTCGTTAAAAGCCAATGCATTCTTAGTTACCTACTAAATTGTCTGCTTTACAGCTAACTTCAGGGCTTCCAAGTTATAACAGCAGTAGGCCTCAATTTAGTATGTAAGACTTACCATCATCGCGAAGCAGGAACGTGTAAGCCACTACGATAACATAAGCGGCTGAGATCATGCAGAGCCACACCGAAAAGGCAGTGTTTGTGATCAGGGTAAGATACCTGAAACAAATATTTTGACGTTAAAAAACAGGTGGTATGTAAATGTCTTCTCTTCTCTCTGTCTGTCATTTGAGAAAGAAAAGAGAGAAATATAGCTTATTCAAAATATGTTATTAAAATAAAACGGTGCAGGCATAGGAGTACATCTATGTACATTACACCCCAATATTCACAAAGTTCATTGTACTATCGCTAAGTAATAGCGATAACTATATAGATATACACACTAAATCACTGAAGGTGTAACAAAAATGGATTGCTTTCCAAAAATGATTATTAACGATACGTTTATTTCTGTTTGGGTCTGATTTATCGTCATTAGAACGGAAATTAATTATGAATCAGATCATCATATTTGTATCGCATAAGCATTTACTTTCATCTGAAAATTAAACAAATAAATATTGCTGGACATTTCACACAGCGCTATCTAGCCCCAAACTAAGCAAAGCTTGTACTATGGGAGCCAGATAACTGATAGAATACTTATATACATTTTTTTTATTAAATACATACTTATAATATATAGAGAAACCACCAGACCCGGAACAAATATCTGTAGATCATGCAAACATTTGTTCCGCGGCGGGAATCGAACCCGCTACCTCCTGCGTCTCAGCCGGCTATTAGCCCGCTGCATCACGGAGGTCGTCAATTACTTAGAACTATTAAGCAAATGAGTTTTCAAAATTGCTACCCCGCCAATCAGTACATCTTCTGCGCAACGTGTTGCGTGTCGTGTTTATAAGAGCCCGGTGGCGTCGATCAAGCACCGATGGGTTGGCGTGCAACATTCTGAGCGTATTACCCGTTGATTTGTCGAGCGCGTCAGGGGCGCTTAACCTTCTTATGTTAGAAAGCTCTGCTCGGGTTTCTGGGTTCAAGAGGGGTAAAAAAAACAAAATGAGACTATTCGGTCAAGTGGCACGTCTAATAAAAGGTAAGTCATTTCTATTTTTAGTTTAAACCGTGTAGTTTTTAAGTTATTAGCCGTAATAAAAACTGAACTATGACAAAATTCACAGGGTACATCAGTGATCCCACTGTGCTGAAATTTGGTGTGACACATATAGGGAAAAGTCTGAAATCCAGAATCGCTGCAATTTCTACCCCGAAAAAGAATAACCAATTTACCTGAACCCCCGTTACCTGTAATTTGAATGAAACTGTAGGTCGAGTATATTGGTTATGTATTTCGTGGCACTATTTTAATAGTCATAGATTAGGTACATACTAATAATATTTTTTGTTTTCATGGGAGACTCGCGATATCTCAGTTCGAGGCGAACCACTAGTTATGGAGCATTTTAGAGGTGTACGTAAGACTTACCAAGCAGCCGTGTGAACGTCTTGTTTGTCGTCGAACTGTCGGATGAGCATGTGTTGCGCTCCGCTAGCTCTGATGGTGTTCAATCCCGACATAGTAGCTGACACGTGCGAGAATACTGGACTCCGAGTTACGCCTTCAACTCTGTACCAAAAACATATATTATTATAGCTGCCGCCCACGGCTTCGCACGCGTGGTTTGTCGACAAAAAGTAGCCTATGTTTTAATCCAAGTCATTATCTATATACCAAATTCCACTGCAATCGGTTTAGTGCAATCGGCTAGTTTAACTGGGGTCAAATTCATCGAAATCTGTTCAGCTGTTACGACGTGATTGAGTAACAAACAAACATCCAAACCTTCGCATCCCACAAAAACGTGACAGTTTGATGGATGTACGTGTGAATGTTTGTTACTCTTTCACGTCGTAACGGCTGAACAGATTTCGATGAATTTGACCCCAGTTAAACTAGCTTTCTATTGAAAAAAACCGCTCCCAAATCGGTCCATACGTTTGAAAGAAAGAAAAAACATTTATTTGTGACGGTACAAAACACACACAGCACACAAGTAAGGTACACACAAGAGAACATATTCATGCACACAAGAACAGCAATACCTAACAAATGTGTGTTGGGAACTGCCACAGACAGCTTAGGCGTCAAACATAATTGCCTGTTTTTGTGTTACGGGTGTCAAAGTCATTAAACTTCTAAGCGAGATGTATTTTTGAACGAACCTTTTGATAGTCTGTGCAGTGTTGAGGTACATAATGGTCCAGAGATACATGAAGACACCGCAGACGCCCGTCGTCACCACCATGTACGGGTTCACGATGGCAATCATCACCAGAATACCGATCATTACCATGAACACCTGCCGACAAACATTTCAAGTTAGATGTTTGATGGCCCCAAAGTAATTTTAATCCATATTTTAACTTGTTAAGTTTTTATATACTATTGTTACTGTTATATACTAGTTATTGGGTCATCTTTCCATCTAGTGATCTAGTCAATATTCATTAAAATCACAAGGATCACTTTGAAACGTACACAATATAACAATAATAATAATAATAAGAGTAATAGTTTTTATAAATATATTTTTACTATAATGTTTGTTTTTTGTAAGATTCTTTGTATTAAAAAAATGTATTTTTTATAAACGAGTTTTAAAATAAATATGTGTGAATAATAATACAAAAATAAAGTAAGTAAGTACCTAATACAAATGGTAGTAAAACAAAAAAAAATTTGTACTGATATTGAAAAGTTGAGATAATATCAGCTGTCGATTTCGACGGGATTTTATCATTAATATATAGTCAGCTATAGTGCAACAAGCTTTTTTATAAAATTATTTTTTATATATGATTCAAATCTGGTACTCTACTTAATGCTATCTAGCATTAAATTAGCCTATGTACAGATTATGTTTTCTCCTGTTTGTCTGTTTGTAATCCTCTCCATCCAAAGGTTTTCTGGAAGAGATAGCTTTGTTAAGCAAAAGGATTATGCCCATTATGCTTACATTTATTTGTTTTTTTGTTATTTTTCTAACTGTCTAGCTTGTAAGGATAAAGAATTTTCATTCATTCATTCATGTTTTATATAATTCATTATCATTAATTACTTACATATTTCAATCATTCATTAATCATTAATTACTGCCTCCGTGGCGCAGTGGGTGTATAGCCGGCTGAGACGCAGGAGGTAGCGGGTTCGATTCCCGCCGCGGAACAAATGTTTGCATGATCTACAGATATTTGTTCCCTGTCTGGGTGTTTTTCTATATATTATATGTATGTATTTACAAAAAAAAAGTATATAAGTATTCTATCAGTTATCTAGTTCCCATAGTACAAGCTCTGCTTAATTTGGGGCTAGATAGCGCTGTGTGAGATGTTCAGCAATATTTATTTATTTATTTATTTATTTATTTAATTAAATCTACGAATTGAAAGCTCACAAGCGCTTTCCGGGAGTTTATTATAAAATCGCACAGAATTCCTCATAAACGATTATCTACTTTTTCTAACCGAAATTTGGGGCTGACCTTGGTTTGTCTGTTTAGTAGTAATTAATGTATTTTTACCTGAATACTGTCCAAGAACATCCTAGGAAGAGTTTCGTCAACCACTCCCATGTCTTTGGAGAATCTGTTGAGGATGCGTCCAGAGGGGTTGGTGTCGAAGAACCGCATCGTCGCCGCGAGGATGTTGCCGAACATCTGATTGTGGAGCCTTATAGAGCTGCGCATACACACCCACAGGAACAGGATTGATCTAAAAACAGTAACCTTATCATTACTTTTATCATGTCTATTAAGAAATTATTATTTTATTTTATTGTTGACCCCACGAACTTCGTACCGCTTTTTAATCAATAAATTGTATGTTGCTAACCTGAGTTAATTTTTTTTTTTTCAATATCCTTGTTTGTGCACTAACCCACTATAATCAACTATCTCTATAATTCAAAGTAGAAAATTATTAAAGTACTAATATCGCTATTTAAAAAATAGGGCTTGGTGGTAGAAGGGTGAAAATGTATGCTTGTATGTATTTTTTATTCCCGAATCATATTAAAATGTAAATTAAAAATGTTGTCCAATAAATAAAAAAAAAAATTTACGTGGATCACCCTTATCACATAGGGGTATGAAAAATAGTTTACGTCCTATTCTCAGACCTATCAAATATACACAAAAAAAATTCATAAGAATCAGTTAAGCCGTTTCGGAGGAGTTTTGTTACAAACACAACAAATAAACAACAACAATAAAATCGAAACTAAGCACTAACAAACTAACAAATTAAAAAGCTGCGCAAAAGTGGGGATGAATTGGTACTCAGCTCAGCATGATGCTACGGCATGTTAATATGCCGCAGAGCTGGTCTTCCGCTGAGTCCAGTGTAGATTACCTCACGTTCATGTTGATCATATTTCGTGGCACTATTTTGATAGTCAAAGATTACGAATAATATATTTTTGTTTATATGGGAGACTCGCGAGATCTCAGTTCGGGGCGAACCACTAGTTTAATTGCAATACGAACCTTTCAGTAGTAAGTATAATACAGGCAATAATTCCGACGGTCCAAATGTAGATATAGTAGCTGTCGTTAACTTTTGCTTCATCTAGCGTGGTACCATTCGTTAAGTTGTGTAACAACTTCGCAGTATTCATCATGTTGTCAATGACGGTATGGTTCGGTTTCACAGTAGATACGCCAACTCCGTCGTCCAATATCGTATCAGTGGAATTTTCAATACTTATGAAATTTAAACTTGTCACGTTCCCAACATTGCTTAACTTTTTTGCGTCGTAAACGGACTCTACAGTGTTCATCCTGAAAAATAATTATGTTAATTATATTGTTGATAGCTGTAATTAGAACAGATCGGTACTAATATTATAAATTCCAAAGTAAATCTGTCTCTCTTGTATGTTTTGTTACGTTTTCAGGACTAAGGCTGGACCGATTTGGATTAAATCTTCTTTCTTTATTATTTTAATGCATAAAACAAAGTCGGGTTTGTACGAACACTTATAACTCGAGAACGGCTGGACCGATTTTGATGATCTTTGATTTGTTGGAATTGTCTCCGTCCCGAATAGCAGAATAACTATTAAAATATCGGCAAAATTCACGCAAAATGAAATTATGAATAAAATTCACTTCCACATACATAAAGATGTCAGTTATTCAATTCTACCGGGGTGACGTAAATAGACAGCCCGTGTCGTATGCATGTCAAGGCTGGTATATAGTTATGACCGGTATTGAGACATAGGCTACTTTTTACCCGACTGCGCAGGAAGGTAATGTTTTATTGACAAATCACGCGTGCGAAGACGCAGACGACATCTAGTTACACATAAAGGGTAAAGTTCATTGGTGAGTTGGTGTACCAAAACACACATATTGTACATGTCCGTCGACACGCTAGCTCACGAATAATGTTACACACCGAATTTAATTAAAACTGTCAAACGCTTTGCAGAATAGATTGACTATAATAACTGGCGAGCCATATTGTCGACAAGGTAAACCAAAATGCCTTTATTTGCAGTGGCAGATTTACCAGCAGGCTGAGAAGGCTTGAGCGTAGGGCGGCAGATTTTGTTACATTTCTGGATCTCAAAGGACAAATTTATATATCTATTTGAACACATTAGAAAGATATTTCTTTATTCACTGATAAAACACAATCAAGGATGATGCATCTTCCTTGAATACAATATTAGGCTCGGACTATATTATGGCATCCGGGTCTCCCCAATCCTGCGAATCTGGAGCATGTCCCGGTTGCTTCTAGGTAAAAATTGGAGATGGATGGCCTCGGATCGTGTGTAGTCGATGCAGGAAAAATTCAAATGTTTGGTTGTGCGACGGATTGGTCAGGGGCCGTTAAAAAACGGCCCCGACACGTCCGCCCGGATGCCATATAGTCCCAGCCTAAGCGATATTGATAGGCCTCATTAATGTATCCCACTGACAATCTGACATATTCTCTTTGGCCCATAGAGAAATACTTATAGACGGGATACTTTGGCTTGCTTTGGCCAAACTTATTTTATCTAAAGAGATTCTGGCAGATTTTAGAGGCGGCAAATTTGGTGACCGTTTTTTTCTTAAAGATTTATGCAAGGCGGTTTTCCGATGTCTTGCAGGCATAAATTTACAAGCCATCATTCCGCTGACTTTTCCCTCTTCCCTTTGTCCATTCAAGCAACGGTACCACAAACTTCTATAATCTATGGTAAAACACCCAGATCGCGGCCCCCAACCAGTACCATACCTACATTACCGCGCCTTATCGTACATGATTTAGCTTTGATTAGCTCAGAAAATTACCCAAAAACTATTTCTTGTGCAATTTTAACCAAAATGGATTAAAGAGCGGCAAAATTTAAATAGCCTATACTTGGAAAATGTCACTGTTGACTTCGCTACGAGTACTCGGTCTCTTTGTGTAGTAATAAGTACTGATGTAATAACTCAGTCAAATAAAGATAACAAAACCAATTGTGTTTATTTATTAGTATCATTAAAACTCTGATTAGATAACGATACCTGAACGCGCAAAAGTAAACTTTGTGTCGTACGCATAAGACATATATTTCCATCTTTGTCAATGTAAATAAAAATGCGATAAGTCGAGGCGACCTCTGTGGTGGATGTGCTGATTGAGATGCAAGAGGTTGTTTCGAGTTCCGCGGGATAAATGTTTACATATACTGCAAATATTTGTTCCGAATCTAGGTGTTGTGGTACCATGTCGTAGTTTCTGATAACCAGGATACGGGGAATTCTGTGTATGCGACATTTATCCATACTAATATTATTAATTCTAAAGTAATTCTGTCTCTCTCTGTTTGTTGCGTTTTCCCGGCTAAACGACTGGACTGATCTTGATGAAATTTCGTATATAGATTAGAGCCTGGATTTGAAAATTGACTACTTTTTTATAGAAGTATAACAATAATAATAATGTTGTAAATTTCACCCAACGCTATCTAGCCCTACACTAAGCAAAGCTTGCACTATGGGAACCAGATAAATAATAGAATACTTATATAATTTTTTTTAGTAAATACATACTTATAATATACTAGCTGTTGCCCGCGACTTCGTACGCGTTACAATACTAAATGGTGTAGGCAACCTATAAATATAGCTAAACTCACTGTTGTAACATTACTTGACTCCCCATTTTTATCCCATGGGACCTGATTTATGGGATAAAAAGTAGCCTATGTGGTAATCCACGTTATAATCTACGTACATACTAAATTTCATATCCAAACTTTCACATTTATAATATAAGTGTGATAGAGCAACAACCAGACCCGGAAAATATATCTGTAGATCATGCAAACATTTTTTCCGCGGTGGGAATCCAACCCGCAACCTCCTGCGTCTCAGACGGTTATTCGTCCATTGCGCCACGGAGGTCGTCAACATAGCAAACTACCCAAAGCCGCGGGCGGAAGCTTGTAAGTTTATAATTACCAGTGTGTGAGCCAGAGATCGCTCATAGAAGTGACGACTTGTGCGGCGATGATGGAGAGTATAGTCAGGATCAGAATGCACCATCCTCCCCCAGCGCGGAAGTACTGAGTGTACACTCGCATCGATACGCGACCTGACAGACATAAGTGGAACATTGTTTATCTTTAACATTACATTAACTAAAGTTCACTCTTCAATGCAGTAGAGATAGATAACCATTCAAGTATTTTATCAACCTCACGTCAAGCACTATGACAGCGAAATATACGATGATTTAAGCTGAAATAACAAGTTAATTTATTAATAAAAAAATAATTGATTACAGAAACCAGAAAATCTAACAAAAACTGAAAGGGAACTAAAATGTAAAGTGGTAAATGAAACCTCTACTTAAATTTTAAAGAGCTTTCAATATTATACGAGTACATGTGTCTGCTTTCGACACACACACTGGGTTGCAACCAACATTTTTTAAAGTGAAACTTTTATTACATCGTCTCAAACTTTTTCGTCTGTGTGTTGCATGTCGCGTGACGGTCGGCCGCGGAGTAGGGATAAAGTGAAAGGCGCTCGTTAGAGCAGCCGAGGCCAATATGGCGACGCCTATAGTTCGCATCAGCTGACCGTGTAGTGTATAGACTATTACTCATTTGTGCCAACGAAAATTTTTATGTCTATAATGTGAACAAAGTTTCACTTTTACCGTGGTTTCATAAAACCACACAATCCTTTTTTTCAATCCCCTCTTTACTGCAATTGCAAATGGAAAGTATCTTCAAATATATGTTACCTCAATGAAACTTAAATGAGACCTAGTGTTAAAACACATCCATCAAAAACCGGCCAAGTGCGAGTCGGACTCGCGCAGGAAGGGTTCCGTACCGTTATCTATAAAAACGGCACAAAAATCATGTCGTTGTATGGGAGCCCCACACATCATCTGTGAAAATTTTAACTGTCTAACTATCACGGTTCATGAGATACAGCCTGGTGACAGACGGATTGACAGACAGACGGACAGACAGACAGACAGACAGACGGACAGAAAGACGGACAGAAAGACGGACAGACAGACAGACAGACGGAAAGACAAACAGCGGAGTCTTAGCAATAGAGTCCCATTTTACCCTTTGGGTACGGAACCCTAAAAAATGAATCAACAAAAGCAGTTACTGGTGCCTTTTACTAGTAAAATTCTCATCAATTGAGCACCTTTTTTTAAGTTGCTAAAAAGAGGCTGTACGACTTCTGGCTGTCTCAATATTAAGCCATAACAATTAAAATAAACTGTGTTTTAGTCCTGGGTTTAGTTTGGAATGTATAGGACATTTACGATGTAGGCATTTTAGGCGGTTACAAGGGTGGCAAGGCCACCCTTGTCATTCTAAGATCTAGTCTATATTCTAAGACAAAAACCAACCAACTATGTACTCGGTTAAAGTGCATAGAACAGCAGCTAAAGTTTACAGAATAACTGTTTAGTATTTATAATAATAAGTATATTGTCACCTTAATAAGTATATTGTCAAGAATTAGGACGATTTTCTTTCAATTTTGTTTCATTGAAGTGCCACCCTAGTTTTCCTATCATTCCGTTCTACCATTGTCCCAACTCTATTTGACATTCTTCAGAAAAGAAGGCGCAGTGAGATTCTAATTTATCTCAACAAATAAAGAAAACTTCCTAGTGTCCCGACACCTTCAGACTGGTAAGTGCTTTGACGAACAATAGTCTTAAACACCCTGTATGCGATAACAATGCGCGGAACAATATAAATTCACACGTGTTGCTGCAATGACAGATATAAAATGTTTGTTTTCATATTATCGGTGAAAAGACAGGCCTTGAGGTAAAGCAGCATAAGTATACATGATTTCCTTCAAACTAGAGGTGTTACTGACGTCATTTAGTTTGAAATGAAACGTACTTATACTAAAGGAGCTACTAATAGCTCCGATTTGAAGTTTTTCATTTTGCATATATGTACTTACTTTTTTTGTAAATACATACTTTTTTATTTTTTGATCGAGCGAAGCGAGATCTCCAAATCAACTTGGGCAAATCGGCGTTGTATGTAAGTATGTTTGTTTGTTCGAGGATAACTTTCGAAGCGTGGATCCGATTATCGTGAAATTTGATACATAGGTAGGTAGTGATGGCACAATTTTGGTGTGACTAAATGAGCTAAAAATGTGGGGGGGTTGTTGAGATATTGGGGTTCAAGAGGGGGAATAAAAATGAAAATGAGATTATTAGGTCAAGTGCAACGTCAAATGCAAGGTCTTCATTAGTACATTTCAACCCTGTTTTTATTTTTTTGTTTAATCTTTGTAATTTTTGAGTTATTAGCCATAATAAAAACAAAACTTTAACAAAATTCACACGGTACACCAGTGACTCCACAATGCTGAAATATGGTATTCGTGTAGCTTTAGTGACACAAATATAGGCAAATGTCTGAAATCCAGAATAACTGCCATTTGTACCCCAAAAATATATTACCAATTAACATGAACTCCCGTTACCTGTAATTTGAATGAAACTGTAGGTCAAGTATGTGGTTTTATTTCGTGGCACTTTTTTGATAGTCAAAGATTACGAATAATATATTTTTGTTTTTATGGGAGACTCGCGAGATTTCAGTTCAGGGCGAACCACTAGTTATTTATATGCTAGCATTTGACCACGATCTCGCCTGATGTCTACGATACCAGGAAACCTATTCACTCGCGACTTGAAACCCCCTAGGTTGTAGTTATCAGGAAACAGAGACTCAGGCAAGACGTTCCACTCCTTGGTTTACCCGTACGTAGGTGAAGTCAGGCTGTGGATGATGATAAATGATGATAATGAAGTACCTGAAGCCGTCGCTTCGGCTTCTTCTTGCTGGTCATCGGTTTCCACTCCATATTCAGATCCAATTGCAGTACTGGTTGTGCTTATGTATGACTGAAAAAAAATAACAATTCTTTTAATTATTATTCTCAAGCAATTATTAAAACCGAATAAAAGGATGTGGGTAAACAAATAAATTACTAATATTCGCAATTAAAATGCTAATTGTCTATTTTGCATTAAGTAAATATAAAAAAATTAAGCTTCATTGTCTTGTTAGAAAAACAAGCAATTCAAGCACAGTTAACCTAAAGTTGCAGTTTTAATGCAATACAACACAGCCCATAAAGAATTGGACCGTAAAAATCGTGGCCGTCTTTATATAGACTCGTGTCAATGGCATCTGAGGCTACACTTGAAGATATGTTTATCCACTATAGATCTCATGTGGTATGATATTTACCGACCAAGGAACGGTTGGTTGGACCAAATAACAGTTTCCACGTTACTAGAGGGCACAACACGATAGGTATACTTGTTACTGTGTGACTATTTATTTTTGATCAAAGGCCAAAAATAATTCTTGCATACGTCTATCGAATTACAATTTGGCGAACTTTTGTGTGACTTCAATTCTAATCCAAGGATGGGAAATGGGATCCCTCTGAAGTCTCGTAATGTATTCTCTCCTACCGAAAAACAAAGTATAATGACGACGTAGAAACGTTTCTACGCTCTCGAGTGTTGTGAGCGCAAGAATAAACGGAAATATTTTTTTCTATTCCTCAGTAAACATGTTAATACCGCATTGCCGAGCATGACGAACAATTATCTTTATTTATTACAGTTTTTGTCGAGAAACTATTCTACGTAGAAAATAAATAAAACCGTCATGCTTGCTGGCTGACCCGGCGGAGTCACGGATTCGATTCCCGCGGCGGGACAAATTTGTTTCTGATTTGGATGGTAGTGTGGTATCGTAGTTCACTCACACTCAGGGAATCCTTCACAACAGGGAAAAGCGTGGATCAGTAGGTACTGTGAATTTTTTTTACCTTGCATCTCGTCTAATGGTAAACGATGATGCAGTCGAACAAGCTTTCGAAGCTTTAGAAGAAACCTGAGGGCTTAGCCAAGTTACACTCGATAAGCGATGACGCTAGTCGATACGTCCGAAAATGTATGGGATTCGACACATGCTATAGAAATACCACGTGATTCAGCGACAACAAATGTATGTAGAAATCGAATAGATTCGTGGCGAATGTAATTTGGCTACGGGCCCTGTTCACTCGCGACTTAAAGACCGCTAAATCTTTCAAGACCTGTTGCTGGTTGTTATAGTATTGTACCATGTTTATAATTTACCTGAGTAGACATGGAACGTTGACGTAGGTTGGTGGGCGGTTTCATGGGTTCTTCTATTTGTTCCTCTTCCTCAAGCTCTGCGAAAAGCGGCGACTTCGACACTTCATCAAAGTTGCCCATCGTTTCGATTTCGCCCTGGAATAAATGGTGAGCTTAATTTCAAGTAGCTATATTATGCTATAGGAAGTTAGGGCCTATACCACGCACGTTTTCGGCGCCGCCTCGTAGATGCCCAAAAGCAGATTGCAGCATTTATATCGATCCAAACGCGCGGCCATTTTAGAAATATAAATTTTAGACCAAAAGATCTTTTTCTGTGTGTGAGAGTAGAAAAATATGTCACTACAACATGTTCTTAAAGTAAATGACATGTGGATGTTGATTAAGTTTCATAAAATCTGTTGGCTTTGCCGACAGTAAGGTAACAATTAAAGATATATCTAGAGTTGCCAACTTTTTTTTAAAGAATTAACGTATTATTGGTTACAGAGTGGATAAATAAAAAGTGACATAAAAAGTATCGTGAATTTTTATGTTTAAAATTGCATTCTAATGTATTTTTTCGCTGTGATTGGTCATTATATCATCGTCTCAATCTGACACTGACAGTATGCATTCTGCAATCCGCACAGCGCTTGAAAAGAAGCGTCTTTTGCATACCATCTGCTCGACAATGTCATGATTTGAATTTGCATCCTCATCTGTAGAAAAAATTTAACCAAAGAAACAAAAAAGAGTGTGTGTACTTATGTACACGCGTTAGAAGTTATACTTCTTTGGCGTATGGAAAAAAAATAACTAAAGCAGTAGTGATTAACGATAAATATTAAAATTAATCAAAAAGATTTTATTTAAATAAATAATAAATTATTAGTATCACCGTCGTATATGAAATTGATTTAATAAAAACATCAAAATAATATTTATTTATTCACACTGTTTAATTGTACCCTTACGAAACACGTGTTCTACATATAAAAATACTAGAATATACAACTTGAACATAGTTATCAATTTTCATACCACCTAGAACTAACTTCATGCTGTTAAATTTAGGTGTCGGTGTGCGCGCGCATCGTAAAAATTCACTCTCATCATTTTTCTCCATCGCGCCAAAAGAAGTATAACTTCAATAAGAATTTATTTATAAATCAATCTAACCTCTGCACAGAATGCACCAACCTAGATTTGGTTTTTATTGTCTCGCAGAAAGTGTGAAAATTAGTATTCTTTTTTTTATATATAAATTATAGGCTAGCGTTTGACCACTATCTCGCCTGATGGTAAGCGATGATGCAGTCTACGATGGTACACGCTTGCCTAGAAGAAACCTATTCACTCGTGACTTGAAGATCCCTAGGTTGTAGTTATCAGGAAACACAGACTCAGGTAAGGCGTTCCACTCCTTGGCGGTGCGCATAATAAAGGTCGAAGAGTACCGCTTTGTGGATAAAGCTGTCAGCATTTGGGGCGTGCTTATATCGTGCGTGATTCAATATAGCGCCCATGACTCAAGACACTGCTTTATCCCGTCGTTTAATAATCTACTATTTATACTATACAGACGTAGAATAACGTAAGATACTCTACTTTAAAGTACAGTTAGCAACCCTAGATATACCTAACTAGATATAAGAGAGTTTTCTGATAAAATGTACCTACATATTATTATCTACACACGTATTTAATCATATCCAATATTTATGTTGGTACTGTTTGGCATACGCGATAGTGGTATCATTGATTGACAAATTGATAATGCCTGAACTGTCAGTCCCATGTAAGCTTATGCTTTAAATGTGTCATGAAGACTTAAAAAGCTTTTTATAAACCTTTTATAACACTTGATTTCTGATCTCTTTATGCAGCAATTATAATTATTATGCTCTGTATCTACTAATCTAAATATGGAAATTAAAATGAAGTATCCATACTCATATTATAAAATCGAAAGTAGCTCTGTCTCTGTCTGTGTGTTTGTTGCGATGAAATTTGGTACATTATAGATAGATTATGACCGGGATAGAAACGTGGGCTACTTTTTACCCGACTGCTCAGAAAGAGGGTATGTTTTTATTGACAAACAACGCGTGCGAAGTCGCTGGCGGAAGCTTGTGTAAGAAAAATAACAAAATAAAAACCGGCCAAGTGTGAGTCGGACTCGCGCACGAAGGGTTCCGTACCATTATCTATAAAAACGGCAAAAAAATCATGTCTGTTGTATGGGAGCCCCACTTAAATATTTATTTTATTCTGTTTTTAGTATTTGTTGTTATAGCGGCAACAGAAATACACCTACATCTGTAAAAATTTCAACTGTCTAACGATCACAGTCTTAGTAATAGGGTTTCGTTTTACACTTTGGGTACGGAAACCTAAAAAAACTATCAATCAATTAACCTGAATAAGTCTTCAATTTGGCACATCACTTAGTTTTTATCATCAAATCGTGCTATACGTACGTATAGGCAATATTCATCAAATACAACCTTGAATGACTGATGAATGGACTGTTTATTAAACTTATCAGTTACTTTTGAGCACACATAGCCCACACACCAATTCGTTCCTTGATTTGTGTATTACCCCTGTTACGCACTCACAATAAAACGTCATGATTAGAATTATCTTTGAGTAAAATCACTTTTCTAGTGTGATTTCTTTGATTATATCAAAGATAATGACCGTTATCTGAACAATATGAAAAGATTGAATCATCGTCAATATACATGACAGAATCTTTATAATCATGACGAATCGTTAAAACTACATTTATGAAATAGTACTTTTCAAACTTTCGCGCTCACTGTACATAATTATTGATTAAAACGGGTATTTATCACGTATGTACCTTTTTTATTTGTTATCCCGACGTTGCGGCTGTGTTGTAACAGTCGTGGTCACGGGTTGACCCGCGCGGTAAATACCCGTTTTAATCAATAATTATATATTTATGAACAAGCAATAACCCGACTACGTAATACCTGTGTCGATGGTAGCCTATGCCACCTGAACCATAATATTAACGAATCGATTTATCATCAAAATCCTCCTCATTCATCAAAATCGGATGTTACGGTGGAACATATTATCAAAAATGATTGACATTGACATAAATGAACACACTCTTAGCCAAGCTATGATTTATCCCTCCTTATACTGTACATTTTGGAGTTTTATGGCAAGCTGGAACAAAATCGTATAAGTTGCATCTAACACGCGTCATAGGCAAAGTTCATCTAACTTTTGAAGAGCTTAGCAGGGTTTTAACTCAGGTAGATCCTGAACACCCGACCTCTATCTCCTCACATGACTTCCCGGTCACTTCCTGGTTGGTCGTCCGCTCACAGCACCGGTGTACCAGGACAGGCGAGGCGATCCTGAACTAGTACCGAGTGGAGCAGATCCGACACCATTTCTGGACGCGATGGGAGAAGGAATTCGAATCTGATCTCCAGACCATATGCAAATGGAGAGAGAAAGTCGACAGTCTGCAGCCTAACACTCTCGTGCTCATCAAGGACGACAGACTTCCCCTATTGAAGTGGTATCTCGGGAGAGTAATGAGCACCGCCAGCGGCAAACACGGCATATAATTTTACTGACATCCACATACATAGACATAACCCTTCCTTTTGGCTTTGCCGTAGTCTAGTTAAAATGTAGTCTATGTCACCCGGGCGAATTGATTGATACCTCGTTCATCAATATCGTATGAGTAGTTTTTTATTTTTTTTATTTATTGATTTAGAGAAACCAACGGCGATACAATTTGTATGGACAAGAGAACTAAACGTAAGGCTATTAACAGGTTTCTACGTTTGGACATTGTAAGAAAAGATGTTGGGAATAAAACCAAAACAGCCACAGCTTTAGGCGCTACGGTGGAACATACATAAATAGGTAAAACATGTACAGCAAAAAAATTATCCATCCAATTGGCTTTCCCATAGTTGGGTAAAAAGTAGGGTACTTACATTGCGCAATATGACAATACTGTCTGCGGTTTTCAGGTGGTGAAGTTGGTGGGTCACGAGAATTCTAGTGGAGCGTCGGAGGAAGCCGTTTACGCATTCAGAGATGAGATGTTTGCCGACGTGGGTGTCTACAGCAGAAAGTGGGTCGTCCAGTAGATATATATCAGCCTAAAAAAGAAACAACATATATTTAATTTGTCTGGTAAACATCATTTCTTTACGTGAAATTATAACAAGTTCCTCCCTTCCAGTAAAAAAAGTTTTTTTTACGAGTCCTGAAAACTGTACCTATATGTATGTTCATCTCGTGTATAGGTCACTCTATACTGAAATCATTTCATACTAAGTACCTAGACAAATTCTTACATTTCTATCCCATATCACACTAATATTATAAATGTGAAGGTTTGGATGTTTATTTATTTATTTATTACTCAATCACGTCGTATCGGCTGAACCGATTCCGATGAAATTTGGGATATACGTAGTTTATAACCTGGATTACCACATAGGCTACTTTTTATGCCATAAATCAGGTCCCATGTATAAAAATGGGGTGTCCAGTCAAGTTGCAACAGCGAGTTTAGCTCTATTTCTAGGTTACCTACACATTTAGTAGTGTAACGCATACGAAGTCGCGGGCAACAGCTAGTAGTCTTATAAAACGTCATACGCATAAAATACTCCTTACTAAAGTTAACGCAGTAATTAATATTAATTCGTATACGTACAATTTCAAATGTTTTATACGGTTTTCATGTTTGCCTTCTTTGTTCATATACAAACAATTAAAATAAGGAAAACCGGTGTACCCAGGCAAAACAGATATGAATAACATAGTCGAAATGTGGGTTAGTTTAGGTTTAAAAACTCTACACTTTGGTTGTTAGAAAAATATTAATAAGTTTATATGTAGAATTTACGAGTTGCCGGTAATTAAGTAGAATAGAATAGAAAAACGTTTATTTTGCATCACAAGTGTACAAAGGCTTAGAAAAATGGGTATAAATTAATGAACAAATTTGTGAGCAAAAACGGTCACCACTCAGCATTGTGCTATAGTAGCATATTTATACTACTATAGCGCTGGTCTTCCGTGGTGCCATTTAGTCAAGTAGGTACATTGTAGTAAAAAAAAGCGAACCAAGGTAACAAATATATGCCTACTGGGTGCTTAATTACCTGATTATTAAATTAATCAAAAAACTGTATATATTTCAACCAGATATTCAAAGTGGAGATCTTCCAGTTTTACATTGCGCGTACAAACTTAAAGTTCCCTCACGGTAGGCAGTAGGCAAGGTACTCACAGTAGGTTTTTAAATGATCCATAAGATATAATTTTTGAAACTATCATGGTTATGAACACTATTTGTACTAAGAATTAATGTTTTTCTCTTCTTTTTCCACCTGATCGTCCTTCACGTTCTTCTCAACATCTTTTAGGTAAGACGCCTGAGCATAAAACTTCTTTCTTCACTAACTCTTTCACTGTGACGGCTATCCTCTTGTGGAACTCTTTTCCAGTGGAAATCCGCAGGGCAGCCTCTATGGGAGTCTTCAAATCCAAACTCTTTAAACACTTCATCTCTCTTCAAGATGCCCAACAAAATTGAGCACTTTATGTAGGTATTTTATGTATTTCGTTTATGTAAGTATTATTATTATTAATTTTTGTAAGTTTTTTTTTAAACCTAAGCTAAAGTTGTTTTACTTCTCTATTTTCTATTCTATCTCTATTTTATGGCACTACCACTTTCTCCACACTACACAAAGGTTAGCTGTTAGAAAATGCTAATTAGCTATAAAGAATTTTCTAATCTAATCTAAAAACGGGATATTTACCATGATTTGTGAGTTTTTGAGCGGTAAAATGTTACCCAACAGTTCAGTTCACGTGATCATGGCGCATGCAACTGCATCCTAATATCGGGATACTCGAAAACTCGAAAATCAAGGTAAATATCCCATTTTTAGTACAAATAGGATCCTTATGATAATCACACTAATATTATAAATGCGAAAGTTTGGATGTTTGTTTATTTATTTGTTTGCTACTCAATCACGTCGTAACGGCTGAACTGATTTCGATGAACTTTTTTGATGATTTTAACCTGGATTAGCACATAGGCTACTTTTTATTGATAAACCACGGGTGCGAAGCTGCGTGCGGAAGCTAGTAACGAATAAAGATAGGCATTGATGTCTTGAAGAACTAACAATAAATAATTGTATCTACAACTAGGTGACCCTCATGCGGCTTCGCAGGCGTGGTCTGTCAATAAAAACATTATCCTCCTTCTGCGCAGTCAGGTTTATGTCGCCTATGTAAAAAGTAGCCTATGTCTCAACCGCGATCATAATCTACCTATATACCAAACTTCATCCAATTGTTCCAGCCGCTTAGTCGTGGAAAAGCAACAAACAGACGATGACAGAGGTACTTTCGAATTTATAATACTAGTATGGATGTCCCACTGCTGGGCAAAGGTCTCCCCCATTTCTTTCCATTCCTTGCGTTCTCCAGAAATCTCCTGCCAGTCAGAATGGAACCCATCCAGATCGTCGCGCCAACGTTTCGCGGTCTGCCGCGTTGATGTACTTAATTAACTTAATAAATATGCAGGGCAAATTCCGAAGGTCCGTGACATACGAGGCAATCTTATAAAGGCGATGGTAACCATATAGCATCAGATGGGACATTTATTAGGTGGATTTTTTAAATAAAAAAACACTAGATTACGATCGTTGTAGTTTGAATTTGTTGATATGTTTATTATTACAATACTTATGGTTAGTGTAATAATATCTAGTTAAACAAAATAGTTGCATAAAAATAATAAAAAAACCGGCTAAGTACGAGTCGGACTCGCGCACGAAGGGTTCCGTAC
The DNA here is from genome assembly GCA_963924445.1 of Philereme transversata. NCBI lineage: Eukaryota > Metazoa > Arthropoda > Insecta > Lepidoptera > Geometridae > Philereme > Philereme transversata. Next base: position 13,016,591 of record OZ004350.1, on the reverse strand, counting down.
CGATCTATAATCCGGCAAAAAAATCATGTCTGTTGCATGGGAGCCCCACTCAAATATTTATTTATTTTATTTTGTTTTTAGTATTTGTTAATAGCGGCAACAGAAATACATCATCTGTGAAAATTTCAACTGTCTAACTATCACGGTTCATGAGATACAGCCTGATGACAGGCGGACAGACAGACAGACAGCGGAGTCTTAGTAATAGTAGTATTCTGAAGATGATTGCTGCGCGTTTTGATTGCCTATTCAGAAGCACTGGGTGGGGATAATTACGGGCAATTCAAAGCACGCAGGTAATTGATAGGTACATGTTTTTAATTTTAATTTTATATGAATTTTTTATTTATTTTTTAATTTATGTTCCTATTCTGTTTTATTTAATTTAAATGTGACATTTTACTTTTGATCTAATTTACTGTATTATTATTGATTTGTATGATTTTGGTTTTATTTTATTTATTTGTGATTGTTCATATTTTGTATGGACGGACACTGTCTGAAATAAATGATTATTCTATTCTATTCTAATCTAATAGGGTCCCGTTTTACCCCTTAGGTACGAAACCCTAAAATTGAACTGACGTTGACAATATCTCTGGTGGATTTATTACTGCAACAAAATCGTCCTGCATATGTAAATGACATGTTAATGAAGGTAAACAAGTGCTTAAAGATAACAGTATACTCAAAGGCAGGCACCAATAAATACAAAAACGCATAGGTATGTACCTCGATCATAAACTGTTAACTGTAAGGCGTGAATCATTTGTCGATATAAGAAAAAGCTTATTTATTCGCGTGAGGTGATTTTTAGGGTTCCGTACCCAAAAGGTAAAACGGGACCCTATTACTAAGACTCCACTGTCCGTCTGTCTGTCCGTCTGTCACCAGGCTGTATCTCATGAACCGTGATAGTTACAGTTGAAATTTTTACAGATGATGTATTTCTGTTGCCGCTATAACAAATACTAAAAACAGAATAAAATAAATATTTAAGGGGGGCTCCCACACAACAAACGTGATTTTTTTGCTCGTTTTTGCTCGATATTGATAACGGCAACAGGCAGACGCTTGAAATATTCACAGAATATTTAGTTCTGTATTCACTTTAAAAATAAATAATTATATTAAAATAAAACAAATATTTAAGGGGGGCTCCCATACAACAGACATGATTTTTTTTGCCGTTTTTATAGATAATGGTACGGAACCCTTCGTGCGCGAGTCCGACTTGCACTTGGCCGGGGTTTTTTTATCACAAGCAACAATCTGATGTAGAAATAATTTCAAAGTATATATGTAAACTATTACTCCTACGCCAAAAGTTTAAAGAAATAAATATAATGGCATTCCCCTGTCAATACATCTATGAGAATTTAACGGGAAAATAGCGATAATCATATAATTTTAATACCAGAATTAAAGATAAACTCGCTGTTGCCACTGTTGACTCCATAAAGTTAGTAAATCGTTTAAAGGACAAGGTGTTCACTTTCATAACGAACTCTCAACCCAAGTAATATCCAAAAATTGACAATTAACAAATTTAAAAACGTAATTATACACTATAATACATATCGGATTAATTAGAAGATAAAAAAGCTTGGGATTGAAGATGCTCCAACTCGTACAAAAGTGTTACAATTTAGACGTAACTTAATAACTTTCGCGGTAAATAAGTTACGTCGCAGAGCAACACACAGTAAATTTGACGTTACAAAGTGATCCTTGTGATATTAATGAATGAATGAATTTTGACTTTGAATTTATTCCAAACTAATTACATGATTGTTTGGCTTTGACATAAGTAGTGGAGCGCGAAATTTGAGTTCTATTTCAATTTATCTTGTAATTTTGGGCTTATCTATAATGTAAACCTGTAGTAAAGAGACTCAGCGCGCTCTAATGAATATTGATCGTGAACTGGTTGCCATAGTATGATTATATCCTCATTGGTTGCCATAGTACCTAATCTGTTGGTATTTGGAGCGGTCGCTATGGTCACGGTAATGTTATAACATTACCGTGCTATGGTGCTGTTGACTTTATGAACTTAGATATATATTTGTACTAAAAACGGGATATTTACCATGATTTGTGAGTTCTTGAGTCTCCCGATATTTCGACGCAGTTGCATGCGCCATGATCACGGGTAAACTGAAGTCTTTGCGAGTGGATAGTTACTGGCAGATATAACGATCTACCCGATTTAATACCGTATATTTAATATACCGATTTAGATATATGTATATGTATACGTAGACAAAATAATACATAGTGATAGAAAAATATTGTTTTTTTTCGATCTTTTTGATTGTGAGAAGACTATTCCATTTTACATTGTATTTCCTTTCGATATATATTGTTAAAGTATATATATATATATATATGTATGTATTTTATATGTATATTTATGTAAGTATATGTAGGATTTTTTTAGGTTTAGGTAGGTATTTATTTATTTTTATCCTACATAAATAGGTATTTATTGTAACACAGCCTTCTCACACGTTTTTTCAATCTAGTCCATCCAAAGGTTGCCATGAAGAGATAGCTTTGAGCGATAAGGCCACCCATTGTACCACCTGGTATTAGTCTAAGTTTTCTAGGTTAATTTATTTTAATTTGGTGTAACTTTAAAGAATTATCTATCTATTCCATATGAAAGAAATGTACTTATTAAATTGTACAACTTTTTATTAATAGAACCAACATTGTGGTCTCACAAAAGAATCTGCTGCTTTTGGCTAAAATATATGGAAAGTCAGATTTTTGATAGAGCGAAGCGAAATCTCGAAAATCAACTTGGGCAAATCGGCGTTGTATGTACGTATGTATGTTTGTTTGTCCGAGGATAACTTTCAAAGCGTTGATCCGATCATTGTTAAATTTGATAAATAAGTAGGTAGTGATGGCACAATTGTGGTGTGACTAAATCAGCTATAAATGTTGGGGGGTTGTTGAGCTATTGGGGTTCAAGAGGGGTAAAAAAAAATGAAACTGAGACTATTAGGTCAAATGAGAAGTCAAATGAAAGGTCTTCATTAGTACATTTTGACTCCGTTTTTATTTTTAGTAAAGTTTTTGTAGTTTTTGTATTATTAGCCATAATAAAAAATAAACTTTGACAAAATTCACAGGGTACACCAATAATCCCACAGTGCTGTTATTTAATATGCATGTAGCTTAAGTATCACAAATATAGGCAAAAGTCTGAAATACAGAAAAACTGCAATTTGTACCCCGTACTCCGTACTACGGAGTCAAAATGTACTAATGAAGACCTTTCATTTGACGTCTCACTTGACCTAATAGTCTCATATTCATTTTTTTACCCCTCTTGAACCCCAATATCTCAACAACCCCCCAAAATTTTTAGCTCATTGAGTCACACCAAAATTGTGCCATTATTACCTACATATATACCAAATTTCACGATGATCGGATAAACGTTTCGAAAGTTATCCTCGGACAAACAAACCTACATACAACGCCAATTTGCCCAAGTTGATTTGGAGATCTCGCTTCGCTCGATCAATTATTGTAATAAATACATGTAAAAGTTGAGGCTGTTAGCTGAGTACCAACTGAAGTAAAACACGACATAAAATAATACCTAAGTCACGTCCAAGATTACATTAAGTGTTCATGAGATCGTGAAACTTTGCATACTAGCAACTATGTTTAGATTTTTCACCAATATATTGGAATAAAATATTATTTTATAAAAAGAATTGTTTACTCCTCGAATCAGTCTTGCTCGCACTGCACGAATTTTCGCATGGAGTGACAGAGACAGTCGCAAAAAATACTTAGTATGCACTTTATTTTAATTTTTTTATTTGAGACAGCAAACAATTATGCCTAAATATTACTAAACTTAATATTTATTACAAGATGTCTTACTACAGGCTTAACCAACACCGTTGTCCACAGATTACATTAGACAAATGGTGGGCATGAGTGTATACAATATGAAATACATATAAAAAAATATAAGTAGGTACCTACATAAATGAACCTATATTATGCAGGCAAGCAAGTGCCTAGGTATCTAATTATTAAACCTAATTATTTATTACCCTAATTAGAAATATTGATATAACAGATAAACTATGTTTAATTAACGATACCTCGTAGATAGAAGCGATAAATGAATAGAATATGTTTGAGCCAAGCGCAAAAGCAAACGCAGATGTTGATAAAGCTTATAAAGAACACAGATAAGATGCCTAGATAGATACTAAATATAGACCTCAAGCAGATACTAGATCTACTCTACATACTCATATTATTAACGTCACAGATAGTGTGAATGTTTATTATTGTCACGTATAAATTAAATTACGACAACAAAACCGTAGCCTTGTTACTGCTCCAATTGCTATCGCGTCGCTGTCGCTACTCAGGCCTTCTCTTACACACGTGGAAAAGCAGGTGAGAAAGGGACGGCTTGATCCAACGACAGGCGGGCGACAATGACTGGCTTACTTAATAAGGATCTTCGGGGTATAATGAACAGACTTCAATAAAGTAATTGATGAATAAATTAATAAAAATTATATTTATTATATCTTACAAGCTAGACTTAGCAAGGTAGCTTAGCAGCGATGCCTAGATGTATTTGGTGGCTAGATATGATTTGGAGAGTTGTGAAATCATACAAATACGTCAAATTTAATCGTGTTTAGTTGCTAGGTGCGTTTGGGGATCGTTGTGCATGCCGAGCTTAGTATAATAAGATCATATTTAATGTATATTTTGCTAGTATTTTAAGTAATCTACTCATCAGATGAGACGATAGAAATGAGAAAATAAAGATAAAAATTTGTTTATCGTAATTAGATCTCCACGATACAGGCTATATGGGATAGTGTGGAGATCACTAAATATTTTTTAGTATAAAAGGCTATTATCCTACTCTGGCTAACACACTGGTGTATCCAACTGAATTATTTGTCTAATTTATTTGTTTAATGTGTGATAAACAGCAAATAAATATACATATTTTTCATTTTTTTTAGACACAACCGTCAAAACGAAAAAAACAAATGAATGTAAGCATAATGGGCGGTCTTATCGCTTAACAAAGCGATTCCTTCCAGACATCTTTTGTATGGAGAGGATCATTGCTTAATGGAAGATTGGCCGAGGTGTAAAAAAGAATTTCCCACTAATATTATAAACGCGAAAGTTTGTATGTGTGGATGTTTGTTACTCTTTCACGTCGTAACCGCTGAACCGATTTCGATGAAATTTGGTATATACGTAGATTATAACCTGGATTAACAAATAGGCTACTTTATGTTGATACACCCCGCGTGCGAAGCCGCTGGCGGAAGCTAGTACTTAATAATAGAAAGAGAAAAATTACTTAACCTTAAATACATACATATTAGGTATATAACGTTTAGATTTGACGACACGTAATAGTAATATAAGTAGTAGGGCTAGTATATTAGTAGGTACCTGTCTATAGCATGCTCGTGCAAGGCCGATACGAGCGCGTTGTCCTCCACTGAGACTGATGCCTCTCTCTCCGACCAAGGTGGAATCACCGGCCGGGAGTAATTCGAAGTCACGCAGAAGGGCGCAGGCCGTCACAGTCTGGTGAAATAAAAGGGTCACTAAAATACGAAAGTTTGGATGTTTGTTTATTTATTTATTTGTTTGATTGTTTGTTACTCAATCACGTCGTAACGGCTGAGCCGAAATCATAACCTGGATTAACACATATACTACTTTTTATCACATAAATCATGGTCCCATGGGATAAAAATTGGGTGTCAAGTTGCAACCGCAAGTTTAGCGTTATTTATAGGTTACCTACACATATAGTAGTGTAACGAGTACGAAGTCGCGGGCAACAGCTGGTAACTAATAGTTTAGTTAGAGTAATGATTTGGTTGGTAGGGGGGTGGGCCCTAGGGAACATAAACACACGACTATTACGAAAGTGGCCATTTTGAAGCTTTTTATTTCGTAAACGAGCCCTTGTATCAAAAAAATGTTTAGGAAACTTTATAGTGTTTTTGAAATACCTAATAAACGATAAGATACAGGACGGAGTGAGTGAGTAAGGATCCCGACTTCCATATAGGGGCAAGTACCCTACAAACAATTTTTTTTATAGTCTTAATTCCATAATATACTAGGCTACTAAAACGTATCATCAATTCATGCATGCCAAGTAAGTACGTCAGACGGACAACTTCGACTATATACGGAAACCTAAATTATAACTAAAAATACGACTAGACCGAAATACTGACTTTCATCAAGCAAGGACCTCTAATCTCCATACAACACACTCACCAACCCCCCAACACACACACACTCTCACCCTCACACAAACAGCAATCCTTGCCCAGACAAGAAGGCACGGCCATTTAAAACGTCTTAATAATTTCTCACAATATCCATTCCCTATATCTTTTGAGTATAGGTACACGAGTGGGCAGAACCCTTATCCACTTTATGTTGCCAACATTAACTCCATATTCGAAAATCCAGAGTTTCCAAGATGTATCTTGGCCATGCCTAGTTGGTCATGCGCAGAGAACATGCATAATAATGAATAATCATATTTTTATAATTCTAGTATGTAATCTTTATTTTTATCTTTAGCTGAAATTTTGTTTACTTGTATCTGTCTATTAATAAATTTATCTTATCTTAACTTGAGGTTACCCGTCGTCCCTTATGCCCTTACTACCAGTAGGATTAGTATGACGTTCTTTGTCTTTTTTTGTCGTACCGCGTTTCTTTATCTTCTGTTCCGAGAAAAGACTTTGTCTATTACAAAGTTTTTATTATAATATATAAAAACTTGATACACGATGTTGCGTTATTTTACCTACACCATAATGTCATTTTAGGGCGACTTGCTCAACGATGCCTAAACGTATTTAGTGGCTATATGATTTAAGGAGTTATCAAATCATACAAATACGTCAAATTTAAACAGGTATAGTCGCTAAATACGTTTAGGGATCATTGTGAAAGCCGGCCTTAGTCTTTCCTGTAGATAGTCGACAAAACCTTTGTCTCTGGTCATCCTAACCAATTGTTTGCTTTTTCCGATCAATTTATGGTAATGCGTAAAAATCATCTCATAATAGATTGAAGAGCGTAGGCTAACATTCTAATTAAATAAAAGCTTATCCAAAAACATTTCAAAGAAATCTGTATTCTTGGAAAATTGGCAGACAATACACAAAACAAAATAATTAAAACATAAGTGTGTTTATTTCGTCCAATGAGAGGAAATAACAGTGCTTATTCGTGTAATCTTAATGTCCATGTGTCATACATAGGGTACCTACATAATAAATTGTCCAGTCACAATAAATAGCGCTTAATCAGAGCGCTATTAATAGGTAATAATATGAGTAAAAAACAAACAGGATAGGCCCAATATGTTAAAGTATCCTCTTTCATGACTATTACCCTGCGTCACTTCGAAAACTTTATCAGTTAACAAAAAAAAAAAACGTAGGTAACACCAAAATTATATTATACTTCGTATGTGATTTGCTGCTGAATTGCAGTGCATTTGTTCAATTAGTTAGACGTACCTTTTTCTACCAGATAGATAAAGATTTCGGAAAACATGCCAACCACTCGAATTTAAAAATAAACATAACATTGGTGGCGATTCTGTTGTTTACGCTAACTAAAATTACGTTAACTAAAATTATGTAAAATACGAACGGTCTTATTTTGTTCAAACTGAAGATCAAATTAGAATGACATTCAAAATGACATTTCTAAATTTAAGTACATATTTTAAAATAAGAAGGCGTGTTTGCGGGCTAGTTTTAGTCAACACCAATTTGATTGATCACTAAACTTAGCCCGCAAACATGCCATCCTAACAAAAATTACTTAATTTTAGAAATGTCACTTTAAATTTCATTCTAATTTGATCTTTAGTGTGAACAAAATAAGACCGTTCGTATTTTACACAATTTTAGTTAGTCGGCGGAAACAACAGAATTGCCACCATTATAAAACTAACTAACATTAAGAAACTATTTGTAAAATTCTACGAGTTTCACCTTTATTTTATTTAGTTATCTCTATTTGCTAGTTTTTTATGCAAATAAGATAAAACTGTATTAAAGACTTGGCAACGTATATGTAAACAATACTAATCAAACTTCCGGATAATACAAGACTTCTTATCCATAACTAACATTTGATAAAAATAACTGGTCAAGGGCGTGTAAGACTACATACAGTGAAGGGTTTCATAGTCAGTACCATTTATTAGTAATTTTTAAATACAAAGTTAATTTTGCAGTCGATTTTAGTAATTTTGTATAAACAATATACCTATGAACTATTTACAAATCCAACTACAGATGATACGTTTTAGTGACGCCTAGTAAATTTATAAAATAAAAATTTAAAAAACTTACCACCTAGCTATGTTATATCTTGATTGATGATTCAATACTACAGTACATTCATTGTGGCAATGTCAATAACCGAGTACATCAGTATTTCGTCTCTCCTTTAGTGTCATGTTATCAAGATGCTACAAGACGTCATCGACAGATAAAACGTGTAAAAATATTAAAATTTTATCACTTTAGAGTCTAGACTTTAGGTATTAAATATCTCACCTTCTTGTATCGTGTTTTGTCGTACGGCAGTCCAAAGAGGATGTTCTGTCTGATGGTCGCTACGAACAGCCAGGGTTCTTGACTCGCGTACGAGATACGAGCACCTCCTAAGCTTAACTTTCCATGGGTTAGCGGAAGCTCTCCGAGAATCACTTGTAGCAGAGACGACTGACAAACAAATAAAATAAATTAGTTTGTGTACGAACGATTACGATAAGCGAAGACGTGGGAAACTACGGCGCAGTGACTAGTGACAGTGACTGATAGCTGAGACGCAGGAGGTAGCGGGTTCGATTCCCGCCGCGGAACAAATGTTTGCATGATATACATATATTTGTTCCGGTCTGGATGTTTTTCTACATATTATTGATCGAGCGAAGCGAGATCTCCAAATCAACTTGGGCAAATCGGCGTTGTATGTATGTAAGTGTGTATGTATGTATGTTTGTTTGTCCGAGGATAACTTTCGAAGCGTTGATCCGATCATCGTGAAAGTTGATACATAAGTAGGTAGTGATGGCACAATTTTGGTGTGACTAAATGAACTAAAAAAGTTTGGGGGTTGTTGAGATATTGGGATTCAAGAGGGGTAAAAAAAAACAAAATGGGATTATCTAGTCAAGTGGCACGTTTAGTAAAAAGTCTTTGTGAGTACATTTTGACCCCGTTTTTATTTTTGCTTTAAACCTTGTAGTTATTAAGTTATTAGCCATGATAAAAACTGAACTTTGACAAAATTTTCAGGGCACACCAGTGACCCCGCAATTCTGAAATTTGGTATTCGTGTAGCTTTAGTGACACAAATTTAGGGAATAGCCTGAAATCCAGAATAACTGCAATTTCTACCTCTAGAGAGTATAACCAAAAACATGAACCCCCGTTACCTCTAATTTGAATGAAACTGTAGGTCAAGAGTTTTAGTTATATATTACGTGGCACTGTTTTAATAGACAAAGATTACAAATAATATTTTTTTGTTTTAATGCAAGACTCGCGAGATCTCAGTTCGGGGCGAACCACTAGTTAGTATGTATTTACAAAAAGAATACAAGTATTCTATCAGTTATCTGGTTCCCATAGTACTGCAGTACCATGGTACACAGCTCTGCTAGTTTGGGACTAGATAGCGCTGTGTGAAATGTCCAGCAATATTTTTTTTTATATTTATTATTCTAAATCATAAAACTAGAGGTTCTCTATTCGCCTGTATATATTTATAAGTTAACTTTCGTATATTGAATGAACAAGGCCTAGTCAAATTTAAATCTAATAATGATAGAAACCATCTTTTGTTATCTTAACTACATGTCTACTATGACGTCATTGGCAGTGAGAACTCATCAATTATTTGATTCCGAGCGCAAATATCTTTTTGCGACAAGGACGTTGCTTCGTATCATAAATTAATTTTATCTTCTATCGGATAAAAATTAGGTAGCAAAGTAAATTACTATATTACGACATGGTAAGGTAATAATAATAAAATAGCATGATATGTACGATAGCGGAAGTGAAAGTAGTATTTAGTACATTCATTTCCGTTGGAGAGACAAAGTTAGGAAAATTAAAAGTGTAATAACTTTTTAAAACATAAACAGGCAGAAGTAACATTTATTTATTTGTAATTAGGATTTAGAACGGTAAAATTGCGAAATACCTATATTAATTATTATACAATTAATTAGGTACACATAAAAATCAACACAAAAATAAGAATCTTCAAATTTAGACAAAAACAACAAAAAAATAGATTTAAAAAATCAATTAAGGACAAAGGAAAAGTTACCTTGTGAATCTGTATAATGTACTGAAAATGTGTTAGATTTTTCACAACATTTGGAACTAACTTCATAGAAAATGTTAAGTGACGCGTAGCGCGTAAGTTAAATATCCAAATAGAGCGTGTTTAAGAGCCAGAAGACTCAATATTGCAACACTGACAATTATTATTCTGCTTGCTTTATGGTATTGAAGTTTAAATACACGATACTCAAGGATATAAGTAACAAAACTGCTGATCTAAAAACACGAATGATTAATAAAATGTCAGTAAAAAAAAATTTCAAAGACACCTCTGACAATTACGACATTCCCAAGTTAATTCTACACATTGAGGTATTTTGATATGATATTTCACAAATATATGCTTCAAATAATTAGAAAATAAACTATAAACCTATTTTTTAGAATAAGTGACTTATTTGCACAGTAATTATGTTTTTTATAAATGTCGCTTACGTTTTTTAATTCGGAGCCACTTCAACATCATGTCGCACTCTTCTCACTCTTTACTCGCGTATTTTACTTCGCGCTCAATCTCATTCCGCGGCGATCCGCGTTGCTAGATGGACCTGTGCAATTTTTTTCCAGGAATGAAACGAAAATTAAACCCACACAAATGGGTAAAAAATCATTTAAAAAATTGTGCATTATGCGCGCGAAACACATGATGGATAAAGTAAGGTAAGTAAGCCTTTTATTTGCGCGTATATATTGACATTTGATAATATTTAGTATGATTTTGTAAAATCTTTCATCCAGGGAGGGTTTTTTGTGCCGCGGCACTGACGACATATATTCTTATTTTCAACGTAACATTAAAAGTCTTGTTAGCCCAGCGGTTCTCTCTCTACACTGGAGAGTTATCTACATAATCTGGTGAAGGGAGTTCAAGTCTCATAGTACCTAGATGATTTTTTTTTCATATGTTTTCTATCTTTAGTTGTTTCTATGTTTTGTACAAGTATACTTTTATTTAGTCATGTACCTAGTGAATATACCTACATGATTTTTTTTTCATATTTTTTCTATCTTTAGTTGTTTCTATGTTTTGTACAAGTACCTATACTTTTATTTAGTCATGTAGGTACCTAGTGAATATACCTAGATAATTTTTTTTTTCATATTTTTTCTACCTTTAGTTGTTTCTATGTTTTGTACAAGTATACTTTTATTTAGTCATGTACCTAGTGAATATTTTAATATGAAATCATAACTTTTGATTTTTAAACCTTTGTCAGTCAAAGCTATGTTTATTGTAAGGTCAAAGAAGAAAGATGCAAATGAGCCCCTTTTGACACAATCCGGCGAAAGGTAAGGAAAACCCATCATAATTATTTATTAGGTAGGTAGGTATGTGTATATACTAAGTATGTGGATATTGTAAGTTATTACATGCAGCCATTCATATTATCTACTTACTTTGTATCAGCGCGGCTTCATGGCGCGTCGTGGCACAGTATAAGAAAATTTGTAACAGTAGGACAAAGTTCACATGTCTTACGTTGACCAAGTTACAACTACTTACGTTCCTAGTTAGTTGAAATTGCTAAGTTGGCTATAAAATAAGTACATATATTAGAGTATAAAAACTTTTACATTAAATATATTGGAGTAAGTACCTATACATATTATAAAAAACTTTTCAGCTTCGGCCTGAGTGAGAGGACAGTCGATGAAAATTGTGACACATTACCCTGTGACACTCCAAATTTTGAACGGTTAGATGTTTACATTATTGTTGCCTGTTTGTATTATCAATCAACTATAAAAACAGTATAAAACTCATTATTTCAAGTTAATATGTTAACTATTTAAATTTAACATTCATTAACAAGTTATAAAAATCTGCTTTACTTTAATAATATAATGTATTTTTACAATTATTTCAGAATAAACTGTCGTACATATTCAAATACAACAAACAAAAAGAATAGAAAAATGTAAACTAAAAAGGCAAATATAAATCAACTTTTTTTATTTAATATTATTATTATTATTTATTAAGTTTTATTTATTTATTTATTTTGATCAACAGCAGCAGTTTATAGTAGTCTACCCATTGCAGATTTCTAATTTGGGATTGAAAATAAAATAGGGTTGATCGAGCAAAGCGAGATCTCCAAATCAACTTGGGCAAATCGGCGTTGTATGTATGTTTATTTGTCCGAAGATAACTTTCGAAGCGTTGATCTGATCACCGTGAAATTTGATACGTAGGTAGGTAGTGATGGCACAATCCTGGTGTGACTAAATGAGCTAAAAATATTGGGGGTCGTTAAGATATAAAAAACCAAAATGAAAAAATTAGGTCAAGTGGGACGTCTAATGAAAGGTCTAAACGAGTACATTTCAACCCCGTTTTTATTTTTAGTTTAATCCTTGTATTTTTTGAGTAATTTAATAAAATAAATATAAAACCATAATAAAAACTAAACTTTGACGAAATGCACAGGGTACACCAGTAATTATAGTCAAAGATTATGAACAATATTTATTTTTGGTTATTTAGGAGACTCGCGAGATCTCATTTCGAAGTGAACCACTAGTTATTATTAAGTCTCATAATACTTGGCCAATGAGATAAATAAATAAATATAAATAAATATTCCTGGACATTTCGCACTGCGCTATCTAGCCCCAAACTAAGCAGAACTTGTACTATGGGAACCAGATAACTAATAGAATACTTATATACTTTTTTTTTGTAAATACATACTTATAATATATAGTTTTAATAGCATTATAGAAAAACAACCAGACCAGGAGCAAATATCTGTAGATCATGCAAACATTTGTTCCGCGGCGGGAATTGAACCCACTACCTCCTGCGTCTCAGCCGGCTGTTCGCCCGCTGTGCCACGGAGGTCGTATAGATCACTACTTTATGCCCTGATGAAACGTTTTATTGAACAACGTTTCACACAATTTTATTGTTTTAGGATACAAAATGGAGGAGAAGAAAGACGAATCGTTGATATTCATTATTATACATCAAACTTATTGAATCAGATCTCAAAACATTCATTCTTTGATTGTGGACTAGAAAGTATTCAGTTCCATTCAGAGAAAAGTTTTGGTCTGTCATCGAAAATAACGTTTCTGTGTAAAATGTGCAATATCAAATTCCAAGTTAATACATGTGATCCAAAGCCTAAAAATACTTTAGATCTGAACACAGCTGCTGTCACAGGCATGACAGTAACAGGCATAGGATTAGCACAACTGTCAGAGCTGTTTGCAGCGATGAATTTGCCGCAAATGTCCCAAACCATCTATAGTAAGACACATACAATTATTTCTAAAAAGTGGGAAGAAAGCGCTATGGTGGCAATGGAGGCAGCAGCTAAACGTGAGCGAGAAGCAGCGATTGAAGAAGGAAAAGTTAAAGATGGTGTGGCAGTTATTGATGTAATAGCGGATGGATGCTGGGGGAAAAGATCTTATAAGAAAAATTATTCATCATTATCCGGCGCGGCAGCAATAGTGGGACGTAGATTCGGAGAAGTGTTATTTCTCGGCGTGAGAAACAAATACTGTTCCATTTGCGCCCAGGCCGAAAAGTGTACAACCAAAGGTACACACATGCTACTAAAATTACACGGGACCCTCCACTGGCATGGAGTCCGATATTATAGTGGAAGGCTTTAAGCATTCAACGGATATGTATCAAATCATATATGGAAGACTAATCCCAGGCAGACAAGAAGCTTACCTCTGCGAGGTGCATCAGTCCCCAGGAAACGTCAAGCAAATGTGAGAACGACCTCGTCACATGATAACAAGAAACGAAAAATAACCAATGAAATTATAAATTATGAAAGTACAATTATTGGCAATGCACCTTCTCAAACCTTGGAATTCCGTATAGATTTTGAGGATTTTTAATTTATTATTATATACAGAAAAGTAACGTGCTCAAAGTGTCAAGCCTTTTAGCCTCCATGATTCACCAAATGCACAACGTCAAATTCAAATAGTATCTCTATTTTCATAGTGTTATCCGAACACTTACGGACAATTCCAAGACTTGTGATCTGGAATGGACTTCTTGGTTTCTCACAGTGTCACCCCGAGCGATCTTGTACCATACTGAGGGTGACATTTGAACAAATATTTATTTGCGGGTATTCTTAAAATGTTTTTTAGTTAAATTTTTGGACAGTCTTAAATCACTAAAATTCTTAAGTTAAAACTTTTCTCAAAAGAAATTAACATTTCCCTTACTTGTAATGAATGATATATAAGTGAAATGTTAATTTCTTTCGAGTAAAATAAATTTCATTGCGTTACGCTTACCGTACGCAAAACAAGTAGGAGAAATTAAATTTCGTTTTTAGATTCGTTAATTGTCAATTTTTGTACATAATACTAACTTTATACTTACCTACTAACGGACATATACCATGAGAACTCTGCGCAGTGCGCAAAAGTGGGTATGAATAGTAATAAATCCGAGTATGTCCATCATGTAAAATTATGTTGTGGACGATATCATTAGGTAATATTGATAAAAAAAAAAATTCGGTATCTCTTTCAATACGTCTGACTTGGTTGTTGTATTGACTTGCAATTATATTATTTCTGTAAATAAATTCTTATGAATGTATAAATTAATGTCGGAATATTTTATACTATTTAAACTTTCTATTTTTGGGCTCACATAACACTTTCAATGAAAAAAATAAATTTCTGACTTACTACATTTATTTTACTGTGACACACTGACTAACCATCTAACCAGCGTATCGTGTGCGAATGTATAGATGGCGTTTCATCACGTTATTTGCAATGAAACGTAGTTCCCGCATTCCTAAACAGATGGCGCGAGTATAGAGAGCAATTATCAGTACTTTGTAGCCGTTTAGTTCCACAAATTTCCGAGAAGTTTATTTGTAATAATGTCTCTAGTTGTTGCTTTGGCGTAAATCTAATGGCGGGTGCGCGGTGAAGTGGGGGTGAAATCTGAAATCTGCGTGTCTAATGTCTGACCCTTAATCGCATTGAAAAGGAACTACCTAAGACAAAATCGATTATGAATAAACATACAACAACCTTTCCATGTCTTTTTCTATGCGTATAACAAAATAATCAAGTTTTTACATATTTTAGTTATTTTTAAAAATGATGTACCTTCATCTAAATTTTATTCCGTTTAAATAAGGTATTAGCAACTTAGTTGAATCGCAATTCTGACGGCAAATCGTATGGTCAATGACGTATATAGCTTACCTTTCCAGCTCCAACCAGTCCAGCAATACCGACAAAGTCTCCAGGCTTCGCCGTGATGGTAATATCCCTGATAGTCGGCACAATAGGATCCTCCTGCCAGCTAGCACTGATGCCAGATAACACCAATCCAGTCGGCTTCGGCCGTTCCTTCTCGACAACAGTCTTTTCAGATCCGTTTGTAATACCCTTTGTGCTTAGGTATTCTAACGCCGGCGATGGCGCCAATTCGTCTAACATTAGGAATTCCTAAAACAAATGATCATTTATATTTGGAGAAGTAAAACGACTGGTGTTACAGCTAGTGCTCATCAGCCATTGTGGAATTTCTTAAGCAAAGAATGTTTCTCACTTGTTATGTCTGCATACGATAAACAGCAAGTCAAATACAAAAGATTTTAAAATTCCAAGGACAAAATAAGCGTGAAATTATATTCTGAGTTCGTAGAAATATTGTCCCATTTGTATGGGGTCAAATTTTAAAATTCCAATGACAAAACAAGATTGAAGTGATATTCTGAATTCGTAGAAATATTATATTCCATCTGTTTAGTTTGGACTTGCGGTCAAATTGTGTCTATTTCCTATCTTATGCTCATTGTTTACGCATCGGTCGGGAAATACGTCAATAGCTCTAAACCGATTCAAGCTCAGAAATCATACTCTTCAAGCCTTCAAGGTCATAAGGAATAGTGAACAAATATTTGACTTTCATTTTAGTTATTGTTCCAACTCTACTGATCGAAGTAGATAACTGAATCTACGCTGACAAACCTACTGCTCCAAACACTGGTCATTAACCGGAATTATCAGTAGGTCTTACTCTTATGAAACACCGCGATATCATTCGCAGTCCAGCTGATCTGATATACTTAGCCACTAAGTATATGAGTGGAATCCGCTAAGTCTTAGCGGATTCCACTCTTATCACAGTGCAAAATGGCAAAAAATATATCACAATTAAATGTTTTGAATAGCAAAAAATAATCCGTTAGTGAATATGCTTTCTGGTCCATGAAGGCGCACATGAAGGGTGACCTTCCTCTGAGTCTGAAGCAACTCATCGACATGTGTATCCTGCCTGTCCTAACCTACGGGGCGCAAACATGGTCATTGACCGAGCTGCAGAAGCCCAAGCTCAAGATTTGCGAATTCCGGAGAACCGATCGGGTGAGAAATACCACGCTTTGCTGATTAACTGGCATTGCCGATGTGGCAGACAAATTCGCGGAGCTCAAGTGGAATTGGGCCGGGCACGTAAGTCGAATGCTTCCGGAGAAATGGGCCAACATAGTAACACCTTGGTTACCGGAGGATGGACAGCGAGCTCGGGGTCAGCCGCAAAAGCGTTGGCACGACGACATCAGTGGATTCGAGAAGGAATGGTGGGAATCTGCCAAGGATCGTGATAGGTGGAAGGAGTTGAGGGCCTTTGCCCAGCAGTGGGAAAATGTAGGCTAGTTAAAAAAAAATGCAATGTATCACGTTTTATGTATAGGTATGTAAGTATTTATAAGATGGCATTTAAATATCAGTTTGATGTAGTTATATGCCCTCTAAATTTTACTTTAAACTTTCGTGATTTATTTCAATCATTATTACGAACACAGATCGAACGGTACGTGATAAAACCCGTATTTACAATGATGCCTTTAAATGTTGATGCCGCAGATTTACTCACCTCAATTCTTCTAACAGAAACCATAGTCTCAGCCAGAAAAGCGAGAGCCATCGGGAAAAATATATTGCACGCCAATTGAAGTAAATTAAAGTATTGTACTAAGGAGAAGGTGATTTCAGCTCGGATGTTGCCGCCCAGAACAACGTATGCAACCACCGCTGAGTAAAGGATGAATCTTTCGGTGAACACGCTAAGAGCTGTTGAGAAACCCTTGATCATCGATGTTCGCATGATGAAGTTCACTTCCATTCTGAAATATATATAAAAGGATTAATACGCGAAAAGATCATGATATTTATCAACGGATGTTGTCGGTCGTAACACCGCTAAACTGTACGCGATTAATCCCATAATAATGATCGGATGTTTTTTTTTTCTTTATATAAATTATAGGCTCGCGTTTGACCACGATGTCGCATGATGTAAGTTCTTAGAAGTACTGGTTCGTTAAAATACTAGGCCGCAAGGAAGTTCAACAATTAAGTTTTAAAACTAGATTGTCGAATGACCAACCTAACGGCTAAGTTCAGGCTTTGATTATAAATAAAAGAATAATCAAAGAGTTCAGGGAGTATATTGGGCGTAGCAAATTTTAATATCATAAAATTTACATGGCGTGAGATTTTAACATAAAAAAATAAAATTGAAATCTATTATCGTCTACATGAGAATTGGTTCATGTAAACCATTCGACAAAACAAGTACTAGACAATAGTCAGACGACACCTCTATCACAATAGATTTAAGTACATGCACAGAATAACTGAAAATATTTTTAAATCTTACTTTCGTAGTTTTGCGACCAATTTTTCAAAAGGCTTTTCCCAGGCATACATTTTGATGACTTGGACACCATTCACAAGTTCGCTCATTACTTTCACTCTCTCGTCCGTGCGCTTTGCAATTTTTCCTCGGAGTGCTCCTTGGCGGTTGCTCAAATATGCTATAAAAGTGTAAGTAGGTGCTGTTAATCTGACTGAAATTAATACCAAATAACTAAGGCTGCTACTGCCTTTAAGATCAATCTATAAATATTTATTTACGGAGAAGATTTCGTGTTAGATGTTATCGTTCATGATAATCAAACATTTTTGATTTGATTTTGATTAGGCATAGGCATGGCAGAAGCTAAAAAAAGGATTATGAATGAATTACATGTACATGTAATTTACTTATGATGTACATTAGCTTACCTTGAACCAGAACAGTTTGCAGGAATATAACGGTCAAAGCGGCGAGGGTAGCCCACGCCACATGTTGCCAGACCAGGTAAGACACCACTGGTACTACAATAGGCATCACCCAAATATAGTTCAGGAACAAAGTCACCATATCAAACCGGTTTACATCGTTGGACATTAGATTTATCACTTGGCCAGGTTCGGTTTTACTCATACCGTTACGATCCAGTTTCAAGATCTAAAAATAATATCGTACATTCTTAGAATCATCAGCATAAATATATTTGTTAGAAAACACATGTTATGGAAGGGATCATGGACTTAATTTAAGTTTGATTACTACATATGTGAGTCAAATAAAATTTAATCGCTTCATTACTCGAAGGTATCTTATTTCAAATAGTATACGCGAATATTATTGTCCCTGAAAAGCTTGTGAGCATTGTGTTGCACTCACTACACATAGGTTCGGAATCTATTTTAAAATTTCTCGCATTTTTCGTTTGTCGAAGCGGTGCCGGTGGCTTGATAACCACGGCTTTCGTTCGACCCAGGTTTTCTGATATCCCTCTCAAACGGCGAAGGAAAACTTCGTGGAGAAACATATAACCTCTAAGTCTAAGACAAGTTGGCACTTAGACAATAGTATCAAATTTTTAGAGCCTCTGCGTATTGTGTATCTACCTCCCTAGCCACTATATAGAGATTGGCTTTCCCAAGGATATTTTGCGAGCCAGCTTACTTCCATATAAGTTGGTAACTGACCTAAAGCTAAATCTAACAAGATTCACAAATAAATTACCTTTCTATACATTAATGAGCAGCAAGCTATCCTTACTCTCATGCCCACCCGGCCTTGGTTCAGATTTAAATGGTTCAGGATCAAGGAAGAACACACACTCAAAAAGTTCATAACGAAATTGTACACATGGGCATATTTGTACTCTTCATCGGTTTTGGTTCCAGAGAAGTAACTTATGAAAAGACCTAATGAGTACGGGATAGAGGGCCTGAAAACAGAAACATGTATTAAACACTCGGTTTCCATAGTCATTTCTGAGGTAAAATAATTTCGGGATGAAAGAGACGTACGTATATTGAATTATATCTTTGACAGCAGTATATCTTTAAAAAAACTTCAGATATTTTTTTTAATAATTTTTGTCAAGATTTTGCTTAGGTTGGTATAAAAAATATATACATACCATAATACGATGAATAATACGCCACAAAGCAGTCCACAAAGCATATATTCTACCCAAAAGGAACTTATCAATGCTTTGGATAAGCTCGGCTTCACGCCTTTTTTTTTAGCATTTTCTAGTTCTTTCTCCCACGCTTCCTCTAGGCGGTCTCCGAGACGCCCAGAGTAGTCATCCTCACGAGCTTGCCATAGGTCTTCTACAGTCAGTCCTTGTTTGTATCCTCTCCGGAAAAGGGAAAAACTCGGTCTGCAATGAGCAATGATGTCACAACCAAGAATTAACTAGATGACTAGACTATATTCAATAGATTGCTGAATCGGAAGTCATTATTACAAATGACCTTGTCGGGAAGTACTCAAATTCAAGACTATCTTAATCGACTATCGTAAAAAAATCTTAAATCTGGTTAGTACGTTTATTACTTGATCGTTTTATAAGATCCTAACCTGTAACCCCCTGCATGTTTCAAGATTGAAATAAAAACTTATAGAAGGATGGTTTCCAAATAGATTTTATTACATGTTGTACTCGTATGTTTAAATAAACGAAATTTTTGAAAATCATCCTTCTGCATGTTTTTATGTAAATCTATAATATATTGGTGAATATTGGTAGATATTTCACACAGCGCAATCTAACCCCAAACTAAGCAGAGCTTGTACTATGGGAACCAGATAACTGATAGATACTTATATATATATATATATATATATTTTGTAAATACATACATACTTATTATATATAGAAAAACATCCAGACCCGGATCAAATATTTGTAGATCATACAAACATTTGTCCCGCGGCGGGAATCGATCCCGCTACCTCCTGCGTCACAGCCGGCTATACGATCACTGCGCCACGGAGGTAATCATGCAGGGTGGTTATCAGTTAGCGTCGTTGTCTGTAGATCCAACTGCAATTGTATGTAACTAATCATAAATTATTTCAATCAAGTGGCGTGGCGACTTTGTGATTAGTTCCAATTGTGGGTTGAGGCAAACTGACACATGTGAGTATCATACATAACATAAGAATGTATGTGACGTATACTAACTAAACATTATGTTTTGCATACATCTGTGTTCTCAAGAACGAAGAGAAGAACTTCAACATTTTTAAATTCTTGTATTTACAAAGTGCTTATGGGTGAACAGTATAATTTTAATGTTCCTTCGTAACTAGATTGTTTGTACGTTCGAGTTAATTAAACTTAAATGTTGTTTCAAGGTTTCACCATTTGATTCATTCGAAAATTGTAGTGCATTTAACGAAGTTACACCATAAATAGAATAAATAGCACGGGAGCAAAGACCACACCCTTGTAGCACACCAATCAGACATAAATACCTCTATGGCTAATTGCTATAACAGGGTGCGTTTTCTGCCTCCTAGAGCGGAACTTATTTAGGCATGCTTGCATAACGATCCATAATCGTATTTAGTGACTAAACATGTTTAAATTTGACATTGTATTTTTGTATGATTTGACAACTCCTTAGTGGTCGCCCTTAGACAGTGAGAATACTAAGGTTACTTTTACGGTTCCGGACTAAAATGGTAAGAAGGAACGCAAGGTGCGACTTTGTCCGTCCGTCTGTCACAGCCGATTATCTTAGCTATTTTAGAACAGTTATATAAATAATGATTTTTCCACTTTTATGGCATGTTGAAAAATTCAAATATAATTTATATTGGGGTCGAATTTGTTAAATACTAGGTCAAGTACTTACACATACCAAAACAGATTTTTGTTTCTTTAAACATAATCTGTGTTTCTTTCTTTGTTGTTGCTAGCCAAGCGCTTGACCACTACCTCCCCTGGTAGTAAGTGATGGTGTGATCGAAGATGGAGCACGCTTGCCTAGATAGAACCTATTAACTCTGGTCTTGAAGACTCCGAGATTACACTAGGATAGTAGGTAGGTATATCGTATAGTTTTAGAGTTATGGTGTAAATGTCGATAAAATTATAATACCTACGATACGTTTCTAAGATGCGTGACCTACGAGGCGAAAGGTACTTTGTTATAGGCGATGGTAACCACATAACATACCTATGCTTTTTTCATTTTCAGTTGGTACCTATAAAGAAAAAAAATCCCCCACCTTCACCCTCTTTAGCTCCGAAGTTTGAAAACCTGAATATGAAATGAAAGGTTATGGTTTGAAGAACCTTATGGTTGAAAGAAATATACAAGCAAAGATTACAGGAAAAATAAAACGAAGTCTGCCTTAAAACTTTCCTGAGTCATATTATTTTTACGATTTAAATCACCACTAACTGTTTCTAAAATTAACCGCGTAAAACATTTACATAGGTAGTAATGTTTTTTAGTTAAAATGTAAAGCAACTATAAATTTTAAGGATACTGTGGATATTATACTACAATCACTCATTAAACTAGGTAAGTAGGCAAGAGCGGATCCAGCTTTGGTGCCAGGGGGGGGGGGGGGGTCACATAGTCGTGGTCAATGTCATATATGTTATGTTTAACAATTGAGTCTATTAGAATCAAAAACCGCAATGTCCATAAAAAAGTAAAAATGTCTTGTCTATGGCGTAATAATGTTTAAAATTTATACATTATTACGCCATAGACAACACATTTTTACTTTTTTATGGACATTGCGGTTTTTGATTCTAATAGACTCAATTTAAATTAGTGGTTCACCTAGCTCCTGGACCCAACCCAGGGGGAGGTCATGACCCCCATAACCCCCCCCCCCTCTGGATCCGCCCTTGTAAGTAGGTAGGTAGGTATGTTAGGTTAGTAAGAAATATCACATGCAATAAAGTTATATAGGTATCTAAAATAAATAAACTGTTTACTAACATTATGAATGTTTTCGAAAAAATATTCGCGTTTGCGAAAGGGTTTTTTTCCTTCAATATCACTCTTGATTCCATTTTCACTTCGTGTTTGTTTTTATATTCTCATATAGCTTTTAAATTAGAACTGTATAATACCACTACGAAATGAAACAAGTTTAATTTAAGACCACGTTCAGATCTGCACTGTAAGTTTATAAAAAAAAAATTAAGTAGCAATTTGGTAAGTATACTGTATAATTTTGTAAAAAAAGCACCACGCGGCTAGTTCTCTATTAGATATTGCATAATATTTGAGCAACTTGTGTTTTATTTAGTCACTGAGACAGACATCACACGTTAACACCGGGAATCACAGCACATTATTCTCGGAACGTTCGCGGTGTTCAATTGTTGTTTTACGACACTGGTATCCTGGTGGTATTTTTATAAGAAAGGGTACAGCTAATTTTAAGTCCGGGTAAGTACTATTAAGGTTTGTTTGTATCACAGTTAAGTAACTAAAGAGATAAAGATAAAGAGCGACGCGCACGCAACTCTACGAGCGATCGGCTCGGGCGTCGCCGATGTACTGAAGTTGAACGGTGGTCGGTGACGATGCGGTAGGTGACGGCCAACCAACCGATCGACTAGCGAGACGTGACGCAATTGTTTGTCTGACGCCGACAGTCCTCGCATCGCTAAGCTAGCCCCTATTAAGAGTACAGTTCTAGAGAGCTTCTGCTAAATACCTACCTACTCCGAGACAAACTAACAAAAAAAATCCCAAGTCATGCTTAGTTGAAAAAAAACCGGCCAAGTGCGAGTCGAACTCGCACACGAAGGGTTCCGTTCCGTACCATCACACTAATATTATAAATGTGAAAGTTTGGATGTTTGTTTGTTACTCAATCACGTCGTAACGGCTGAAGTGGTTTCGATGAAATTTGGTATATACGTCGTAGATGAAGGAACTTTAATCTGGTGGTCTGCCTAGTGTGCACTATGAAATTAGAACGACTGATGGTTTTACATTAACATGTCTTTTATTTTATTTTTAATTAATTACTTATTTAAATGCGAGCACTGACTGCATCGTATCTTCACGAGAGTGTAATTGATCTGTCATGGCCTCCGGATGTCCACAGCGTAGAGAGGGGACACTGCTCTAGTGCGGTGATAGTGCCCGTCCAACAGTAGATTAAAACCTGGATACCACATAGGATACCTTTTATCCCATAAATCAGTTCCCATGGGATAAAAATGAGGTGTCAAGTCAATTTGCAACTGCAAGTTTTTTTCTAGGTACACCTACACATTTAGTAGTGTAACGCGTACGAAGTCGCGGGAAACAGCTAGTTATCTATAAATAAACCTATATCAAATAAGAATTTCATTATACATATAAATAAAATAAATAAATAATATCTCATGCTTAACAGTGTCATGCATGCAATCGTTACACTACCCGACTTATCGGTCCCAACAGTCCACACCTACAGCCCACATCGAAAGAATTCGTGTACCTAGTACCTACACATCGACATTTTCTTTCTATGTGTACTGAAGGCGTGGAAAATCGGGCTCAACAAATTGGGAAGTGCATAGTGTAACGATCGCTTTAGTCTTTACTGTAAAATGTTGCATAATAATGATTTTTTTTTATTTTCTTTCACACAATAGCACTATTTTATTTATTTACCTTATTTGAGGTTGGTGCCGATTAAGCTAGTCCTCTTAATTGTATGAGCGCCCATACAACTCAGAGAACTATCTTAATTGGCGTCAACTATGTATGTATGGGGACACCCTTTAATTGTCAACTTTTTTATTTTTCTTTTATTTGTGCTATAAGACCTTACTTTTTGCAGCACAAGTAAAGGGAAAATTTCGAAAAATAAAAAAAGTTGAAATTTAAGGTAAATTTTGGTACCACTTACTAGTTTTCGCGAAAATCTATATTTGCCCATATTTTTTTATCGTGTTGACTCAGGGCCTTGATTTTTATACTCCTAATAGGGACTATAGACCTCAGTATCTGGTATAAATTTCAACTTGCTAGGTCCACCCGTTCCTGAGAAATCGGTGGTAACACACGGACAGACAGACGGACTAGAGAGTGATCTTATAAGGGTTTCTTTTTACCTTTTGAGGCACGGAACCCTAAAAAACGATAGGAAATTATGGTGGCAGATGGTTATTATGGTTGGTAGGTAATATATACTTACGATTTAGAGTAGCTATTCCAAAGCAAATAGGTAATATGTAAATCAAGAGCGCAGAGGTGTGTGCAGAAGATAAAGAGCTTAGTGCTGTAATAGCTGCTTGGTGTAATCATAGAGATCTTGAGAATTACCAAAATGGTATAAAATCCCACTCATATTATAAACGCGAATGTTTGTATTTATGTATGAATGTTTTACTCTTTCGGGTCGAAACGGCTGAACCGATTTCGATGAAATTTGGGATGTACGTAGATCATAATCTGGATTAACACAGGCTGCTTTTTATTGGCAAACCATGCGTACGAAACCGCGTTCGAAGCTTGTAAAATACATTATTATACATATTGAACATGAAGGGTGACCTTCCTCTGAGTCTGAAGCGCAAACTCATCGACATGTGTATCCTGCCTGTCCTAACCTACGGTGCGCAAACATGGTCATTGACCGAGCTGCAGAAGCCCAAGCTCAAGATTTGCCAAAGGGCAATGGAACGCAGCGTTCTGGGATTCCGGAGAGCCGATCGGGTAAGGAATACCACGCTTCGTTCATTGACTGGCATTGCCGATGTGGGAGCCAAAACCGCGAAGTTCAAGTGGGATTGGGCCGGGCACGTGAGTCGAATGCTTCCGGAGAAATGGGGCAATATCGTAACAGCTTGGGTACCGGAGGATGGATAGCGACGTCGAGGTCGGCCGCGAAAGCGTTGGCGCGACGACATCAATGGATTCGGGAAGGAATGGAGGGAATCTGCCAAGGATCGTGATAGGTGGAAGGAGGTGGGGGAGGCCTTTGCCCAGCAGTGGGAAAATGTAGACTAGTAAAAAAAATCGAAGACTCGCGAGATCTCAGTTCGGGGCGAACCACTAGTTATACATTTATTTTGTAAAACTATTAGCTTATTTAATGTTTGTTAGCTGGTAGTGACTATGTCATACATACTCATAGAATATTTATTTAATTATAATAAAGTCAATTTTAGGCCCATAACATTTATTCTTAGAATATACTTTAACTAAATTTACCATACAATAGGCAATAAAGATATTTTTATATTACATAATAAGTAGGTTACACATTTTTTTATTTCTATAATGTTCTTTGCACTTTCCTCACATGCTGACTTTTCGATTCTTTAAGAGCTTGCTCTAGTTTATTCGCTAAATGTAATAAGTTTGGTAGATCGCACTGAAGGATTTCATGGCTGATGATATTCTGACAATGACTAGCAGTTTTGGCATCAGGAATTGTAGAGTTTACACGTGTCGCTGACAGATATGGGTCAGTCGTTTGGTTAACGCACTTATCTCTTTTATCACCCTTGAATTGTCCAAAATTTTTTGGCGTCATGGTGACGAAATTCATTGTTATCGTCGGTTTTATTTGCTCGATGTTATTTCGCGTTGCAATCTGTAATTAAAAGTATATTTTGTTGTTTGAACAATTCAAAATTACCTTGTTATTTAAGGCTTTTGCTGTCAGCATATTTAGTTTGGTTTACCTGTACTTCAAATCTCCAGCTGAAGTCCTGGTACGTGGGATCCGTTTGCTGAAGCAAGTGTAATGCTTCCGATAATTCTGGTTTCTTGGCAGTGTGCAGTCGCACTAAGACTTCTTGCTTTTCATCAGAGAAGCCGGCGATCGCCAAAGAGGATTTAAAATCGGATTCGGAAAGCTAAAAATATAATATTGTTTGTTAAAGCCGACCATATTTAACATAATTAATATCATTTAGTTTAATTAAGGTTAAACTTACGTTATGTTTGCTTCCTTCTACTATCAGGTATATCAGAGCGTGTATCAGGTTTTGAACATCACTAACCGTAACGCTCAGCTTTTCTGTGAACAGATGAGCTACATTAAGTTTATTGTGACATGACACTAATATCATATATGTGAAAGTTTGGATGTTTGTTTGTTTCTTACTCAATCACGTCGTAACGGCTGAACCGATTTCGATGAAATACATTCGGTATATACGTAGACTATAACCTGGATTACCACATAGGCTACCTTTTATCCCGTAAAGTTTATCTCTGTTTTTCCCTGACCTTTTATCCCAGTTACCATGGGAAAAAAATGGGGTATCAAATCAAGTTGGATCAGCGTGTTTAACTTTATTTCTAGGTTACCTACACATAGAGTAGCGTTAGTCGCGGGCAACAGCTAGTATAAAAATATATTATTTACAAGGTGTCAGAGTACCTACAAATACTGTATTTTATTTTACTAGTGGTTCGCCCCGAACTGAGATCTTGTGAGTCTACCATAAAAACAAAATAATATTTTTCGTAATCTTTAACTATTAAAATAGTGCCTTGAAAAAAAAACCAAATAACTTGACCTACAGTTTCATTCAAATTACAGGTAACGGGAGTTCCCTTTTTTGGGGTACAAATTGCAGTTATTCTAGATTTCAGACTTTTGCCTATATTTGTGATACATAAGCTATACCAAATTACAGCACTGTGGGGTTACTGGTGTACCCTGTGAATTTTGTCAGTTTATTTTTTATTATGGCTTATAACTCAAAAACTACAAAAACTTTACTAAAAGTAAAAACGGGGTCGATATGTACTAATGAAGATATTTCATTTGACGTCTCACTTGACCTAATAGTCTCATATTCGTTTTATTTTACCCCTCTTGAACCCCAATATCTCAACAACCCCCCAAAATTTTTAGCTCATTGAGTCACAACAAAATTGTGCCATCATTACCTACCTATATACCAAATTTCACGATGATCAGATAAACGCTTCGGTAGTTATCCTCGGACAACCAAACATACATACATACATACACGCTGATTTGCCCGAGTTGATTTGGAGATCTCGCTTCGCTCGATCAATTACTTTCTTTATTCTTTCTTTATTCTTTATTGCACACAAGAAAATACATTTGTAAATACAGAAAAAGAGGTCATGTACAAAGGCGAGCTTAACCCTAAGAAGAGTTTTCTTCCAGCAAACCTTTGAGGTTAGAGAGAGAAATGATTTTAAAGGTAGGTGAGTGTACAAAAACATAAATAAATATATATATACCCAAAACGAATATGAACTATACTCAAAGTATGTTATAATATTATAATTATAATAAATAAATTATATGGAATAATAATATATACCTACGTAATATAAATATATACCTATATATAATAATATAAAATTACAGAGAAAGGTAGTGCTCTTTAACTTTCCGTTTAAAAATGTTGAGTGATGGGCTAGCGCGAACTTCATGAGGAAGGGCATTCCAAATTTTTACCGCATAAACGGTGAAGGAGCCTCCATAGCGGCTAGAACTTAAGAATAGCTTTTAAGAACTTCCTGAGCAAAGTGTTTGGGGAAAGCTGGGGACACCCGGATTGCCATGAAATCGAATCAAACATATACGCGAGACAAGCAATAAAAGTCGTTACAGAAGATACAGTTACATAACCCCGTACCTTTTATCGATATGCATTGTGCTAGTACATATGTATATCTATACTTATACATACCTATAGTATTAAAAAGAGGAAAGATTTGTATTTTTGTATGTTTCTATCGAATGAACTCAAAAACTACTGGTCCAATATCAAAAATTCTTTCACCATTATAATGCTACATTATCCCTGAGTAACATAGACTACTTTTTTCCCAACTGCGTAGAAGGAGGGTAATGTTTTTATTGAAAAACTACGCGTGCGATGCTGCGGATTGGTCAGCTAGTCTGCTATAAACTTGTAATAGTTCGTTGACAGTTTATCGTTGGTACCTTTATCTTTATGTAGGGGGCTTGTTCTTATTTATTGATTTATGGAATTAGCAGCCCTTGTGTAGTAGGCATAGTTAACATCAAAGTCTGCTCATTTTATAATTAAAAAACATAATTATGTAGTAGGTATACAACGATAAAATAAGAAAAAAATAAAACTGACCAACCCAAATAAAAGTACTTTGATTTTACTCTCTTTTTTGTCCCAACAATTTCTAACGTTCTAACTTATCAGTCACATAACAAAGTCATCACATAATAGTAGGGCACGCTGCTCTTACTTATAGGTTAATTAGCTATAATTAATTACCTAGTTCATTTAACGCATACTCTAGGAGTTTCGCTCACTCTCAACTTTAGCTCATACATCGAGTCTAAGGCTAAAACAGCTGTCATGAAGCTAAGCATCCTCAACAAAGACAGGAGATACTTCACACTCGGGCAGCTTCTTAGTCTCTTCAAAGCACAAGTCCGGTCTGGTATGGAGTACTGCTGCCACCTTGCCACCCATTATCAAAAATATACTGATTGATTATGCGCCTGATTTACGCCTATTGAAAACGTGTCGTGAGATACGTTATCAGAAGACCTGTCTCTCTTATTTCTGGAAAACCTATAAAATAACCCAAAGACAATGTTGAACAACATAATATTGTCGCGAATCAACATTTTATACAGATACTAGCTGACCAATCCGCAGCTTTTTCAATAAAAACATTAACCTCTTTCTGCGCAGTTGAGTAAAAAGTAGCCTATGTCACCCAAGGATAGTGGTCCAGTAATTTCAGAGCCTATTCAATGCAAACAAACAAACAATCAATAAAATCTTTCCACTTTATAATATTAGCATAGATGATATCAATAACAAATGAACCAGCCTATGTTGGCATCAGTTCTAAACTTTTAACCATCCTTTGTCAGGCAAAAAGTTACCTGTTTAACACACAGCAATGTTAATTCTGTATGAAGCTTATTTCTTTGTGTCTACATTATAATGGCTACATACTTTAAACGTTGATTAGGTCAATTCAATTATTAAAAATACGTTTCAAAGTTATCCTTGTGATTTTAATGAATAAAAATATTTGACTTTGACTTTGAAAAAGAAACAAATTCAGAATAAATATTTAAATTTCCTTCATTTAGAATTTTAAGATAGGTTTTATTTTTGTTTAATTTGATTCTTTATGGGGAGGGAAGTTTTGCTGGCCTTATTGGTACATTGATTCTTATGTGTTTAATAGACCATTAAATGTGATTCTGCCACTTTAAATTGGTAACTTTTCCAAAAATACCTAGTTAGATTATTGGAGTCACCGTATTTTAAACTGTTTATTTTCGAAATTATTGATGTAGTACTTTGTTGGTAAATTCATTTGTAACTAGGAACCACTAATTATTTATTAATCTATTGGGATAAACGAAGCAGTTAAATAAAGTGGTGACAACATTTAAAATTTTGATTTAAATACATTGTTCATCTCAGGTATCAGTCCCTCAGGTACCATATGTAGATTATTTGTGAATATTTGCTAGGTGAATATGGGCTCATTAACATGTCGAATGCCACACAAAACGAGTGCTCCATTCAAGCCACATAGGACACAACACACTATCATGGCGTCGACACCTCGATAGATATCAAGTGATGGATGCAAGCTGCTCAGCCAACACGTTTAGGAGAGTTTTAGGTAAGTC
This sequence comes from Philereme transversata, assembly GCA_963924445.1. Taxonomy (NCBI): domain Eukaryota; kingdom Metazoa; phylum Arthropoda; class Insecta; order Lepidoptera; family Geometridae; genus Philereme; species Philereme transversata. Next base: position 12,986,399 of record OZ004350.1, on the reverse strand, counting down.
ACGGCCAAGCGGTTGGTGCGAAATCCATAGTTATAAATCAATGACTACAACAGTAAAACGCTGTTACAGTAGTGTTGAAAGTTAGTAACAATAGTAACCCAAGAATACATAATAAAAAAAATACAATACAATTTCTATGACTATGACTGTTTAAACTACTAAAAGAAGAGATGTTAACGTACCTGCAGCAACATTGTATTTCCTATCATTAAATCCATTAGAAAGATAGTCCAATGATAACTTGCAGAAATCAATCAGAACTGAAACAAACACATTAGACTTGATATACTGACTATCGCTAGCAGTAAATAAACCAAAACTTCAACATAATAGAAGGTGGTGCACACCTTGTGTAGGATATTGGTGTAACATATTGAGATGCTCTTTTTGCAATTCACTTAGAAAAATAATCATTTTCTTAATTTGTTGTCGAGTTTTATTATTAATCTCAATTAAAATGTTTTTCTTTTCTGTGTTCGGCGTTTGTTTTGTTTAAAAATTTACATTTTGAAACTTGAGAAGTTGACATTGACGTTTCTATTTTTCTACTTGACTCCAATTCATGTAGGGTAGATGTAATAGTTACTATCGGTATCTAAAGTTGTCACTATTTTATGAAAATCCAAAAACAAAATATTCGTTTAGAGCAACGCGGACACTGTCCCTGGTCCCAGTGGCGAGTATGTTTACTCGCCACTGGGACCATACGCTTTCCTCTCCGTCAAGATGAGCCGCGCGTGCATACAAGTCAGGATCAATCCAACGATAGACGCCAAAAATTTAATCTAAAAAACCGACAAGTTTTCCGATAAAACTTTCTGAAACCACTAGCAATACCAAAGAAATGTCAAACAAAATGTCATTACGTCACACGTCATTTGAAAATTCATTCGCGGCTCATGTCAAATCGTCTGCTTGACGATTTTTCACGACTTTTTCAGTTTTTAGTTTTGTTGTCATGTTTCTTTGATTTAATTGGAAACAGAAGCAATCCTGATCATAATTAATGTTTAGTGACAAAAGTGCATCAATATGGCTTTAAAAAAAGTCAAAGGAAATTTTGAACGGATGTTTGATAAAAACCTGACGGATTTAGTTCGTGGGATCAGAAACAACAAAGATAATGAGGTAAAACGATACATTTATCAATCCATAAAATAAGTATCTGGTTTAATTAGATAATTATTGTGAGTTTAACGATTTATTGCCATACCAAACACGTTTGAAGTGATTCAGTTCAAGCTAGGCCAACAGGGCATTCCATTTCTTTGGCAACAGATTTCTGCTGTGAAAGTATGTCATATGCAAACTTAAAAGAGCACCATCATGTACTGTGTAAACAGAAGAACATTAGGACACGATGAATGCCACAAAAATCTTGTTTATGTTTTTATAATGTATTTCAGGCTAAATACATAGCACAATGTATGGAAGAGATAAAAGTCGAATTGCGTCAGGATAATATTGCAGTTAAATCAAATGCTGTAGCTAAGTTGACCTATGTAAGTATACCTACAGCATTAATTTTTCACTTAAATGTCCAAAGAAATCATTAAAATAATTTAATTCAACTTGTTTTGTGGTTCCATTTTAATGTAAATATATTTTCCAATGCAAAGCCTTTCATACTATAATCTATCAATTCAAGTGTTTGATAATATTTAGTATATCTATTGACTATTGTGGAGTGATAAATTTGGATTTACAGCTTCAAATGCTAGGATATGATATATCATGGGCTATATTCAACATAATAGAGGTGATGAGCTCAAACAAGTTCACTTACAAGCGCATTGGGTACTTAGCTGCAAGTCAGTCATTCCATGCTGACTCTGAACTGCTCATGCTCACCACAAACATGATACGGAAAGATCTGAATGCTCAAAACCAATATGAGGCTGGACTGGCTCTAAGTGGCCTTAGCTGCTTCATATCACATGATCTAGCAAGAGATCTGGCTAACGATATAATGACTTTGGTCAGTATAAATTTATATAAATTATTCATGATCATTCTAAATAACCAAATCATAATGTTAATGTTTTTTACGATCATTTAGATGAGCTCCACTAAACCATATTTGAGGATGAAGGCTGTATTGATGATGTATAAAGTATTCTTGAGGTATCCTGAAGCCCTAAGACCAGCATTTCCTAAACTGAAGGAAAAATTGGAGGACCCCGATCCAGGTAATCAGCAATCAATGTTATTGGATCTTATAAAAATACAATGCTTCTAAAAGTAACACCAACTAGCAAGCTATTGCTGGTAAGATAAACCACTGGTTCATCTGTATCACATTACATAATTGAATATTACAGGAGTGCAATCGGCAGCAGTGAATGTTGTGTGTGAACTTGCCAGAAAGAATCCCAAGAACTACCTCTCACTAGCACCAGTGTTCTTCAAACTGATGACCACATCCACCAACAACTGGATGCTGATAAAAATCATCAAACTGGTAAGTCAGTAATGTATAGTTTAGGAATAACCTTGAACTTTGATATTATAAATTTTGATAACAGATTTATTCACAATTCTATACATAAATTATCATAAATATTTAATGGCATATTTTTTGCCATGATCTTTAACTGGTAACTTGACACAGTGTTATGAATTCTCCGCAGTTTGGTTTAATGACACATTATGAACCAGATATTGGAAGAAAGATTACACAAAGCCTCATAGATCTTATTTGCAGGTACCTTCTAGAAACAGACAGTTTGGCAATACCGCTAGATCCATTCACCACACCATACCATTATAATAACAGTGTACAATTTATGAATTTACCCCACTTTGAGCATACTTTTGGTTGGAATGTTCTGGTAATCTAAATTAGTTGTATTATTGAATTATTAGTATTTCTACAAAAATCATATTGAAATCTTATTCAAATATGGTATAAATCATAGAAATCCCTATTTTTGATACCATGTTCAGAATAAAATAAAACTATATAAAGAATAAAACACCACTTTACCATAGAACACTGGATACTAACTTATCTCTGCTAATATGTACCTACAACCTGTAAATTTTCCTGTCTGAATCCTTTTGGATTGAGCGAAATGTTATCCTAAAAAATAAATTATAGTAAAAAAGAATTATACTGCAAATACCATAATATTCCAACCATTTGAATAAACACAAACCACAGTTGAATTGGCACACCAGTTACACATTTTATATATTTTTGCTGCAAAAAAATTACAAAAATGAAAGTATTTTTCGGCGGATCGATTTTGAAAGATCATTCCTTCAGTTAGTTATTTGTTGCTCCCACATAGGCTAGTGTTAAGTAGTGTCATTATGTTTGTTGCAGTTTGGTGCCTTAACTCCATTAGAGCCTCGGCTTGGCAAGAAACTGATAGAACCATTAACTAATCTAATACATAGGTGAGACAATTACTATAAAATTTACAAAGTAGGCCGCATAAGTGGAGTCATTTGCAATCAAAATGGTCTGCAGTGGTTTAGATAATTGCATCCAGACATGTATGCAAAAGTAGAATTGTTGCAGATTATTTTCACAAATGATTGCAGTGAGGGGTTTTCAGGGCCATATTTCTATAACTGCTAACAGATGGCGTTGCTCTGTCATAAGCTGATTAACAAAGGAAAGTGAATTGTCAGTGTCAATTGCCGTGACAACATTATTTCCCGATGAACTTTAAATAAAAAAAATATCATTTGTGTTTGTTTATCTGTTGAGGTGTGTTATAGACAAATTTTATATTATGTCTTTGAGATTTTGGCATATAAACCATATTTTAGCGGCTTATTTCCAGACAGCGTCGTCTATTACGCTAGTACGAACTACTTTTTTTTTGTCGAAATTACTTCATATAAGTTACCAAATTTGAAGTAACAAAAGTTGATTAAGTTCTTGATTTTAAGGATAGTATTAAAGTAAAATTTTATGGAGATGATGAAGGTAGTACTTACAAATGGCTTCTTTTAATTTCTTTGAAATAAATGCTTTATTTCCATTTTAGCACATCTGCCAACGATATTGCACTAATGCTTATAAATGAATAGATTACACCTAGAAGTGATAGTTTTGCTTGATATAGTTTTGTGCACTGAGAAAAATGAGCTTGTACATAATATGTACCAATTGAGTATTGGTGTAGTTGTGCTAGTGTATAAAATAATATGCAAATATAAAAAAAGAATAATGGTAAAAAAACTGTATTCAAACCTATTATTACTTTAATTGTTTTGTGTTACACATCGCACTATCCTCATCTTGTACTTTAACTTAATAATACAAACGCCGGCCATGCGGCATTACTTTTCTATATTTAAATTTGATAAAGAAAGTAATTATAATTTTGATAACATAATCAGCAAAGTGTGTATTTTACTGAACCCTATAGATAGACTTACAACGGTCTAAACCAGGGGTTCCCAAGCTTTTTCAGTTCGCGGCGCACGTACAGGTTTACTAGGTTACTAGCTAGTTGAAATAGGGTACAATGATACTAAGTAAATTATTATTATTATTTTGGTGTTGTATTTTTTTACACTCGGTTGTACTATTATTATTATTAGCCCGTAGAGTCCCACTGCAGGGCAAAGGCCTCCCTTCCCTCCTTCCACGAATCCCGGTTACTGGCTAATTGAGGCCACTTTTTCTGGTATGCATCCAGTTCATCCCTCCATCTCCGCCTGGGTCTACCACGAGGCCGCCGCCCGTTTGGAACCCATTCTGTAGTGACTTTTGACCATAGTTCCTCTGGCATACGACAAACGTGTCCTGCCCACTTCAATTTTGCGGCAAGTAAATAGGCACAAAAATTAAAACATCCACGATATGAAGCTGAGTTTGTATATTTATATACAAGAAAACATTTATTATGTAAGGAAAATAGGAAATATAATACAATGGCAACTTAGTCAATGTGACGTGTCAGCTTAGTGATCCCCACACAGGCGCCCCTCTTTACTCTGTACGGCGCACCAAGGTGCCGCGGCGCACACTTTGGGAACCCCTGGTCTACACCCAGTTGCAGTAGGAATTAATAGTAATTATATTCAACGAAACTTCGCGAAACTCTTAAAATTTTACTTTTAATCACGAAATCCTTATTAGCTTCACACATATTGCAACACTTTCCAACATTTATGTCCCTCAATCATAATTTTATTTTTGTCAGCACGTCAGCAATGTCGCTGCTATACGAATGTATAAACACAGTGATCGCTGTGCTGATCAGCATCAGCAGTGGAATGCCAGGGCACGCTGCCTCGGTTCAGCTATGTGTGCAAAAACTAAGAATACTCATTGAAGACAGCGATCAGAACCGTGAGTACAATTTACACACCTCCAGCACGTCAATAATATCGCTGTTATAATTTATCGGGTCGACGATATCGCTGCCATAAGTCATCTTGTTGATAATATAGCTGCTATAAGCTATCACATCAAAAATATCGCTGGTATAAGTTATCACATCGACAATATCACTGCCATAAGTTATCTCGTTGATAATATTTCTGCTATAAGCTATCACATCAATAATATCGTTGCTATAAGCTATCACGTCAGAAATATCGCGGGTAGAAGTTTCACATCTACAATATCGCTGTCATAAGTTATCTCGTTGATAATCTTGCTGCTATAAGCTATCATATCAACAATATTGCTGCTATTAGTTATCATGTCAGAAATATCGCTGGTATAAGTTATCACATCGACAATGTTGCTGCTATTTAAGTTACTACGTTAGTTGTATTACTACTATAAGTTATCATGTCTTAATGACGAGAAATGCAGCTAAACTATACCACCTTGATCAATATGACATCCGTATACAAGTGGTTCGCCCCGAACTGAGATCTCGCGAGTCTCCTAAAAAACCAAAAAAAATATCATGTATAATCTTTGTCTAATAAAATAGTGTCACGAAATCAACAACCAAATAACTTGACCTACAGTTTCATTCAAATTACAAGTAACGGGAGTTCATGTTAATTAGTTACTCATTTTATGGGTAGAAATTGCAGTTATTCTAGATTTCAGACTTTTGTCTATATTTGTGATACATAAGCTACACGCATACCAAATTACAGCACTGTGGGTCACTGGTATACCCGTTGAATTTAGTTAAAGTTTAGTTTTTATTATGGCTAATAACTCAAAAACTACAAAGATTAAACTAAAATAAAAACGGGATCGAAATGCACTAATTAATACCTTTCATTAAACATCCCATTTGATCCAATAGTCTCATTTTTATTTTTTTTATCCCTCTTAAACCCCAATATCTCAACAAACTCCCAAGATTTTTAGCTCGTTTAGTCACACAAATACATACAACGCCGATTTGCCCAAGTTGATTTTGAGATCTCGCTTCGCTCGAACAATTGCAGCTTTTGAACATTCGCGATCGTCACTCGCTCGTGGCTCGTATAAATGTTTATCAAAATGTACACGTAGATAACCCGACGCGAGCGACTGTTTACACTGATGATACTCAAAGTGGTCTATATCGATCCCCAGGGGTCGACTAAGATCTGCAGGGGGAGGGGGTCAATGTCATCGAAAAACAACACATTTGTACCTAGTTGACGAATTTACAAAAACTAAAGTTTGGGTTGTATATACTCACTTTCTTCTCGATTCAGGCCTCACTATACACCAGTAATAAAATGACAGGAGATAAATCCAGCTGAAAACTGCATAGTACGTTCATAAATAGGGCATACATAGGGGTTTACTAAAAACACTTATTTGTTTTTGTATTTCAGTGAAATACCTGGGCCTACTGGCAATGTCACGAATACTCAAGTCCCACCCGAAGTCGGTGCAAGCTCACAAAGACTTGGTACTCGCCTGCTTGGACGATAAAGACGAATCTATACGGTTGAGATCTTTGGGCTTACTGTATGGAATGGTATGCATGAATTTTTAATTACTCAAACCTCATATTTTATTTATTCAGTGTGTGAAGAACAGAGAGCCGTTGGGGCAGATAGGTTCTCCAGTGGAGACCACGCTCCGTAACAACAGCGTGACAGCTCATTACAGCAAGTTTTTTTTTGTTTGTTTTTTTTACCAGTAAGGTAGCAAACAAGCATACGGCCCACCTGATGGTAAGCGGTTAACGTAGCCTATGGACGTTTGTAACACCAAAGGTATATACCAAAGATACATTTTCAAAACGCCCTTATTGAAGAACCCCATACGTAGTCCCTGGGAAAATCTCGCCAGGAAGAAATCAAAAATTTTAAAAATCCCCGGCATCTATAATAATATTATTCTTGAAAGATTTGTATGTTTGTAACGAATAAACTCAAAAACTACGGGTCTAATTTCAAAAATTATTTCACGATTAAAATGCTACATTATCCCTGAGTAACATAGGCTACTTTTTACCCAACTGTCTTGTAAAAGTACTTTTGACATATTTATACATTATTGATACACGACATCTTACCCCCAATCTTACTTACATCTTACCTCTTTTCTTATTGGATGCATGCCGTCAGAGTGTGACGACACGTCAGAGTCACACAGAGTCGGTCTTACCCCTAAAGCGCGCCAATAAATATTTCACATAAAAATCCCGTAATAAATTATCATTTTACAGCTGAGATTTTACAGCGCCCTCTGGCCAGTTAACACCTTAACACTTATCTAAGAACCTTCGCCGATGAATCACACACATTTTACAGAAAATCGTATATAAATCTGTCGAACTATTTTGGTGATAAATGGTAACATTCGTTTTTGCTCACAACCACCTCTCACCCAAACGCATAAACCTTCTCCGTTATGACGTGCGTAAAAATTTGTGAATTCCAAAAACACAGAGATCATGCCCATATTATGCTTCGAAAGTGAACCAATTTACGAAATCTCAAAGCTCATAGTCATTAAGCATCTTAATTTGTTTTACAGGTCTCCAAAAAGAACTTAATGGAAATAGTAAAGAAATTGATGATCCACATGGAACGGGCTGAGGGCACGTTATACCGTGACGAGCTACTGACGAGGATGATTGAGATCTGCTCTCAGAACAATTACCAGCACGTTGTTGACTTCGAGTGGTACGTCACTGTGCTCGCGGAACTCACTGAAATGGAGACTAGTGCTAAACATGGTAAGAGTTTTGATATTACAGGGTGAATTTGTCCAACATCAAACAAGACGTTGGGAAGATGACCTGAAGAAAATGCCTGGTCCAGGATGGACGCGAACAGCCAAGAACTGGATGAAATAGGAATCTTTAGAGGAGGCCTTTGTTGACAAGCTGTTACAATATATGTAGTAAACAAAATTGTAGACTTTATAAAAACGGCAATAAATAATTACTTTTGAAAAACTTCTGTCTTCATCTACTACATTAATCTGTGTTATCATGTTTTTTTCGATCCAATATCCTCTGTTAATTTAATATTACATATCAACTGTTCCATACATACTGTACTTTCTAAAGACACAGAAAACTGAACTTTGAAATGTTAGCCTGTATTTTTATTTGCAAAGGGCAAATGTTGACTTTTGAAATACCTAAAGCAAAAAGGTAGTTGTGCAAATTTGCTATCGTAAATCTAAACTAGCAAAATTGGGGTAAAAATAGCGTGTTTGATTACTAAACATTTTTGATTTTGAAAACTTTCTGACGCGGTGATAAAGTGCAGATTTAATTAACACATGAATTTTACGTTTGTGTGTCGTGATAAAACGATTAAATGTGAGCCGCTTCGTTCGAGCTTTTAGAAATTCATTTATAGTGATACATAATTATAATTTCCAGGGGCTATAATAGCCGGCCAGCTGACAGAAGTGGGCGCTCGCGTGGCCGAGGTCCGAGAGTTCTGTGCTCGAGAATGCGCCGAGATATGCAGTAAAGCGGCCGCCTCGCCGCCCGGCCCCGCGTCGCGCGAAGTGCTCTATGCCGCTGCCTTCGTACTCGCAGAGTACTGCAAGTAGGTTGCATTCCGTAATCACGCTCTGTTATCCTAATATGGTACAGTTCTATAACATAATGTAATTTTTTACAACACGATAACATTTGTCTAAATCTAAGGGACATAATGTTTTCTTTACATAGTATAAAATGAAGTCGTTTCCGCTGTCTGTTACCTGAGATCTTTTAAACTACTCAACGGATTTTAATGCAGTTTTCAGCAAAAGATAGAGTGATTCAAGAGGAAGTTTAATATGTATAACTAGCTTCCGCCAGCGGCTTCGCACGCGTTTTTTGTTAACAAAAAGTAGCCTATGTGTTAATCCAGGTTATAATCTACGTACATACCGATTTGAAAGTTACTCTGTCTCTCTGTCTATTTGTTACCTTTTCACTACTTAACGGCTCGACCGATTTCGATGGAATTTGATACCTATATACCTAGATAGATTATTAATGGACTTGAGACATAGGATACACTTTACGCGACCACGCGTACGAAGCCGCGGGCGGGTCAGCTAGTATAATGATAAAATGTTATATGAAACATGGTATACAACGTTATATAACTACTGTGTGGGAGTACCATAACAGAGCCGGAGCTAAAGTGCCAATAACTGAAAGGTTTAACTGAGCCTAACAGGGAAAAGTGTAAAAAAAAACTTTGCATTTAAATAAAATTAATAAGGAGAAGAAGCAGTCTTCTCTAATACAGTTTTTTAACTAAAACCAGAGACCAGTAATATAAATAGACTGCCAGTCTCGAACAAATTAATGTAACTCGATATTTGATTACCTGTTAGGACGCGAGATGTCGCTAGGAGTTCCAAATCATTATATTTATGTGACCTCTAGCCAACATCTAGCTTACTACCGCTCACGAAAAAAACGATAAAAAATAGATGGCGCTATTTCCAATTTAACGTGCGCGATAGTATTAATGCGACGTTGTCAGTTTGCACGGTATGCGATGTTGCCGGTCTTCAGTTTCGTTAAAACTTCAGTCTTTAGTATTTTTTGAGACTTGCGCACAATTTTATCGGAATTGCCAGAACATGAAAGTTTCCGTCAAAATAGGGTTTTTTTAGGAAAGGAAAGCCTTGCTGGTGCAATAATAAATAGATATATTTAATTCATTACTTAGGTCTATGATCGTACCATTATCACCTAAATGCGGAAATACCTATTTGTAAAATACGTATTTGTAGTGATATGTAGATATGTAGAATACTTTTTGAAACAAAATAAAATTCATTTGTAAGTACCCGGCAAATGCATACTACAAGATAATACGTTATTTACTAAAATAATAAACTTAATTACATAAGTACACTACATATAATAAGTGCAACAAAATTTCTTAGACTTGTTAGTCGTGACTTTTGAGAAGTGAGGTTTGGCAACACAGCATGCAACAAATTAGATGCAAACAGCGTGGCTGTTTGCTTGCTTGCTGGCTGTCATTCAATGTCAGTCAGTTCATGGTTCCCACTCGTTCCCGCTCATTTTCTTGTGGCTAATTGTTTTGTTTTCGGCTTTCGAGTGAATTTCTTTGCGTTTGGATTTCTCAGTACAATAATTCTGCTTGCCGACTAAGATTATGATTTTTTTTGTTTTTATTGGACACTCGCGAGATCTCAGTTCGGGGCGAACCACTAGTTATTGATCGAGCGAAGCGAGATCTCCAAATCAACAAATCGGCGTTGTATGTATGTATGTTTGTTTGTCCGAGGATAACTTTCGAAGCGTTTATCAGGTCATCGTGAAATTTGGTATATAGGTAGGTAATGATAGCACAATTTTGGTGTGACCAATGAGTTAAAAATTTTGGAGGGTTGTTGAGATATTGGGGTTCAAGAGGGGTAAAAAAAATAAAAATGAGACTATTAAGGTCAAATGAGACGTCAAATGAAAGGTCTTCATTGGTATATTTAAACCCCTTTTTTATTTTTAGTAAAGTTTTTGTAGTTTTTGAGTTATTAGCCATAATAAAAACTAAACTTTGACAAAATTCACAGGGTACACCAGTGACCCCATAGTGCTGTAATTTGGTGTGCGTGTAGCTTATGTATCACAAATATAGGCAAAAGTCTGAAATCCAGAATAACTGCAATTTGTACCCCAAAAAATTGTAACCAATTTACATGAACTCCCGTTACCTGTAATTTGAATGAAACTATAGGTCAAGTTAATTGGTTAATATTTCGTGGCACTATTTTGATAGTCAAAGATTAAGAACAATATTTTTTGGTTTTATGCTAGACTCGTGAATCTCAGTTCGGGACGAACCACTAGTTATGTATTCTAAATTAATTAAAAGCTTACATATCCACTTGTAAGCAAGTAATTTGATAAAAAGAAGGAAAGGGAAGGTTTCACTAACGATTTGGTAAGGTGATGTTTTGATTTGAATGACATGGTGTTATTTATTTAAATAAAAATACACAATACTATAACAATATGAGTTTTTATTGCAAATTAAATCAAACTTAAATCTTCTTCTTAACTCAAAGTCAAGCTTTAATAATATTCTTTGCCTATAATCAAAAATAAACTTAAATCTTTTTGATTATTTAATAATAAAAAGTTTGATTATTTTATATTATTTATTGAATATTGTTTAATTTTTAAATCGAGCACTAGGAAATCCGCATCATTAGGTTTAGAATCGTATTGGCTTGGTCCGTAGAGCTCTGATGGTGAAAGAAAGCATAGTAATTAAAACCGTTATGCTCTAAACTAGAACAAAACAGTTTGAATTAATGTGTCTCCAATAAATAGGTAGGTACCTATTTATAGCGATAGACTCGCCAACTTAAAAATCCTGCAGCGTAGGATTTTTGCTGTAGTGAGTATATAATGGCTAAGTACCTACATTGCATTGTTTTTTAGGCGACGATACCCTTAGAAGTAAAAAAATCTGCCATTTAATTTTGTGTTAAGCGCCATCTAGGTAAAAAACAATGCGTTTTTTTGTATGCTACCTTTCATCCTATTCTTACGCCATCTGTGATTAAGAATACGAAAGTGGTAAATAATCAATATGAAATAAAATCGGTAAATCTTGTTGTATGGACAATATTACTTATTCTAAAAAAAACCAGAAAAATTTTGGTGTGTTGTAGTGAAAATTTATTTTAATTTGTTTGGTTGCAATGGCCGCTATGAAAGTTTCCAGGCTATGAGACAGCGCCATCTAGAAATAATACGGGATTTTGAGCTTTTTTCGGATTACGTTTTTTTCAATGGACTTGACAGTCTATTTATATTACTGGTCTCTGCTAAAACAGAAGACAGAGAACTCTCTCTACTCTGCGTCACTCTCTCTCAATACGCATGTTTTATTTGAAATAAATTATTTTTATTTGATTTGTAATCTAACTGATTACATTACTCTATGCGAAAATAATTATAGGCAAAATTCTTTTATAGTGAGAGCTTGTAACTTCTTTAATTCATTGGCTAAGGCAAATAAAGAGATTGATCTGTTTAACACAAAAACCAGTAAACTTAAACGCTTACTTAGTGACTTTTACTTACTTTAATATATAGATTAAGCACTTATCCGATGTCGTGTATGTGTGTGTGGGTGTGTGTGTATATTGATATCTATATTTCCTATATCTATTTTTTTTTCTCAATTGAAGTGTCGTCTACCTTACCTGTTTATATATGGCCTATTCATCTCCTACCTATCTTGCGGAAACTTTTAATTGGCCTTCTTGTAATAAGTAGCTTTCCTAGCTGTAAGCTTTCCAAAAATTCAAAAAATAAAATAAAATAAAAATATTGTAATGCAGTAAAGATAAAGAAAATTCGTACCGAGAGTTTAAGATCAACAGCTCCCAAGATAAAAACAACGCGACCTGTTTCAATATACATTACTTAAATAATACTTACCGCTTGTTATCACGCTAAAACTGCACTTTCTTTCCAGCGATGTAAAAGTGATGCACGAAGTGATATCTCCGCTGATGGTGTGCGCGGGAGTGGGCGGGGCTCACATGCGCGCGCGCGCCGTCTGCGTGCACGCGGCGCTCAAGCTCACCGTCAAACTGCTCGCGGTAATGGAGGGGCGCGACGACATCGACACTGCCAAATCTGTGAGTACCATCATCATCATATCAGCCACACGATGTCCACTGCTGAACGTAGGCTCCCCCATACATTTCTAGAGCAACGGGTCTGGTGCGTATCATTCATAATAATAAATTGTTTAAATACTTTTCGGAATCACAGATAAATGTTAAAATTGCCTCTTTGAATCTTTATATTTCGACAACGGATTACTAACGTTTAAACGAGCTAAAAATGTTGGGGGGTTGTTGAGATATTGGGGTTCAAGAAGAGTAAAAAAAATTAAAATGAGACTATTAAGTCAAATGAAAGGTCTTCATTAGTACATTTCGACCCCGTTTTTATTTTTAGAAAAGTTTTTGTAGTTTTTGAGTTTTTAGCCATAATAAAAACTAAACTTTGACAAAATTCACAGGGTACACCAATGACCCCACAGTGCTGTAATTTGGTATATGTGTAGCTTAAGTATCACAAATATAGACAAAAGTCTGAAATCTAGAATAACTGCAATTTGTACCCCAATACAACAAATTAACATGAACTCCCGTTACCTGTGATTTGTATGAAACTGTAGGTCAAGTTAGTTCGTTTTTATTTCTTGGCACTATTATGATGTTAAAAATTACGATTAATATTTTTTTTGTTTTTTACGGTAGACTCGCGAGATCTCAGTTCGGGGCGAACCACTAGTAATATTAGTGGATATTATTTTATGTATTATATTCCATACAAAATTGATATTGTAATTTTCTTTATTAGATTCTCCGCAACACGATATCCGGCTTGAAACCTCTCCTTTGTAGTGAGGATATGGAGGTTCAAGAGCGGGCTCACAATGGATATGCCCTGTTGACTCTCACCCTTCGTCGACTCTGCAATGACGATGAACTCCTGGCGAATGTACCGGCACCCGATCTACCGCTTGTCTTACATGAAAGGTAAACACTTAGGGCTTGTTTGTCCATATCATTATAATCTTGGAGTCTTCAAGTGTAGAGTGAAAGGTTTTATGCGTCATTTTTCATCATAACTCCAAAACTCTTCTTCTTCCTGCCCTTCTCCCACATTACGCGGACTCGGCACAACATGTGTTCCTCCTTCGCATCTCTCTATCAGCCGTCATCTTCGTTGTCACTTCCTTCCTACTCATATCATTCTTCACACAGTCCATCCATCTCTTTTTCGGCCTTCCTCTACTTAGAGATGATATAGATCATCTCTCAAATCTATTTATAAATATGTGAAGAGAAAACTTTGTATCCCTTTTTAAGCTTATTGCGCACTCAGAATATTGTGAGATTTAGCATAATCAAAGTTTATATGTAGAAGGAAGGACGAATGCTAAAATAATTTAAAAAAAAACCTTTAGTAAATATGGTTAATTTCGATCACTGTACACAGGAAACTAGTTCAAATTAAACAATCAAAATGAAACATCTCTGTTTAATTGTTGTTCAGTAATGGCCTAGAAGAGAATACAAATGGCGATGAACCTTCAGGCTTCAGCGGCGGCCTCATAGACGAACTATTGGACATGTTTGAAGGAGAATTGAAGCCAGTCGCGCCTAAAGCGCAGAAGAAAGTTCCTATGCCGGCTGAGTAAGTACTTTAGTTTTTTATATTCCTAAGGCATGATTTATGGTGGTGGGCACGCGTGGTTTGTTGATAAAAAGTAGCCTATGTGTTAATCCAGGTTATAATCTACGTACATACCAAATTTCATCGAAATCGGTTTATCCGTTACGACGTGATTGAGTAACAAACAAACATCCAAACTTTCGCATTTATAATATTAGTGTGACCAGCTGGACTGGGATTTTAACCCACATTCTCCGAATCAAAAGTCGGGCTACATCCCACTTTAATCGAAAAAAAAAAGAAAGAAACTCTAATTTAAACTAACATGAAATTAAAAAATTGTAAAAATCCTATGAAATTAATAAATCTAAACAAAAATGTTTGTTAATGTATTATCGAATAAGCATTCACTGCCATCAACTATCTGAAGTGGCCACGTGCCGCCAACGGCTTATTTAAGTTGGTTAAGGAAAACCTTTAAAAAATATAAACCAATTTTATAATGAGCCATTTCGAGCTGTCAATTACGTTGAATATATATTTTATAGTCCTTTTACTAGGTAGTAAATCTCAAATTAGGCTGGAGTTACGAATGAAACAATGATAGTTTACTGAACTGAAATGAGTGAGTGAACGAAATCTTTTAACCTTAGAACTATTTTTATTTTATGAAATAGTGGCAACATTCGTAATGTCAATTTACTTCGTCTGATCACAATTCGACAATAGGTCACCACACTTCTTCAAAAACTTTCTCATTGTGTCTCTAAAACATTTACGACCTCTGTGGCGCAGTGGGCGTATAGTCGGCTGAGACGCAGGAGGTAGCGGATTCGATTCGCGCTGCGGGATAAATGTGTGCATGATCTACAGATATTTGTTCCGGGTTTGGGTTTAGTATAAGCATGTATTTATAAAAAAAAATATGAGTATTCTATCAGTTATCTGATTTTCATACTATAACCTTTGCTTAGTTTTGGGCTAGATAGCGATGTGTGAAATTTCCAGCATTATTTATTTCTTTTTCTTTCCAGTTTGAACCTAGACAGATGGCTATCGCGCGACAGTTGGTCGTCGGAGAGCTCTAGCTCGGAGGATGAAGGTGAAGGCGCCGTGTTTGCGGCTCCTCACCACGACGCGCGCCCCACCGCCCAATTCACACCTGAGGAACTCGATATGGTACGGAAATTAGAGTAAAGAGTAGTAGAGTTTCTTGTGAAAGGGCTTGCCTGGGGAATTACTAACACCATACTTATTTCTCACCATGCCTATTCACAGTAATGTTGCTTGGCGGCTTGTTTCGGTGTGAAGGGTATGCGTTGCCGATGAAATTACAGGCACATGAGGCTTTACTCCTGTATGCCTCAAGTTGATGAAGGCAGGCCAGTGCATCGTAGGGAACATTTCTAACATGCGTGACTTACGAGACAATTCTCTGTTTTAGGCGATGGTTACCACTTAACATCAGGTGGGCCATAAGCTCACCGGAAGTAGGTAATTAAATCCCTACGGCTGAGCCAGGAGTAAAATTGTACTGAATTTCAAAGCATAATGATTAGAATTTGGAACCTCATCTGTATTAAAATTTGAACCAAAGAGACCAATACGATAAAAACTTATTCTTGAATCGAACTAACCTCTACATAGAATGCACCAACCTAGATTTGGTTTTTATGGTCTCACAGAAAGTGTGAAAAGTAGAGTATTTTCCTCGTGGATAAAGCTGTCTGCATCTTGGGCGTGCTTATATCCTCTGCACTCAGGATTCTAGTAACTCCCTCACTCGGCTTGTGAGTTAACTCTAGAATCCTTTGTTACATTCCGGATTTAATATAGCATCCGTGACGTAAGACTGCTTTATCCCCTCGTTTAATAATCTACTGTTCATTGTTTTATTTTAGTTGCGCGAGGCTCGGAGACAGGAACAGGCGAACAACCCGCATTACCTTAAGGACGACTCGCCCCGGAGCTACCAACAGGAGGATATACCTATCGCCGAAATCGCACTTGAAATCCCCCTCACAGTGCACAGTACGTAAACAATATCATTAATTTATACAATGTTACTAATGCAATTTCTTTACTTTTTAAAATGGGATTTTTTTTAGCATATACATAGTTGTAGCCTGGAAAAATATTATGCTAATTTTGATATAGCAAAGCGGAGGCCGCTTAAAAATTGATCTTATAATATGTTACACGACGCATTAATTTCAAACGAAACTATAGTTAAACACGATGTCCGAAAAACATCCCTCCCAGATATAAAATACAGAAAATATAGTTATTTTATGTATATTATTTATAGTTATATAGTAGTTTGTGCTGCAGGCGCCTATAAAATTAATTATGCAACAACTAGCTTCCTACCGCGGCTTCGCACGCTTTGTTTGTCAATAAAAAGCCTATGTTTGAATCTTATGTCGTAATCTATCTATATACCTCCGTGGCACAGTGGGCGAATAGCCGGCTGAGACGCAGGAGGTAGCGGGTTCGATTCCCGCTGCGGAACAAATGTTTGCATGATCTACAGATATTTGTTCTAGGTCTGGATGTTTATCTGTATATTATAAGTATATATTTACAAAAGAAAAAGTATATAGGTCAGGTATCAGTTAGTTCCCATAATATAAGCTCTGCTTAGTTTGGGGCTTGATAGCGCTGTTTGAATTGTCCAGCAATATTTATTTATACCAAATTTCATTGAAATCGGTTAAGCCGTTTAATTGTGAAAACGTAACAAACATAGATAAAGTTACTTTCGAGTATACAATATACTCGTATTAGCGTGAATACGATATTTGTACAAGTTATAATCTTAAAGGAAGTCATGATACTTAAAGTCTTTCTGATTGATCTCTTATTTACAGCAAAGAGATCTGACAAGTACTTACTGACGCGAGAAAGCTCAAGCAAAAAGAAGAAAGAAAAGCGACCAACAAAGAAACGGAAGAGCAAAAAAGATAAACTCACATCGGAGTCTGATAGTGAAGGTTTGACATTATTAACTTTTGTTCATTCATTTCTCTTTGTTTTTTTATATACATATATTAAACTCGTAGACACACAAGCTGACGGGCCTCCTGATGTTAAGTGGTCACCGCCGCCTATAAACTCCTGCAGCACTCGAGATACTACAGTCGCGTTGCCTAGCCTAGTTTGTATAAAAAGTGTGACACCTTTTCAAAGAGAAACGAGTCATTAACGGTTACCGACGGTTATTAAAACCGGCCATGTCTATGAGATTGACTGAAAAGTGTAGAACATCTTTAACTCTCTCATACAAGCTTCCAAGCTCGTCGTCGCACGCGTGATTTGTTAATAAAAAGTAGCATAATGTCTCATAATTAGGGATCGGATGCATATTTACCTAAACTTAAAAGTTGGCTAGTATGGATAGCACTATTTTATCGAAACAATTCTGTGATTCCGGGATCAACAAATTTATCATGTGTTAATTTTCTTAAAGCTAAAAATCCCTTACAGCTGCATAGGTTTTTATGGTATGTCATTCATCCCTCATAGTCTAAAGAAATTCACATTTTATGAAAAATCGCGCACTTTGGCACGTAGGTATGTATATTAGATATACATAACGCTGTGTTACAACGTAATATGGTAGCTTTTCCCTACTTTTACTGTCAGTAATTTTGGACGAAGCGAAAACAACCTTGTAACAAGTGTCAGATCGGGCATATTAGATCTCAGGGAAAGCATTTTGTAAGAGTGCGAGTGAGATGCCAAATTCTACCTGCTTAATATTTAACGTTAAATTAATATGCATCCAATCCCGGGATCCCGGGATTTTATTTTTGATAAAAATATTCTAAGACGCCGCTTCCATAATTTGTTAGCCAAAAATAATTTTAGGTAAATATGCATCCGAATGTAATATGTACCTACCAAATTTCATCGCGATCGGTTCAGCCGTTAGTCATAAAAACAGAAACAAACAGACGGAGAGATTTTATATATTAGTATGGATTTTGCTGAATTTTGTAACTTTTGAAACTATCATGGTTATGAACAATGTTTGTACGTACCGTCCACATTATTCGTGGTGTCTCAAGAGCACGTTTGTCGTTCATTGTCTCTAAATACGTCCACATGCAAAACAAATCTCGATACAAATGTATCCTAGTGTGTATGAGGCTTATTTTTATCCAAAAAACTATAAAAGTTTAAGGGGGATTATAAGAAGTGTTTAAAAAAAGTTTTGTACCTTTTTCTATCGCTAATTCTATCTTGGTCTCATTTAATTCAATTAGTCGCCCTCCTGTATATATTTTTCTTTTGAAATTATGTTTGAATATCATAGATAATTCATTACGCATCAAAATTAATAAGTGATCGTGCGGCACGCAAGACTGCCAAGTTTCAATTACGATAAAATTTGGCACAATTTTTTTCTTTGTGTTGGTACAAAGGAATGCCAATGTCACGACTCTAAAAATTTATTGTGCTCTACTTTGTATTTTACTGATACAACTATAATAGTACGAGACCACAACACGTAGAGAGAGTTTTTAGAGGGCACCCAACTCCCCTAGTTTTATGTGGCGATCAGACTAACCTAGATATGGATGATATTTTTTAAACTTTCGCGATTACTGTACATAATTAGACAATCGACATAGACAATCGTTTATTTGCTAAATAGCACACAAATACATTTACAACAGTGAGACACAAGAGAGAAAGAAAGATGATTTAAAGTAATAATTTATTATTTGGGCAAAGGCCTCCCCCCTTCTAGACTTCGCGGTCCTGAGCTGATTGTAGCCAATCCGTTAGGAATTTATCCAGCTCGTCCCGCCATCTACGTTTCGGTCTGCCGCGTCGCCTTCTCGCTGTGTCAGGACGCCACTCGGTGGCTATCCTTGCCCACAGCTCACTTGGTATGCGACAGACATGCTCAGTCCAGTTCCACTTCAGCTGAGCGCCTTTGGTGGCTACGTCAACAATTTTGGTCTTTGAGCGCAGTTCAGTGTTCCGGACTCTGTCCGTTCGCTTGACACACAAGATTCTGCGTTCCATCGCACGCAATAATCATACTTTTAAACATGAGTTAGGTATGTTGTGTGGTATAGCAGCAAAAGGGCCTCGACTCAGCATTATGTCCACTGGACTAGCAGTGGACGCTGTTATTCTGCCGAGACAGCTTAAATAAGAATATTTTCGATATAGAGTTTTAACATAAACAATACTGTAATAATGTCCTGAAAAAAGGGCCTTTTAAAATTTATTAAAGGCTCGGTAATGCGCTGTCGATGTCTGAAAAAAAATTCAATATGTCACCCACCTCACCCTGTAAGATCCAGTTTAAATCAAATCAATGTATTTATTGTGAATATGGGTCAGTAACAGTTAGTGCTACAGTTCATATTAGTGATTTATATTGTGTTATGTCAATAATGATTATGTGATGTGTAACTTATAGAAAAATATTATAATGTCAAGTGAATTGTTCATAAAAATTAGATGAATAGATTACAAAAATGGTATTAAAATAAAAAATAAAATAAATAGATTTGAATTAAAATAATAATAAAGAAAAAGCAAAATACCCTAAAACTAGCAAGTAAAGGGGGCGTTTGCACCAGGCAACCCAGCTTTCTACCTATCTATCACCACTCTTGAAATGTTTTTGAATGTATATTTGCAATTCAAAAGTCGTAGTGGTGGTGGCAGATTGTTCCAACACTTGGTTGCAAGGTATTGAAAGCTGCCCCTAAACCTTCTTGAATTTGCTGTAGTGCAACAGGTTTCTCGTTAGTCTTGAGCTATACTTGCTCTGCGAACGGTCGAGTTTAGAATAGAGGTACTTTGGAAACCCAGACTTCATTACGCTGTGGACCTAGACAGCCTAACAGGTCTCTAGTTAAGTTTTGATAAAATTAGTGCATCACAGACTTTAGTACGAATTTCTTAAAAAAATCCTAACTTTATAGAGAAGTTTTAGCCTAAAGAAACAGGACTTGATGAAAAAAAAAGAAACAATGAAATAGTATAAACGTACAACAAAGAAGAACTTGGTAGGTAAGTCTAAATACTGTATGGTAACATGTATGGTTAACAGATGAGGTGGTGTCCCGGCCGATGGTGGCAGAAGGCGGGGAGCTGCCCGAAGGCGCCGCGGCCTCCGACGACGAGCCGCCGCCGCCGCCCGACGACCCGCACCGGGCGCTAGACCTTGATCTGGACCAGTAAGTTATTATTTTTTACCGTGTTTTCATTTAATGTCGTACATAACAAAACACATATTATAAGTCTCGCTTAGTGCGCACTTCCCACCACAATATTGAGCCAGTCTCATCCAGCTATAGCCCAGACTTAGATAGCTACTACAACTTTTTTTATATTTTTCAGACCTCTACGCGAAGAAGAAATCCTTGCCACCAGAATCAGCCAGTACCCTTCACCAGATGCCGTCTTACTGGAACAGCCGAAGGTATCCAAAAAGAAGTCCGGCAAAGTTACCGAGGAAAAATCCAAGAAGAAGAAACAAAAGAAATCCAAACAAAACCACGAAGTTGATTTAATATTACCGGAATTGGCTAAGGATCATTTATTAGCAGATGCGAAATCCAACGGCAAGAAACGGTCCAAGTCGAGCAAGAGTGGCGCGGCGCCCGAACACGCGAAGGTCACAAAGACTGATAAACATAAGAAATCTAAGAAAAGCACCGTTGACAAGGAATCCACTAAGAAAAAGGCGTCTAAAAATGGTAAGCTTCAATAATAAAAAGATTTTTTTTAATATGTTTCAGTAATATTTGCGTGCGCTGCCGTTTCTTGCTTCTTATCAGCCTCTCTAGAATTTTTCCTAACCGGGACAGAAACGGGGGGAAGTTTAAAGTATGAAGCGTTCCAAAATCAAATGAACAACCAGGTAGGCTATGTAGGTGGACCACTGGCAGGGAATGGAATAAACTATATACGACTTGCGCTGGATGCCAAGAGCTTTTGAAACATATTTTTTACTGAAGAATTTGGCGCCGCTTGAAATTGCCGCCCGGTGTAGGTGTGCTGGTTAGCCCCCTAACATTAATGATGTATTTCCTCCATTTCAGTATTTTAGTTATACTCGGCGCGGCGAACCTTGATCCCTATGACACTGACAGCTAATGTCACCATATAACATTGTAGTGGCGTCACCATTAAATTGGGATCATATTGGGGGCGTCTAAAAATGCCATTTATAAATTTTACGCAGCTTTATACCATTAGTAATGATATTTCGTTGATATTTTTAACAATTCTTAACATTTACAAGAAGTTATCTCAATCTGAATTTATGTTTACGTCCTGCAAAACTTACGTCGTGTGACGTTTATCGACTAGGGCGGCAAGTATCGATAAAAAAATGTCGGTAATGGAAACGAGTGCATAATTTTTTACTTTACTTACCTACTTAATCTATGCCAAAAATCTTAAATTAATACAACAACAACATAATGGACATTAAAAATGCACATTATAATATTTTTTAAAACATGTTTACCAACGTGGCTGAATGCAAGCCACGCCTTTGTCTAAAAAAAAAAAATTATCGACACGACCAAAGACACGACCCATCACTAACACGAACTGTCATAGGGATCAAGGTTCGCCGCGCCGAGTATAGTGTGCAATAAAGAGTATAATTATTATTATTATTTGCGAAATATGTAGATCGATCGGTCTGTCAAGTTTGTTGTGAACTTTACGCAAAGTTAATTATCGTTACATAGCCATAGCTCGGCTTTCACAACGATCCCTAAACGTATTTAGCGACCCAAAATGTATAAATTAGATGTATTCGTATGATTTGTCAACACCTTAGATCATGTTTAGACACTTGTCTCACCGCCGGCGCGTAAGCGATTAGCTATCAACTATTTCTCGCTGAAGAAACGAACAAAAGATATAGATTCCGTGTCAGTAAAAGAAACGCGTATATGAATAGTTGATCGCTGGCCGTTCACACTGCCGGCGAGAACTCGCTCTCCACTATTTTGTCGCAGCGACTACAACACTCGCTCATCGATACTCGCTCAGCGATACGCGCTCAGCGATGCTCGCTTGGCGGTCAGAACACACGCCGTGAGATGATGAGTATCGGCTGCCGCACTCGCTCACTCGCTGCACTAGCCCAGCGAGACAACTATAGGAACTACACACTCGCTTCTCGCTGCTCGCCAACTCGTTTCTAGCTCTACTCGCTTCTCGCTCAGCGCCGGCGGTGAGACAAGTGCCTTAGTCGCTAAATACGTTTAGGGATCGTAGTGCAAGCCGCGCTGAATGCTGTAAAACTCGTTGTCTATTAAATACGTGTTTTCTTGTCTGTTTCAGATAAACATGAGACAAAAATTGGATATGAAGAAGCGTTAGGTATTTCTACGCCCAGCAAGGAAGTCGTATAGTGTAAAAATACTTATTAAAAACTATAATAATAATTTCTTGTCTTGTCACGTTACTCATGCTATCTCAGTGCAATTGTTGATTTGAACAACTAAATTATATTTTATTATAAAGTCGTTATAATGCTTTAGTTACGTTATTTTCATTATCCAGAGTCAACCATGTCCATTAAATCTAACTAAAAATATATGTAATCATGTACAGATTTATTAAAAATGATTTATCACAATTTGAATTTTATAATTTATAACAATATTAGATTCCCCTGAATAAAAACAGCCAAAATGTAATTACAAAATCATTGATTATAAAAACTTGAAATTTATAAGAATCGAAAATATCGTGATGGCTGTTATGTCAAGATCTCCGCCTCCTGTAGTTGCCAGGACATGAGCCCTTACCGCCGCCTCCGCCATCGTCCTTCTTGTAAGATATCGCAACCTACAAACATAGTAATATTATAAATGCGAAAGTGAGTTTATTTGCGTTTATTACGTCGTAACAGCTGGACTGATTTCGATGAAATTTGTTATATAGGTACAACCCTGAATTGAAATATAATCGTTATCATCATATCAGCCATAGAACGTCTACTGCTGATCAGGCTTCATAGATTTCCAGAGCGACTGATCTTGTGCTGCCTGCACCCAACGGCTCCCAGCAACCTTTATCAGGTCGTCTTTCCATCTAGGGTTTTCCAGTGCGTGGTCTCCACTCAACCTTTCTTCCCCATCAGCCGTCAGTTCTTCGAGCTATGTGCCCCGTCCACTGCCACTTCAGCTCGCTAATCCTCTTAATCCTGTGGCCTTGGTTTGTCTACGGATCTCGATTCGATATCGTAGAGATACTCCAAGCACACACCTCAATACCACGCCGAGAGACCTTACACCTTTCTTATTGGCCCAAAGTGAGAGAGACCACGAGATGATAAAAAAGGTAAACAGATTACAATTGTAGTGTAATCTTACAACCTAATTGTTAGGAGGGTATACCAATAATTGGTAAAAGGAGACTGCACTACTGGACATTTACGTTTAGTCTTTTTCAAACAGCTAGTCACTTGTCAGTTTATTTTATTTTTATGACACGTTATTTTAGTAGTTTATCTTGTAAGTTTGCTTAATGTTTTCACAGCTAAATAGAAATATTCAACGAACTCAACTTTTGGTGTGACGTCACATGATTTATTTTACGTTCTATGGACCTGTCGTAAGTAACTAGCTATTTGAAAAAGACTAGTTGTTTAGCGAAATATAAATTGTATTTCCATACAAAAAGGTGCGTTTTTCCACTCCTAATATCAAACATGCCCGGCAATTTTTAGGGTTCCGTACCCAAAGGGTAAACCAGGACCCTATTACTAAGACTCCGCTGTCTGTCTGTCTCTGAACCGTGATAGTTAGACAGTTGACATTTGCACAGATGATGCATTTCTGTTGCCGCTATAACAACAAATACTAAAACAGAATAAAATAAATATTTAAGTGGGGATCCCATACAAGAGACATGATTTTTTTGCCGTTTTTATTGATAATAGTACTAAACCCTTCGTGCGCGAGTCCGCCTCGCACTTGGCCAGTTTTTATTTATTTATTGTTATTTACACACTAAACTAGGTATAAATGTAGTGCAGTCTCCTTTTCAGAATTGCTAATAAACTCGTGAATACGAGGCATGCCTTTTAAGTTCTGTCGTTTCCATATTTTCCGGCAATTTTGAATTTGGAACTGTTCTATATTCGAATGTGTTTACATTTTGAATCTCAAAACAGTTGAAAGTATTAGGATTAATGCTATTGTTTAGTCACAGTTTCGATTTGAATCTGTCAGGTCACGTACGAAAATGAATCTTTCTAAGGAAAATGTTCGTGCAATAATTTTCTACAACTTTAGAAGAGGCCTGACACGGCTTCAGTGTTTAGAAGAGCTAACATCTGTGTTCAGTGTTGTAGCCCCATGTCTGCGAACTGTCGAACGCTGGTATTTAGAATTCCAGCGTGGACATACTAGTGTTAGTGACAGATTTCGCGAAGGACGCCCAAAATCCGCCTTCACTGAAGATAACATCATTGCTGTGAGACAACTAATTCTCGAAGATCGTCATGTGACGTATCGAGAGATAGAGGCTCTATTAGGCATCTCAGGGACAACCATTCAGAAGATCTTGCATGAAGCGCTTGGTGTGAGAAAGCTAGTTTGCCGTTGGATACCGCATCTGCTTTCCGACGATCACAAGGCGGCCCGCGTCAGATGGTGTAAGAAAATTCTGCAAAGGTTCAACCGAGGGGAGTCAAATCACGTCTACGACATCATAAGTGGTGACGAATCTTGGATCTATGCCTACGATCCTGATACCAAACAACAATCTACAATCTGGGTCTTTCAAGACGAGCCAAAGCCGACTAAAGTTGTTCGTTCTCGAAGCACTTCAAAGAAGATGGTGGCCACGTTCGTTGGAAAAACCGGCCATGTTGCGACTATTGCACTTGAAGATCGTAGAACGGTTAACGCAGAGTGGTATACTACAGTTTGTTTACCACAAGTCATCGCCGAACTTCGAAAATCTAACTCAAAGCGACGCATCATCCTGCACCACGACAACGCAAGCTCACACAGCGCTCGTCAAACGATTGAATATTTGAAGCAGGAAAAAGTAGAAATTCTTGACCATCCTCCATACAGTCCTCACCTAAGCCCTAACGATTTCTTTACATTTCCTAAAATTAAGAAAAGTCTTCGTGGTCAAAGGTTCCAGTCCGGTGAAGAAGCAGTCGACGCTTTCAAGTCAGCCATTTTGAACACCCCCACTTTAGAGTGGAATAAATGTTATAATAACTGGTTTGAGCGAATGGAAAAGTGTATTAAGCTACGCGGTGAATACTTTGAAAAACAATAAAAAGTACTATAAGGTTCTAGATGTGTTTTTTTCTTCAAACGACAAAACTTAAAAGGCATGCCTCGTATATAAAACTAGATCTGTCAAGTGCGAGTGAGACGCGCGTCCGAGAGTACCGTCAGAAAACTTTCAAGGCCTACAAATCTTTTATTTAAAGACTTCCTGAAAATAGAGAGTACAGAAACCCTAAAAAGTCTTTTGTAGTGTAATTAACATATCAAAAAATAAAACATCGAGATCAAATAATATTTTGGTGTGAGAAACTCAGCTTTTTTGTATGCAGATGTGTTAATATAAGCGCAAAGGTTTTATAAATGAATACTAGTAATTATTTACTACCTTGGTGATAAGTCATATTTTCAATGGGTTTTATACTTTTAGAAAAACTGCAAATCAGATCTAAAATAATTTATTACAGCATGACTCTCGAAGAAGCCAAAAACAAAATACTCAATATTACAATCATGGTATATATTAATACCTAAGTTATTGTACTTTTTGCAAATGAAATAATCTACACATATTAAAACAAAATACATAAATGTACAAGTTAGCTATTTACAAAGAAACATGTTATGAATACATATATTACAAAATACTTTGATTATTGCATTGATACACGTATCGAGTCAGCCCGGAGGGCGCCCATGAAGAATTAGTTTTATAAAAATAAACACATAAAAATAGCAGTAAATATGGTAAGCAGTATACTAACAGTACGACACTAACAACAATACTTTTTAAATGAGCTGCATTTCCATGTATCGCTATGACATGTTAGTCTTTTTCAAATAGCTAGTCACCTGTGACACAGTTTATTTTTTTTTTTATTTTTGTGACACGTTTATTTTAGTAGTTTATCTTGTAAGTTTGCTTAATGTTTTCACTGCTAAATAAAAATATTCAACTTATTCACGGTGTGTCGTCACATGATGTAGTTACGTAATATTTTACGTTCTATGGACCTGTCATAAGTGACTAGCTATTTAAAAGACTGTAGTTTAGGAACCATAGAATGCAGCATCACAATATCTCGTCTAAAATATTTGAACTTATATCATAATCAACAACTACTATGGTCACTTAGTCTAAATGGTATTCAATAAATAGTAACATGATGTTAAACCTAAATCTCCCTACATTGATGTACATACAACCCGCAATAACAAATATTTTCCTGTACACATTTCTTGACACTCCCAAGAAGTATGAGGATAAATATTTCACAAAAATAGCGTATAAACAGCAACTGTATGAACTCTTATTAAATCACATTAAAGTTCACCGCTTTCTTATATAATTGTTAAGTGAATAACATTCCTATCTAATAGTGCTATACTGTTTTAAGAAGCCGATTACATCGAGATAATATAAAAAGTGTGCATTAAAGATGAATATAACAACGTGCTCAGTAAGTAGGTATAAATTCGAAAGTACATCCATTCGAAACACGATAACTGGTATAATCGATTACTGCAGGTAATGAGAATGATAGAATGAGCGACAAGAAATACTGTTTCTACTTTTCAATGAGGTATTTAGGGATGTCGAATTTAACCTCAACTCCTGCCTTCTTGGCGAGGGCGACGATCTCAGAGAGTTGTACGACGAGCGCCGCGGCCTCGTCGAGGTCATCCCTAGGAACGATCCGGAGTCCCGATTCCGCAATCAATTTTCTCGCTTCGTTGACTTTCGTGCCCTGTAAATTATCAACAATCAATATATCGATCACGTATTTTGAAGCTATTTAGCGACAGTGTGATCATACGTTATGTAATCAAAGATGGCCGTCTTTACAATCCTGAGAAACTTGACAATATCTAATCTAGATAAATTTCAATAGCATTATCATGGTCCAATGTTCTTATATTAACAAATCAACATTTTCACTGTTTATGGTTTGAAATGTTTGATCAAAATGTATTTTATATTCTTAACTAAATGTTGAACTCACCTGAAGACGGACAATAACGGGAATCTGAATGTTGAGGGTCTTGGCCGCATTGATGATGCCCTCGGCGATGACGTCACACCTCATGATACCTCCAAAGATGTTCACCATGATAGCAGACACTTTAGGATCGGATAAGATGATCTTGAAAGCTTCCTGCAATCAAATAACAAGATCATATGTAATAACAATGTATGTGATAAAATACTACCGTATGTATTATATGACAATTTATAATAAATGTACAGGGACCGCAGTAGCATGGTCGGCTGGGCCAGATGTCGCGATGAACTTGATGCATAAGAAAAAAAAAAAGAAAAGAAAATACATTTATTTGACACACACATAGGACAGACCATTCAGAACCATAACAAACATACCTACTTACATAAAGACTATAAATTATTAAAAAGAAAAGAAAAAAATATATATAAACACAGAAAAAAACACATGATAAAATTTTTGCAGCTAGGTATTACATAGGTAGGTACATACAATATGGTCTTCCGTGCTGTGTGGGCCAAACAGGTCCCATCTCAGCGTATTGCATATTCAGTATCCTGGCTAGCAAAATCCCAAGATTATAAAGAATTTAAAAAGGGTAAAAAGGGCATTTACCCTCTGCACTGTAGCAAGATCAGATAGGCTATTTAGATGAAACATCTTTTCAGATTACAATTTGTTGTAGTTATAAACATTGTAGTAAGGAGTGATAGCTTACCGACACAGCTTGAGCAGTGGCGCCGCCTCCGACGTCGAGGAAGTTTGCTGGGTCTCCTCCATACAGCTTGATGATGTCCATAGTAGCCATAGCCAGTCCAGCGCCGTTCACCATGCATCCAATGTTTCCTTAAAGTGATCATTAAGTCTACTTAAAATGTTTTTTAAATCCATTGCATAATGTTTTAACCACACATCGTTTTGGTTTTACATTCCTGATGCGCACAGCTAAGGTACGGAATACTTTTCCGTCGTCTGTTTTATCCTGAAGAATACAATCCGGGCCTAAGCTAAGTGTGAATGGGTTTCTTCTAGATCTTCGTGCTTGATCTTAGACCACATCATCGCCTATCAACAGGTGAGATTGCGGTTAAACGAAAATCTTAAACAGTTTATAAAAAAAATCTTGTTAAAGGCTTACTTAAAAGCTCTTGTGGAGATCTATTTTATAATATAAACAATTTAGAAATTATATTGGAAAAAAACTGGATACTTTGTTCCATCTTCTAATGTAGTACACATGATCTGAAGAGTACTTTGTCACAAACACCAAATATTATAAGCAAATTACCATCCAAAGCAATGTAATTCAAGTTGAATTTAGCCGCCTCAATTTCCTTGGGATCTTCTTGAGTGGTGTCTCTGTAGTCGAAAATCTCTTTCTGTCTGAACTCAGCATTGTCATCAAATCTAAATTTAGCATCCAGACAGAAAACTGCAAAATACAATACAAAATATTAGGGTATTTACAATGATAAAAAACTGATATTCTATGTAAAGATGGGTCAGGGTCATTATCAGCTTAGTAAACAACACAGAATATTAGCAATTTATTGTTTATACAAGCAGATAATAAGACATTAACTCAATTGGTCACTTAACAAGCAACTCCAAAGTTCATTCAATTGTATTGTAGGTAATTGATCAGTCTTATAATGTTTGTAGTTCAGACCAGCACAGGATCATGTGTCGAAGTACAATCTGGATAGTGTCGAAGTGGGTGAGGTGAGGCTGTGGATGATGAAAAATTTCCAACTCACATTGACCAGAAATTGCGTCCTCTGCATAAGGGTTGATTTCAATCAGAAGTGCATCTTTCTTTAAGAATAGGTCGTACATCTTCTTTATCATGTCAACGGCTTCAGCAGATCGTTCTTGTAAGCCAATCTATAAAAAGTCTTTCAAATATCATCAACTATAACACAAAAATACTATTTAGTTATTATTTCTCTGGGCTTTAGGCTATAGTAAAAGGACATGCAAGTAAGAATGTATAAAAAAACTGATTAAACACTATCTGAAGAAAGGCTCAATAAATAATTATCTAAACTTGACCTTTTCTCTCTCATCACTAGTTTCTTGCAATCAGCTCATGAGGGCATTGAGTTAAGAGTTTGGTATTTGTTAAATGCTTGTGAAGAGTGGAAAAAGCCCATTAGCTCTTTGATCTATAATGTATGCATTGAGCTAGGTATATGAGGTATTGTATAAAATATGAAATACATACTTTCTTCACAACTCTGCAGATTTGTTCATCAGACATGCCCTTTATGATATCGATAGGCTCATAAGTGATGGCTTCAGGGTTTTCAGCAGCTACATCCTCAATGTTGATACCTCCTTGAGAGGAAGCAATGATTACAGGACCCTGTAAGCAAAAGGTATCATAAGATTTTTAGGGCTTAAAGGAAATTTTAATAAGTCAATGGTGGCGATTCTGTTGTTTATGCTGACTAACTAAAATTGTGTAAAATACGAACGGTCTCATTTTGCTCACACTAAAGATCAAATTAGAATGAAATTTCTAAATTTAAGTATTTTTAAATAAGAAGGCGTGTTAGCGGGCTAGTTTCAGTCAACACCAATTTGATTGATCACTAAAACTAGCCCTCAAACATGCCATCTTAGCAAAAATAACTTAATTTTAGAAAAGTCACTTTAAATTTCACTCTAATTTGATCTTTAGAACAAAATAAGAACGTTCATATTTTACACAATTTTAGTTAGCGTAAACAACAGAATTGCCACCAATATCTAATGCTCTACATTTTTAGTATAATATTGTCTACTTACGTTGAAACTGCGTTCCATCATGATAGCAACATAGAACTCTCGGCGAGGGAACTTCCTCTCAGTGACCATGACCATGTTGCAGATACGACCTGCGGCCCCAGTCTGTTTTGTCACCAGCAGTTGTTTTAACATCTTGCTTGCAATTTCTCCCGCAACTTCAGGCCTAGAAATATATAGTTTTAATACCGGCATGGGTAGTCAATATGTGTTATATGCCCAGGTAAAAGTTATAATAATGTAATGTTAATATAATAATGGATCTAATAAAATTAGAAACTTACGTCTCAACCATTCGCACACCACCCTTCAGACCTGATTTAAAGGTTCCTTTACCCCTGCCTCCAGCAAGTACCTAAAATGGTGTAAACAACTTTTTTATAAAATATACATGGAAAGAATCGCATTGACTCGCAATGATTGAGTAAAACCATGACAGGATAATGAAATAAGGTGAACATTTCCCAAAGCACCATCTAGCTCCAAACTAAGCAAAGCTTGTACTGTAGGAACCAGATATAATACGTATATACTTTTGTGTAAATACTACGTATAATATAATACAGAGAAACAACCAGACCCAGAACACATATTTGTAGATTATGCAAACATTTGTTCCGCGGTGAGAATAAAACCCGTAACATCCTGTGGATCAGATCCACCCGCTGCACCATAGGTTGTCCGTGGCTCAGTGACTGTCTTTCCTGTTACCATAGAATCCTCAATATGTATAGAAATGAAGTAGTGGTTCACCAATATAAAAAACACAACCCATGTCTCAGAGTTGGCCATTAGCGTAAACAAACACAACTTATCCCACAACTACTATTTATGTAACAAATAAATTTATTTTACCTGGGCTTTCAGTACCATGTCTTTGGAGTTAAGGTCTGTGGCGAACTTAACCACTTCTTCCTTGCTTTTGGCCACATTGAACTTAGGCACCGGGATGCCACTGTCACGCAGTAAGGTGTAGCTGACATATTCATGGACGTTCAGGTGACGGACTTGCTGCTTGCTTGGGATATTACTGGACGCTGTGGCTGCCAACAGCTGTAGGGAGTAAAATAAATAAAAGAAACATAGTGGGGTAAAGAAATGTAAACAAAATCAAGTGACAGCTGGATCAATGCAGTTAATCGATAGACGTGTCGAACAATGTTTATTACCTACGTACGTGATAGAAACAGACAAAAAAATTGAGCTCGCTAGTAGAAGAATCGCGATTTTAGTTTGTAGAACTACAATACCACTACAGTATGACGTAAGGTCATAGAGCTGAAAACGACAAGGTCAGTATATAAATAATTTTGAAGTTTGCAATCAAGGCCCAATATTTTTGTGCGCTCGAATGATTTGAAAATTATAGACCGACAAATTTGATGATCTCTTTGCAAATACATACCTAGTTTTAGTTTAGGAAGGTACAAGTTTAGCTATCAATCTCCCGATTTCTATCTCGATAAAACCGGAATATTGTCAATTTACATAGTGAAAAATGGTGCATGAAAATGTTTTGAATATTACTAAACGTTTCAAATGGTAGAAGCAAATCTACGCACCTTATTTCCATTTTTTAGAATTAAATTTTCCGCAAGAGCAAGGGAGCGAGGCAGCATAGTCGCCATTTTTATTTTACGGACTGTCGGTCGATCTACAGATTAATAAGATGTACGTCGGTTAGTCATGGACTAAAAAAATGGCTAGATTTTGATTGTTTCACGAAACCATAGAGATCTCAACTCAATCGTTATACAGATAATCAAACTGTTCTTCTGAACACCCAAAACAAATTAATGAATTATGTGCTATTTTATGTGTTATTTTAGGGTTCGAAATTGAAGTGGTTTGGGTTCTGTATCTTCTTGATAACTAGAGAGGCTACAACCCATTGCTTGATAGATACTTGAATAGATTTATTGAATGCTTAGGACAGTCCATTTGATCATTTATTAAATTTAGCGAGCTAATACAACTTGCATGTGAACCTTTTGGAAAATAAATGAATTTGTATTTGTAATACGAAATTGGCTGGGTGTAAAGAAAGTAGCCTTAAGTTTTAAATAAAATTTTACATATATTTGCCTAAATAATAAAGTTTAACATTACAACAGAAATTACACATGAGTTTATATAGTTTTTACATTCTTGGTTTGATTATATTATATTATAAGCCTGTTGTGTCCCACTGCAGGGCAAAGGCCTCCCTTCCCTCTTTCCACTCGTCTCTGTTGATTGCAAGTAGGGGCCAATAGATTAGTTGAAAAAAAAAAGTGTAAATTAGTTTGATTACACTTTTTTTTTTTCTTCAACCCATACACCATTTCCAGTGAAATAATGTTTCTTTTCAAGTGCATAGAGTACTAAACTGAGTTTTTGTGAGTTATTTAACTGGTTCATGTCAATGTTTTCATAAAAATTTGTAACTTGGCTCTGTATTTGACAATTTTTAAACAATGTAAGTATTTCTTTTATTTTATTCCATGGATATAATAAAATAGGGCAGTTCTCATAAATATCCTCAGGTGTAAATTCACTAGATAATTTTTGGTGGACAAATTTAACATGCACTAAAGGTATGTTTATCCAGAATGGATGCCTTTTTATCGCATGACGTATTTCATTACTTTTGTATTTCTTTCCCAACACTTGAGATATACAGAAAATTAAATCTTTCCCTTTCCCAAGCCTATCTCCGGGTGCCTTTTCAAATGTTTCGTAATGAGACGAGCTGCCTGAAAGAATGTTTAAACTGAGGCATCTCTTGTTAGTACTGTACAATTTTTGTAGCCTCTTGATAGCCGTGTTATTATAATGAATCATTTTCAAAAATCTTGGATGGTGGTAGAATGTATTGAACTCTGGTATACTCTTAGCTTTCTCAAGTCTCTCCCTGACAGTTTTGCTGCTCAAAGTGTAAATGTCGAAACACCGTCTCTGTGCTTGGTCACTGATATTATATTCTTTAAGAATATTTCTGATTTCAACCAGGGTATCAAAATTTTTCATAGCAATTTTGGGATGCAATCTTATGACCTCTTTGATATCTATTCCACCAATATACCGAAATTTAAATATTATATTTTTTAGATTGTCAGGGTCTGCGTGAACTAAATACATGTTTGTCTTAATTTTAGTTAAGGGCATCATGATTTGTGACTGTAGTATTGTGAGGCTTTCGTTGATGACTCCAAGTGGTCGGTGTTTCACTGTTGGGTATGTTTCTATACCTCTGTAAAATTCTTCAAAAGTTAAATCCAATAGTAACTCCAAATAGCGCTGTATGATTCTAAGGCGTATTGTAAAGAGGCTTAATTCATTTACATCTTCCCAGATATAACTAGTTAGTGAGGTTGGCCACTGTGTCATATAGGTAGCCAATCTATTTTCTATGTTCACATTTGTTGGAATTAGTCCAGATTTCCTCAAATCACTGATTTTGTTTTGCTTTACTATTCTTAAGTAAGATTTTATGAAATCTGGGGATATGTTACTTACGCCACATTCAGTCAGCACTTGAAATCTATATTTTAATGTAACTGGTAATATACCAAATAGCTGAGGCTCTTCAATCAAAACTTCTTTTGCAAATCCTAGTTCATAAACTGTTTGTACTACTTTTCTTATTTGATCTTCTTCAAATTTTTTGATGACTGGATGTTTTATGATCAGGCGAAGGGCAACATTTTCAGAAATATTTAGATATTTACACAAATGGATCACGGTGTTTTCATCTTGGCGTAGATTCGAAAATGCATTTCTACAGTGAGGGCGCGGCCGCCAGTGATCCGCCAGTCTTAGTAAGCGGCATCTTTGAATATTCATAGTACTAAATTCCCTAGTACAAAACACTAAACCGAAAAGCAAGAAAGAAAATTATTTGTTTGTTTACATTTTTTGACTTTTATAACCTCAATCAAACTTCGTTCAAGCAAAGAAGGAAGGAAATGAGCCAATGAATGAATGACGTTCGTTAGGTTGGTTGGTTGGTTTGTCTATAAATTAAATCATGGTACATTTTCCTTGGTCTGTTTAGTGCAAATCGGATGAATTTGGTCCGGGCGTCTGCGTCTGATACTGATAAATTGTGGGAGGTCGATGTACCTTTGTCTATGCTACTCAGTTGACACTTGACTTGACAGTGACATCTGTGCCGTCACGACACAATTTGAGTTTTGATGTGAGACAGAACTTGATTGAGAAGAGAACGGTTGATTGATTTGATTTTGTCTACTTTTGGGCGTTGTATTTACTATTTTTAATTACTAAGTTCCTCGTATAAATTTCTGCCGGTTTACTATGGCGAAATCTAAAACAGGCTGGTTTGCCCTTGGATTCTTTGCCGTTGCTTTATTATTCACTATGATTTCATTTGTGAGTCCCTACTGGTTGGTAACTGATGGCAAACTGAAAGATCCAAAATTTGTAAGAATAGGTGGGTTAATTCACATTTTACAAGATCCTGGCGCCGGCAGCAATTCTCAAATAATGTAAACGTCTTTTTCTTGCAGGATTATGGCAAGTTTGTTTCAACAAATTCGAAGAAATTCATCATTGGTATGATACAGTTTTCACTGGCTGCTGGTGGATATTTGAAGAAGAGTATTACATTATACACGACATCTTACTACCTGGATTCTTTGTGGCCACACAGTTTTTCTTCACAATATCGATGTGCTGTGTTTTAGCGTCTATGTTCTTATCATTTGTTTACTTGAAGAAAGACAGAGATGATGACAAATATCTTACTTTGCTGGTCACACTGGGAACAGTTCTGGTTATTGGGGGTGAGTATTGTTTATTATGCACAATATGTACTCAAAATAAAAATCACTTTAAATTGGACTTACATACACAATCTAACCCTAAATAAAAGCTACCTATGACTTTTTCAGGATTTGCTGGCCTCATATCAGTCATAACATTTGGAGCAAGAGGTGATGGGCGTGACTGGATGCCGAATTGGGAACATAATGACCTAGGATGGGCTTATGCTCTTGGTGTAATAGGAGTGATTTTCCTATTTCCTGCTGGAATACTCTTTTTGGTTGAAGCTAGGGTGCACAAATACAAGAGACTGCATGAGATGCAGAGCCGTGATCCCTCCTCTTATACAATGCATGAGAGGAAAGTAGGGTATTCAGGAGGTCACACTGATATTTAAATTAGGACAATTTGACTTGAGTCATGTTTATTATTTACAAGCTTGTAAAACACTAATCCGTCCTCAGAGAATTGCAATTTATAATTTTATACACAAGCCTATGTCTTGCAGGTATTTTTGCCAAATCAACATTGTAAAAATTACCAGCAAAACATAAGCGAAAAAATTAAATTTACAAAAGCATGAAACCATTACAATAGGTATGAAAGTAATGTATTAGTTAAGGTGTTTTATTAGTATATTAATTAAAAATATAAAATCCGTCCACACAATTATATTATTAGAATAAGAATCTTATTATTTTTTGACATTGTTTACAAGTATTTATACACTCTTGTTTGTGCATTTTTAAATCTTACACCTATGTTCTGTTAGATTTAAGTTATACTTGATTATTAGATGTAAGTACATAAAACGTGTGACATGAACCTATGCATTTTTATACAATTAATTTTAATAAAAAATATATGTTACTAATGTTTAGTCTGTTTTAAATGTTACATACAACATACTCTGCTTCATTTATTGAAATCTTATCAGCACTCAGATCAAAAGGCACGGTGTTTTTACAGAGCAATGCATATTTGGCTGACTGGAAGCCAATATGCACATTTTGTGATTCCTTGTAATATGAGAGCATGCCACTAATAAACCCACTGGTGAAGCAGTCTCCAGCACCTGATACATTTTCCACATTTCCTATAGTTTTTACAGAATACAATCTTGCTAGCAGAGAACCATTTCTTGAATTCTTGATTGTAACAACGCCTTGGTCTCCAAGTGTAACAACAATAAAATCTACTGCTTTTGAGACAATCTTAGCCAACTTCAATACTTCATTTAAATCATTGGTTTTATCAATAGACATATTAGGCTCAATAAAATCAACCATAGCTCTTAGTTCATTTAAATTTGGAGAGCTGTAGGTTAAACTTCGATTGAATTGGAGTGGTTTTGCTGCCTTTCTTCTGTCTGTAGGCTCGAAGAAAACTGAAAAAAAAAAAGGTATTTAGGCATTGTTGTAGGTATCGGATCTAGATTATATTTATTTATATCCTTAAGAATTTGTTTTCTGTTTACATATTTGCTATAACAGGCTTTAGTCTCTAAAACTAAATCATATTTAGCTACTAAATACGTTTAGGCCTCGCATCGTTGCGCAAGTCGCCCTTAGTCTGTTTAAATATAATTAGCATCCTAGTAGTCTGTGCTAAATATGTTAAGTAAAGCCAAACAGTGTAGGTAGAGCCCGCGTGTCCCCAGCCCCACTCCACTTTCCGGAGTTTCCGGATGTAATCTGCCCCCCCCCACACCCCCCGCCCCACCAAGGATTTGTATTTTAAAATTTCTAGTGGCCCAACCATACTCCGCCCGCAGTTATATTTTTAAATCATTGGCATGTATCTTATATTAACGCCCAAAAGATGTTTTTTGTTAACATGCTTCAAAGTGTAAAAAAACAACTCGATGATGGAGTTTGAAAAACCTTTTCCTATCGAATACCGAACCAAATATTTCTATGAAATAAACAAAATTATATAATCCGTTGCCTAGAGGCCGTGTGTTCTAATAGTAGTGTGATACAGGTGAAAGGAATGAGATCAAGATTACGAAGATTATCCCCATCCATAATGTGGACTAGGACTACGCCCTTGCGTCCGTTCCGTCAAATCAAATCAAAAGAAATTGAGTCATTCATTCATTCATCAAACAGTTCATCCGTCCGTATCAGTGTTACTAGGTGTACAATTTAAATCGTATTCGTACGATTTTTTGGCCGTTTTACTAATGAACGATATCGTAACAACGAAATCATACATGATTGTATGATTTTTAAGATTTAGAAATCCGTACTTTAACGAACCAAAAACCAATAAACAAATGGTTTTTGCCCATCACTCTCATCAAGTTCTCAGCTCAGTCAATCTAATAAAAACAAAAGCCGCAACAAACTCAAACAAACAAAACAAACTGTTTTGGACTAAAAATGTTTTGTAAATCATCTATTGTAACACAAATATGAAACAATAAATATCTGTCTATCCATGGCTATGACTTAGTTCAAGCTCCTGTATGTGGCTACTATGACTAGGGAGTGTCACAATTTAGCCAATACCAATGTCATGATATTTTCATAAACTTATTAGGAGATAGTAAGTACACCAAGAATATGACCGGTAGATCATATACTACTAGTATGCTAACGCCTTATCCGGCTGATAGTGAAAACTAAATGGTATTATTACTGTCAAATAAAAAAGCATGTTAAACGTTTCGGGTGCTGTGAAAGTTATGAACCAGCATCCGAAACACTATTTTGATTAATAGTAAAATATTGTTTAAAGACGTTAGTTAATAACTAGTAACCTTACAAAGTTTAATATAACAAAAAAAAAAACGATTCTTGATACTCTTCTTCTGCCTAAGGAATACGGGTTTTTTTCCATAGTCGCGTACGATCGCTTAATAATAACACCTGGCACCACTGGTCCGAATTACCTAGTTTACCTACCTACTTGATTTTGTGTTGTCTTGTCTGTATTTGATTTCTTGCAAACAAGTGTGATTTGTTGGTATTTAAATGTATGTTCGTTTAGATTTACTTAATTTTCTAAACTGCTGCAAATAGTGCATTAAAAGAACCAGTGAATCCATTCAATTGATGTGAGAGATCTTAGTTTTGCGTGGTAAGTTTGTAGACGTCGTTATTTTTCATTTGCATTTCTTATAACTACAATGCCTACATCATTTTTAAAGTTTTGGATGAATAGTCACATCTTAGTTAATGATTTTATCGATATGTTTATTTATTCAGTTATCTACTCACCATTATTGTTAGTACGTTGTGGAACACACCTTGGTGCCTCATGACTTAATGTACTAGCTAAGTACCAAGTTCGATTGGTTTCTCTTTACACACCCGAGTCTTGCAATATCTAGGTACATAATTATGGTGAATCATAGTTTGGTCAAAACACAATCTTCAGCAGCACCACAATTACTTAGTAACTGTATTGGCTAAACAATAAAATAAATTCATGAATTATGTACCTACACCTACCAATATTAACTTTTATCATCACTATTATAATGACTTAGTAGATACATTATTTATTTATTTTAGTGCCAGTGATACTTGCAGTTATTTTAAATACTTCTAGTTATCCCTGGTTATTTTATTTTTTGGGAAGCACTATAACTGCAGCTTGTTACAAAATAATGCATGACAATAATCATTGGTCTGCAGCGTAACTTTGAAAAATGAATCTGCCTGTGACCAGGTAGGTATCTCTAAATCTGAATTGATGTATCTGTATTTTGAAATAAATATGTTGAAAATCAGATATGGCATAATATACATACCTGAATAGCTTCAATAAGATAATACCTAATAATAAGCTTCATTCATTATATATTAGGTCTTTACCTATGAAATTGCCTATTTGTATGGAATAAGTGAAAGTACTTATTTTTTTAACTTTTTTATTTCTGTTATTCAAAGTAATCACCCATGCAATCGACGCATCTTTGCCAACGCATTGGCAGTTTATTAATGCCCTTGTAAAAATCAGCTGGATGGGAGGCAACAAACTCTTCAAAGGCATTTTGTACTGCCTCTCGGGTATTGAATTTTTTACCCACTAAAAAGTTGTCTAAATTTTGGAAAAAGTAATAGTTGGTAGGTGCAAGGTCTGGTGAGTGGCGGATGAGGGAGAGCTTCCAACCCCAGCTCTTGCAGCTTGGAGACTGTCTGTTGTGCAGTATGGGGTCACGCGTTGTCGTGAAGGAGCAGTGGGGACGATCGATTGACCAAAGCTGGTTGCAGATGTGCTAGCTTCGCCATCATTGTCTCCAGTTCTTCACAGTACACATCTGCAGTAATGCTCATGCCGTTTTGTAAAAAGCTGTGGTGAATCACACCCGCACTAGACCACCAAACAGTGACCATCACCTTTTTAGAGGTCATTTTTGGTTTAGGGCATTGCTTTGGTGCTGAACCAGGATCTAACCAACTTGCTGAGCGCTTTCGATTGTCGAACAGAATCCATTTTTCATCGCACGTAACAATTTGGTTCAAAATTCCTTCATTTCTTTGCCTATTGAGCAGCGCGAGGCAGGTCTCGACGCGTACGTTGCGCTAGCGATCGTTAAGTTCGTTGGGCACCCGTCTATCAAGTTTTTTTACCTTGCCTATTTGTCGCAAATAGATCAAAATTGTTTTGATGCTAACATCAAAAGCTGCTGCTAGCTCAGCTGTAGATTGAGTTTCGTCAGCTTCCACAATCGCCTTTAATTCATCATTGTTGACCAAAGTCTGCGGACGGCCACAAGCTTCATTTTTCAAGACAAAATTTCCAGAACGGAACCGGGAAAACCAATAACAGGTTGTGCGTTCGTTTGTACAGTTCTCTCCGTAAACGTTTTTGATGTTACGTGCCGTTTGTGTCGCGTTGGTGCCACGGCGGAACTCATATTCCATAATTACACGAATTTTTAAAGTATCCATTATGACGAAAAATGTTCAAATGTAATGAAAATACAACGCTAATCAATAAACAAAAGACTGAGTTTGTAAAAAGAATGTCATGTTTTTAAAACAAAATTAATTTGAATTTAGAATACAAAGCCATTCCAAACTTTTTTCTTTTTGAAATGACCAGTACTGAAGAACGGCAATTTCATAGATAAAGACCTACTATTCATTCATATACTGCATACTCAAATTGCTCAATGTAAAATTATTGACAGTGTTTTGTCTATATATCAAAATGGAGTTTGACTTCTGAAGGAGGTAAAACAAGCGACAGCTTTTCTAGATTATTCTATAATGATAATGATGATGAATGCTTCCTGCGACCATTATGTCTGCTCGAGTTAATTTCAGTGTATATTTTTTGCGAGGAATAAAATACGTTTTACTTTACAAAAAGCAATTTTGGCAACTACCACAGTGTGGTGTGATTTATAAAGATTGTATTCAGTAACAGTCTTATATAATCTAACCATAATTAACAGAAACTCAAAGTTTAAAGTACCTACTATTCAGGTTAAATTTAATTGTTGGTGTTGAGGCTCTATGATAACTAATAAAACTGTAGGAAAATATTCTAAGGACCTCAAGTTTTATCAGTAATTAATTAAAAAGCACAGTATTTTTATAATTAATTTTATTCTAACCCTGTTAATGTCAACCATTATTATTTTATTTTTTATATTATCCATTGCTTGCCATACATATCTTTTTCTTAGTCGTAGCACTCTTGGCAGAGTGGTCGTGGTCGTCATGTCAGGGTTGTGGCATGCTTAACATATCATATCATACATATCCCTTGCCATAATATACAATTCTGATTAAAAAATAAAATTAAGTTTCATAAATGCAGCTTTTTTCCAATTTCTAGGGCCTTTTCATAAACCAACAAAAAATGAAAAAGTAAAAAAATATATATGCATAAATGCAAAAAATCTATGTTTAAAATTTTTAAAACTCTTAAATAATGAGTGGAATACCTGTGACAGACTGATAGACATAAATGAAAGCGTGATCTTCTAAGGGTACGCTTTTTTCCTTTTGAAATTTAGAGGTAACTTTTACCTAGGTAACTACCTACTAACTACTAAAAATGTTATAATGGTATCTCTTTTTAGGAGGTAGAAACTGCAGTTAATCTGAATTTCAGACTTTTCCCAATGTACTGAGGATTACTGGTAGGTAACTAAATCTATTCCTTTCATCCAAATTGATGTACCTTCGCGCGCAGTTTCGCCCGTTTACCAAATGTTTCTCATATTCAGTCATCCTACTTGTACCTTTTTGTAAGTCAGTTACCTATTTGTAACTTCGTAGAGCGCAAATATCGCCTCTGCCTAGGTCTTATTAATGCATTATATAGATTCTTTGTTGAACGTCAGATCATGACTTGACTCATCGTTTTAAGTTATTATCTTAGGTTCCAAAATTAGTAATCACTCATAAAATACCCAATGTCCAAACTTTCCCACGGTACTTTAATGCATGTGAACATTTTGGCATTGTGTTTCTGGGTGAATGTTGTGTGGTTTACGCACACAACGAATACGATTCTGTTTGTGTTGCGAAACATTTCACATGGCTACTCCTTGGCTATTCATCTTAAGTATACAACCTTGTGGTAGCTTGGTGTTAACCATCATACCCTTCTACAGATTTGTTTTATTACTCGCTAGCTGTATTAGGTATCTATGTACGAATATTGTCTTTGTCTTTGCTCTAATTAACGTTGAATGCTACGCATGTTAAGTGATTCGTCCCTTTTGGCTGCGATCGCAACTGAGTTTGTAAACCTATTTTTTTATGGTTCTTTTCTGACGTCTCGTATAAACGATTGTTTTTTCAGAGACAATGAAGAATAGAAGCTTAGCCGGTAATTGTGGCATTGGGGTATTTGTCATTGCCCTTGTTACTGTGGCATTGGCATTCGGCACGCCTAGCTGGTTGGTCAGCGACTCAAGAATACGTGGAGCTAGACTTGA
The DNA here is from genome assembly GCA_963924445.1 of Philereme transversata. Taxonomy (NCBI): domain Eukaryota; kingdom Metazoa; phylum Arthropoda; class Insecta; order Lepidoptera; family Geometridae; genus Philereme; species Philereme transversata. Next base: position 12,944,104 of record OZ004350.1, on the reverse strand, counting down.
CAGGTATAATAACTACAATTAATGATTCATTCATGTGTATGCTTTGGTATTATTTCTTATAATGCTTGAAACTTTTAGATTAGGTTTATGGAGCCATTGCTTCAGATCGCTTCCGGATCCATTAGATCAATATCAGAGACGCTTCTTCGTGGGATGTCGTTGGGTATACGACCCCTTCACGACTGGATATGATAAGATTCGTGGATATCTATTACCTGGTCAGTAGTGTTTAAGATTTGTAATTACTAGAGTATTCATTCAACAGCATAAATATGATGATTTTTTTTCAGGTTTTATGATAGCGACTCAATTCTTCTTCACGTTGTGCCTTCTTGGTGTTCTGATATCGACAGTATTGGTACTAATATTCTTCCTTTGCTGTGGGCCAGATCAAAGTCGATATGGAACATTGATCAAAAGTATTGGATTTATTATGCTGGGTTCAGGTAATATTTTATTTGAAGTCAATGTTTGATTTAAGTATTTTAAAATGATTTTAATGAGGTGTATCTTTTGTTAACAGGGATATGTGGAGTTATTGCTGTAATAGTGTTCGCTTGTTTTGGAAACACAGATGGATGGATGCCAGATCATCCAAACAATTACTTAGGTAATTTGTTATACATTTAAATTATTTTTCTGGCATGTAGCTAGCAAGACTAGCGAGCTAAAGTGTTTTATTTTTATTTTAAGGTTGGTCCTTTGGCCTAGGAGTTGTTGGATCTGTCGCTTGCCTCGTGGCATCAGCTCTCTTCTTAACGGAAACAAACATTCAACTTAAAAAACGCAACAAACTAAAGGAATCTCAAGCTCGTTTCGAAATGGAATACGAGTCGAAAGCGTAAGAGAGCGCCTAACTTACAGGGTGTCCAGAGTTACAGTATTGTTTTTGATCCATGAATATGTGATTATTCATATTTCTTTACGCCAAACGTCACAATTTTAAGGATAAATATGATTATCCGTCTTCGCTAAACCACACTTAGGTAACAGTAGTTCAACTATTCCCCGATCGATTCTCAATAGGTTTTCTAAATTTATAGTTTCCAACGCTCATGATAAGGAATCCTTAAAAGATTGTCCCGTACACCTGTCCGTCCGTCCATCTCAGTAGTTCACATCACAACGACTTATTTGATACAATTATGAACCATCATTCATTATAGGCAGTGGCGGATTTACCAGCAGGCTGCAGCAGGCAAATTTGAGTGTCGTTTTATTTAATGATTTCTGTACCTACTGCGATTTTCTGATGTTTTGCAAAAAGAAGTCTACAAGCCACCTTTCCGATGAATTTCCCTCTTCCTTTTCATTGTACATCAAGCAACGATACCGAAAACTTCTATACTATATGGTGAAACACCCAGTTCGCGGCCCCCAACCAGTAGCATACCTACATTACCCGCCTTATCGTGCATGTTTAGCTCAGAAATATATCCAAAAACTATTTCTTGAGCTATTTTAACTGAATTGTTGGATTGAAGGGCGGCAAACATTTAACAGCCTATACTTGGGAAATGTGTAAATCCGCCGCTGATTATAGGTAACATTTTCACTTCTTTGTGATCTATTTTTATAAAGGATATGCTTATTTGTAGTCTGTTTACTTTCATGTTAGGTATTTAATCTTCTTTTGTTTATGGGTTTTTCCATCGATAATTTTTATATACTTACTACCTAATCAAATACATTAAGGTAAAGTTTTAGTATGTTTTTTTTAAATTTTTATCTTTGTAAGGCAGGCACATAATAGGTATAATACCTGTTCCACAAAACAACGAAGCAACTTCTTTTGTTTTTACGCATGTTTGAGTGCATGGTTAAAAATATCCGTAGTAATTAAGTTCGAAAGCTACCTTCTTGAACCATTTGTGCCTATTATTGTACTGTTAAAATAAGCACTGAAAATACTTTTAAGGTTATAGATGTGTATAATGTATTGAATAGGTGTGCCAGATCATTTTAATACTTTTTATTATATTTCTACCTCCACCGTGAACAGAGTTATATTAAGATAAGTGCACTTGTATATCTGTAACATGTAAGTAACTTAGCCAAATTAGTGGGGCTATTGTCTAATTTAGAAAACGAAATGTTAAAATCGTCATTAGATTTTCTTCGGTTTTCGTTATTGAACAAACGAAAATATTACATTATTAACAAACGAAGAATAGTAAAATTCGTACACCAAAAACCGAAGAAAAAAAAAATCGATCTTCGTTTTTTGACATGTCGTTTACGTCTTCAAAATTAGACATTATGGGGGCATATTATTTAACTGTACCTAGGAGTTAAGTACAGAGTTTCTGAATGGATTAACAGATACTGACTATTCATAAATTACTATCTCTTATTTTAGCTCAACGCAAATCACATCCCGTGCTATTATTTAAAGTATACCTATACAATTTAAACATAAATCTGGGATAAATGCATTTACACGTTTACATGGCACATATAATTTCTTGCACATGCAAGAAATTAATTAATCTATAAAGTGAATATTTATCTTAAGTACGAAATAATTTGATATTAAATTTTTCGCTTTAGATTAATGCACAAATAACTTAATTAAAGTCCATACATTTCCGTCCAAACTTCTGCAAAGTTTAGGTTTAAACATTTCCGTCCAAACTAATAATAGGTATAATTCCAATGTCTTGTATTCATTTTTTGAATTATTTTGTGTATTTACATTGTATTTTTTATTTTAACAAAGAATCTCTTAACTGCCGTCCATTAAGTTAGATCTTTTTTAATAAATGTACCTAATTTTTAAAGACTGTCTTTCTTTCTTTCCTTTCACTGTGACGGCGCACAGTGGGAAATAATGGAAATAATTCCAGCCACGCGTCATTGTATGAGGTAGGGTCACAATTTTTTGTTAATCTCTTTAAAATGTCATATATTTTAAGCTACAGATGCGGAAATCATGAAATTTATCACTGATTTTTAGTAATTCAGAAAAACATCATACGTCTAAGCTAATTTACAACCCTCAACCCAGGGTTAGGGGGTTGGTGGTTGGCTGCTTTAGCCTAAATGTAGTATAAAATTTAATTATTTGAAGAAAAATACCGAGCTAGCTCGCTGTACCCACGGTTAGGTGGGTTGAGGGTTGTAAATTAGCTTAGACGTATGATGTTTTTCTGAATTACTAAAAAAACAGTGATAAATTTCATAATTTCCGCACCTGTAGCTTAAAATATATGACATTTTAAAGAGATTAACAAAAAATTGTGACCCTACCTCATAAAATGACGCGTGGCTGGAATTGTTTCCATTATTTCCCACTGCGGCGCGCGGACCACGCCTTTACATAAAAACAAGTGGGTAGATAGATACATAGGTTAAGTGCCATTAATTAAAGGTACCTATTTAAAAAATATTCTTTACGCTCACGGAAGATTCTGCGTCTATAGGATTAGGGGTTACTTTGGGAAATAACCCTTTTGTTATGTTATGTCAGTTTTTTCAGTACAACACTTGACGATCCAACTCTTGAGTCACGAGATACATTAAAATTGTTGGCGACAACAAAAGCGTTTTATCGCTATTTCTGGCGGGACCGTAGTATGGAAGCTTTAAAAACGTACCTATGTCCTGTTTATCCTGTTACAGTCTGAACCACGTACGACCCAGGATCATGACTATGGAGTCACGTCGTCAGTGGCATAAACAAAAAAAAGTGAGAGGCCGCCTATGCCCAGCAGGCAATGGGTTGACACGGGATGAAAAGGCTGAAAATGATGATGATAGCTTGCTACCTTCCTATTGCCTATAGATGGCGTGTTTCAAGCTTTCAATTTATTAAAGTTTTTTATAAAAATGTGTTGTCATCTGCGATGCGACGGTTCCGTTTTCATTCAAGTTCAGTCAGTTCGTTGTAGGGATGGAACATGTAAGTAGCATGTGAAAAATGTATTGGGTTGTCGTCTGCGCCGACGGTTCCGTTCATTCAAGTTCAGTCAGTTCGTTCAATCAAAGTTAGTCAGCCGTAGGGATGCACGTTTCACGAGTAGCACGTGAAAAATCATATCGTCGGCCTAATGATTTCACGGCCATGTTTTTAGAACTGCTAACAGATGGCGCTGCTCAGTCAAGCAGTAGGGATCGAACGTTTCACAAGTAGCATGTGAAAAATCATATGTCACATCTGTTATTTTAATTCGTATAACCTGTTAAAACTCCTTCAAATGAAATCACTTTCGGTATTCATCGTTATATCGGCCGTTGTCATTCGGGTCTGCTAAAAATCGCAATCGTTCGCATTTCTTCGGAATTCATCAGGCGTTTTCGTTGCCCGTGATTTTATAATGAAGTGGCATTATAATGAAAAATCATTGCCTGTGATTTTTCACATGTGAAAAAAAAATCATTTGATCATATGAAAATGATTTTAAATAGCAATACTTTCCATGCTTATCATGCACTTGTGTGTTCTGTATGTGTCCAAAAGAAAATGAATTGTCAATGCCAATTACCGTATCAATCAAAACTTAAATATGAACAAAATCATTTGAAATTGCTTACAAACGGAGGGTAGAGATGACTAAATCGTGCGTTGTATCCTGTTGCGAAAACAACGACAGACACCGTTTTCTTAAGGATGAGGATCGCAAAACAAAATGGAAAGGTACAAGCAATTAAACATATGGACGAACTAGGGTTTACCCCTATTTCGTCCATAATGAAATCTTCTATAATATGTTCAGCTTACTTTCGTGTAACTGATTTATCTTTGACGCCATCATATTGGAATAATTGATTACCGTAAGTTATTTTAGCGATATTTTACGTACTTATGTTGGTACCTATAAGTTAGTTGGTGTGGATTAGGTACCTATGCGCTTGTCATTTTTCCTCCTAAAAGTTCTCTTTTTAAAAAGATACTACCAGAAAAATATTGAAGAAAACTGTTTTACGAGTACCTTCAGTGTTCAGAATAAAGCTTCTCCAGAACAACCATCAAAATGTATTTAAGATACAGTGTATCGATTAGTCAGAGTTCATTAGGGTCTAAGAAATAATACAATCACAAAAGAACATCGATTGCCACACACAAGATGAAACAAAAACGAAGTGAGCATGTTCTCTAGAAATTTTGATGTTGTCTTTGCAGCTTTGACAGTTTGGCAAGCTTAGAAATATATTTTTTAGCGGAGCATGTCTCATGTGTTTGTTTAGACGACGCCATCTGCTACGATAGTTGGAACGACTTTTTTTTATTAATCGAAGCCCTTTGGGAAAATTTTACAAAACAACTAAAACTGATTATCTCACAAACTTTTTTATTATAAATACGAAAATAACTCTGTCCCTGTCTGTTTGTTATGTTTTCATGAATAAACGGCTGAACCAATCACATTTACTATTTTCCTTCGTATAACCTGCAAGTAATCAAAAACAGTAAGTGTGACATTACGGCACTATAATGAAAAATAATTGTCCATTATTTTTTCACATGTGGAATATCAGTGACACATAAAATCATGGTCATATGAAAATGATTTAAAAATAGCAATCATTTATACCTAGTCAGCCGTGAGTTGCTCTGAGATCGTCGAACGAACGAAAGTCGGATACTCTGAGAGTACAGTACGTTCAGCGTTATTTTGCCTCTGGCTGTCATGTTGGCTAATCTGAGCTCTGTGTTGCCGCTTAAGGCTTTGAAGATACCCAGTATGAAACTGCGAAATATTTTCGTAGTTAAATTTCTCAATTAAAGTAAGTTTGGATGTTAGAATGTAAGTTTGTAATCTTTAGAACTACTAAACCAATTTTGATGTGATTTGGTATGTGGGTTTCTTTTTATCCCATCATTCACAAGTACGGGATCAGCGGGTAAAACTGCAGGGCGCCGGCCCCGATAGTTAGGTAAAATAATTAGGATAGGTATTTGAATTAGTATTGTGTACCTCAAGTTTGCATTTATCTATAAACATAGGTAATAAACGACTAAATTAAAACAACATTTTTATAGGTTTTATTTATTTTGAATAAGAGTGATCTAAGCGGGTCGCTAGTGGTAGTGGTTCGTCACTGTCTGCTAATGAACGTGAATCGTCGGAACTGCTGCTGTCCGATTCTGTATCAGACTCGTCGTTTAATTCTATAATAAATTTATCGATTTCGGAGTCTATAATTCCATCTGTTTTAATAAACTGTTGTTCAATATGGCACACATGTTGACACTGCTTCTGCCAGTCTTCTGCACTGATTGATTGGAAAGCTTCTTCTGTTAATTGTAGTATCTTGTCTGCTTCCTGTCCAACATTTTTAGCAGCTACTCGCCTTTTCAACAGGCTCCACATAAATTCTATGGGATTAAGTTCGCAGTGGTATGGTGGTAGCCTAGCCACTTTGTGTCCATGCTCTTCAAGTAGTTGATCAGCTTCATATATTGGAGCTTCTTTATGCTCTTTTATTATTTCATATAATTGGGATTTCACCATAGTGGGAAGATAAGATAACCCCTTATTTGTGATCCAATTTTGCATATCAGTTTTGGTAGAGCTCATTGTTGGTGCCTTGTTCACCTTTACAGTGTGATAGGGCGCATTATCCATAACAATTAAACTGTTAGGCGGTAAATTGGGGATGAGTTTGTCTTTTAGCCATTTCATGAAATTCGTCCTGTTCATGTCATCATGGTAATCTCCTGATTTCGACTGCGATTTAAATATTAACTGTGCATTTGGTATAAACCCCATTTCGCCACCTGCATGAACGATGATCCAGCGTGCACCAACTGAATCGCTTTTTAAAACGCCTTGTTCATTTTCCATCTGCCAACATTTGTTGACAGAATATGAAGCGTGTATATAAGTTTCATCAAGATATACAATAGGTCGGCCTTCATTTCGATTTTGTCTTAAAATATTTAAGTATCTGTACCTCCAGGCTACAATGTCATATCGTTCCATTAAAAGTTTTCTTTTAGAGCCACGTTTTTTAAATCTAAATCCAATTTGCCGAATTATTTTCCATAGTGTGGTACGACCTCCATTGAAGTTAATTTCATTTTTTAATTCAGCCAAAAGCTTGCCCAAAGTAGGCACCTCCTTTCTGACTACGTACATTTGATGAATTTTAGTTCTGATTGCACATAGGTCAAAATCATCTAACTGAATTTTATTCGATTGGCAGCGTTTTTTCCTGGGAGTAGATATTTTCTTAGACGTGGATGCAGCAACCTCACACTCTTTGGTAATAGTGGTGACGGTTCTCTCAGAAACGCCTGAAATACACAACAACGTTACATTACTTACATGCATATGTAGGTACATTTTTTAAATTTATCTTTTTATTAAAAAATACATAATGTAACAAAGGTTTGTATTAAAGAAAAAAAATCGATCGGAACTTGCTTAGGTGAAACCGCAGGGCGCAGCTAGTATATACAATAACAATCAAATACTATGTTTTTATAACAAATATCTAATATCTGAATAATACATATGTATACATATGTATGTACGGAATGTATTATACAATTAAAACATCGTGCCTACATACAAACAATAATCTATTAGCAAAACAAATAACTTTCGATCCTTAAATAACGGGAAACTATGAATAGCAGGTAACACTAATTTACTTACCAGTCATGGCGGCTACACGTTGACGAACATGTTCAAATGGTATTATTGGTCCTCCATTAGCTTTTTCCCGTTCACAAAAATTACGAACTGAGGATACAATTTTTCTGCCACTACTTTGAATCTTTTTTGGCATGATTAACACGTTTAAAATTATTATTTTTTAAAGAAAAACGCATGGAACTTCACACTACGATAGTTGACTTCCTAGCAAAAATGGCGGGTAATGCCAACCTAACAGAAACAGCTGTCAGAGGCAAAATAACGCTGAACGCACTATAGATCGAACGTCGAACGAATGTCAATCAAGTATGCAGTAAATAATTAGTGTCAGTCAGACTGTCAGTTATTTACTAACGAACAACGAACGGAATTTCGAAGTGAAATTTAACTAATTGCTGATTTTCTAAGTGTGAAATTATTGCAAGAAAGAACCACGAAGAATAGAAAAACAGCATCATGGCTGCTGCCAATAACGAGTATCCAAAGGCTTCAAGTAAGTAAACAGGGCACAATTCTGGGCACGCCCATTGGTTTTCAAGCGGTTTATTTCTTAGCTTTTCATAATAATGTTAATTTCAGATTGAGCGTGGAAAGAGAGCAGCATATTATTTAACTTTCCCATTTACCTATTGCCAAATTAATGTTTGCAACATTAATAATCCTTTTCGAAAAATAACAGATTTATAGAAATAAAACTGTTTTAGTTACTTTGACTACATTTTTAGTCTTGCGGGGCGTTTTTTAACTATAATTATATTTTTTGGTAAACTAAGATATTAACGTATTCGTTTCTAATTTCAAATAACTGTAATTTCAGATGCCACATTGATAGGTGCCAGCATTACCTACTTGGCTGGTTTATTCCTGCTACTATCATTCGCCGGCCCTTATTGGATAGAGTCTTATCCAGAAATGTTTTCCTCATTCAAACGTATGGGCCTGTGGGAGTACTGCTTTGACCGGTTCCGTTTCCCGGCATATCAGTTTGACAAGTTGTTTGATGGGTGCCACTACATTTTTAGTAATGTAAGTTTGACCTAATTAAGGCGTCTTTACTCCAGTCCTGGATTAGCCTATCTCCCCCCCTCCGGCACGCAAGATAGGGGGTCCCACAGGGGAAGATTGTGTAGGGCATCAAGTTACCTTAATCCGGCACTGCTTTACACTTGCTCTATCTACTACATACCTACTATATTATTAATCTCACATTATCCTCGGAATAGTTACATTGTTGTGTTGTTTTGTCTCTTTCAGTCAGTTTCGAAAATACTTGGCAATGCCAAGGATAAAACATGAACAATTCCTAAGATAACGATAGTTTAATAGTAAAATGGTTAAATTGCATGGGATTAATCTTTCTACTATGGATTTCCACAATACAGGAGCCCAATTCTGCTAATTTATAAGAAAACAATTATGGAGCCATACCATTATTTAACGATTATAATTTTATTGTTATCCCTATCATAAGTTTCTAAATTCTTAATGATGTTGTCATAGTAACAGCAGTCATTGAATAAAGATGTGTTAGTAGAATACCAATAAGTACTTATAGTGACCATTTTGTGACAATACCATTGTCATAGTGAAGTGATCGGTTTAGTAGAATTGGGCCCCTGGGAAGGAGCAGGATGCTCAAGATTAGTTGGCCTGGAAATCTATGGGGGAGGCCTATGTTCAGCAGTGGAAGTCTTATAGCTGTTATGATGATGATGAAAACTGAATCCTAGTATGGAGGTCAAAGTTAGCCCACACCATTGTTAATTGATTATTAATTAGCTCGTTTACGCAATATTATAATAAGTTTAGGTTAAGTATACTAACACCAACCCTTGAAATTGTATATGACATTTGTAATTTTTCTAATAAAGTTATAAAGTTGTAGGTATAAAAAGGATATAAATGTTTTCAGGAGTATTACATGATCAGAGAGTGGTTGCTGCCGGGATGGCTGATGGCAGTCCAGTCGTTTGTGACCCTAGCTCTGATCCTCTCGTTCATGTCACAAGTGCTGCTGGCCTGTGTTGTAGTGCGCTGGCCTTTGAGGGTTGTGCTGCGGTATGAGTGGATCTTTGTGTCTTTCTCCTTTGGGATGGTAGCGACTGCTAGTAAGTATTATCACAAAACTTCAACTTATCTGATAAGTTGGATGTCACATTAACTTTAAGTATTCTTTACTCTTACTCAAAGTGTTTATGTAGTAAATAAATATGAGTTTTTGTTATAATATGTATTTTAGACTAAAGTATATATATCTTTATGAGCTGTAGAATAAGTTGATTACTATCCTGTTTTCTCAAACATGCTTATACATTTGAGCATTATTTTGACAACCTTCTTCAAGATAAATCGAAATTTCTGTACTGGCCAAATACATGCGAGCAGCGGCCGGCAAAAATTGTATGAAAATCCATATCTGTCGTGGTTTAGTGGCCAAATAAATTACATAGTAAACTCATATCTGCCGTGTAATTAATTTTAAAATGCAATGATCTTTTACTCCGAAACATGGTAACCAAGGAGGTAACTTATCAAAGATTTTATTTAAATTTCGAACTGGCTTGCAAACAGAAAGATGTTTATTGAAAAAAAAACCAAATGAACACTTTAACGCTGATTAAAATATTGTTATTAACACATTCGTCCATCAATGCCTCTTTAGCTGGCTGCTGCAGTAATCTACTATATTGCTGCCTGAATGATATGATTTATTTATGTACTAAAAAATCGATTTCTTGTGCCTAGAGAGTTACCTAATGTGATTCAAACTCGCATTTTACTAAAACTAAGTTGAGTTTTAGGTTTCCATACCTCAAAAAGAAAAAAGTAACCCTTTAGGCTCACTTCCTTGTCTGTCTGTTAAGACCCTTTTTCTCAGGAACATGGAGGTATCAAGTAAATTAATATAAAATACTTTGGTCCCTTGAAGCTGTAATAACATCAAGCTTCTAAGCCAAGGCAATAAAAAATACGACCATTTATGCCTCATATTTTGAGATAAATCAAAGGGTGTTTCCCGTTGACCTCGAATCATCAAATTTTAAAAGACGTCAAATTAATTGGTCCAGCAGTGGAACAAAGAGGGTTGTAGATGATAATAATAATAATAAATGTTACGCTAATTTGCTCTTTATAATGAACAAAATAAAAACTATAAATTTTAGTTAGTTAGTAAACAACAGAATCGCCACCAAGTAAGCTTTAATTAACATATCTGTGATTTTCAGCAGTAACATGATGTGCCATTTTCAGGTGTATTTCTGTTCCTGGCTGTGGCCATTTTCGGTGGAAACTGCTACCGTCGCGACTGGCTCCTGTATCCATCATTCAATGTGCTCTCATGGTCCTATGCCTTTGCTGTGGTTGCTTTTATCTTGTTTGGTAAGTTATTTTTAAGTCAATAAACAAGTTTGTACACGTTGTCGACCTCCGTAGCACAGTGGGCGGATAGACGGTTGAGATGCAGGTGGTTGCGGGTTCATTTCCACCGCGCAACAAATGTTTGCATTATCTACAAATATTTGTGTCAAGTCTGAGTGTTTTTCTATGTAAGTATTTTTTTATTTATTTACTAAAAAGAGTATATAGTCCGTCCGCCATCTGGTTCCATATTACAAGCTTTGCTCAGTTTAGAGCTAGATAGTGGTGCTTGAAATGTCCAGCATTATTAATTATTTATTTATTGGTTTTTATTTTATGTATGGATGGATACTACTTCATGACTGTACAAGTAGTTTTGGATGATAGTATCCCTATATTAGGGTTTCTTTTTGATAATGTCCTAATCACCATGAGTTTATTGGAACACCAATTTCGTAAAACGTATTTGAAAACTTATTTTTTGTTTCAGGTTTGGCGGCCATCTTGTTGTATCTTGAATCGTGCAAGCTGTATGAGCTTCGTTCTGAGGCCAAGAATCTAGTGGCTCAAATGCAACACAGCCAGCCGGAGCACGCCTTGCAACAATTCCGCGATCAGTTGCACCAACAGCGGCACGGCTGGTAGACAAGCCCATATATTTTGAGAAAAAAATCTCGTAAAACATGACCACGGGTGATATCTTTTACCCACAAACAGACCACTTTTCATCAAGCTTTGACTGCTTTCAGTCACTTGCAAGATTAGACATATTTTTTTAAGAGTACTAATATGGATTATGGTATTTTGAGACCTGGATTAGGAAATGAAGTAGTTTTTAAGATTTGTGAAAGTATTTTTCCAAATGATGCTATTGCATTCATTATTATATCATGTTGCAATGTTAATTTTAAGTTTTTTTTATTTGGTAACCAAATTTTTGTTGCATATCTTAACGTACACGTAAATTTACGTACGGACGTAAATTTAGGTCCAGTACTACGATTTAAGTTAGACGTCTCTGAAACGTTTGTGTTTCCGAATTAGCACTATTATGCAGCTAATGTCAGTCAGCGAGCTTCAAAGCGGGGTTCCAGTATTAATTTTTTGGGACACCCTGTATAATTAACTCATTTAACCCTAGAAAGATAACCTTATTTTACCATACACTAAAGATAACCTACGTCGTTTCGACGTGTGCATCTTTGGATAGTCCTAATTTCAACATTTTTGCATACCAAGGTTTATAACTGTGTTTATTTGTTTAATTTTATTAAGTATATACAGAATAAATGAAAAAAATATTGTTCGAATCATATATTTATTGAAAAATGTTTAATAAACTAAACGTGGTAATTCTTACCATAAGAAACTTAAACATTAGGTATTATCTCTACCAGTCTTATGTTTTGAGAAATAAACTTATAAAAAATAACGTTTTGTACTCTTAACAATATGAGGAACCCTAAATAATAACAATTTTTATCAATTTTGGCCTCAAAGGCAGTTAGGACAGGCGGTAGACTTGTGATCTCCACAAATGGGATTTTTGCAGTTGTTGCACATTGTCTTCGTCATCCTTCTAATTTTCGAAGGACAAAAGGCACAATATTTGCGTTTCTTTGGCTCAGGTGTTGCTTCTCCTTGTTCCAATGGTTCAGCAGGTGTTTTTGGTAGCAAGCTACGAATTTTTTCTCGAAGACACGTAGACAAAGTAGGCACTTCTTTCCTTGTCTCCATCCACGGAGTCATCAAGCTGTTACTCAACTTTTTCAAAAAATCTCTTCGTCCGAGCGGTTTTTCTTTTTTGGATAGGACATTATCACAATAAATAATATATGCATTTATAAACGCCATATTCATCATGCCATAAAACATAGCCATGGGCCATCTTTACCTCTGAGACTTTGACGCTGTGGTACGAGTACTGAATTCGGCACACTGGACGGAGGACTTTCAGATGTCAGGGGTTCAGGATGGGCTTCCTCAGTATTTAGCAATTGTGGAAGACTCACCTCAGCATCCTCGACGTCACTTTGTACTTCGTCGTGCAATAAGTTGTCTTCACATTCGCTGTCCGACCCCAAAGGCTCTTCGTCACTTAATTCCAGCAATAACCGAGAGATTTCACTGTCATTCGCTTGTTTATATGACGCCATAATGTTGTTTTATCATATCCTAAAATGAATTAAAATAATTATAAATACAAGTACACTTTTGACATAAATAAAGCCATAACATCCCACCCACACTCTAGTCCAAAAAGTTACACTAAAGATAACCATACGTCACTTCGACGTGTGGTAAGTAGATATTGACGAAAGTATTGCACTCACCTGATTGACACGCGCATCCTCGGCTAGCTCTACGCGTCAACTGAGATGGCACGAACAATGAGAGCAGTACCGCGAAACACAATCGAGAAATAATAATTTATCAAAGTCGGACACGTCGATTCGGCGTAGGTTATCTTTCTAGGGTTAATTCAGATTAAAATTCATAATTTCTTAATAACTAACACAAAATAAAATACATTTAACAAAACTTATTACACAACAAAATTACAAAAAAAAATTTATATCTAAAAAACTACAGCTAATCTAGGTATTTTTGTTTGGCAGTATATGTACCATGCAGCAATGATTCATATACTGGCAATCAAACCTACTTGCACACACGCATAGGATGCCGCTGGAGCTAGCCCGAACCCTGCGCAACAGAGATGTACATCTCTGTTGCGCAGGCTTTCGCATGACTGTGTAGAAACAGTCAACTCGCGCAGCGGCAAACATCCCCGAAGCGCTGCAGAATCTAGGCAGCCCCATCAGCACCCTAAACGCATTATTACATTGAATACGTAGCGTGTGATTCATCCACAGGCTGCTCGTGTAAAAGTTCGTACAGTAAGCTGGAAAAGAGTCAGTTTTACAATATATGTATCGGTTCCGATATATTCCATATTTAATCTTCTAACGTAAATCGTAGTACTATATCTATGACACTACAAGGTGTTTTTAAGAGTAGATGTGCCTTGTCCATGAATGATTTTACGCCACCTATTAATTATTTATTTCACATTATGCTACCTTATTTTGTGCACATTTTGTATCAAACTTAATTATGAATCAGGTACTTACTTTATTTAGTTTGTCGAATTTTTATCAAGTTTTTTGTATTGATTCTCTAATATCTCGAAAATTGTTCTTATTTTAATGTAAGTTTAGCATTAATATTAAGAAGTAACCTAAATTGTGTAGTAGCGATTATATGACACTAGTTGTAGGGTTTTATATTAAGTTAATTTTCTTCGAAATAACGTATTCCGTCCAAGGGGTTTTCAGATCCACTTAATTAATTATTTAACTAACTAATTAGCAGTTTCGTTACGGTTTCATAGATAAATGACGCTGTGTACTTATTTTACACATGTTTGTGCGCAAGTGATTTCCTGATGTTCCCATTTTCCCATCGAACGACCGCCGTTAGTCTACGAACTCCGACTAAACACTATTCCCTGATTGTATTGCATACAACTGCTTGTCATTTAAAACTATTTTACGATATTGAGTAAGTAACCATGTTAAATTTTGCTTTATTTTTGACTAGCAGACCCGCCCGCGGTTACGCACGCGTGTTTTGTCAATAAAAACATTTAAACTCCTGCGCAGTCGGGTGTAAATAATGTCATAATAATAAATAATGTCTCCGTCCCGGTTATAATCTACTGATATATCAAATTTCATCGAAATCGGTCCAGCCGTTTAGTTTCTTTCGACATTATAATATAACTAACAAACAATCGAGCAACTTTCGCATTTTTATTATTAGTATGGATATCTATTATATCTATGCTAAAAATCCTACGTATTAAAATATGTTTTCTAGTGTATGTCCGAAAAGGGCCAATCTATTTTTGTGTCTGGGTGTTTTTCTATATATTATAAGTATGTATTTACAAAAAAAAAGAAAAAAGTATATAAGTATTGTATCAGTTATCTGGTTCCCATAGTAGAAGCTCTACTTAGTTTGGGGCTAGATAGCGCTGTGTGAAATGTCCAGCAATATTATTTATTTATTTATTTAAGTACCTACTAATTTAAATTTTTAACCTGTACACAGTTTTTACGTTAAATACTTCTATATCTTTAAAATAACTCAAAACAAATACGCTGTTTAGCAACACGGAAAGCTTTGGAAACCCCTCATTATGCATTGCCATTTAAAATTAACTCATGTAAGCACTGTACTGAATAAACTGATCTTTATTTTAGTAAATTGATTTTATTATTTCATTTATATTTGAATAGTTGAATTTGGAATTAGATATTTTGTAAGAGATTATTTGGGTATGCAATATTCGTCTGCCTTTTTTAGGTAGGATAACCTATAGACATACTTTATCTATGGTAACAGTCGTTCTGTTCACAGGGTACCTACTTTGTGAACAGAATTTTTTATGAGATACTAAAATATATTTCGTAGCAATCAATAAGACTCTGGTATGGTGGCACGGTTAAATTCCCCGAAGATATAAGTTAAAAAAGGTGGCACTCCAGGAGTGCCGACAGAAGTGAAAACTTGGACAATTACGAGATATTTATATACAGAGGTAACGGTAACGGTAACAGTATCACGAGTTCAATGGTTTTTTCCCCATCTCAAAAAATACCCAACGCGCCTAAATAAGTTTTCACTACTTATATACAGAGGAGTCGGTAGCGGTAACAGTGTCGCGAGTTCAATGGTTTTTTCCCATCTGAAAAAATGACCAACGCGCCTAAAGAAGTTTTCACTTCAAAAAACTTAAGGCCCTGGTGGTCTAGTCTTCTTGGGGTTTTGCATTATTTATTGGAGGAAACATTGCTGGTTTTTCGTAATATTTTAAGCTTTTATGCTACTGTATTAGAGTACTGTTTCCCAAATAAATAAAAAAAGCTAAACTCACATGTCATACAAGCTAACCCTCCCCGGTTTCGCACGGATTTTTATAAAAATAAAATATAGGGTTAGTGTAGCTTTCTATCAGTGAAATAATATTTATAATCGGTTCAGTAGTTTCTGAGATCACAAACTACCTCTATTAAGAGTATAGATTATGCAGCAGATCATATTATGTACCTCTTAGTATTCGTAAAGCGGCCAATATTTTAATTCATTGAAAGCAAAACATTTCCTGAACCATTTCGAAAACTTTTGATAGGACTTTGTTTAAAAACATCCAAAGTGGCTACTAAAGATCTCCAAAACCTTGCATCAAAAAAAAAAACGAGTTAAAGATTTCGCTATTTTTTCCAATATTTTAGAAGTTCGTTTCTCAACTATTTAGTAGCTTATGCGGTTAAATAATAGTTCCCAAGTTGATGGGCATTACTCGTATTGTAAGGAGATTAGTAGCGTAAGAATCGATTTATATCATTCGATAGGTGTGATGGCGTGGCAAGGGCACTTACCCGGCTTCCGTATACGATGGCACACTTGTAGCACGTGCTCCATCGTCGGCTCAGGCAGGTTCCCGTCGATTACTACTAGCGGAGCTTGTTCTAGAACCCGCATGTGTCTGTTTATCTATACACACAAACGTGTTTTTATTATTGTCTATAATCTTGTAATTAATTTTATACTAGTTGGTGATGGAACAAGCAACAAGCACTAACAGCCCACCTAATCTTAAGTGGTAACCATCGCCTATAGAAAAGTATTACCTCGTAGGTCACGCACCTTCGAAACGTGCCCTACGATGCACTGCCTTGCGTTCATCAACTTGGCACACTGGTGTAAAGCCTCATGTGCCTGTAATTCACCGGAAACCATGCCGTTCATACCGAAACAGCAATGCTGCTTAGAGGCAGAAATATGTATGGTGGTAGTACTTCCCCGGGCGAGCACTTTCACAAGGAACTCATGTATCTTCAATTCATGTTAATAATGCTAAACGATACCTTATTAGGACAAAAGTTTGTAGGTGCCGAAAGTGCCCGCAACAATCTAACAAATGCACAATGACTATATCTACGTACTTATACTTATACACGTATCTATGTACATGCCATACGTATAAGTCTAAGTGCTTATTTCACCACCTCTGAGTAACGCTATCTAACGGATAAAAAATATATACGTCTTTTGTTTTCACATGGAAACAGATAAGGGTGAATGATTTTTACCCGTCAGTTGAAGTTACTCGGAGGCCGGAAAAGAGGCCCTAATCGAAAAAGCTGATAAAAACATTATCTACCCTCCAGCGTAGTTGTGTAAAATTTAGAGACGAAACATCCAATTTTTTTAAAGATATTACAACTTCATAGGTCACCCACCATATCTACTAACTCTGCCAAGCTATGTTTCATAAAATTGGTATCGAAATAAATTTATATAAAGGTGAGATGACACTTTATCTTTATGCACGTATTACCTTAAGGAATACGTACCTCGAACCTAATCTGATAAATATTTAGGTACTTACCATGTCGATAGTGATGTCATTATGTACGGCCATATCACCGAGTCCCAAGAGACATTCTCCCTTCGGGTCTAACACAGCCGCGTATGTTGCCGTACGTGCATTTTTAACAATGCATCCTGAAAGTTTGATTATACACACTGCGTCACATGAATAGGACCAGCATGTTTTCTTTTGTTATCTCAAATATGAGACAAAATAAATATATAGTAATGGTACGTATAAACATCTTTAGGCATGTGAAGTTTAGCTAGAAACAATTGAACTTTTTAAGCGCCCAGTGTGACCGCGAATGATGCTTAGGTAGGTAACGTGACGCGTCATTTGAATACGACCAATGACTTCCCCCCCCCCCCCCCCCTGCGCGGCTCAGTTGTAAAACAAAAACGGCACAGTGCATACGTATTATGCATAATTAAGTGAACAACATCAAGTCGTGACGATATAATAATTTTTTTAATTAATATGGGTCGGAAAACGTGTTTGACACTCAAGGAAATAGGAAAAATAAAAATTCTTTGTGAAGAGGGCTATTCTTTAAGAAAAATTGCAAAAAGAATAGGGCGTTCACACGAGGTAATAAGTAATTTTCTTGACGATCGTGAAAATTATGGTAAGAAATTCAAAGGCCGAACCAAATTCGCGACAACTGAAAGAGAGCGCCGAGCAATATTACGCAAAGCATCGAATTCTACGCTAACAGCTAGACAAATAGCCCATAATGTTGGAACTAAAGCATCTGTGAGGACTGTTCAAAGGGTTATACGCAATTGTCCACATTTAAAACGCTTGAAAATGAAGAGAAAACCATGTATAAAAGAGCATCACTGTACGGAACGTCTTCAGTTAGCTCGAAACAAAATGCAGTGGACTAAAGAGTGGTATAAAGTCATATTTAGTGATGAAAAAAGATTTAATTTGGATGGCCCTGACGGGTATTCTTACTATTTTCATGATTTACGAAAAAATGAAATAATTTTATCGCGTCGGCGAAATGATGCAGGCTCAGTAATGGTCTGGGGTGCAATATCATACAACGGGCCGATTGATTTAGTAGTTATACAAGGTAGACAAAATTCTAGAAGCTAACAAAATAATATCGATGTTCTCGACTGGCCATCACTCTCCCCCGACCTAAATATAATAGAAAATGTATGGGGGTGGTTGTCACGTGAACTTTATAAGAACGGCAAACAATATAACAGTAAGCAAGAACTCGAAAAGGGTATAAAGAAGTGTTGGAGCAAACTGCCGATTAAATACATAAGAAGTCTTTATGGTTCAATGCCGTCTCGGATTTTTGATTTAATTCAAAAAAAGGGAAAAGCCTTAATTATTAGTCAATGTTTTTTTAAATAAATATTATTTAATAGCAAAATTTTTTGTGTTTTATTTAATGGTCGTATTCAAGTGACGCGTCATAATTACCTACCGGCATTGTTACAAAGACTCGCTGAGTCTTAAGAAGTTCAATTGTTTCTAGCTAAACTTCACGTGCCTAAAAATGTTTATACGTACCATTATTATATATTTATTTTGTCTTATATCTTAGATAGCAAAGGAAATTATGCTGGTCCTATTCATGTGACGCGGTGTGTACAAGTAACTTTGTAACAAAAATATAATGGACTTCAGATAACAGAAAAAACCAAACTACTGAACTGATTTTGATGAAATTTCTATGTGACCAATCTGAATGTCTCCCTACGAAAAATATATAAAACATCCCTAAAAAATTTGAGGGTTGCCCTCAATTTTTTTGGAATCCTATCATCAGATCCTGACTTGGTGCCAATGGGACCACCTGGGAAGTATACCCTTTTAAACAAAAAAGAATTTCTCGAATTGATTTGTGTGTGAAGTCTTCGAGTAATCGCGTAACATACATACAAAAAAAAACATACAGTCGAATTGAGAAACTCCTCCTTTTTTTGAAGTCGGTTTAAAATAGATAGATTACTCTTTATTGAATTACCACACAAACAGTAATAAAACAAAAATGTAGCTAGAATAAAAAAATTGAAAAATAAAAAAAGACTTATTTTCGAAATTGTGTTAATTGTGGGTACACCTTAAAAAAGAAATATTAATAAAGACTATACAAAGAATAGGTACTCGTACTGGCACAGAAAATTTATATACTACGTACAAATACTGTTTCAGAAGTAAAGCCAGTACAGGTCCCAGAACTAATATGTAATGCCGAGGGGTAGGGGGGCGATTGTCGATACTTACGAGAATTACAAATGTTCTACGATTTTTGTGGATTCGATGATTTTCATTAAAAATAACTTCAACATAATGAATAAAAAAAATTAAGAATATTCATAACCATGGTAGTTGGAAACGAAGAATTCTAAAAATCAGCAGATTTCGGTTAAAATTCAGTTTATCAGCTGTTTTAGATAAACTTGTATAAGGTAAGTTCTAGGGAAGGCGCATAGTCTAAAAACTGATTTAAAGTCAAACTAAAAAGTTCAAGAAAAAAATAAAATGTTTAAATTATTATTATTTCCTATGAAAACTTGTTATTTTCATGGTCGGAAACCCCGTTCAGGCTTAAAATACTAGGTTTGAAACACCCTGTGTATAATGCCTGTGCGATGTTCCATGGTAGGTATTCGAAGTTCCTGATACCCACGAATCAATGCACGACAAATTGATCTCAGGCAGAACCATGTAGAACTATGTATTGTGTGTCATTTATTTGGTTATTATAGATATGCAATTCACCTTGACATGTTGTATTGTGGTTGTTGTAGGAGACGACCTCCGTGGTGCAGTGGGCGAATAGCCGGCTGAGATGCAGGAGGTAGCGGGTTCGATCCCCGCCGCGGAACAAATGTTTGCATGATCTATAGATATTTGTTCCGGGTCTGGTTGTTTCTCTATATATTATATGTATGTATTTACAAAAAAAAAATGTATGTAAGTATTCTATCAGTTATCTGGTTCCCATAGTACAAGCTCTGCTTAGTTTGGGGCTAGATAGCGTTGTGTGAAATGTCCAGCAATATTTATATTTATTTATTGTTCCTACAAGCAAACGCTTTTGCATGAACGCTCTCATCCATCGTCATTATGTTTGAGTTGACAGTGCGACGAGACGCACCACGCGACGTTCGACGTGAAGTAAAAACAGAAGCGGTTTCATGACGCATGTTCCCACCACTGCGCAGCACGCCCCACGGAATGCTTTTCCACTTAAGTGCTCTACACACCAATACCTACCATCTAGAAATAGTCCAGGAGCAATATCTGCCAGGTACTGTCCATCTGCATCGTCTCCGACGGCAGTGAGTAGTCTCGTCCGGCCTTCTCGGAGTCTCCACAACGCCTCTGCAATGTTTCGTCCGACGCCACCACCGCACTGGTCGGTTTTACATGGGTGGGTGCTACCGTCCAGCTGAAACAAATTACATTAAATATTTTTCAAACAATTTTGTGAGTTGCTGATGATATAGGGATGGTTCTAAAGAGCCCTTTGTCGGGGAGTGGGGCGAGATAGATTCATCATCATCATCATCTCAGACCGTCTGCATCCACTGTTGGGTAAGCTTAAAAGCTTTCTTTTCTTAAAAAATACGGCAGTTAAAGTAGCATTTTTTAACCCTCGCAATAAATTAAAACCTATAGGGAATCATGAAGCAAAATCTCACAGTACAAGTAAAGGAAAAATCCAAAAATGGTTAATGTAATTAGCATTAAAAAAAATACGGAACCCTCGGTGCGCGAGTCAGACTCGCACTTGTACGTTTTTTCATATATACATTGACGACCTAGCGGTCAACACTTGTAGTAGGTTGATAGAAAGCAAGAACCAGTTATCAGGAAGATAACATAGATATTTTTCGTAGACCTCTACGCCGTAGCACTCGTAGCATTCGTAGCAAACTATTTAAAAGAGTCGATTTGTTTGAATTAACTTTTTAGATTCATATTGTACTCGTAGTAGAGATCATTAAGAAATTTTAATTTCTTGTAGACCCCTACGCCGCGTGCCGTAGTGACCATAGCGCTCATAGGTAACATAAAACTCAAACAACCGAAATCCTCCACTGCTACGTACTCACTGCTGAGGATGGGTGGGTTCTGTAAATATTGGACTCGAAATTCCCACTGACCGTTCTATGCCGTACCAATGAGGTGTTTACACCAAGCAACAAAAGCATCTGCACAAAAACAACAATCATTTACCACAACAAAGTTCCAATTAACCTTTTCAGGAAGTATATATTAGTCCTCCACATCGGTTTTGATGACAGCGACCCCAGCTAATCAAAAAACACTAACTTAAAATTATTAAAGTGACGATAAACAGAATTAACCATAAACTAGGAAATTATTTACATTTTTATAAAACTAATTAAATATACAAACATTATTAACTAACCAGAAACTATTTACATATTTTTAGCGTGAGCCCTAAGAATACTGGCAAGACCGAACTTAGCTTTAAAAATTCTAATGCACGAATGACAATATAGTTGGCCTGCATCATTATACGTGTAGGTATAGGAAGGCTTAGGTCCTTCTTTACGTAACTGGCGCTTTACATCGATTGTGTTGTGCGGTTTTATTCAAACGTTTTGATGTTATTCTATATATTATAAGTATGTATTTACAAAAAAAAAAGTATATAAGTATTCTATCAGTTATCTGGTTCCCATAGTACAAGCTCTGCTTATTTTGGGGCTAGATAGCGCTGTGTGAAATGTCCAGCGATATTTATTTATTTTTATTATAAATAATAGAGCGCTAAGATGACCTGTATGAAGCGAGTTCCTCCTAACTTGCAGGGTCAATATCGCAGGCATTTAGATGTCTTTTGAACACGTCCGTCAACCTCATACGTCAATTCCATATTGGCATGAAAGCGTAGGTTCAGGAAGCATAAAGAAGAAACTAACAGGTTTTTATTCTTAAACATTTGCCGCAAAACCATCTACTTATGCCTAACTTTGTATATAATTTAGAGCAAGCTATTAGTTCAACATAGAGTAGGCCGGCAGGCGATCTATCTAGCGCCAACTTTTTCAGCAAGCCTAATCTATGACACTCGGGAAAAGCCGACACTAGCGACTTAACTTAATCGCAAATGCCACCGCTGACCTCATTCCACTCTTCCACCAGCAAAAAGCCCACGAACTTGTATTTCAAGTATTTTAATAAGAAATTGTTTTTCATGTTTCATGCCAAATGTACTCGTAACTAACTGCATTATTAATACACTTTTAAAAATAACTTTATACTAAAAAGTGGACTTAATATTGCATAGCGTTGGCAGCCGCGGTAGGTAAAGTAATTATGGGAAAAAATGCTTTTTGCACGTGAATTTCAATAGTGCATGTGACATGGGGCGTTATGGACGGGTGGTGCATAATGAATGGGAACCATTACATCATTCTGAGCACATTGGCGGACAGGTGGAACTCTCCGTTTCTGGGGCACTGGTTAAGCCTCCATGCAACCCCCTTATAAGGGACGTTGCCCCCAGTCACTGATAGTCCCTCGTGTCCGCGTACGTGTATGAATGTATGTATGTATATGTACATATGTCTCTCTGTGTGTTGGTATTTTAATTATAATTAAATTTTATTGTATAATTTTATTTTTATTTAATTTGATTTGATTTAATTTATTTTGATTTGATTTAATTTCATTTGATTTAATTTAGTTGATTTTGGTAATTTCATTTTATGAGTCAATGGCTTGAAATAAACAATTTTTATTTTATTTATTTTGTATTACACAATCAGTATGGACAATATCAGCTATCACTTCATCACAGGTTGAAGTCTTGATAATAGATGCTACACGTCACATAGGACGTCACGTCAAGATGACGTGACGCTCAGTACTGATACCATGTAACCACTGACTTCTATAATAATAAATCTATACTATATAACATAGGTTTGTCCATTAAACTATTTATTTTGTCTATTCTTGCGTTAATAAATAAATGTTTAAAATATTTATTTGTTGTTGGACATTTCACACAGCGCTATCTAACCCCAAACTAAGCAGAGCTTATACTGTGGAAACCAGATAACTGATAGAATAGTTAAAAACATTTATTTGTAAATACATACTTATAATATATAGAGAAACAACCAAACCCGGAATAAATATATGTAGATGATGCAAACATTTGTTCCGCGGCGGGAATCGAACCCGCTACCTCCTGCCTCTCAGCCGGCTATTCGCCCACTGCACCACGGACGTCGTTACACAATTAATCATCAGCCTACACGTAATATGAAGAATGACCTATGAAAAAATAACTTTGACATTCTCTGCAGACCTTTTAAAATCACAGTCTTGACATTTCCAAATTGTAAATCAAGTTATTTGTTGTCGTTCATAATGTAGCACTTGTATGCTACATTTACTTTACTTACTTATTACTTACTTTATTTATTTTACTTTAGAATTTAATTAATATCAAGAAGTAAATTTTGTGAAACTGGATTTAATCGTTAAAAGGAGCCTTATGTCCTCTGTAAGGCGAGTGGTATTTCGCATTCGGTTTGTGGGCTGGTATTGCCAGAGTGCTATGACCGCGGACCGCAGCGATGGTATCAGCGGCCAGCACGCTACTGTCCGCGCCACTGCATTACCATCCACTCGTTTTTGCATTACTATAAAGTCGTTTATTTATTAGGTGAAAGATGTCTCGGGACATGGACACAATTTTCATAATGTTAATTTCAGTATTTCGGCCCTTTCGTGCAGGCCTTGGACCTGGCCGCATAAAGACTTTGGTTGCATTACGATGTACTCGTACATAGCCCCAGAGCTGATGATACATTTTGGGATAGGTGTTAAAGGCCACTCGAAATGATAAAAAATAGTATTATATTAATGTAGTGAATTGAAAATGGAGATTTGGAAGGGAATATTCGCATAAAAATATCCAAAAGTATATGAATTATTTATATTTTGAAGTTCAGCATATAAAGAATCCAAAAATAAGATATCCCGCCCCATAGGTGAACCCCTCACCCCCTAAGGTATCTAGCGACAGGATTGTTACATCGTAAATCTTGCGAGCATTAATATCAAACGTCATTTTTGTACTGGATTTCGGATATTAGACAGCATCGATCGTCAATTTACGTCTGCAATTTTGTCAAATTCAAACGTCAATTTGTCAATTGACCAGTTCCGTACTTGCACTGCTGTCGCGAGATATATTAATGAAGCCGAGAAGCCGGGACATTTATCGCCGTCTTGGTCGAGTGAATATGTGGCTTTAGAATAAGAATTTATATTCCACAGGCCGGTAATCTCGTTTTTATCGAATGGTTTATGAATTCCTCGTGTTGTGACGTTACGAAGTTGCGACGCTTCAAGCGGTTGGAGCGTTATTTCCTGTGTCATTTATCGTGGCGGTAACTTATGTTAATGTAGGCAAGGCACTTAGGTATTTGTGTCACAATGGTTATGTGTGATTTGATATAAGGTACATTCAGATGAAGAGATAAACAACCAGCACCTTACAATTTGTTAAAAGCTTCATATTTTTGTGATTATCATTTCTTTTACGAGCTTAGGTGATATCCAATTTACCGATCTGTTTAGGCAACTTTGAATTTTTATTTTTCGTTTCTGAATGTACCTAAAACACATTCACAACAAAACAAAGTTTAAGGAAAAATTAAACTTTACCTCTTTAGAGTACAGAATCTTAATTATTATCAACCCAAGTAACTAAGAGTTATCAACGTTGAACCATAATTCATTCAGTAGGTGTGTAACTGATCTTCATCAGAGGTTAATTGACACGCTAACGATGTTCATGTAAATAAATTCAATTCACAAAGCTCATGCGTACATTACAATATTAATAGATGGTTCAAATTACATGAATAATGACGATTGATGAGCCTAATGACGTCATATGATACGCACAACCACCACGACCCGCTTCGAATAATTCATTTGCAAAATATTAGCTTGCTAATCACACTTATATTATAAATGCGCAAGTTTGGATGTTTGTTTGTTTGTTACTCATTCACGCCGTAACGGCTGAACCGATTTTGATGAAATTTAGTATGTACATAGATTACCACACCTGAATTACCTGGATTACCAATAAGCTACTTTTTAGCCCATAAATCAAGTCCCATGGGTTAAAAATGGGTTGTCAAGTCAAGTTGCAACGGCGAGTTTAGCTTTATTTGTAGGTTACCTACACATTTAGTAGTGTAACGCGTACGAAGTCGCGGGCAACAGCTAGTAGGATAATAAATAATTCATAAAATAAACTTGATAGTAAATCATTAGTTATGACAGATACTCGTAATATACAAGTGGATTTGTAAACAGTACTCAGCTTGTAATCTTAAAATCCACGGTTTACAAACCGCACCTTCTTAAGCCGCTACAATGTAGAAATTATAGATATAGCATAATATTATAATATTTTTGTAATCTACAGATTATTAAGCTAGATTTCAGAAAGTCATTTTCAAAATTACTGGTTTTAACTAGTAGTTTGGCCCGAATTGGAGTCTTAAACCTCATGGTAATAGGTATAAATAAATAGCTCTAGGATCTTAAAAAAAAAACTTATTTTTGATATCAGACCTACCTCATGGTACAGTAATGAGGTGTGATGAAGTGTCTCATGAGTCATAAGACGCTTCATCTCACCTGATTTCTGTACCTACCTATATTTAGATTAATTTAGCAGTGCCACGCCAGTTATGTGAGCAAACTCAGTATTTTGTAAGGCAGATAAAAAAAACTGGTTTAGATAGACTTCGTTTTATATT
Organism: Philereme transversata; assembly: GCA_963924445.1. Classification (NCBI taxonomy): domain Eukaryota; kingdom Metazoa; phylum Arthropoda; class Insecta; order Lepidoptera; family Geometridae; genus Philereme; species Philereme transversata. The sequence continues at coordinate 12,917,897 of OZ004350.1, read as the reverse complement.
TCCTGTAATATTTGTATAATATATAGATCTATCAACCATAAATATTTTAGAATTTTGGCTATGCCAAATGGTATTTTTCTATATATTTCATAATATTTCATAATAATGCATTCTCCCCATCCTTACCTATGGCGCTCAAACCTGGTCTTTGACAGATCAACAAAAGTCTAAACTCGGGGTTTGTCAGCGAGCCATGGAGCGCAGTATCCTAGGAGTCAAACTAACAGACCGCATTAGAAACAGTGAACTGCGCTCCCAAACACAAATCGCGGACGTTGTGCACCAAGTAGGCAAGTTAAAGTGGGACTGGGTGGGACACGTCTGCCGCATGTCGGAGGGGTTATGGGCAAAATCCACCACCGACTGGATCCCAAAAGACAGAAAACGACCACGTGGCAGACTGCGACGCCGATGGAAAGACGAACTCGACTAGTATATGGAAGACTGGTGGACTATGGACTACACAAGGGTACGATAGAGTGGAGTGGAAGGAAGGAAGGGAGGCCTTTGCCCTGCAGTGGGACAGTCCAGGCTCCAAATAAAATAAATAATAATTTCATAATAACTCCAAAATTAAACTACATAAAAATCAAACTATTTTGGAATGTGCAAATTAAGCTCTCTGATACCGCATTTGACCTAACCCAACCAAAATGATATCATTTCGATTTTTTTTTACTTTCTCTAAAGGTGGGCGTTTCATTTATATCTGTTCCAAATTTCAAGCCTCAGTAGTTGTTAAGATAATCAGCTCTGTCAGACGGACAAACGGGGATGGACTGACCGGACAAAGACGCACCATTCCCGTTTTTACCAATTTGGTAAAACGGAATACTAAAAATTTGAACAGGCTAAATAACAACAACCGTTTAACACTCCGTTAATGTGATGGTGAATCAAATGCTTCATTTATGTTATAGTATTATGCCGTAAGCTATGAAGCCCTTATCAAAGTATGAACTATGGAACGAGTAAAAGCATTCTGAACTAATAATGGAAATCTAAGGAATGTCAGGCCTTCGTTACGCTTTATGGCTTTCTTCCTCGAAGGTTCCATAATATTAATATAAATGCAACAGTACTACAGTCAGTAAATAGATTTGTTAAATTGATGTGGGTGATCTAATAAATTTTGAATTTAAATTTAGTACTAAATTGTTATCGTCATAAATTTCAGCCTGTTTTGATCCATAGTTATGTACAAAAAAAACGAAACATTGAATTATAAATTATAACTAGGCTAATTTCTATTCATCCATTTTGTAAAGGGATTCGTTGACTCGAAAGAAGAAGCAATGTGTTAAAAAATCATAATGTCGCAAGTTTTAGTAATTTAGTAATACCAAAGATCTTAAACGGTTAGTAGTCTACCAAGATATATTGTTGGTACGTATGTATATATATCACATATCGAACCCAAACATATAAGCAAAACGATACAACCAAGAAACTCTTTGTTCTATTAATAAGTTCCAATGGTTGTAGTAAACGTAATAAATAGGCAGTGTGGCTAAAATTTGTGTCACGACACTAGTTTGTAACTTACGTTACGTCAATAAATAATGTCGACAGCTCGAAGCCAAAATAGATTTACCAAAATAAATAAACCCCTGACAATTCTGGTTATACAGCCACGCCTCTGGCCGGTGCATTATAATTACTTAAATATTTATCGTACGCTTGAAACGTTTAGAGAGCAGGAGTTAAAAATACTATAGAGAAAACCTTAGACAGAGTAATGGGTTATAATACACATGTTTTGCCATAAACTTGGATTTTTGTAAAATGATTTTGCAATGTGGGAGGGCGCTGGGAAGGCGGCGGGTATCGAGCGTGGGCGCGCCGCCCTAGCGGGACGAAGCCCTACAGTCGAGTCCGTGGAGCGGCCCGGCGCGCACGCCCGACCCGACTCCCGCCGCCATCGCCAGCCCGTCGCCAGTCACCAGTCACCGACGACGCCAGGCGCGTACCGTCCGCTGCACACACACATACATACGCCGCGACGTTGCACGTGCATCCCACACACGGCGACGAGTGCGCGAATTGCTCGAAAACTTTTCTTTGAATACGCCGCGTGAATTTTGGTTTAATAAATTGGCTCATAGAAGATTTAAGATTGATAGTGTGACGATAAATAACATGATAAGTGACACCAAAATAGTGTTTACTGAATAAATTGGGCGGCGGCGACGCCACGTCTACGACGTCATGTTTTTCGGTATGTTGTATTTTATCTAGTACGAAAACATATTTTTATTTTGGCAAATTCCCTTACATAAGGATTTGTAAAAAGGGAGTCTATTTTTGTAATAATTAAGGACCACTTTGCTTTGTTTATTTTACTAGACATATTGCGTTTAACAATTGACAAATAACCTTAACGCGTCCATAATAATTATAGCTATTTAAAGTCGTATAAAACCTATTAGGTTTCAATTAAAATGGTATAATAACTAATCTAAATTATTACCAACATTTGTTTGATTGAACATTGTAGCAATCAAAGATCCAATCACGAAGGAATATTGAAATTAGAGTCGTTTTTACTATAGTTTCTATACATACCGTTACAAATATGATGTCACATAAATTTTAAGCTTAGTAAGAATCAACCTAAGTACCTAGGTAGATTCCTATTTATATGAAAATTTTAGCAAATACGCATTGATGATCCTGCCAAACACAGCCAACGTATATTCTATGAATTTCAGAGTATACATGCTCTGAGTTATATCCAGACTTGGAAAAATATACGTTTAATGAGACTAGATACCGAAACTGTGAACTTTTGTTTCAATTTAACAACCTACTTAAAAGCATTGCTACTGAGCAACTAACAAGTTAAATAAACAGTTAACATAAAACGAGATTTATTTTGGTTTTTATTATCGCAAAAAGAACACAAATTCAACAAACTGTTACAAAGCTTGTGAAGTTTTTCTGCTCTAGGGCCTATCCTGGAACTCCGATAAAAGGAAGTTCTTAGAAACGGCCCCATAATGTCTAACTTTGAACATGAAGACGAGATGTTATAAATCGATGATCGATTTTCTCTTCAGCTTCCATTCTTCGGATATTGTGTATGAATTATATTTTACATGAACTTTTTGTAAGATTTTTCAGTAATCCTCAAGATTGGAAACTGAGGAGGAAATACATAATCGATTTTAACATCTCATCTTCGTCGCCCCGCTGGAAGACTGCTGGAGTTACTCAAATCTTTAAAGATGTTAGTCGTCAATGCAATAATCCAATTAGTTGGTTCAGCTTTTATCTTCGAAAGTGATTTAGAAAAGCATTGGAGGACAATACGTAACTAACATGTCTTTTATCAACCCCTGTAAAACGATCAAGTCTCTCCTTTCGTAATGTGGATTAGTTAAACATCGTAATCAACTTTTCTAGAAAAAATAAAACATACTACAAAATAAACTTTAAGAGTATCTAATAGAGTTCCCTGTAAAAGGGCTCGCCTGGGGAAGTACTACCATCATACCGATTTCTGTCCCCAAGCAGCATTGCTGTGTTTTGGTTTGAAGAGTGAAATTACAGGCACATGAGGTTTTACACCTATATGCCTCAAGTTGATGTACACAGAGCAGTGCATCGCACGTGACCTACGAGGCAATACTTTACGTCTCCAGTTCAGATAAAAAAATGCTTTATTAGCTAACAAAATTATTCTTTTAGCACGACCAGGATGACTGGTAAATAATGCTATTAGCATTAAGTCCTCCTAGCATTATTCTGTTTTGTGTGGAAGTATTAAAAAAAAATTATGGGTCACATTTGCTGCTGCAACATAGTAAACCTAACTTCTTGGAATATTTATTGTTCCAAATATCTAGTGTTTCGTATCAGTTTCGTAAAACTTATGACTTTCTGGGTGTCCCCCCCCCCCGGCCAGCTGTCTGCCCTTCAGAGCTAAACGGTACGGGTTAGAGTTAGTTTGCGACACTAGTCAGGTTTTAAAAAAATAGATGAAAGTGGATATTTATATAGTAACTTAATAATAATCCTGATTGTATAACCATAAAATAGGGTAAATAAATATATAATCTAAATGTTTCTTGTAATTGTAATGGAGATTGTTTGGATTTGGTAGATATAAGGGCAGCCTTATCGCTAAAAGCGATCTCTTCCAGGCAATCTTTGTATTTTGATGTTGATAATCAATTCAAAATAATTTATATCAATTTTTGATATAATATTCTTTTTAAACTGGATAGATCTTCGTTTTACCACAATCTCTCCTCATGGTAAGCGATGATGTGGCGTAAGATGAAGCACGAAGATCTCGAAAAAACCTATACACTCTTACCTTAAAGAGGTTCGATTGTATTCTTTAGGAAAAACAGAAGACGGTAAGTGTTCCATACCTTGGCTGTACGGCATCAAGAACGTAGAACCATGAAGAGAATTACAGAACTTTGAACTAATGGGGCGCGCAATTAAATATACTGGAAGATCTCTAATTATGAACAAAGTGTAATGTTAATGCAATGCAATTAAATAAAGCCAAGAATCAAAGCGAACGTACGCTTCATAATTACCATCATCATATCAGCCAGGACTTCCACTGCTAAACATAAGCCTGCCCCATAGATTTCCAGAGTGATTTTGTGCGTCCTGCACCTAACGGCTTCCACCAACCTTAATCAAGTCTGCTTTCCATCTAGTGGAGTTGCAGCATAGGGGCCGTCCTACGCTGCGCTGAAATGTGTTTGTATAAAAATAAAAAATAAAAAAAATATCGCTGGACATTTCACACAGCGCTATCTAGCCCCAAACTAAGCAGAGCTTGTAGTATGGGAACCAGATAACTGATAGAATACTTATATACTTTTTTGTATATTCAATAATCACATAGTATATAATAATGGCAGTCATTATAATGAGCTGAAGAAGTCAATCTGTTTTTAGTTAAATAATATTTACACTTATATAGTTTTGCAATCCTTTTCAAACGCTACTTAACCTGCTCACAGTTAATTAAGAAGTACCTAATCTTCAGTAAATTATTTATCAGGCACAAGGTCCTTTTGTAATTAATGTTGGAAGCGGTTTTATGTAGGTTTAAGGGCAAATATCGCAAATGATTTATACAGTGTCCCTCGCCCGGCACCCTTCTATAAATTACAGGTTTCGGTTTTATTTCATAAATAAATTCCATGCTATCGCTACTGTTATGTAAATTTTCAATTGGAATTTATTTACCTGATTTTAATCTTTACGGTGGGCCTTACGATATGAGTATATCCGCGTTTACGGTGGGTGTAGGACAAAACTCATACTAAACCAAATGCTCTTGATAGTTACTTTACTATCCAAACTTGTGAAAATTGTATCCTCAAAGGATTTATTATCCGACCATGATAAGTCTGCATATCGGTAAGAATGAAAGATTTTATGTTATATACCTATCTAAAAAAAATCAATTAGATTATGTTAATCATATTTAAATAAAAGACCATTCAAGTACTAATACGCGTTCAGGCATCATCCTTGTTTTTGTCCTTATGATGCGGGTTTTTTGCATCCTATCTACCAAAAAGGATTTATATAAAAATATATACACGTAGGAATGTGTTCAACTTAACAACTGAAATGATATTATTTTTTTCATTATTCTTGGATCTTGGTATGATTCGTGAATCTTGGTATCATTTTAATAATTTAATTTATATGAATGTTAGCAGCATATACTTAGATGTAGTTACTATGTACCTTCGATCACATTACGATACCTTCACATTTCAGACATAAATTGTCACTCTCTTTTTTTTAAGCCAGTAAGGTCGCAAACAAGCATACGGCTCACCTGATGGTAAGCGGTTACCGTAGCCTATGGACGTTTGTAACACCAAAGGTATTACTCGCGCGTTGCCGACCAAATCAATCTCTCAAAACAAATGTCTATGTCAACTAAATAAAACTAAAATCGGTTTGGTTAATAGTGGCTTATTTTTTTTTAGATTTGCAGTCATCAATAAATAAATATGTCTGGACATTTCACACAGCGCTATCTAGCCCTAAACTAAGCAGAGCTTGTACTGTGAGAACCAGATAACTGATAGAATACTTATATACTTTTTTTTAAATACATACTTATAATATATGTATATAAAAACATCCAGACACGGAACAAATATATGAAGATCATGCAAACATTTGTTCCGTGCCGGGAATCAAACCCGCCACTATATATCGAGGTTATATATAATAATAATACGTTGACCATATTTATTACGTACCTAAATAAATGATTTGATGTTTTGTTGGTTTTTGTTACGCTTCTTTATTTGAATTGACAGCCTGTTACCATCTATAGTCTAACATTATAGAATTAAGGCTTAATTTAATGTTAAAAACTTTTGTATTCTTGTGTTTGCTGTATTAAAAAAAAAAATTTTTTTACAAATACCTTTTCCTACCGTTACGCAAACTTAGCGTGGGCGGACTATATAAGACACGATACTGTTTTATGTCAGTACTAGTACTAATTACATATATAAACTAGCTGTTGCCCGCGACTTCGTACGCGTTACACTTCTAATTGTGTAGGTAACCGTCATAGACAGACAGGCAACTGTCATGGGGACCTCAGATATCTGAAGTCAGCCGTAAGATGTTTGCCTCAGCGGGTTCTCTTAGGAGATTGCGTAACTTCCTTCCGACTGCCACTAAAATTTCGCTCGCGCAGTCTCTTCTTCTCCCGATACTAGACTATGCTGATGCTTCTTATCTAGATCTCACTGAACAGCAACTAGATAAACTTGAGCGCTTGCAAAACTTTGGCATCCGGTTCATCTTCGGCTTGCGGAAGTATGACCATGTGTCCGAATTTCGCAGTAAGCTCAAGTGGTTACCCATACGCCTTCGCCGGGATACTCACATCCTTCAGCATTTATATAACATCCTGTTCAACCCTTCCTCACCTTCCTATCTTAAAGAACACTTCCATTTCCTCTATCAATCCAATCCTCGATCCTTGCGTTCATCTGACACACTCCAACTCAGGACACCTGTACACTCCTCCTCCTACTTTGATAAGTCTTTTACAGTGCAGGCTGTCCGGTTATGGAACGCGCTGCCGGTGGCTATCAGATGTGCCAAGTCACTTGCCATTTTTAAACGTATGCTCAGAGAACACTATCTGAGTATTTGTCGCTAAATATATATGTATTTATTATTAATTATTTGTTTCTTAAATAAGTCTAAGTATGTATCTATGAATTATTATGAGTAGTTATTATTTAGATTCATGTAGTTTTCATTTATGCAAGTTTTATATTTTTTTATTTTTATATAATTAGTATTAGTATGTAAGTACATGTAGTATGTCAGGTACACCCCAGGTAATGTCAATACACAGTCCATTCCATCCAAAGGTTGTCTGGTAGAGATCGCTAATTAGCGATAAGACCGCCAATTGTATCCATAGATTTACGTAGTTGTTTTTTTTTATATGTATTTGTTTCGTGGTGTGCAATAAAGTATTATCTAATCTAATCTAATCTAATCTAACCTAGAAATAAAGTTAAACCCGCTGTTGCAACTTGACACTCCATTTTTAACCCATGGGAACTGATTTACGGGATAAAAAGAAGCTTATGTGGTAATCCAGGTTATAATCTACGTTTGTACCAAATTTCATCGAAATCGGTTCCGCCGTGACGACGTGATTGAGTAACAAACAAACAAATAAACAACCAACTTGCACATTTATCATATTAGTGTTATGTAAAAAAATTGCACAAAACAATACAAACTAAATTAAACTTCTAAGACAAATTAAAAGAAAACTATTTTCTTCTAACCAAAATGTTCTACTCGTACTCCTTACCATTTCAAATTTCGAACTCTACGCCCCTATGAGGCCGTGTCCTAAAAGTGCATAGCCTCTTTATGCTTAGAAACCTTCAAATTTGGTACTCATATAGTATGGTGACTTTCGAGACATTCCAATTATAAAGAGTATGCTTATGTTTTTAAGTGAGTTCAACCTTTTTTGAATAAAATCGGATTGAGTTTTCAAACATGTGTCAAAATAAAATGTAATTTAAATCAAAAGCACTAAGGAGTATGATATTAATTTCGAAGCAAATCACCGTCAAAATAACTTCCTACCCGTTTTTAACCCTGCTAGGGGATGAATTTCAATAAAATACGAAACACATTTTCCATCAATTGTGTTAAAAAAGGTTTATACAAAATTTGAAGTAGATTGAACCAAGGAATTACGTTGTCCCATATAAACTTTGCCCCCCTTTTTCACCCCTTTAGGGGTAGAATTTCGGAAAATCCTTTCTTACCGGATGCCTATGTCACACAAAAAACACACCCTCCAAGTTTCAGGTTTCTATTATCAGCGGTTTAGGCTGTGCGTCGATTCGTCAGTCAGTCATTCAGGACAAAGCAATTTATATGTATAGATAATGGTTAAACAGAGAATCTTATTTGTGTTGTTATTTGTAAGGTAATAAGCACGTAGCTTACATAACGACACATAAGTTACGACGTGTGTTGGCTGGTTGGCCGCACTTTTGGAATCAAACCCTCGCTTTACTTATTCACGAAGTAAAGCTACCAAACCTCTTATGTATTCTGTCCAGAGTACGATACAATCAACATCAATTTTCAAAACCTTGTTTTTTTTATTAAATTGTTTTAAATGTACGTAAAACCGGTTAAGTGGTTGACACTATAACAATTGCGAAATCGAAATTTCTAATGAGGGGTATGGGAGTCACATAGAAGCAAAAGCTGTGGTCACCTCCAAAAAACTTGGGGTCCAGTATTTTACAGCATAACAACGGCTACTGCTGTACAAAGTGCAAGTTCAGTCGCACGTAGAATACTGTTACAATCTTTGGCACGGAGCTCCAAAGTACCAATTGCTTCGTTTTGACTCCCTTCAAAGAAGAGCCATTAGAATCATCGGCGATCCCAAGCTCGCCGACAGGCTGGAACCACTGATTCAACGCTGTGACATCAGATCGCTCAGTGTTTTTTACCGCCTGTATAATGGGGAATGTTCTGAAGAGCTATTCGATCTCATCCCGTCCTCGAGATTTTACCATTGCACTTCTCGACAACGTAATAAAGCTCATCCACATATCATCGACAATTGGGTATCGCGCACCACACGCTTCACGCAATCTTTTTTACCCCATACTTGTAAGATGTGGAATGAGCTACCATCTGAGGTTTTCCCGTTAGGCTACGACATGGCACACTTCAAGAAAAAAGTTAAAAGATTTCTACAGGGTAGACAACGCATCGACAATACCCCGGGTGTTGCCGGTGTCAATAGGCGACGGTGACCGCTAACCATCAGGTGGGCCGTAAGCCTGTTTCCCCACAAATAAAATAAAAAAAAATTGCATTGCAATTACAATAAGACTTGATCTACATGGCATTGCATTACACCCTTCATCCTGAAACACTACAAATGAAAGTTTCATTATTATTAAAATTAGTATTTAAAAAATATGTAGAGGCTCGAGTGTCTCTAAGCACCAAGACAAACCTTTAAGGTTTTACAGTGCTTTATTTACCTATTACTAGTTGTGTGTAGCTTTTTATCAAATAAATAAATAACAAATTGCCTATAATTTCACCCTTCAAACCGGAACATGAGCATTACTGCTGAGCAGCAGAAAGAAATACAATGGTAGTAGGTACTTTTCCGAAGGAACACTCACATAGACTATAATTATGAATAAATAATGCATATTAAATAAATCGGTTTGTGTAGTATCGCTACTGTTTTTTGTACATTTACGTGAAAGCGTCTCTCACGGACTGTCACCCGGCACAATTTTTCATCCGACAACTTATTTTTCGGATTTCTTTTAGAACCCTCAATATTCTCACGACGACGCGGACGCACAAATAACTCTCCCTTGGGGAGTTATGACTAATTCTTTGGTCACGCAGCGTGAATATCGAAATCTTTTTTTAACCCTCTGCTCATTGACGTAGGTGTACAATGGCGTAAGTGCACTAGATATATTTTCAGAATATATACTTATACAGTACTTGGCGATAGAAACCTTGAGTCAAGGGATATGTAAAAAAATTTGGCGACCACAAAAGCGTTTCATAACTCTAACGGGATCTCAGTATTCCTTTTTAAAAACGTGTTCACGTTATAATCTATGTACACTTTGTAAGGTATTTGTTGTCAAGAAACTTAATTGTGCATTGGATTGAACGTTTGAAGGCTGTTTAATACAATAGCAATACGCCTGGATTATTGAGCCTCATGACGTCTATTGCATTGCTTTTATCGCGTTATTTATTTAACAACTCCGTCCTTGAAACAAAGTATTAAAAGAAAAGGAGACAGTCAGAGTTAACAAGTTTGTCGCTGTTTATATTTATAAATTATCTCCTTAGATAATTTGGTTAATGGTAAAAGCCTTAAATCCTTGGATTTACTCCCCAAATTTAAAGAATTCTTAAATTCTTCTAGTTTCTAGAATAATTGGTTCTAGAATACTGTCAGTACATCTGAAAAATGGTTGGGAAGGTAGCAGAATTCAATTTCATTTCAGTTTGTCCGTCCGATAGATTTGTGACCGCTGGCTGCGCAAAGGGGTCATTTTGTAACCGTAGGTTCTATATTTCTCCTATGTCCAATTTTAAAGAATTTTCCGTAGTCTGGGCTGCTGTAAGCGGAATAAAGTTTTTAGTATTTTAATTGATCGAGCGAAGCGAGATCTCTAAATCAACTTGGGCAAATCGGCGTTGTATGTAAGTATGTATGTTTGTTTGTCCAAAGATGACTTTCGCAGCGTTTATCCGATCATCGTGAAATTTGGTATATAGGTAGGCAGTGATGGCACAATTTTGGTGTGACTAAATGAGCCAATTAATAGTAACCATTTACATGAATATTCATCAATTAGTTAGTAACCAATTACATGAACTCCCATTACCTGTAATTTTAATGAAACTGTAGGTCAAGTTAGATGGTTGCATATTTCGTGGCACTATTTTATTAGTGAAAGATTAAGGCCGGCTTGCACAACGTTCCCTAAACCTATTTTGCTAACATGTTTAAGCTGTTAGCGACTAAACATGTTTAAATTTTACGTAGTATGATTTGACAACTCCTTGAATCATAATTAGCACTAAATACGATTAGGCATTGTTGCGCGATTCGCCCGTCGTTTTTTTTTGTTTTGGGAGACTCGCGAGATCTCAGTTCGGGGCGAACCACTAGTATATTTGAGTTAATAAAGTTTTAGTAAACCATTTATTATCAGTGACTACAGCGCCTGATAGAGGATATTTAGGATATTTAGATGTAGAGTAGGCTTCTCTATCACCTGTACCATATAGCACGTGCAGAGCTAAGTAAAACATAGTGTTAGGCTGCCTGTCCATTGACGCGGAGAGAGGCAGCGGAGCGGAGAAACGAGGAAATATTAACCAATAGGATTGCATGAATAGAATTTCATGCAATCCTATTGGTTAATATTTCCTCGTTTCTCCGCTCCGCTGCCTCTCTCCGCGTCAATGGACAGGCAGCCTTACGCCGAGGCTGTTAAAAAATGAGTGATAATCGAAGTTTCTCGAGCGCTTTTGTCTGTGTTATTGTTTGCGGTTTCGCAGAATGGGGAGTGGCCATTATGTCGAAACACCGACCCTTTCCTGGAACGATTGAGATCGTTCTCGAACAATCGAAATGTGCGCGATATAAATAGGCCGGAGAGATGGCCGGACAGTCAGTCTGGATTTAGCTATATGTGCGAACATTTCGGTGACTTTAAGTGGTGCAACAGTGGTGTGAATTAGTGTGTTGTGATTACGTGTGACCAAGTTCGTGTATTCATCGTTTAGTGCTGAATAAAAGTGTTATTTTGGTTACATCGATTCCCATTATTTTATCCCGAACCCTCAGCTCGTAACAATAGTTTAGCATTTTCGATTCTAAAAGTCAGCAACAACATAGATATAAATCGAAGTAAGCGTACACTACCCTATCTATGATCGTAGGTAAAGCTCGGATGGTAAGCGGGGTAGCAGCTCGTTATCAGCCTTGGATGTAATATAACTCGCATCTTGGTAATCCCTCTCGTGGTTACACACCTATCTATACGTGTACCTTAATCCTGATAAGGTCTTTAGTACCTAGTAGCTCCTGATCGAAAGGTGTGATCTATCTTTATGATTGTCTTTAAATCCCTGATAGTGAAAGCCCCGCTTTGTTTAGAAATCGAATTTTAATCGATTTGTTTTGGAAAATGGGCTTGCAGCTCGGTATTTTCATTTACAAGTATTTTTACAGGTAATGTCTGTTACAAAAGTGCTACAAAGGTTGTCTGGTAGAGATAGCTATGTAGTGATAAGACCACCGATTGTATCCATAGATTTACGTTGTTATTTTTTATTTGTATTGTTTTATGGTGTGCAATGAATAATTATCTAATCTAATCTATTTTTACTCGACTGCGAATAAGGAGTAGTACAGTTACTTGTGAAAGGGCTCACCCGAGAAGTACTACCACTATACCTATTTCTGCCCCCAAGCAGCATTTCTGTGTTTCGGTTTGAAGGGTGTGGTTGCCGGTGAAATTACCGGCACATGAGGCTTGCGTCCATCAACATGAGACATACAGGTGGTATGTCTCATGTTGATGGACGCAAGGCAGTGCATCGTAGGGTACGTTTCTAAGGTGCGTGACCTACGAGGCAATACTTTGTTCTAGGCGTTCGTTTGGTTAACGCTACATCAGGTGGGCCATATGCTTGTTCCATTTCCAGGTCGAATAAAAAAAAGAGGATATTGTTTTTACCGGCCTCAATGGTTTGCCTGTAATGTCCACACGGCTACACATCAAGCTATACCACTCCAGTTTATGCTGACCTCTCATTGTACGGAAAACCTACACAATGCGAGGTCAGCTTATACTGGAAATATAGCTTGAGGTGTAGCCGTGTGTACTTAAATAATGTAAGTATGCTTGTAAGTTAATGTAAAAAAGCTTGTAAGTTTAAGAAGTGCTTATTTTGAAAAGCTTTACTTGTAAATATTGGTTAGCTCGCTTTGTTTGTACTACCAACATAGTCTTTAGTAGAAATAAATGAATAGTATCCGGAAGAGAATGCTTCTAGCATTAAGTTCGGTGAAATAAAATATTATTACAATCAATATTAGTGTTTAGAAGTTTTTTTTAAACTATATAGATCTTCCATTGACCACAATCTCACCTGATGGTAAGCGATGATGTGGTCTAAGATGAAGCTCGATCTAGAAGAAACCTATTCACTCTTACCTTAAAGAGGCGCGGATTGTATTCTTTAGGAAAAACAGACGACGGCAAAATGGTCCATACCTTAGCTGTGCGCATCAAGAACGTAGAACCAAAACGGTGTGTGCGAATGGGTGGTATAACAACTAGGAACGGATAGTACTTAGCCGTGCGCCTGCTTGTCCTTTGATGGGCATGGAGTGACTGATATGGTGATGCTGATAAATCAATGTAGTGCCAATATGTAAATTATATCTTGGATAATTAACATCATGCAAAGATATATATTTAAAACGAAATCTTGAATGATATATTTACATTACATTAAAATACATTACATACATTTACATTAATGATGAATACAGCCAGAAATAGTGTATGATTTAAAGTTTTCTTTATTAAACTCATCATATTCAGTAGCTAATAATTACTATATGACAATATACAGCTCCTATTAGCAATAACAACTCAATAATCGCTATTTTGCAATAAAATACATTGCCTTTTATTTCTAATAAAACGATAATTATATAGATTATAATAATTGTCATTTTCCAATCTATGTTTTATATTCAATATTTTTGGATTTATACGATACAATGAGCTAAGCGAAAGCTGACTAGCTGAAATCCCCTTGTTAGCTGTTTTCTCGTTACATAAAGTATTCGTAGAATCGCAAGCTCAGTGGAGTGTAGGATTTGGTGATTTGCTTATCGACCTCACAGTGAGTTGCGAAACTATCCGAACGACATGCAAGAGAAAGAATACAAGCTAAAAAGTTAGATAGATTCGTTGGACTTCTTTGTCATGATAGAACTGAAAACTCGGAGACTATTGATTCTATTGTCAGTGGTCGTTTTCTTTGAGTTCATTTGGCACCGCAAAAGTTCACACCCGTAGTTTTGGCCCCACGCCACGTAAGTATGCTTAAACTAGTTTTCTGGAATGGTCATGAACCTTTCTTTAATTTTTAACTACGTTAACCTATTTTTAAATATTCATAGTCTATTTTGTTGAAATTGTCTAAGTAGAAAAAACTGATTCTATCTCATAGTGATTACTTTTCTAAATATCTAATAACCATATTAATAAAATGGCGGAAAAAAAAACTAGATATTCCCTTATATTTCTCGTAGACTTCTATACTCGTAGTGACAGCTCAGATTTCAGTCTTAATGTTTTAGAAATTTAACTTACTCGTAATACCGCATTATTATATTATATAAAGCTCGATTACCACTGACTCACTGACTGATTGACATCATTGTTCTCCCAGATGCCACCTCGTAGGGGGGAAATGTTTGGTGGGATCGTATAGAGGGAGTTCCGGTGAGTTGGGAATAAATCCTAAAGTACCCCTTTTGTCCCCCATTCGCTCCCATCGACATCGTATCTCGGAAAGTATAGGTCTTACAGCGTTGGTGCAAAAACTAATGTTGCTGAGGACATTTTTTTATATCCGGTTCCATGAAAAAAAAATTGACTTTCATACAAAAAAAAATTGTCCCATACAAAATATTTCTGTATGAATACCGTAAACCGTATATTTCGTTTGCCGTAATTTTCATACTGTTTTTGTAGGGAGCCCACGGCTTGTGTGTACTATAAAATTACTGTAAAATTTGCTTGATTCTATATAATGATTGTGGAGGGGCATGAGACAACTTTCATAGTTTTTGCAAAGGTCATCATCATCATTTTGGAACATCCAATTTTTTTATTTTTTTAGTATGCAACGTTCATCATGTTTATTTTGGAACATCCACATTTTTTTAATTATGCCTCATCCACAATGATCACTTTGGAACGTCAATTATTTTTTTTTATTATGCAACATCCACTGTGATCATTTTGGTACATCATTTTTTTTAATTATGCCTCATCCACAATGATCACTTTGGAACGTCATTTTTTTTTATTATGCAACATCCACTGTGATCATTTTGGTACATCATTTTTTTAATTACGCCTCATCCACAATGATCACTTTGGAACGTCAATTTTTTTTTTATTATGCATCATCCACTGTGATCATTTTGGAACATCATTTTTTTTTCAATTATGCCTCATCCACTATGATCACTTTGGAACGTCATTTTTTTTTTATTATGCAACATCCACTGATATTTTGGTACATCATTTTTTTAAATTATGCCTCATCCACAATGATCACTTTGGAACGTCAATTTTTTTTTTATTATGCAACATCCACTGTGATCATTTTGGTACATCATTTTTTTAATTACGCCTCATCCACTGTGATCATTTTGGAACGTCATTTTTTTTTATGCAACGTTCATCATGATCTTTTTTGCAACGTTCAATTTTTTTTTATACAACTATTATCATGATCATTTTGGAACATCCAATTTTTTTCTCTTTGATTGCTTGTTCCACTTCGATATCCTCTTTGATTGCTTCTTCCACATTGGTATCCTCTTTGATTGCTTCTTTAACTTTGATATCCTCTACGATTGCTTGTTCCGCTTCGATATCCTCTTTTATTCCTTCTTCATCTTCAATATCCATTGGATTGCTTCTTCCACTTCGATATCGTCTTTGATTGCTTTTTTTATTTCCTCATCCTCTTAGAATGCTTCTACCACCTTGGTATCCTCTTTGATTTCTTCCTCAACTTTAATTTCCTCTTTGATTGTTTCTGCTACTTCGATATCCTATTTGATTGCTTCTTTCACTTCAATATCCTCTTTGATTGCTTCTTCCACTTCGATATCATCTTTGATTGCTGCTTCCACTTGGAAATCCTCTTTGATTTGATTGCTTCTGCCATTTCGATATCGTCTTTGACTGCTTCTTACACATGGATATCCTCTTTGATGACTTTTAACAGCTCGATATCCTCTTTAATTACTTCGTCGACTAAAAGAAAAACACGCGAGCTGCGAGCAGCTCGCGCACAACGCAACCTCTAGTTATATTATATAAAGCTCGATTACCACTGACTCACTGACTGATTGACATCATTGTTCTCCCAGATGCCACCTCGTAGGGGGGAAATGTTTGGTGGGATCGTATAGAGGGAGTTCCGGTGAGTTGGGAATAAATCCTAAAGTACCCCTTTTGTCCCCCATTCGCTCCCATCCACCTCGTATCTCGGAAAGTATAGGTCTTACAGCGTTGGTGCAAAAACTAATGTTGCTGAGGACATTTTTTTATATCCGGATCCATGAAAAAAAAAATGTCTTTCATACAAAAAAAAAATTATCCCATACAAAATATTTCTGTATGAATACCGTAAACCGTATATTTCGTTTGCCGTAATTTTCATACTGTTTTTGTAGGGAGCCCACTGCTTGTGTGTACTATAAAATTACTGTAAAATTTGCTTGATTCTATATAATGGTTGTGGAGGGGCATGAGACAACTTTAAAAGTTTTGGCAAAGGTCATCATCATCATTTTGGAACATCCATTTTTTTTTTTTTTTAGTATGCAACGTTCATCATGTTTATTTTGGAACATCCACATTTATTTTTAATTATGCCTCATCCACAATGATCACTTTGGAACGTCATTTTTTTTTATTATGCAACATCCACTGTGATCATTTTGGTACATCATTTTTTTAATTATGCCTCATCCACAATGATCACTTTGGAACGTCAATTATTATTATTATTTTTTTTTATTATGCATCATCCACTGTGATCATTTTGGTACATCATTTTTTTTAATTATGCCTCATCCACAATGATCACTTTGGAACGTCAATTTTTTTTTTTATTATGCAAAATCCTTTGTGATCATTTTGGAAAATCAATTTTTTTTCAATTACGCTTCATCCACTATGATCACTTTGGAACGTCAATTTTTTTTTTTTTTTATTATTATGCAACATCCACTGTGATATTTTGGTACATCATTTTTTTTAATTATGCCTCATCCACAATGATCACTTTGGAACGTCAATTTTTTTTTTATTATGCATCATCCACTGTGATCATTTTTGAACATCATTTTTTTTTCAATTATGCTTCATCCACTATGATCACTTTGGAACGTCAATTTTTTATTTTTTTTTTATTATGCAACATCCACTGTGATCATTTTGGTACATAATTTTTTTTAATTATGCCTCATCCACAATGATCACTTTGGAACGTCAATTATTTTTTTTTTTTATTATGCAACATCCACTGTGATCATTTTGGTACATCATTTTTTTAATTACGCCTCATCCACAATGATCACTTTGGAACGTCAATTATTATTATTTTTTTTATTATGCATCATCCACTGTGATCATTTTGGAACATCATTTTTTTAAATTATGCCTCATCCACATGATCATTTTGGAACGTCAATTTTTTTTTATTATGCAACATCCACGGTGATCATTTTGGAAAATCAATTTTTTTCGTAGCACAAATTTTTGGTGGAATCGATATTTTATGGTCATCATCGCCCTTGCCATCATTTTGAATTCTTCTCTCACTTCCTTTTCGTTTTCGAATGTTTCTTCCACATTGATATCCTCTTTAATTGTTTCTATAACTTCGAAATCCTCTTTGATGGCATTTTTACTTCAATATACTTTTGAATTGTTTTTTCTATTTTTCTATTTTCTTCAATTACTTCTCTTACTTCAATATCGACTCTACAAAATTATGGGTTTTAATACAAATCTAAAATCGCTCATATCTTCTAAACGGGAAGAGTTACCCCCAGCAAACTTTTACAAAATATTGGTACTAATTTTTGGTGGATTAGTTTTTTTAATACCATCATTGCCCTTGAGATCCTTTTTGAATGCTTCTCTTACTTCGTCTTCCGCTTTGAATGCTTCTTTCACCTCGATATCCTCTATTTTTGCTTCTTACACTTTGATATCCTTTTTAATTGCTTTTTCTACTTATATATTTTCTTCAATTGCTTCTTTTACTACAATTTCCACTCTACAAAATTATGGGTTTTAATACAAATCTTAAATCGCTCGTATCTTCTAAACGGGAACAGTTACGCCTAGCAAACTTTTACAAAATATTGGTACAAATTTTTGGTGGAATAGTTTTTTTAATACCATCATTGCCCTTGACATCCGTTTTGAATGCTTCTCTTACTTCGTCTTCCACTTTAAATGCTTCTTTCACCTCGATATCCTCTATTTTTGCTTCTTACACTTTGATATCCTTTTTAATTGCTTTTTCTACTTATATGTTTTCTTCAATTGCTTCTTTTACTTCAATTCCCACTCTACAAAATTATGGGTTTTAATACAAATCTTAAATCGCTCGTATCTTCTAAACGGGAACAGTTACGACTAGCAAACTTTTACAAAATATTGGTACAAATTTTTGGTCGAATATTTTTTGTATTACCATCATTGATCTTGAAATCCTTTTTGAATGCTTTTTTCACCTCGATATCCTCTATGTTTGCTTCTTCCTTTTGATATCCTTTTTAATTGCTTTTTCTACTTATATATTTTCTTCAATTGCTTCTTTTACTACAATTTCCACTCTACAAAATTATGGGTTTTAATACAAATCTTAAATCGCTCGTATCTTCTAAACGGGAACAGTTACGCCTAGCAAACTTTTACAAAATATTGGTACAAATTTTAGGTCGAATAGTTTTTTTATTACCATCATTGCTCTTGACATCCTTTTTGAATGCTTCTCTCACTTGGTCTTCCTCCTTGAATGCTTCTTTCACCTCGATATCCTCTATTTTTGCTTCTTTCACTTTGATATCCTTTTTAATGTCTTTTTCTACTTATATGTCTTCTTCAATTGCTTCTTTTACTTCAATTTCCACTCCACAAAATTATGGGTTTTCATACAAAACTTAAATCGCTCGTATCCTTTAAACGGGAAGAGATAGCTCGAGGAAACTTTTACAATATATTGCTATAAGTTTTTGGTGAAACCGTTTTTTATTTTTATCATTGTCCTCGACGTCTTTTACTCAATTTCAATTTCCTCTTTAATTGTTTCTGCTACTTCGATATCCTATTTGATTGCTTCTTTCACTTCAATATCCTCTTTGATTGCTTCTTCCACTTCAATATCATTTTTGATTGCTGCTTCCACTTGGATATCCTCTTTGATTTGATTGCTTTTTCCATTTCGATCGTCTTTGATTACTTCTTACACATGGATATCCTCTTCGATAACTTTAAACAGCTCGATATCCTCTTTGATTGCTTCTTCCACTTTGATATCCTCTTTTATTGCTTCTACCTATTCGATATCATCTTCGATTTCCTTTTGATTGCTTCTTGCACTGCAATATTCTCTTTGATTGCGTCTTCATCTTCGATATCGTTTTTGATAGCATTTTCACTTCGATATCTTCTGTGATGGCTTATTCCACTTCGATACCCTCTTTGATTGCTTCTTCCACTTCGATATCCTCTTTGATTGCTTCTTCCACTTCAATATCCTCTTTGATTGCTTCTTACACTTCGATATCGGCTTTGACTGTTTCTTCCACTTCGATATCGCCTTTGATTGCTTTTTTCACTTCGTCATCTTCTTAGAACACCACCTCGGTATCCTCTTTAATTGCTTACTCAACTTTAATTTCCTCTTTGATTGTTTCTGCTACTTCGATATCCTATTTGATTGCTTCTTTCACTTCAATATCCTCTTTGATTGCTTCTTCCACGTCGATATCGTTTTTGACTGTTTCTTCCACTTCGATATCGTCTTTGATTGCTTTTTTCACTTCGTCATCCTCTTAGAACGCTTCTACCACCTCGGTATCCTCTTTGATTGCTTACTCAACTTTAATTTCCTCTTTGATTGTTTCTGCTACTTCGATATCCTATTTGATTGCTTCTTTCACTGCAATATCCTCTTTGATTGCTTCTTCCACTTCGATATCGTTTTTGACTGTTTCTTCCACTTCGATATCGTCTTCAATTGCTTTTTTCACTTCGTCATCCTCTTAGAACGCTTCTACCACCTCGGTATCCTCTTTGATTGCTTACTCAACTTTAATTTCCTCTTTGATTGTTTCTGCTACTTCGATATACTATTTGATTGCTTCTTTCCCTTCAATATCCTCTTTGATTGCTTCTTTCACTTCGATATCGTTTTTGACTGTTTCTTCCAGTTCGATATCGTCTTTGATTGCTTTTTTTACTTCGTCATCCTCTTAGAATGCTCTTACCACCTCGGTATCCTCTTTGATTGCTTACTCAACTTTAATTTCCTCATTGATTGTTTCTGCTGCTTCGATATCCTATTTGATTGCTTCTTTCCCTTCAATATCCTCTTTGATTGCTGCTTCCACTTGGAAATCCTCTTTGATTTGATTGCTTCTTCCATTTCGATATCGTCTTTACTGCTTCTTACACATGGATATCCTCTTTGATGGCTTTTAACAGCTCGATATCCTCTTTAATTACTTCTTCGACTAAAAGAAAAACACGCGAGCTGCGAGCAGCTCGCGCACAACGCAACCTCTAGTTATATTATATAAAGCTCGATTACCACTGACTCACTGACTGATTGACATCATTGTTCTCCCAGATGCCACCTCGTAGGGGGGAAATGTTTGGTGGGATCGTATAGAGGGAGTTCCGGTGAGTTGGGAATAAATCCTAAAGTACCCCTTTTGTCCCCCATTCGCTCCCATCCACCTCGTATCTCGGAAAGTATAGGTCTTAGAGCGTTGGTGCAAAAACTAATGTTGCTGAGGACATTTTTTTATATCCGGATTCATGAAAAAAAAATGTCTTTCATACAAAAAAAAAATTGTCCCATACAAAATATTTCTGTATGAATACCGTAAACCGTATATTTCGTTTGCCGTAATTTTCATACTGTTTTTGTAGGGAGCCCACGGCTTGTGTGTACTATAAAATTACTGTAAATTTGCTTGATTGTATTTAATGGTGGTGGAGGGACATGAGATAACTTTCATAGTTTTTGCAAAGGTCATCATCATCATTTTGGAACATCCAATTTTTTTTTTTTTTTAGTATGCATCGTTCATCATGTTTATTTTGGAACATCCACATTTTTTTAATTATGCCTCATCCACAATGATCACTTTGGAACGTCATTTTTTTTTATTATGCAACATCCACTGTGATCATTTTGGTACATCATTTTTTTTAATTATGCCTCATCCACAATGATCACTTTGGAACGTCAATTTTTTTTTTTATTATGCATCATCCACTGTGACCATTTTTGAACATCATTTTTTTTAATTATGCCTCATCCACAATGATCACTTTGGAACGTCAATTATTATTATTTTTTTTATTATGCAACATCCACTGTGATCATTTTGGTACATAATTTTTTTAATTACGCCTCATCCACAATGATCACTTTGGAACGTCAATTATTTTTTATTTTTTTATTATGCATCATCCACTGTGATCATTTTGGAACATCATTTTTTATTAATTATGCCTCATCCACAATGATCATTTTGGAAAGTCAATTTTTTTCCGTTTTTTTATTATGCAACGTTTATCATGTTCATTTGGAAACATCAATTTTTTTTTAATTATGCATCATCCACTGTGATCATTTTGGAACATCATTTTTTTTTCAATTATGCCTCATCCACCATGATCACTTTGGAACGTCAATTTTTTTTTTATTATGCAACATCCACTGTGATCATTTTGGTACATAATTTTTTTAATTACGCCTCATCCACACAATGATCACTTTGGAACGTCAATTATTTTATTTTTTTTATTATGCAACATCCACTGTGATCATTTTGGTACATAATTTTTTTTAATTATGCCTCATCCACATGATCATTCTGGTACGTCAATTTTTTTTTTATTATGCAACATCCACTGTGATCATTTTGGAACATCATTTTTTTAATTATGCCTCATCCACAATGATCACTTTGGAACGTCAATTATTATTATTTTTTTATTATGCATCATCCACTGTGATCATTTTGGAACATCATTTTTTTTAATTATGCCTCATCCACAATGATCACTTTGGAACGTCAATTATTATTATTTTTTTTGTATTATGCAACATCCACTGTGATCATTTTGGTACATCATTTTTTTAATTACGCCTCATCCACAATGATCACTTTGGAACGTCAATTTTTTTTTATTATGCATCATCCACTGTGAGCATTTTGGAACAACATTTTTTTTTAAATTATGCCTCATCCACATGATCATTTTGGAACGTCATTTTTTTTTATTATGCAACATCCACTGTGATCATTTTGGAAAATCAATTTTTTTTTGTAGCACAAATTTTTGGTGGAATCGTTATTTTACGGTCATCATCGCCCTTGCCATCATTTTGAATTCTTCTCTCACTTCCTTTTCGTTTTCGAATGTTTCTTCCACATTGATATCCTCTTTAATTGTTTCTATAACTTCGAAATCCTCTTTGATGGCATTTTTACTTCAATATACTTTTGAATTGTTTTTTCTATTTTTCTATTTTCTTCAATTACTTCTCTTACTTCAATATCGACTCTACAAAATTATGGGTTTTAATACAAATCTTAAATCGCTCGTATCTTCTAAACGGGAACAGTTACGCCTAGCAAACTTTTACAAAATATTGGTACAAATTTTTGGTGGAATAGTTTTTTTAATACCATCATTGCCCTTGACATCCGTTTTGAATGCTTCTCTTACTTCGTCTTCCACGTTAAATGCTTCTTTCACCTCGATATCCTCTATTTTTGCTTCTTCCACTTTGATATCCTTTTTAATTGCTTTATCTACTTATATATTTTCTTCAATTGCTTCTTTTACTTCAATTCCCACTCTACAAAATTATGGGTTTTAATACAAATCTTAAATCGCTCGTATCTTCTAAACGGGAACAGTTACGCCTAGCAAACTTTTACAAAATATTGGTACAAATTTTTGGTTGAATATTTTTTTTATTACCATCATTGATCTTGAAATCCTTTTTGAATGCTTCTTTCACCTCGATATCCTCTATTTTTGCTTCTTCCACTTTGATATCCTTTTTAATTGCTTTTTCTACTTATATATTTTCTTCCATTGCTTCTTTTACTTCAATTCCCACTCTACAAAATTATGGGCTTTAATACAAATCTTAAATCGCTCGTATCTTCTAAACGTGAACAGTTACGCCTAGCAAACTTTTACAAAATATTGGTACAAATTTTTGGTGGAATAGTTTTTTTAATACCATCATTGCCCTTGACATCCATTTTGAATGCTTCTCTTACTTCTTCTTCCACGTTAAATGCTTCTTTCACCTCGATATCCTCTATTTTTGCTTCTTCCACTTTGATATCCTTTTTAATTGCTTTATCTACTTATATATTTTCTTGAATTGCTTCTTTTACTTCAATTACCACTCTACAAAATTATGGGTTTTAATACAAATCTTAAATCGCTCGTATCTTCTAAACAGGAACAGTTACGCCTAGACAACTTTTACAAAATATTGGTACAAATTTTTGGTCGAATATTTTTTTTATTACCATCATTGATCTTGAAATCCTTTTGGAATGCTTCTTTCACCTCGATATCCTCTATTTTTGCTTCTTTCACTTTGATATCCTTTTTAATGTCTTTTTCTACTTATATGTTTTCTTCAATTGCTTCTTTTACTTCAATTTCTACTCTACAAAATTAAGGGTTTTCATACAAAACTTAAATCGCTCGTATCTTTTAAACGGGAAGAGATAGCTCGAGGAAACTTTTACAAAATATTAGTATAAGTTTTTGGTGAAACCGTTTTTTATTTTTATCAATGTCCTCGACGTCTTTTACTCAATTTCAATTTCCTCTTTAATTGTTTCTGCTACTTCGATATCCTATTTGATTGCTTCTTTCACTTTAATATCTTCTTTGATTGCTTCTTCCACTTCGATATCATCTTTGATTGCTGCTTCCACTTGGATATCCTCATTGATTTGATTGTTTCTTCCATTTCGATCGTCTTTGACTGCTTCTTACACATGGATATCCTCTTAGATGGCTTTTAACAGCTCGATATCCTCATTAATTACTTCTTCGACTAAAAGAAAAACACGCGAGCTGCGAGCAGCTCGCGCACAACGCAACCTCTAGTTATATTATATAAAGCTCGATTACCACTCACTGACTGACTGACTGACTGACTCATTGACATGTTTGTTCTCCCAGATGCCACCTCGTAGGGTGAAAATGTTTGGTGGGATCGTATAGAGGGAGTTCCGATGAGTTGGGAATAAATCCTAAAGTACCCCTTTTGTCCCCCATTCGCTCCCATCCACCTCGTATCTCGGAAAGTATAGGTCTTACAGCGTTGGTGCAAAAACTAATGTTGCAGAGGACATTTTTTTATATCCGGTTCCATGAAAAAAAAATTGTCTTTCATACAAAAAAAAAATTGTCCCATACAAAATATTTCTGTATGAATACCGTAAACCGTATATTTCGTTTGCCGTAATTTTCATACTGTTTTTGTAGGGAGCCCACTGCTTGTGTGTACTATAAAATTACTGTAAAATTTGCTTGATTCTATATAATGGTTGTGGAGGGGCATGAGACAACTTTCATAGTTTTAGCAAAGGTCATCATCATCATTTTGGAACATCCAAATTTTTTTTTTTTTAGTATGCAACGTTCATCATGTTTATTTTGGAACATCCACATTTATTTTTAATTATGCCTCATCCACAATGATCACTTTGGAACGTCATTTTTTTTTATTATGCAACATCCACTGTGATCATTTTGGTACATCATTTTTTTTAATTATGCCTCATCCACAATGATCACTTTGGAACGTCAATTATTTTTTTTTTATTATGCATCATCCACTGTGATCATTTTGGAACATCATTTTTTTCAATTATGCCTCATCCACTATGATCACTTTGGAACGTCCATTTTTTTTTTATTATGCAACATCCACTGTGATATTTTGGTACATCATTTTTTTTAATTATGCCTCATTCACAATGATCACTTTGGAACGTCAATTTTTTTTTATTATGCAACATCCACTGTGATCATTTTGGTACATCATTTTTTTTAATTATGCCTCATCCACAATGATCACTTTGGAACGTCAATTTTTTTTTTTTATTATGCAACATCCACTGTGATCATTTTGGTACATCATTTTTTTAATTACGCCTCATCCACAATGATCACTTTGGAACGTCAATTTTTTTTTTATTATGCAACACATAATTTTTTTTAATTATGCCTCATCCACAATGATCACTTTGGAACGTCAATTATTTTTTTTTATTATGCATCATCCACTGTGATCATTTTGGAACATCATTTTTTTTTAATTATGCCTCATCCACAATGATCACTTTGGAACGTCAATTATTTTTTTTTTTTTGTATTATGCAACATCCACTGTGATCATTTTGGTACATCATTTTTTTTATTATGCCTCATCCACAATGATCACTTTGAAACGTCAATTATTTTTTTTTATTATGCTAAATCCTTTGTGATCTTTTTGGAAAATCAATTTTTTTTAATTATGCCTCATCAACAATGATCACTTTTGGAACGTCAATTTTTTTTTTACTATGCAAAATCCTTTGTGATCATTTTGGAACATCATTTTGTTTTAAATTATGCCTCATCCACAATGATCACTTTTGGAACGTCATTTTTTTTATTATGCAAAATCCTTTGTGATCATTTTGGAAAATCATTTTTTTTAAATTATGCCTCATCCACAATGATTATTTTGGAACGTCAATTTCTTTTTTTTTATTATGCAACATCCACTGTGATAATTTTGGAACATCAATTTTTTTTAATTATGCCTCATCAGCAATGATCATTTTGGAACGTCAATTTTTTTTTAAATTATGCCTCATCCACAATGATCACTTTTGGAACGTCAATTTTTTTTTATTATGCAACATCCACTGTGATCATTTTGGAACATCAATTTTTTTTTATTTATTCCTCATCCACTATGATCATTTTTGAACGTCAATTTTTTTTTATTATGCGACATCCACTATTCGAACATTCTCTTTGATTGCTTGTTACACTTCGTCATCCTCTTTTATTGTTTCTACCGCCTCCACATCTTCTATTTTTGCATGTTCCACTTCGTTATCCTTTTAAAATGCTTCTTCTACTTCATATCCTCTTTAATTGCTTCAGTTACTTCATTATGCGCTCTACAAAATTGTGGTGTTTCATACAAAACTTCAATCGCTCATATCTTCTAAACGGGAAGAGCTAGCCCTAGCAAACTTGTACAAAATATTGGTGTAAATTTTTGGTGGAACTGTTTTTTTATTGTCATCCTTGACATCCTTTTTGAATGCTTCTCTCACTTCGTCATCTTCTTTGAATGTTTTTTCCACTTCGACATCATCTTTGACTGCTTCTTTAACTTCGATATCCTCTTTGATTGCTTCTTCCACTTCGATATCGTCTTTGACTGCTTCTTCCATTTCGATATCGTCTTTGATTGCTTTTTCACTTCGTCATCTTCTTTGAATGCTTCTACCACCTTGGTATCCTCTTTGATTGCTTACTCAACTTCAATTTCCTCATTGATTGTTTCTGCCACTTCGATATCCTATTTGATTGCTTCTCCCACTTCAATATTCTCTTTGATAGTTTCTTCCACTTCGATATCCAATCAACAAATTTATGATTTTTCTTACAAAACTTTAATCGCTCGTATCTTCTAAACGGGAAGAGATAGCACTAGCAAACTTTGACAAAATATTAGTACAAATTTTTGATCATTATCATTTTACAACATACATTTATATTATGCAACGTCAATCCTGATCATTTTGGAACGTCCAGATTTTTTTTATGCAACGTTCATCATGATCTTTTTTGCAACGTTCAATTTTTTTTATACAACTATTATCATGATCATTTTGGAACATCCAATTTTTTTCTCTTTGATTGCTTGTTCCACTTCGATATCCTCTTTGATTGCTTCTTCCACATTGATATCCTATTTGATTGCTTCTTTAACTTTGGTATCCTCTACGATTGCTTCTTCCACTTCGATATCCTCTTTTATTCCTTCTTCATCTTCAATATCCATTGGATTGCTTCTTCATCTTTGATATCCTCTTTGATGGCATTTTCACTTCGGTATCCTCTGTAAGGGCTCCTTCCTCTTTGATTTCCGTTTGATTGCTTCTTGCACTGCAATGTTTTCTTTGATTGCGTCTTCATATTCGATATCGTTTTTGATTGCATTTTTACTTCGATATCCTGTGATGGCTTCTTCCACTTTGATATCCTCTTTGATTGCTTCTTCCACTTCGATATCCGCTTTGATTGCTTGTTCCATTTTGATATCGTCTTTGACTATTTCTTTCACTTCGATATCGTCTTTGATTGCTTTTTTCAGTTCGTCATCCTCTTTGAATACTTCTACCAACTCGGTATCCTCTTTGATTCCTTAGTCAACTTCAATTTCCTCTTTGATTGTTTTTGCTACTTCGATATCCTATTTGATTGCTTCTCCCACTTCAATATCCTCTTTGTTTACTCCTTCCACTTCGATATCATCTTCGATTTCCTTTTGATTGCTTCTTGCACTGCATTATTCTCTTTGATTGCGTCTTCATCTTCGATATCGTCTTTGATAGCATTTTCACTTCGATATCCTCTGTGATGGCTTCTTCCACTTCGATACCCTCTTTGATTGCTTCTTCCACTTCGATATCCTCTTTGATTGTTTCTTCCGCCTCGACATCTTCTATTTTTGCATGTTCCACTTCGTTATCCCTTTAAAATGCTTCTTCTACTTTCATATCCTCTTTAATTGCTTCAGTTACTTCATTATGCTCTCTACAAAATTGTGGTCTTTCATACAAAACTTCAATCGCTCGTATCTTCTAAACGGGAAGAGATAGCCCTAGCAAACTTGTACAAAATATTGGTATAAATTTTTGGTGCAACTGTTTTTTTATTGTCATCCTTGACATCCTTTTTGAATGCTTCTCTCACTTCGTCATCTTCTTTGAATGTTTTTTCCACTTCGACATCATCTTTGACTGCTTCTTTAACTTCGATATCCTCTTTGATTGCTTCTCCCACTTCGATATCGCCTTTGACTGCTTCTTCCATTTCGATATCGTCTTTGATTGCTTTTTTCACTTCGTCATCTTCTTTGAATGCTTCTACCACCTCGGTATCCTCTTTGATTGCTTACTCAACTTCAATTTCCTCTTTGATTGTTTCTCCCTCTTCGATATCGTCTTTGACTGCTTCTTCCATTTCGATATCGTCTTTGATTGCTTTTTTCACTTCGTCATCTTCTTTGAATGCTTCTACCGCCTCGGTATCCTCTTTGATTGCTTACTCAACTTCAATTTCCTCTTTGATTGTTTCTGCCACTTCGATATCCTATTTGATTGCTTCTTCCACTTCAACATTCTCTTTGATAGTTTCTTCCACTTCGATATCCAATCAACAAATTTATGATTTTTCTTACAAAACTTTAATCGCTCGTATCTTCTAAACGGGAAGAGATAGCACTAGCAAACTTTGACAAAATATTAGTACAAATTTTTGATCATTATCATTTTGCAACATACATTTATATTATGCAACGTCAATCATGATCATTTTGGAACGTCCAGATTTTTTTTTATGCAACGTTCATCATGATCTTTTTTGCAACGTTCAATTTTTTTTTATACAACCATTATCATGATCATTTTGGAACATCCAATTTTTTTCTCTTTGATTGCTTGTTTATCTTTGATTGCTTCTTTAACTTTGATATCCTCTACGATTGCTTGTTCCGCTTCGATATCCTCTTTTATTCCTTCTTCATCTTCAATATCCATTGGATTGCTTCTTCCACTTCGATATCGTCTTTGATTGCTTTTTTTACTTCGTCATCCTCTTAGAATGCTTCTACCACCTTGGTATCCTCTTTGATTTCTTCCTCAACTTTAATTTCCTCTTTGATTTTTTCTGCTACTTCGATATCCTATTTGATTGCTTCTTTCACTTCAATATCCTCTTTGATTGCTTCTTCCACTTCGATATCATCTTTGATTGCTTCTTCCACTTCGATATCCTCTAAGATTGCTTCTTCCACTTCGATACCTTCTTTGATTGCTTCTTCCACTTCGATATCGTCTGTTATTGCTTTTTTCACTTCGTCATCTTAGAATGCTTCTACCACCTCGGTATCCTCTTTGATTGCTTACTCAACTTCAATTTCCTCTTTAATAGTTTCTGCTAATTCGATATCCTATTTGATTGCTGCTTTCACTTCAATATCCTGTTTGATTGCTTCTTGCACTTCGAAATCATATTTGATTGCTGCTTCCATTTGGATATCTTCTTTGATTTGATTGCTTCTTCCATTTCGATATCGTTTTTGATTGCATTTTTACTTCGATATCCTGTGATGGCTTCTTCCACTTTGATATCCTCTTTGATTGCTTCTTCCACTTCGATATCCGCTTTGATTGCTTGTTCCATTTTGATATCGTCTTTGACTATTTCTTTCACTTCGATATCGTCTTTGATTGCTTTTTTCAGTTCGTCATCCTCTTTGAATACTTCTACCAACTCGGTATCCTCTTTGATTCCTTAGTCAACTTCAATTTCCTCTTTGATTGTTTTTGCTACTTCGATATCCTATTTGATTGCTTCTCCCACTTCAATATCCTCTTTGTTTACTCCTTCCACTTCGATATCATCTTCGATTTCCTTTTGATTGCTTCTTGCACTGCATTATTCTCTTTGATTGCGTCTTCATCTTCGATATCGTCTTTGATAGCATTTTTACTTCGATATCCTGTGATGGCTTCTTCCACTTTGATATCCTCTTTGATTGCTTCTTCCACTTCGATATCGTCTTTGATTGCTTCTTCCACTTCGATATCGTCTTTGACTGTTTCTTCCACTTCGATATCGTCTTTGATTGCTTTTTTTACTTCGTCATCCTCTTAGAATGCTTCTACCACGTCGGTATCTTCTTTGATTCCTTAGTCAACTTCAATTTCCTCTTTGATTGTTTTTGCTTCTTCGATATCCTATTTGATTGCTTCTCCCACTTCAATATCAGCTTTGTTTACTCCTTCCACTTCGATATCATCTTCGATTTCCTTTTGATTGCTTCTTGCACTGCATTATTCTCTTTGATTGCGTCTTCATTTTCGATATCGTCTTTGATAGCACTTTCACTTCGATATCCTCTGTGATGGCTTCTTCCACTTCGATACCATCTTTGATTGCTTCTTCCACTTCGATATCCTCTTTGATTGCTTCTTCCACTTCGATATCGTCTTTGATTGCTTTTTCCACTTCGATATCGTCTTTGACTGTTTCTTCCACTTCGATATCGTCTTTGATTGCTTTTTTTACTTCGTCATCCTCTTAGAATGCTTCTACCACGTCGGTATCTTCTTTGATTCCTTAGTCAACTTCAATTTCCTCTTTGATTGTTTTTGCTTCTTCGATATCCTATTTGATTGCTTCTCCCACTTCAATATCAGCTTTGTTTACTCCTTCCACTTCGATATCATCTTCGATTTCCTTTTGATTGCTTCTTGCACTGCATTATTCTCTTTGATTGCGTCTTCATTTTCGATATCGTCTTTGATAGCATTTTCACTTCGATATCCTCTGTGATGGCTTCTTCCACTTCGATACCCTCTTTGATTGCTTCATTTACTTCAATATCCTCTTTGATTGCTTCTTCCACTTCGTTATCATCTTTGATTGCTGCTTCCACTTGGAAATCCTCTTTGACTGTTTCTTCCATTTCGATATCGTCTTTGACTGCTTCTTACACATGGATATCCTCTTAGATGGCTTTTAATAGCTCGATATCCTCATTAATTACTTCTTCGACTAAAAGAAAAACACGCGAGCTGCGAGCAGCTCGCGCACAACGCAACCTCTAGTTATATTATATAAAGCTCGATTACCACTGACTGACTGACTGACTCATTGACATGTTTGTTCTCCCAGATGCCACCTCGTAGGGTGAAAATGTTTGGTGCCATCGTATAGAGGGAGTTCCGATGAGTTGGGAATAAATCCTAAAGTACCCCTTTTCTCCCCCATTCGCTCCCATCGACATCGTATCTCGGAAAGTATAGGTCTTAGAGCGTTGGTGCAAAAACTAATGTTGCAGAGGACATTTTTTTATATCCGGTTCCATGAAAAAAAAATTGTCTTTCATACAAAAAAAAAATTGTCCCATACAAAATATTTCTGTATGAATACCGTAAACCGTATATTTCGTTTGCCGTAATTTTCATACTGTTTTTGTAGGGAGCCCACGGCTTGTGTGTACTATAAAATTACGGTAAATTTGCTTGATTCTATATAATGGTGGTGGAGGGACATGAGATAACTTTCATAGTTTTTGCAAAGGTCATCATCATCATTTTGGAACATCCAATTTTTTTTTTTTTTTTTAGTATGCAACGTTCATCATGTTTATTTTGGAACATCCACATTTTTTTAATTATGCCTCATCCACAATGATCACTTTGGAACGTCAATTTTTTTTTTATTATGCAACATCCACTGTGTTCATTTTGGTACATAATTTTTTTAAATTATGCCTCATCCACAATGATCACTTTGGAACGTCAATTTTTTTTTTTTATTATGCATCATCCACTGTGATCATTTTGGAACATAATTTTTTTTCAATTATGCCTCATCCACTATGATCACTTTGGAACGTCAATTTTTTTTTTTTTATTGTGCAACATCCACTGTGATATTTTGGGTACATCATTTTTTTTTAATTATCCCTCATCCACAATGATCATTTTGGAACGTCAATTTTTTTTTTTTTTTTATAATGCAAAATCCACTGTGATCATTTTGGAACATCAATTTTTTTTAATTATGCCTCATCCACAATGATCACTTTTGCAACGTTCAATTTTTTTTATACAACTATTATCATGATCATTTTGGAACATCCAATTTTTTTCTCTTTGATTGCTTGTTCCACTTCGATATCCTCTTTGATTGCTTCTTCCACATTGATATCCTATTTGATTGCTTCTTTAACTTTGATATCCTCTACGATTGATTGTTCCACTTCGATATCCTCTTTTATTCCTTCTTCATCTTCAATATCCATTGGATTGCTTCTTCATCTTTGATATCCTCTTTGATGGCATTTTCACTTCGGTATCCTCTGTAAGGGCTCCTTCCTCTTTGATTTCCGTTTGATTGCTTCTTGCACTGCAATATTTTCTTTGATTGCGTCTTCATATTCGATATCGTTTTTGATTGCATTTTTACTTCGGTATCCTGTGATGGCTTCTTCCACTTTGATATCCTCTTTGATTGCTTCTTCCACTTCGATATCCGCTTTGATTGCTTGTTCCATTTTGATATCGTCTTTGACTATTTCTTTCACTTCGATATCGTCTTTGATTGCTTTTTTCACTTCGTCATCCTCTTTGAATACTTCTACCAACTCGGTATCCTCTTTGATTCCTTAGTCAACTTCAATTTCCTCTTTGATTGTTTTTGCTACTTCGATATCCTATTTGATTGCTTCTCCCACTTCAATATCCTCTTTGTTTACTCCTTCCACTTCGATATCATCTTCGATTTCCTTTTGATTGCTTCTTGCACTGCATTATTCTCTTTGATTGCGTCTTCATCTTCGATATCGTCTTTGATAGCATTTTCACTTCGATATCCTCTGTGATGGCTTCTTCCACTTCGATACCCTCTTTGATTGCTTCTTCCACTTCGATATCCTCTTTGATTGTTTTTTCCGCCTCGACATCTTCTATTTTTGCATGTTCCACTTCGTTATCCCTTTAAAATGCTTCTTCTACTTTCATATCCTCTTTAATTTCTTCAGTTACTTCATTATGCTCTCTACAAAATTGTGGTCTTTCATACAAAACTTCAATCGCTCGTATCTTCTAAACGGGAAGAGATAGCCCTAGCAAACTTGTACAAAATATTGGTATAAATTTTTGGTGCAACTGTTTTTTTATTGTCATCCTTGACATCCTTTTTGAATGCTTCTCTCACTTCGTCATCTTCTTTGAATGTTTTTTCCACTTCGACATCATCTTTGACTGCTTCTTTAACTTCGATATCCTCTTTGACTGCTTCTTTAACTTCGATATCCTCTTTGATTGCTTCTCCCACTTCGATATCGTCTTTGACTGCTTCTTCCATTTCGATATCGTCTTTGATTGCTTTTTTCACTTCGTCATCTTCTTTGAATGCTTCTACCACCTCGGTATCCTCTTTGATTGCTTACTCAACTTCAATTTCCTCTTTGATTGTTTCTCCCTCTTCGATATCGTCTTTGACTGCTTCTTCCATTTCGATATCGTCTTTGATTGCTTTTTTCACTTCGTCATCTTCTTTGAATGCTTCTACCGCCTCGGTATCCTCTTTGATTGCTTACTCAACTTCAATTTCCTCTTTGATTGTTTCTGCCACTTCGATATCCTATTTGATTGCTTCTTCCACTTCAACATTCTCTTTGATAGTTTCTTCCACTTCGATATCCAATCAACAAATTTATGATTTTTCTTACAAAACTTTAATCGCTCGTATCTTCTAAACGGGAAGAGATAGCACTAGCAAACTTTGACAAAATATTAGTACAAATTTTTGATCATTATCATTTTGCAACATACATTTATATTATGCAACGTCAATCATGATCATTTTGGAACGTCCAGATTTTTTTTTATGCAACGTTCATCATGATCTTTTTTGCAACGTTCAATTTTTTTTTATACAACCATTATTATGATCATTTTGGAACATCCAAATTTTTTCTCTTTGATTGCTTGTTTATCTTTGATTGCTTCTTTAACTTTGATATCCTCTACGAATGCTTGTTCCGCTTCGATATCCTCTTTTATTCCTTCTTCATCTTCAATATCCATTGGATTGCTTCTTCCACTTCGATATCGTCTTTGATTGCTTTTTTTACTTCGTCATCCTCTTAGAATGCTTCTACCACCTTGGTATCCTCTTTGATTTCTTCCTTAACTTTAATTTCCTCTTTGATTGTTTCTGCTACTTCGATATCCTATTTGATTGCTTCTTTCACTTCAATATCCTCTTTGATTGCTTCTTCCACTTCGATATCATCTTTGATTGCTTCTTCCACTTCGATATCCTCTAAGATTGCTTCTTCCACTTCGATACCTTCTTTGATTGCTTCTTCCACTTCGATATCGTCTTTGATTGCTTTTTTCACTTCGTCATCTTAGAATGCTTCTACCACCTCGGTATCCTCTTTGATTGCTTACTCAACTTCAATTTCCTCTTTAATAGTTTCTGCTAATTCGATATCCTATTTGATTGCTGCTTTCACTTCAATATCCTGTTTGATTGCTTCTTGCACTTCGAAATCATATTTGATTGCTGCTTCCATTTGGATATCTTCTTTGATTTGATTGCTTCTTCCATTTCGATATCGTCTTTGACTGCTTCTTCCACTTCGATATCCTCTAAGATTGCTTCTTCCACTTCGATACCTTCTTTGATTGCTTCTTCCACTTCGATATCGTCTTTGATTGCTTTTTTCACTTCGTCATCTTAGAATGCTTCTACCACCTCGGTATCCTCTTTGATTGCTTACTCAACTTCAATTTCCTCTTTAATAGTTTCTGCTAATTCGATATCCTATTTGATTGCTGCTTTCACTTCAATATCCTGTTTGATTGCTTCTTGCACTTCGAAATCATATTTGATTGCTGCTTCCATTTGGATATCTTCTTTGATTTGATTGCTTCTTCCATTTCGATATCATCTTTGATTGCTTCTTCCACTTCGATATCCTCTAAGATTGCTTCTTACACTTCGATACCTTCTTTGATTGCTTCTTCCACTTCGATATCGTCTTTGATTGCTTTTTTCACTTCGATATCCTCTAAGATTGCTTCTTCCACTTCGATACCTTCTTTGATTGCTTCTTCCACTTCGATATCGTCTTTGATTGCTTTTTTCACTTCGTCATCTTAGAATGCTTCTACCACCTCGGTATCCTCTTTGATTGCTTACTCAACTTCAATTTCCTCTTTAATAGTTTCTGCTAATTCGATATCCTATTTGATTGCTGCTTTCACTTCAATATCCTGTTTGATTGCTTCTTGCACTTCGAAATCATATTTGATTGCTGCTTCCATTTGGATATCTTCTTTGATTTGATTGCTTCTTCCATTTCGATATCGTCTTTGACTGCTTCTTCCACTTCGATATCCTCTAAGATTGCTTCTTCCACTTCGATACCTTCTTTGATTGCTTCTTCCACTTCGATATCGTCTTTGATTGCTTTTTTCACTTCGTCATCTTAGAATGCTTCTACCACCTCGGTATCCTCTTTGATTGCTTACTCAACTTCAATTTCCTCTTTAATAGTTTCTGCTAATTCGATATCCTATTTGATTGCTGCTTTCACTTCAATATCCTGTTTGATTGCTTCTTGCACTTCGAAATCATATTTGATTGCTGCTTCCATTTGGATATCTTCTTTGATTTGATTGCTTCTTCCATTTCGATATCATCTTTGATTGCTTCTTCCACTTCGATATCCTCTAAGATTGCTTCTTACACTTCGATACCTTCTTTGATTGCTTCTTCCACTTCGATATCGTCTTTGATTGCTTTTTTCACTTCGATATCCTCTAAGATTGCTTCTTCCACTTCGATACCTTCTTTGATTGCTTCTTCCACTTCGATATCGTCTTTGATTGCTTTTTTCACTTCGTCATCTTAGAATGCTTCTACCACCTCGGTATCCTCTTTGATTGCTTACTCAACTTCAATTTCCTCTTTAATAGTTTCTGCTAATTCGATATCCTATTTGATTGCTGCTTTCACTTCAATATCCTGTTTGATTGCTTCTTGCACTTCGAAATCATATTTGATTGCTGCTTCCATTTGGATATCTTCTTTGATTTGATTGCTTCTTCCATTTCGATATCGTCTTTGACTGCTTCTTACACATGGATATCCTTTTTGATCGCTTTTAACAGCTCGAAATCCTCTTTGATTGCTTCTTCGACAAAAACAATAACACGCGAGTTGCGTGCAACTCGCGCACTACGCAACCTCTAGTTATATTATATAAAGCTCGATTACCACTCACTGACTGACTGACTCATTGACATGTTTGTTCTCCCAGATGCCACCTCGTAGGGTGAAAATGTTTGGTGGGATCGTATAGAGGGAGTTCCGATGAGTTGGGAATAAATCCTAAAGTACCCCTTTTGTCCCCCATTCGCTCCCATCCACCTCGTATCTCGGAAAGTATAGGTATTAGAGCGTTGGTGCAAAAACTAATGTTGCAGAGGACATTTTTTTATATCCGGTTCCATGAAAAAAAAATTGTCTTTCATACAAAAAAAAAATTGTCCCATACAAAATATTTCTGTATGAATACCGTAAACCGTATATTTCGTTTGCCGTAATTTTCATACTGTTTTTGTAGGGAGCCCATGGCTTGTGTGTACTATAAAATTACTGTAAATTTGCTTGATTCTATATAATGGTGGTGGAGGGGCATGAGACAACTTTCATAGTTTTTGCAAAGGTCATCATCATCATTTTGGAACATCCAATTTTTTTTTTTTTTTTAGTATGCAACGTTCATCATGTTTATTTTGGAACATCCACATTTTTTTAATTATGCCTCATCCACAATGATCACTTTGAAACGTCATTTTTTTTTTTTTATTATGCAACATCCACTGTGATCATTTTGGTACATCATTTTTTTAATTATGCCTCATCCACAATGATCACTTTGGAACGTCAATTATTTTTTTTTATTATGCATCATCCACTGTGATCATTTTGTAACATCATTTTTTTTTCAATTATGCCTCATCCACAATGATCACTTTGAAACGTCATTTTTTTTTTTATTATGCAACATCCACTGTGATCATTTTGGTACATCATTTTTTTTATTATGCCTCATCCACAATGATCACTTTGGAACGTCAATTTTTTTTTTTTATTATGCATCATCCACTGTGATCATTTTGTAACATCATTTTTTTTCAATTATGCCTCATCCACAATGATCACTTTGAAACGTCATTTTTTTTTTATTATGCAACATCCACTGTGATCATTTTGGTACATCATTTTTTTAATTATGCCTCATCCACAATGATCACTTTGGAACGTCAATTATTATTTTTTTTTATTATGCATCATCCACTGTGATCATTTTGGAACATCATTTTTTTTAATTATGCCTCATCCACAATGATCACTTTGGAACGTCAATTATTATTTTTTTTTTGTATTATGCAACATCCACTGTGATCATTTTCGTACATCATTTTTTTTAATTATGCCTCATCCACAATGATCACTTTGGAACGTCAATTAAATTTTTTTTTTTATTATGCATCATCCACTGTGATCATTTTGGAACATCATTTTTTTTAATTATGCCTCATCCACAATGATCACTTTGGAACGTCAATTATTATTTTTTTTTTGTATTATGCAACATCCACTGTGATCATTTTGGTACATCATTTTTTTTATTATGCCTCATCCACAATGATCACTTTGGAACGTCAATTATTTTTTTTTTATTATGCATCATCCACTGTGATCATTTTGTAACATCATTTTTTTTCAATTATGCCTCATCCACAATGATCACTTTGAAACGTCATTTTTTTTTTATTATGCAACATCCACTGTGATCATTTTGGTACATCATTTTTTTAATTATGCCTCATCCACAATGATCACTTTGGAACGTCAATTATTATTTTTTTTTATTATGCATCATCCACTGTGATCATTTTGGAACATCATTTTTTTTAATTATGCCTCATCCACAATGATCACTTTGGAACGTCAATTATTATTTTTTTTTGTATTATGCAACATCCACTGTGATCATTTTGGTACATCATTTTTTTTAATTATGCCTCATCCACAATGATCACTTTGGAACGTCAATTATTATTTTTTTTTATTATGCATCATCCACTGTGATCATTTTGGAACATCATTTTTTTTAATTGTGCCTCATCCACAATGATCACTTTGGAACGTCAATTATTATTTTTTTTTGTATTATGCAACATCCACTGTGATCATTTTGGTACATCATTTTTTTTATTATGCCTCATCCACAATGATCACTTTGGAACGTCAATTATTTTTTTTTACTATGCAAAATCCTTTGTGATCATTTTGGAACATCATTTTGTTTTAAATTATGCCTCATCCACAATGATCACTTTTGGAACGTCATTTTTTTTATTATGCAAAATCCTTTGTGATCATTTTGGAAAATCATTTTTTTTAAATTATGCCTCATCCACAATGATTATTTTGGAACGTCAATTTCTTTTTTTTTATTATGCAACATCCACTGTGATAATTTTGGAACATCAATTTTTTTTAATTATGCCTCATCAGCAATGATCATTTTGGAACGTCAATTTTTTTTTAAATTATGCCTCATCCACAATGATCACTTTTGGAACGTCAATTTTTTTTTTATTATGCAACATCCACTGTGATCATTTTGGAACATCAATTTTTTTTTATTTATGCCTCATCCACTATGATCATTTTTGAACGTCAATTTTTTTTTATTATGCGACATCCACTATTCGAACATTCTCTTTGATTGCTTGTTACACTTCGTCATCCTCTTTTATTGTTTCTTCCGCCTCCACATCTTCTATTTTTGCATGTTCCACTTCGTTATCCTTTTAAAATGCTTCTTCTACTTCATATCCTCTTTAATTGCTTCAGTTACTTCATTATGCGCTCTACAAAATTGTGGTGTTTCATACAAAACTTCAATCGCTCATATCTTCTAAACGGGAAGAGCTAGCCCTAGCAAACTTGTACAAAATATTGGTGTAAATTTTTGGTGGAACTGTTTTTTTATTGTCATCCTTGACATCCTTTTTGAATGCTTCTCTCACTTCGTCATCTTCTTTGAATGTTTTTTCCACTTCGACATCATCTTTGACTGCTTCTTTAACTTCGATATCCTCTTTGATTGCTTCTCCCACTTCGATATCGTCTTTGACTGCTTCTTCCATTTCGATATCGTCTTTGATTGCTTTTTCACTTCGTCATCTTCTTTGAATGCTTCTACCACCTTGGTATCCTCTTTGATTGCTTACTCAACTTCAATTTCCTCTTTGATTGTTTCTGCCACTTCGATATCCTATTTGATTGCTTCTCCCACTTCAACATTCTCTTTGATAGTTTCTTCCACTTCGATATCCAATCAACAAATTTATGATTTTTCTTACAAAACTTTAATCGCTCGTATCTTCGAAACGGGAAGAGATAGCACTAGCAAACTTTGACAAAATATTAGTACAAATTTTTGATCATTATCATTTTACAACATACATTTATATTATGCAACGTCAATCCTGATCATTTTGGAACGTCCAGATTTTTTTTATGCAACGTTCATCATGATCTTTTTTGCAACGTTCAATTTTTTTTATACAACTATTATCATGATCATTTTGGAACATCCAATTTTTTTCTCTTTGATTGCTTGTTCCACTTCGATATCCTCTTTGATTGCTTCTTCCACATTGATATCCTATTTGATTGCTTCTTTAACTTTGATATCCTCTACGATTGCTTGTTCCGCTTCGATATCGGCTTTTATTCCTTCTTCTTCTTCAATATCCATTGGATTGCTTCTTCATCTTTGATATCCTCTTTGATGGCATTTTCACTTCGGTATCCTCTGTAAGGGCTCCTTCCTCTTTGATTTCCGTTTGATTGCTTCTTGCACTGCAATATTTTCTTTGATTGCGTCTTCATATTCGATATCGTTTTTGATTGCATTTTTACTTCGATATCCTGTGATGGCTTCTTCCACTTTGATATCCTCTTTGATTGCTTCTTCCACTTCGATATCCGCTTTGATTGCTTGTTCCATTTTGATATCGTCTTTGACTATTTCTTTCACTTCGATATAGTCTTTGATTGCTTTTTTCAGTTCGTCATCCTCTTTGAATACTTCTACCAACTCGGTATCCTCTTTGATTCCTTAGTCAACTTCAATTTCCTCTTTGATTGTTTTTGCTACTTCGATATCCTATTTGATTGCTTCTCCCACTTCAATATCCTCTTTGTTTACTCCTTCCACTTCGATATCATCTTCGATTTCCTTTTGATTGCTTCTTGCACTGCATTATTCTCTTTGATTGCGTCTTCATCTTCGATATCGTCTTTGATAGCATTTTCACTTCGATATCCTCTGTGATGGCTTCTTCCACTTCGATACCCTCTTTGATTGCTTCTTCCACTTCGATATCCTCTTTGATTGTTTCTTCCGCCTCGACATCTTCTATTTTTGCATGTTCCACTTCGTTATCCCTTTAAAATGCTTCTTCTACTTTCATATCCTCTTTAATTGCTTCAGTTACTTCATTATGCTCTCTACAAAATTGTGGTCTTTCATACAAAACTTCAATCGCTCGTATCTTCTAAACGGGAAGAGATAGCCCTAGCAAACTTGTACAAAATATTGGTATAAATTTTTGGTGCAACTGTTTTTTTATTGTCATCCTTGACATCCTTTTTGAATGCTTCTCTCACTTCGTCATCTTCTTTGAATGTTTTTTCCACTTCGACATCATCTTTGACTGCTTCTTTAACTTCGATATCCTCTTTGATTGCTTCTCCCACTTCGATATCGTCTTTGACTGCTTCTTCCATTTCGATATCGTCTTTGATTGCTTTTTTCACTTCGTCATCTTCTTTGAATGCTTCTACCACCTCGGTATCCTCTTTGATTGCTTACTCAACTTCAATTTCCTCTTTGATTGTTTCTCCCTCTTCGATATCGTCTTTGACTGCTTCTTCCATTTCGATATCGTCTTTGATTGCTTTTTTCACTTCGTCATCTTCTTTGAATGCTTCTACCGCCTCGGTATCCTCTTTGATTGCTTACTCAACTTCAATTTCCTCTTTGATTGTTTCTGCCACTTCGATATCCTATTTGATTGCTTCTTCCACTTCAACATTCTCTTTGATAGTTTCTTCCACTTCGATATCCAATCAACAAATTTATGATTTTTCTTACAAAACTTTAATCGCTCGTATCTTCTAAACGGGAAGAGATAGCACTAGCAAACTTTGACAAAATATTAGTACAAATTTTTGATCATTATCATTTTGCAACATACATTTATATTATGCAACGTCAATCATGATCATTTTGGAACGTCCAGATTTTTTTTTATGCAACGTTCATCATGATCTTTTTTGCAACGTTCAATTTTTTTTTATACAACCATTATCATGATCATTTTGGAACATCCAATTTTTTTCTCTTTGATTGCTTGTTTATCTTTGATTGCTTCTTTAACTTTGATATCCTCTACGATTGCTTGTTCCGCTTCGATATCCTCTTTTATTCCTTCTTCATCTTCAATATCCATTGGATTGCTTCTTCCACTTCGATATCGTCTTTGATTGCTTTTTTTACTTCGTCATCCTCTTAGAATGCTTCTACCACCTTGGTATCCTCTTTGATTTCTTCCTCAACTTTAATTTCCTCTTTGATTGTTTCTGCTACTTCGATATCCTATTTGATTGCTTCTTTCACTTCAATATCCTCTTTGATTGCTTCTTCCACTTCGATATCATCTTTGATTGCTTCTTCCACTTCGATATCCTCTAAGATTGCTTCTTCCACTTCGATACCTTCTTTGATTGCTTCTTCCACTTCGATATCGTCTTTGATTGCTTTTTTCACTTCGTCATCTTAGAATGCTTCTACCACCTCGGTATCCTCTTTGATTGCTTACTCAACTTCAATTTCCTCTTTAAAAGTTTCTGCTAATTCGATATCCTATTTGATTGCTGCTTTCACTTCAATATCCTGTTTGATTGCTTCTTGCACTTCGAAATCATATTTGATTGCTGCTTCCATTTGGATATCTTCTTTGATTTGATTGCTTCTTCCATTTCGATATCGTCTTTGACTGCTTCTTACACATGTATATCCTTTTTGATCGCTTTTAACAGCTCGAAATCCTCTTTGATTGCTTCTTCGACAAAAACAATAACACGCGAGTTGCGTGCAACTCGCGCACTACGCAACCTCTAGTTATATT
Organism: Philereme transversata; assembly: GCA_963924445.1. Taxonomy (NCBI): domain Eukaryota; kingdom Metazoa; phylum Arthropoda; class Insecta; order Lepidoptera; family Geometridae; genus Philereme; species Philereme transversata. The sequence continues at coordinate 12,875,602 of OZ004350.1, read as the reverse complement.
ATATAAAGCTCGATTACCACTCACTGACTGACTGACTCATTGACATGTTTGTTCTCCCAGATGCCACCTCGTAGGGTGAAAATGTTTGGTGGGATCGTATAGAGGGAGTTCCGGTGAGTTGGGAATAAATCCTAAAGTACCCCTTTTGTCCCCCATTCGCTCCCATCCACCTCGTATCTCGGAAAGTATAGGTCTTAGAGCGTTGGTGCAAAAACTAATGTTGCTGAGGACATTTTTTTATATCCGGATCCATGAAAAAAAAAATGTCTTTCATACAAAAAAAAAAATTGTCCCATACAAAATATTTCTGTATGATTACCGTAAACCGTATATTTCGTTTGCCGTAATTTTAATTCTATTTTGTAGGGAGCCCACGGCTTGTGTGTACTATAAAATTACTGTAAATTTGCTTGATTCTATATAATGGTGGTGGAGGGGCATGAGATAACTTTCATAGTTTTTGCAAAGGTCATCATCATCATTTTGGAACATCCATTTTTTTTTTTTTTTTTTAGTATGCAACGTTCATCATGTTTATTTTGGAACATCCACATTTTTTTAATTATGCCTCATCCACAATGATCACTTTGGAACGTCAATTATTTTTTTTTTATTATGCAACATCCACTGTGATCATTTTGGTACATCATTTTTTTTAATTATGCCTCATCCACAATGATCACTTTGGAACGTCAATTATTTTTTTTTTTATTATGCATCATCCACTGTGATCATTTTGGAACATCATTTTTTTCAATTATGCCTCATCCACTATGATCACTTTGGGACGTCCATTTTTTTTTTTTAATATGCAACATCTACTGTGATATTTTGGTACATCATTTTTTTTTAATTATGCCTCATTCACAATGATCACTTTGGAACGTCAATTTTTTTTATTATGCAACATCCACTGTGATCATTTTGGTACATCATTTTTTTTAATTATGCCTCATCCACAATGATCACTTTGGAACGTCAATTTTTTTTTTTATTATGCAACATCCACTGTGATCATTTTGGTACATCATTTTTTTAATTACGCCTCATCCACAATGATCACTTTGGAACGTCAATTTTTTTTTTATTATGCAACACATAATTTTTTTTAATTATGCCTCATCCACAATGATCACTTTGGAACGTCAATTATTTTTTTTTATTATGCATCATCCACTGTGATCATTTTGGAACATCATTTTTTTTAATTATGCCTCATCCACAATGATCACTTTGGAACGTCAATTATTATTTTTTTTTTGTATTATGCAACATCCACTGTGATCATTTTGGTACATCATTTTTTTTATTATGCCTCATCCACAATGATCACTTTGGAACGTCAATTATTTTTTTTTATTATGCAAAATCCTTTGTGATCTTTTTGGAAAATCAATTTTTTTTAATTATGCCTCATCCACAATGATCACTTTTGGAACGTCAATTTTTTTTTTACTATGCAAAATCCTTTGTGATCATTTTGGAACATCATTTTGTTTTAAATTATGCCTCATCCACAATGATCACTTTTGGAACGTCATTTTTTTTATTATGCAAAATCCTTTGTGATCATTTTGGAAAATCATTTTTTTTAAATTATGCCTCATCCACAATGATTATTTTGGAACGTCAATTTCATTGTTTTTATTATATTTCCTCTTTGATTGTTTCTGCCACTTCGATATCCTATTTGATTGCTTCTCCCACTTCAATATTCTCTTTGATAGTTTCTTCCACTTCGATATCCAATCAACAAATTTATGATTTTTCTTACAAAACTTTAATCGCTCGTATCTTCTAAACGGGAAGAGATAGCACTAGCAAACTTTGACAAAATATTAGTACAAATTTTTGATCATTATCATTTTACAACATACATTTATATTATGCAACGTCAATCCTGATCATTTTGGAACGTCCAGATTTTTTTTATGCAACGTTCATCATGATCTTTTTTGCAACGTTCAATTTTTTTTATACAACTATTATCATGATCATTTTGGAACATCCAATTTTTTTCTCTTTGATTGCTTGTTCCACTTCGATATCCTCTTTGATTGCTTCTTCCACATTGATATCCTATTTGATTGCTTCTTTAACTTTGGTATCCTCTACGATTGCTTCTTCCACTTCGATATCCTCTTTTATTCCTTCTTCATCTTCAATATCCATTGGATTGCTTCTTCATCTTTGATATCCTCTTTGATGGCATTTTCACTTCGGTATCCTCTGTAAGGGCTCCTTCCTCTTTGATTTCCGTTTGATTGCTTCTTGCACTGCAATATTTTCTTTGATTGCGTCTTCATATTCGATATAGTTTTTGATTGCATTTTTACTTCGATATCCTGTGATGGCTTCTTCCACTTTGATATCCTCTTTGATTGCTTCTTCCACTTCGATATCCGCTTTGATTGCTTGTTCCATTTTGATATCGTCTTTGACTATTTCTTTCACTTCGATATCGTCTTTGATTGCTTTTTTCAGTTCGTCATCCTCTTTGAATACTTCTACCAACTCGGTATCCTCTTTGATTCCTTAGTCAACTTCAATTTCCTCTTTGATTATTTTTGCTACTTCGATATCCTATTTGATTGCTTCTCCCACTTCAATATCCTCTTTGTTTACTCCTTCCACTTCGATATCATCTTCGATTTCCTTTTGATTGCTTCTTGCACTGCATTATTCTCTTTGATTGCGTCTTCATCTTCGATATCGTCTTTGATAGCATTTTCACTTCGATATCCTCTGTGATGGCTTCTTCCACTTCGATACCCTCTTTGATTGCTTCTTCCACTTCGATATCCTCTTTGATTGTTTCTTCCGCCTCGACATCTTCTATTTTTGCATGTTCCACTTCGTTATCCCTTTAAAATGCTTCTTCTACTTTCATATCCTCTTTAATTGCTTCAGTTACTTCATTATGCTCTCTACAAAATTGTGGTCTTTCATACAAAACTTCAATCGCTCGTATCTTCTAAACGGGAAGAGATAGCCCTAGCAAACTTGTACAAAATATTGGTATAAATTTTTGGTGCAACTGTTTTTTTATTGTCATCCTTGACAACCTTTTTGAATGTTTCTCTCACTTCGTCATCTTCTTTGAATGTTTTTTCCACTTCGACATCATCTTTGACTGCTTCTTTAACTTCGATATCCTCTTTGATTGCTTCTCCCACTTCGATATCGTCTTTGACTGCTTCTTCCATTTCGATATCGTCTTTGATTGCTTTTTTCACTTCGTCATCTTCTTTGAATGCTTCTACCACCTCGGTATCCTCTTTGATTGCTTACTCAACTTCAATTTCCTCTTTGATTGTTTCTCCCTCTTCGATATCGTCTTTGACTGCTTCTTCCATTTCGATATCGTCTTTGATTGCTTTTTTCACTTCGTCATCTTCTTTGAATGCTTCTACCGCCTCGGTATCCTCTTTGATTGCTTACTCAACTTCAATTTCCTCTTTGATTGTTTCTGCCACTTCGATATCCTATTTGATTGCTTCTTCCACTTCAACATTCTCTTTGATAGTTTCTTCCACTTCGATATCCAATCAACAAATTTATGATTTTTCTTACAAAACTTTAATCGCTCGTATCTTCTAAACGGGAAGAGATAGCACTAGCAAACTTTGACAAAATATTAGTACAAATTTTTGATCATTATCATTTTGCAACATACATTTATATTATGCAACGTTAATCATGATCATTTTGGAACGTCCAGATTTTTTTTTATGCAACGTTCATCATGATCTTTTTTGCAACGTTCAATTTTTTTTTATACAACCATTATCATGATCATTTTGGAACATCCAATTTTTTTCTCTTTGATTGCTTGTTTATCTTTGATTGCTTCTTTAACTTTGATATCCTCTACGATTGCTTGTTCCGCTTCGATATCCTCTTTTATTCCTTCTTCATCTTCAATATCCATTGGATTGCTTCTTCCACTTCGATATCGTCTTTGATTGCTTTTTTTACTTCGTCATCCTCTTAGAATGCTTCTACCACCTTGGTATCCTCTTTGATTTCTTCCTCAACTTTAATTTCCTCTTTGATTGTTTCTGCTACTTCGATATCCTATTTGATTGCTTCTTTCACTTCAATATCCTCTTTGATTGCTTCTTCCACTTCGATATCATCTTTGATTGCTTCTTCCACTTCGATATCCTCTAAGATTGCTTCTTCCACTTCGATACCTTCTTTGATTGCTTCTTCCACTTCGATATCGTCTTTGATTGCTTTTTTCACTTCGTCATCTTAGAATGCTTCTACCACCTCGGTATCCTCTTTGATTGCTTACTCAACTTCAATTTCCTCTTTAATAGTTTCTGCTAATTCGATATCCTATTTGATTGCTGCTTTCACTTCAATATCCTGTTTGATTGCTTCTTGCACTTCGAAATCATATTTGATTGCTGCTTCCATTTGGATATCTTCTTTGATTTGATTGCTTCTTCCATTTCGATATCGTCTTTGACTGCTTCTTACACATGGATATCCTTTTTGATCGCTTTTAACAGCTCGAAATCCTCTTTGATTGCTTCTTCGACAAAAACAATAACACGCGAGTTGCGTGCAACTCGCGCACTACGCAACCTCTAGTTATATTATATAAAGCTCGATTACCACTCACTGACTGACTGACTGACTGACTCATTGACATGTTTGTTCTCCCAGATGCCACCTCGTAGGGTGAAAATGTTTGGTAGGATCGTATAGAGGGAGTTCCGATGAGTTGGGAATAAATCCTAAAGTACCCCTTTTGTCCCCCATTCGCTCCCATCGACCTCGTATCTCGGAAAGTATAGGTCTTACAGCGTTGGTGCAAAAACTAATGTTGCAGAGGACATTTTTTTATATCCGGTTCCATGAAAAAAAAATTGTCTTTCATACAAAAAAAAAATTGTCCCATACAAAATATTTCTGTATGAATACCGTAAACCGTATATTTCGTTTGCCGTAATTTTCATACTGTTTTTGTAGGGAGCCCATGGCTTGTGTGTACTATAAAATTACTGTAAATTTGCTTGATTCTATATAATGTTGGTGGAGGGGCATGAAACAACTTTCATAGTTTTTGCAAAGGTCATCATCATCATTTTGGAACATCCAATTTTTTTTTTTTTTTTAGTATGCAACGTTTATCATGTTTATTTTGGAACATCCACATTTTTTTAATTATGCCTCATCCACAATGATCACTTTGGAACGTCAATTATTTTTTTTTATTATGCAACATCCACTGTGTTCATTTTGGTACATCATTTTTTTTAATTATGCCTCATCCACAATGATCACTTTGGAACGTCAATTTTTTTTTTAATTATGCATCATCCACTGTGATCATTTAAGAACATCATTTTTTTTCAATTATGCCTCATCCACTATGATCACTTTGGAACGTCAATTTTTTTTTTTTATTATGCAACATCCACTGTGATATTTTGGTACATCATTTTTTTAATTATGCCTCATCCACAATGATCACTTTGGAACGTCAATTTTTTTTTTTATTATGCAACATCCACTGTGTTCATTTTGGTACATCATTTTTTTTAATTATGCCTCATCCACAATGATCACTTTGGAACGTCAATTTTTTTTTTTAATTATGCATCATCCACTGTGATCATTTTAGAACATCATTTTTTTTCAATTATGCCTCATCCACTATGATCACTTTGGAACGTCAATTTTTTTTTTTATTATGCAACATCCACTGTGATATTTTGGTACATCATTTTTTTAATTATGCCTCATCCACAATGATCACTTTGGAACGTCAATTTTTTTTTATTATTATGCAACATCCACTGTGATATTTTGGTACATCATTTTTTTTAATTATGCCTCATCCACAATGATCACTTTGGAACGTCAATTATTATTTTTTTTGTATTATGCAACATCCACTGTGATCATTTTGGTACATCATTTTTTTTAATTATGCCTCATCCACAATGATCACTTTGGAACGTCAATTTTTTTTTTATTATGCAACATCCACTATGATCATTTTGGTACATCATTTTTTTAATTACGCCTCATCCACAATGATCACTTTGGAACGTCAATTATTTTTTATTTTTGTATTATGCATCATCCACTGTCATCATTTTGGAACATCATTTTTTTTCAATTATGCCTCATCCACTATGATCACTTTGGAACGTCATTTTTTTTTATTATGCAACATCCACTGTGATATTTTGGTACATCATTTTTTTAATTATGCCTCATCCACAATGATCACTTTGGAACGTCAATTTTTTTTTATTATGCAACATCCACTATGATCATTTTGGTACATCATTTTTTAATTACGCCTCATCCACAAGGATCACTTTGGAACGTCAATTATTTTTTATTTTTTTATTATGCATCATCCACTGTGATTATTTTGAAACATCATTCTTTTTCAATTATGCCTCATCCACTATGATCACTTTGGAACGTCATTTTTTTTTATTATGCAATATCCACTGTGATATTTTGGTACATCATTTTTTTTAATTATGCCTCATCCACAATGATCACTTTGGAACGTCAATTTTTTTTAGTATGCAAAATCCTTTGTGATCATTTTGGAAAATCAATTTTTTTTAAATTATGCCTCATCCACAATGATCATTTTGGAACGTCAATTTTTTTTTATTATGCAAAATCCTTTGTGATCATTTTGGAAAATCAATTTTTTTTTAATTATGCCTCATCCACAATGATCACTTTTGGAACGTCAATTTTTTTTTATTATGCAAAATCCTTTGTGATCATTTTGGAAAATCAATTTTTTTTAATTATGCCTCATCCACTATGATCATTTTGGAATGTCGAAATACTTTTTAATTGCTTCTTCTACTTGGATATCTTTTTTGATTGCTTCTTCCACTTCGATATCCTCTTTGAATGTTTCTTCCACTTTGATATCTTCTCAACAAAATTATGATTTTTCTTAAAAACTTTAATCGCTCGTATCGTCTTAACGAAAATAAATAGGCATAGTAAACTTTTACAAAATGGTAGTACAAATTTTGGGTAAAATCGTTTTTTCAATGTCATGACAGTCTTTTTACATGCTTCTCTCACTTCGATATCCTCTTTGATGGCTTCTTCCACTTCGATATACTTTTTAATTGCTTCTTCTACTTGGATATCTTTTTTGATTGCTTCTTGCACTTCGATATCCTCTTATCAAAATTATGATTTTCCTTAAAAAGCTTTAATCGTTCGTATCTTTTAAACGGTAAGAGATAGACATAACAAACTTTTATAAAATGGTCGCACAAATTTTTGGTGGAATCGTTATTTTACGGTCATCATCGCCCTTGACATCATTTTGAATTCTTCTCTCACTTACTTTTCGTCTTCGAATGTTTCTTCCACTTTGATATCCTCTTTGATTGTTTCTATAACTTCGAAATCCTCTTTGATGGCATTTTTACTTTAATATATTTTTGAATTGCTTTTTCTAATTTTATATTTTCTTCAATTACTTCTTTTACTTCAATATCCACTCTACAAAATTATTGGTTTTAATACAAATTTTAAATCGCTCGTATCTTCTAAACGGGAACAGTTACCCCTAGCAAACTTTTACAAAATATTGGTACTAATTTTTGGTGGAATAGTTTTTTTAATACCATCATTGCCCTTGACATCCTTTTTGAATGCTTCTCTCACTTCATCTTCCACTTTGAATGCTTTTTTCACCTCGATATTCTCTATTTTTGCTTCTTCCACTTTGATATCCTTTTTAATTGCTTTCCTATTATATATTTTCTTCAATTGCTTCTTTTACTTCAATATCCACTCTACAAAATTATGGGTTTTAATAGAAATCTTAAATCGCTCGTATCTTCTAAACGGGAAGAGTTACCCCTAGCAAACTTTTATAAAATATTGGTACTAATTTTTGGTGAAATAGTTTTTTTTAATACCATCATTGCCCTTGACATCCTTTTTGAATGCTTCTCTCACTTCGTCTTCCTCTTTGAATGCTTCTTTCACTTCGATATCCTCTATTTTGGCTTCTTCCACTTTGAAATTCTTTTAAATTGCTTTTTCTACTTATATATTTTCTTCAATTGCTTCTTTAACTTCAATTTCCACTATACAAAATTATGGGTTTTCATACAAAACTTAAATCGCTCGTATCTTTTAAACGGGAAGAGATAGATCGAGGAAATTTTTACAAAATATTGGTATAAGTTTTTGGTAGAACCGTTTTTTTATTTTTATCATTGTCCTCGACGTCTTTTACTCAATTTCAATTTCCTTTTTGATTGTTTCTGCTACTTCGATATCCTATTTGATTGCTTCTTTCACTTCAATATCCTCTTTGATTGCTTCTTCCACTTCGATATCATCTTTGATTGCTGCTTCCACTTGGATATCCTCTTTGATTTGATTGCTTCTTCGATTTCGATATCGTCTTTGACTGCTTCTTATACATGGATATCCTCTTCGATATCTTTTAACAGCTCGATATCCTCTTTGATTGCTTCTTCCACTTTAATATCCTCTTTTATTGTTCCTACTAATTCGATGTCATCTTCGATTTCCTTTTGATTGCTTCTTGCACTAATAATATTCTCTTTGATTGCGTCTTCCACTTCGATATCCTCTTTGATTGCTTTTTTCACTTCGTCATCCTCTTAGAATGCTTCTACCACCTCGGTATCCTCTTTGATTGCTTACTCAACTTTAATTTCCGCTTTGATTGTTTCTGCTACTTCGATATCCTATTTGATTGCTTCTTTCACTTCAATATCCTCTTTGATTGCTTCTTCCACTTCGATATCGTTTTTGACTGTTTCTTCCACTTCGATATCGTCTTTGATTGCTTTTTTTACTACGTCATCCTCTTAGAATGCTCTTACCACCTCGGTATCCTCTTTGATTGCTTACTCAACTTTAATTTCCTCTTTGATTGTTTCTGCTGCTTCGATATCCTATTTGATTGCTTCTTTCACTTCAATATCCTCTTCGATTGCTTCTTCCACTTCTATATCGTTTTTGACTGTTTCTTCCACTTCGATATCGTCTTTGATTGCTTTTTTTACTACGTCATCCTCTTAGAATGCTCTTACCACCTCGGTATCCTCTTTGATTGCTTACTCAACTTTAATTTCCTCTTTGATTGTTTCTGCTGCTTCGATATCCTATTTGATTGCTTCTTTCACTTCAATATCCTCTTTAATTGCTGCTTCCACTTGGAAATCCTCTTTGATTTGATTGCTTCTTCCATTTCGATATCGTCTTTGACTGCTTCTTACACATGGATATCCTCTTTGATGGCTTTTAACAGCTCGATATCCTCTTTAATTACTTCTTCGACTAAAAGAAAAACACGCGAGCTGCGAGCAGCTCGCGCACAACGCAACCTCTAGTTATATTATATAAAACTGCATTACCACTGACTCACTGATTGACTCATTGACATCATTGTTCTCCCAGATGCCCCCTCGTAGGGTGGAAATGTTTGGTAGGATCGTATAGAGGGAGTTAGGTCGAGTTGGGAATAAATCCTAAAGTCCCCCTTTTGTCCCCCATTCGCTCCCATCCACCTCGTATCTCGGAAAGTATAGGTCTTACAGCGTTGGCGCAAAAACTAATGTTGCAGAGGACATTTTTTTATATCCGGTTCCATGAAAAAAAAATTGTCTTTCATACAAAAAAAAAATTGTCCCATACAAAATATTTCTGTATGAATACCGTAAACCGTATATTTCGTTTGCCGTAATTTTCATACTGTTTTTGTAGGGAGCCCACTGCTTGTGTGTACTATAAAATTACTGTAAAATTTGCTTGATTCTATATAATGGTTTTGGAGGGGCATGAGACAACTTTCATAGTTTTAGCAAAGGTCATCATCATCATTTTGGATCATCCAATTTTTTTTTTTTTTTTTAGTATGCAACGTTCATCATGTTTATTTTGGAACATCCACATTTTTTAAATTATGCCTCATCCACAATGATCACTTTGGAACGTCAATTATTTTTTTTTATTATGCAACATCCACTGTGATCATTTTGGTACATCATTTTTTTTAATTATGCCTCATCCACAATGATCACTTTGGAACGTCATTTTTTTTTTTTTTATTATGCAACATGCACTGTGATATTTTGGTACATCATTTTTTTTTTCAATTATGCCTCATCCACTATGATCACTTTGGAACGTCAATTTTTTTTTTTTTATTATGCAACATCCACTATGATCATTTTGGTACATCATTTTTTTAATTACGCCTCATCCACAATGATCACTTTGGAACGTCAATTATTTTTTATTTTTTTATTATGCATCATCCACTGTGATCATTTTGGAACATCATTTTTTTTTAATTATGCCTCATCCACAATGATCATTTTGGAAAGTCAATTTTTTTTTTTTACTATGCAAAATCCTTTGTGATCATTTTGGAAAATCAATTTTTTTTAAATTATGCCTCATCCACAATGATCGTTTTGGAACGTCAATTTTTTTTTTATTATGCAAAATCCTTTGTGATCAATTTGGAAAATCAATTTTTTTTTAATTATGCCTCATCCACAATGATCACTTTTGGAACGTCAATTTTTTTTATGTTTTATTATGCAACATCCACTGTGATCATTTTGGAACATCAATTTTTTTTTAATTATGCCTCATCCACAATGAACATTTTGAAACGTTATTTTTTTTTTATTATCCAAAATCCTTTGTGATCATTTTGGAAAATCATTTTTTTAAATTACGCTTCATCCACAATGATCATTTTGGAACGTGAATTTCTTTTTTTTTATTATGCAACATCCACTGTGATAATTTTGGAACATCAATTTTTTTTAATTATGCCTCATCCGCAATGATCATTTTGGAACGTCAATTTTTTTTAAATTATGCCTCATCCACAATGATCACTTTTGGAACGTCAATTTTTTTTTATTATGCAACATCCACTGTGATCATTTTGGAACATCAATTTTTTTTTATTTATGCCTCATCCACTATGATCATTTTGGAACGTCAATTTTTTTTTTACTATGCGACATCCACTATTCGAATATTCTTTTTGATTGCTTGTTACACTTCGTCATCCTCTTTTATTGTTTCTTCCGCCTCCACATCTTCTATTTTTGCATGTTCCACTTCTTTATCCTTTTAAAATGCTTCTTCTACTTCATATCCTCTTTAATTGCTTCAGTTACTTCATTATGCGCTCTACAAAATTGTGGTGTTTCATACAAAACTTCAATCGCTCATATCTTCTAAACGGGAAGAGATAGCCCTAGCAAACTTGTACAAAATATTGGTATAAATTTTTGGTGGAACTGTTTTTTTATTGTCATCCTTGACATCCTTTTTGAATGCTTCTCTCACTTCGTCATCTTCTTTGAATGTTTTTTCCACTTCGACATCATCTTTGACTGCTTCTTTAACTTCGATATCCTCTTTGATTGCTTCTCCCACTTCGATATCGTCTTTGACTGCTTCTTCCATTTTGATATCGTCTTTGATTGCTTTTTCACTTCATCATCTTCTTTGAATGCTTCTACCACATTGGTATCCTCTTTGATTGCTTACTCAACTTCAATTTCCTCTTTGATTGTTTCTGCCACTTCGATATCCTATTTGATTGCTTCTTCCACTTCAACATTCTCTTTGATAGTTTCTTCCACTTCGATATCCAATCAACAAATTTATGATTTTTCTTACAAAACTTTAATCGCTCGTATCTTCTAAACGGGAAGAGATAGCACTAGCAAACTTTGACAAAATATTAGTACAAATTTTTGATCATTATCATTTTACAAAATACATTTATATTATGCAACGTCAATCCTGATCATTTTGGAACGTCCAGATTTTTTTTATGCAACGTTCATCATGATCTTTTTTGCAACGTTCAATTTTTTTTATACAACTATTATCATGATCATTTTGGAACATCCATTTTTTTTCTCTTTGATTGCTTGTTCCACTTCGATATCCTCTTTGATTGCTTCTTCCACATTGATATCCTATTTGATTGGTTCTTTTACTTTGATATCCTCTACGATTGCTTGTTCCACTTCGATATCCTCTTTTATTCCTTCTTCATCTTCAATATCCATTGGATTGCTTCTTCATCTTTGATATCCTCTTTGATGGCATTTTCACTTCGGTATCCTCTGTAAGGGCTCCTTCCTCTTTGATTTCCGTTTGATTGCTTCTTGCACTGCAATATTTTCTTTGATTGCATCTTCATACTCGATATCGTTTTTGATTGCATTTTTACTTCGATATCCTGTGATGGCTTCTTCCACTTTGATATCCTCTTTGATTGCTTCTTCCACTTCGATATCCGCTTTGATTGCTTGTTCCATTTTGATATCGTTTTTGACTATTTCTTTCACTTCGATATCGTCTTTGATTGCTTTTTTCACTTCGTCATCCTCTTTGAATACTTCTACCAACTCGGTATCCTCTTTGATTCCTTAGTCAACTTCAATTTCCTCTTTGATTGTTTTTGCTACTTCGATATCCTATTTGATTGCTTCTCCCACTTCAATATCCTCTTTGTTTACTCCTTCCACTTCGATATCATCTTCGATTTCCTTTTGATTGCTTCTTGCAATGCATTATTCTCTTTGATTGCGTCTTCATCTTCGATATCGTCTTTGATAGCATTTTCACTTCGATATCCTCTGTGATGGCTTCTTCCACTTCGATACCCTCTTTGATTGCTTCTTCCACTTCGATATCCTCTTTGATTGTTTCTTCCGCCTCGACATCTTCTATTTTTGCATGTTCCACTTCGTTATCCCTTTAAAATGCTTCTTCTACTTTCATATCCCCTTTAATTGCTTCAGTTACTTCATTATGCTCTCTACAAAATTGTGGTCTTTCATACAAAACTTCAATCGATCGTATCTTCTAAACGGGAAGAGATAGCCCTAGCAAACTTGTACAAAATATTGGTATAAATTTTTGGTGCAACTGTTTTTTTATTGTCATCCTTGACATCCGTTTTGAATGCTTCTCTCACTTCGTCATCTTCTTTGAATGTTTTTTCCACTTCGACATCATCTTTGACTGCTTCTTTAACTTCGATATCCTCTTTGATTGCTTCTCCCACTTCGATATCGTCTTTGACTGCTTCTTCTGTTTCGATATCGTCTTTGATTGCTTTTTTCACTTCGTCATCTTCTTTGAATGCTTCTACCACCTCGGTATCCTCTTTGATTGCTTACTCAACTTCAATTTCCTCTTTGATTGTTTCTCACTCTTCGATATCGTCTTTGACTGCTTCTTCCATTTCGATATCGTCTTTGATTGCTTATTTCACTTCGTCATCTTCTTTGAATGCTTCTACCGCCTCGGTATCCTCTTTGATTGCTTACTCAACTTCAATTTCCTCTTTGATTGTTTCTGCCACTTCGATATCCTATTTGATTGCTTCTTCCACTTCAACATTCTCCTTGATAGTTTCTTCCACTTCGATATCCAATCAACAAATTTATGATTTTTCTTACAAAACTTTAATCGCTCGTATCTTCTAAACGGGAAGAGATAGCACTAGCAAACTTTGACAAAATATTAGTACAAATTTTTGATCATTATCATTTTGCAACATACATTTATATTATGCAACGTCAATCATGATCATTTTGGAACGTCCAGATTTTTTTTTATGCAACGTTCATCATGATTTTTTTTGCAATGTTCAATTTTTTTTTATACAACCATTATCATGATCATTTTGGAACATCCAATTTTTTTCTCTTTGATTGCTTGTTCCACTTCGATATCCTCTTTGATTGCTTCTTCCACATTGGTATCCTCTTTGATTGCTTCTTTAACTTTGATATCCTCTACGATTGCTTGTTCCGCTTCGATATCCTCTTTTATTCCGTCTTCATCTTCAATATCCATTGGATTGCTTCTTCCACTTCGATATCGTCTTTGATTGCTTTTTTTACTTCGTCATCCTCTTAGAATGCTTCTACCACCTTGGTATCCTCTTTGATTTCTTCCTCAACTTTAATTTCCTCTTTGATTGTTTCTGCTACTTCGATATCCTATTTGATTGCTTCTTTCACTTCAATATCCTCTTTGATTGCTTCTTCCACTTCGATATCATCTTTGATTGCTGCTTTCACTTGGAAATCCTCTTTGATTTGATTGCTTCTTCCATTTCGATATCGTCTTTGACTGCTTCTTACACATGGATATCCTCTTTGATGGCTTTTAACAGCTCGATATCCTCTTTAATTACTTCTTCGACTAAAAGAAAAACACGCGAGCTGCGAGCAGCTCGCGCACAACGCAACCTCTAGTATTATATAAAGCTCGATTACCACTCACTGACTGACTGACTCATTGACATGTTTGTTCTCCCAGATGCCACCTCGTAGGGTGAAAATGTTTGGTGGGATCGTATAGAGGGAGTTCCGATGAGTTGGGAATAAATCCTAAAGTACCCCTTTTGTCCCCCATTCGCTCCCATCCACCTCGTATCTCGGAAAGTATAGGTCTTAGAGCGTTGGTGCAAAAACTAATGTTGCAGAGGACATTTTTTTATATCCGGTTCCATGAAAAAAAAATTGTCTTTCATACAAAAAAAAAATTGTCCCATACAAAATATTTCTGTATGAATACCGTAAACCGTATATTTCGTTTGCCGTAATTTTCATACTGTTTTTGTAGGGAGCCCATGGCTTGTGTGTACTATAAAATTACTGTAAATTTGCTTGATTCTATATAATGGTGGTGGAGGGGCATGAGACAACTTTCATAGTTTTTGCAAAGGTCATCATCATCATTTTGGAACATCCAATTTTTTTTTTTTTTTTTAGTATGCAACGTTCATCATGTTTATTTTGGAACATCCACATTTTTTTAATTATGCCTCATCCACAATGATCACTTTGAAACGTCATTTTTTTTTTTATTATGCAACATCCACTGTGATCATTTTGGTACATCATTTTTTTAATTATTCCTCATCCACAATGATCACTTTGGAACGTCAATTATTTTTTTTTATTATGCATCATCCACTGTGATCATTTTGTAACATCATTTTTTTTTCAATTATGCCTCATCCACAATGATCACTTTGAAACGTCATTTTTTTTTTTTATTATGCAACATCCACTGTGATCATTTTGGTACATCATTTTTTTAATTATGCCTCATCCACAATGATCACTTTGGAACGTCAATTTTTTTTTTTTATTATGCATCATCCACTGTGATCATTTTGTAACATCATTTTTTTTCAATTATGCCTCATCCACAATGATCACTTTGAAACGTCATTTTTTTTTTATTATGCAACATCCACTGTGATCATTTTGGTACATCATTTTTTTAATTATGCCTCATCCACAATGATCACTTTGGAACGTCAATTATTTTTTTTTTATTATGCATCATCCACTGTGATCATTTTGGAACATCATTTTTTTTAATTATGCCTCATCCACAATGATCACTTTGGAACGTCAATTATTATTTTTTTTTTGTATTATGCAACATCCACTGTGATCATTTTGGTACATCATTTTTTTTATTATGCCTCATCCACAATGATCACTTTGGAACGTCAATTATTTTTTTTTATTATGCAAAATCCTTTGTGATCTTTTTGGAAAATCAATTTTTTTTAATTATGCCTCATCCACAATGATCACTTTTGGAACGTCAATTTTTTTTTACTATGCAAAATCCTTTGTGATCATTTTGGAACATCATTTTGTTTTAAATTATGCCTCATCCACAATGATCACTTTTGGAACGTCATTTTTTTTATTATGCAAAATCCTTTGTGATCATTTTGGAACATCAATTTTTTTTTATTTATGCCTCATCCACTATGATCATTTTTGAACGTCAATTTTTTTTTATTATGCGACATCCACTATTCGAACATTCTCTTTGATTGCTTGTTACACTTCGTCATCCTCTTTTATTGTTTCTTCCGCCTCCACATCTTCTATTTTTGCATGTTCCACTTCGTTATCCTTTTAAAATGCTTCTTCTACTTCATATCCTCTTTAATTGCTTCAGTTACTTCATTATGCGCTCTACAAAATTGTGGTGTTTCATACAAAACTTCAATCGCTCATATCTTCTAAACGGGAAGAGCTAGCCCTAGCAAACTTGTACAAAATATTGGTGTAAATTTTTGGTGGAACTGTTTTTTTATTGTCATCCTTGACATCCTTTTTGAATGCTTCTCTCACTTCGTCATCTTCTTTGAATGTTTTTTCCACTTCGACATCATCTTTGACTGCTTCTTTAACTTCGATATCCTCTTTGATTGCTTCTCCCACTTCGATATCGTCTTTGACTGCTTCTTCCATTTCGATATCGTCTTTGATTGCTTTTTCACTTCGTCATCTTCTTTGAATGCTTCTACCACCTTGGTATCCTCTTTGATTGCTTACTCAACTTCAATTTCCTCTTTGATTGTTTCTGCCACTTCGATATCCTATTTGATTGCTTCTCCCACTTCAACATTCTCTTTGATAGTTTCTTCCACTTCGATATCCAATCAACAAATTTATGATTTTTCTTACAAAACTTTAATCGCTCGAATCTTCTAAACGGGAAGAGATAGCACTAGCAAACTTTGACAAAATATTAGTACAAATTTTTGATCATTATCATTTTACAACATACATTTATATTATGCAACGTCAATCCTGATCATTTTGGAACGTCCAGATTTTTTTTATGCAACGTTCATCATGATCTTTTTTGCAACGTTCAATTTTTTTTATACAACTATTATCATGATCATTTTGGAACATCCAATTTTTTTCTCTTTGATTGCTTGTTCCACTTCGATATCCTCTTTGATTGCTTCTTCCACATTGATATCCTATTTGATTGCTTCTTTAACTTTGGTATCCTCTACGATTGCTTCTTCCACTTCGATATCCTCTTTTATTCCTTCTTCATCTTCAATATCCATTGGATTGCTTCTTCATCTTTGATATCCTCTTTGATGGCATTTTCACTTCGGTATCCTCTGTAAGGGCTCCTTCCTCTTTGATTTCCGTTTGATTGCTTCTTGCACTGCAATATTTTCTTTGATTGCGTCTTCATATTCGATATCGTTTTTGATTGCATTTTTACTTCGATATCCTGTGATGGCTTCTTCCACTTTGATATCCTCTTTGATTGCTTCTTCCACTTCGATATCCGCTTTGATTGCTTGTTCCATTTTGATATCGTCTTTGACTATTTCTTTCACTTCGATATAGTCTTTGATTGCTTTTTTCAGTTCGTCATCCTCTTTGAATACTTCTACCAACTCGGTATCCTCTTTGATTCCTTAGTCAACTTCAATTTCCTCTTTGATTGTTTTTGCTACTTCGATATCCTATTTGATTGCTTCTCCCACTTCAATATCCTCTTTGTTTACTCCTTCCACTTCGATATCATCTTCGATTTCCTTTTGATTGCTTCTTGCACTGCATTATTCTCTTTGATTGCGTCTTCATCTTCGATATCGTCTTTGATAGCATTTTCACTTCGATATCCTCTGTGATGGCTTCTTCCACTTCGATACCCTCTTTGATTGCTTCTTCCACTTCGATATCCTCTTTGATTGTTTCTTCCGCCTCGACATCTTCTATTTTTGCATGTTCCACTTCGTTATCCCTTTAAAATGCTTCTTCTACTTTCATATCCCCTTTAATTGCTTCAGTTACTTCATTATGCTCTCTACAAAATTGTGGTCTTTCATACAAAACTTCAATCGCTCGTATCTTCTAAACGGGAAGAGATAGCCCTAGCAAACTTGTACAAAATATTGGTATAAATTTTTGGTGCAACTGTTTTTTTATTGTCATCCTTGACATCCTTTTTGAATGCTTCTCTCACTTCGTCATCTTCTTTGAATGTTTTTACCACTTCGACATCATCTTTGACTGCTTCTTTAACTTCGATATCCTCTTTGATTGCTTCTCCCACTTCGATATCGTCTTTGACTGCTTCTTCCATTTCGATATCGTCTTTGATTGCTTTTTTCACTTCGTCATCTTCTTTGAATGCTTCTACCACCTCGGTATCCTCTTTGATTGCTTACTCAACTTCAATTTCCTCTTTGATTGTTTCTCCCTCTTCGATATCGTCTTTGACTGCTT
This sequence comes from Philereme transversata, assembly GCA_963924445.1. Lineage (NCBI taxonomy): Eukaryota > Metazoa > Arthropoda > Insecta > Lepidoptera > Geometridae > Philereme > Philereme transversata. The sequence goes on along the minus strand of OZ004350.1, from coordinate 12,857,471 downwards.
CTTCCATTTCGATATCGTCTTTGATTGCTTTTTTCACTTCGTCATCTTCTTTGAATGCTTCTACCGCCTCGGTATCCTCTTTGATTGCTTACTCAACTTCAATTTCCTCTTTGATTGTTTCTGCCACTTCGATATCCTATTTGATTGCTTCTTCCACTTCAACATTCTCTTTGATAGTTTCTTCCACTTCGATATCCAATCAACAAATTTATGATTTTTCTTACAAAACTTTAATCGCTCGTATCTTCTAAACGGGAAGAGATAGCACTAGCAAACTTTGACAAAATATTAGTACAAATTTTTGATCATTATCATTTTGCAACATACATTTATATTATGCAACGTCAATCATGATCATTTTTGAACGTCCAGATTTTTTTTTATGCAACGTTCATCATGATCTTTTTTGCAACGTTCAATTTTTTTTTATACAACCATTATCATGATCATTTTGGAACATCCAATTTTTTTCTCTTTGATTGCTTGTTTATCTTTGATTGCTTCTTTAACTTTGATATCCTCTACGATTGCTTGTTCCGCTTCGATATCCTCTTTTATTCCTTCTTCATCTTCAATATCCATTGGATTGCTTCTTCCACTTCGATATCGTCTTTGATTGCTTTTTTTACTTCGTCATCCTCTTAGAATGCTTCTACCACCTTGGTATCCTCTTTGATTTCTTCCTCAACTTTAATTTCCTCTTTGATTGTTTCTGCTACTTCGATATCCTATTTGATTGCTTCTTTCACTTCAATATCCTCTTTGATTGCTTCTTCCACTTCGATATCATCTTTGATTGCTTCTTCCACTTCGATATCCTCTAAGATTGCTTCTTCCACTTCGATACCTTCTTTGATTGCTTCTTCCACTTCGATATCGTCTTTGATTGCTTTTTTCACTTCGTCATCTTAGAATGCTTCTACCACCTCGGTATCCTCTTTGATTGCTTACTCAACTTCAATTTCCTCTTTAATAGTTTCTGCTAATTCGATATCCTATTTGATTGCTGCTTTCACTTCAATATCCTGTTTGATTGCTTCTTGCACTTCGAAATCATATTTGATTGCTGCTTCCATTTGGATATCTTCTTTGATTTGATTGCTTCTTCCATTTCGATATCGTCTTTGACTGCTTCTTACACATGTATATCCTTTTTGATCGCTTTTAACAGCTCGAAATCCTCTTTGATTGCTTCTTCGACAAAAACAATAACACGCGAGTTGCGTGCAACTCGCGCACTACGCAACCTCTAGTTTGTTTATATTTGTTATAATTCAGTTGGGAATGTGTAGATGTATTTTCAACATAATTGAAGTGGCTAAATAGCAGCAAGTATTTGCTAGTTTGCTAAGTAGTCTATCCCGCTGTGAGACCACTAGAGGATTGTGGTAACAATGCCTTGTTGGCCGCAACAATAACATTGCCGGATAGCTATTTGCTCTGTTTGAATATAGTATTCAATTTCAAAACATAGATTCATTACTAACAACATCTACATTTTGATAGAATTTACCCAATGCTATGAGGTGAACGACGATCTGTCGTTTCACTAAAGACCCATTTCTCAGATAAACGCCTTACTTTGCTCGGTGCATTGGAGAGTTTATCATAGAGAGTACATATCTTATCTGATTTATCTATAAGTACAGTCAAGTTCATAGTTGTAGACTTACCTAATAATGGGTCAATTGCATATATAGTTGCAAGTCTATCGATCTTTTACAGAATACATTTTGGGGAATGTGCCCAGGAACTATACGATCTGATTCCGCCATCTCCCTTCTATCAAAGGACAACCATCCGTACCTAGTTGATATACCACCCATTCGCACACACCGTTTTGGTTCTACGTTATTGATGCGTACAGCTAAGGTATGAAACACTTACCGTCGTCTGTTTTTCCTAAAGAATACAATCCGAGCCTCTTTAAGGTAAGAGTGAATGGGTTTCTTCTAGATCTTCGTGCTTCAACTTAGACCACATCATCACTTACCATCAGGTGAGATTGTGGTCAAACGAAGTTTTATCCTGTTAAAAAAAAACACGTACTAAAACACAGTGATTTAGCTAAATGTTCAGACTGCAGTCTGTGATGTTATTTTATCTTTTATTCCCTTAATTAGAAAAGAGTTTTATTCTATCTCATTAGTTCTTGTGGTCGTTCGATAGATCTAGAAGTGCAGAATGATTGTTGAAGCTCTGACAACATTGATGTGGGTTGGCACAGTGCCATGGTGCTGACTCGCACTCACCACCACTTGACTCGCGATCGAGGGCTTACATATCGTATCATTATTTACGTGTGTAGGAATATTCAGTTTGGCAATATTTCGAAATAGTTTCAGTTATCAATCAGAAAAGCAAGCTCATTTGCAACCGTGCAAACAGAAACTGTAATTTGTTTAAGTTTACATTGCTAGTGTTTTGAGAAATTGCCAATAACTATTTACACGTGTGTTTGTATAATACTGATATTTGATAGGGATTTCGTTGAATGTTCTATTTTGAAATGTACCTGAAATATACAAACCTGCACGAAATTTAATAGAGTGCTTTCGCGGAATTGCTTTCAACGTTTCAAATGGGAAATTGCAGGTTGAGGGAATGTAATACGAGGATGTGAAAAGCGGTACGATACAAAACTATAATAAATAAACAAAATAAATATAAAAAAAATTGTAGGGTAGGTAACACAAAGGTTACGTCTTGAAATTACCCTAAAATAGTAAACATTAAAGGCTTATTCATTATTAAGCACGTATGTGTGCTATCAACAAAATTATAATAGTACATAATAAATTACTAACAATTTTACATGTAAACTTTAAAATGTAGGGGTTGAGGTTCGGACTAGAACGATGAAAAGGAAAAGAGATATCTAATTTCTCTATTTTTTTGGCTTTATGTTGTTATCAACAGAGAACTGAGAGTGGAGATGAGCTAATATCAAATAAGTCAGCGTTATGCATAATACGCGCGAGACTAGTAATAAACATATATAGTCGAGAGAAGCAACGAGCATTAGCCATTATATTAAAACAATATCTGACATTCAGAAACTTATGCTCTCGAGTTTGACTCATAAGCTTGTTACTATGATATTTGCACCGCATAAACTCAAGAGAGTTTTGCAATGAGAACTTTCGCAATTATGAGATGCGTAGCTCCGCGCTACGAGTGCTGTAGCGCGCTACGCGTTGCTACGAGCCAGGGACACCTATTTCTGTTTTACGAGCATAATAAGTACTTTAGAGTTCTCTAAAATGCACTTTCTACGGTAATTCGTTATTTATGTACTTAAATAAAATATGCTGCAAGTATTGTTGTTGAGTAAATGACAACTAAGACGTACAAATACACTTTTAAATTTTCTGTTTTATATATTTACGAGTCGTATCTTCTTCAGAAAAAAAAACTTAATAGAGAAAATTGATTTCAAATTCAAAATAACGAATGAAATCATCGTAACCTGCGGCTTGCAGCCTTGGACGTATTTACCATATCTTTCCTGTGCTGCGCTAAACTGGCTAAGCTGAGAAGAATATATAGGTTAAGACTTCACCAAAAAAACCGATTATGTTTTTTGGGCCCGGTAGGCAAATTAACAACCCTTATATTTTCACCATGTCCGTCCGTCTGTCTGTCTGTGTATCTGGCTGGCTGTCTGTCCAAACAGTTAAAGCCGTTTTATACATGAACTGTTTGTACTGTAAAGCTGAAACTTGCCATGATGAGACACATATGTACATACCCGAGTATATTTTTTTTGATACACACACATACCTTATCCTATATGGTATTGTTGAATAGGTCTTCTAAAACACTATGAGGTTTTCTGGGCACTTTTTGAAGTGAAAACTTCTTTAGGCGCGTTGTGCATTTTTGAGATGGAAAAAAAACCATTGAACTCGCGACACTGTTACTGTTACCGACACCTCTGTATATAAGTATATCGTAATTGTTCAAGTTTTCACTTCTGTCGGCACTCCCAGAGTGCCATTTTAAGCCATTTTTAGGGTTTCGTACCTTACAAGGTAAAAAAAAGAAACCCTTATAAGATCACTCTCTTGTCCGTCTGCCCGTCTGTCTGTCCGTGTGTCGCAAATCTGTGGCGACACACATTACTAGGAAATTTACCTAGCAAGTTGAAATTTATACCAAATACTGAAGTCTACATAGTCCCTATTAGGTGTATAAAAATCAAGGTCCTGAGTCAACACGATAAAAAGATATGGCCAAATTTTGATTTTCGCGAAAAATTGTAAGAACCTAAATTTACCTTAATTTTCAAATGTTTTTATTTTTCGGAATTTTTCCTTTACTTGTGCTTGTGCAGAGGTATCTTGTATCTTGCAAGAAGAATTATTAAAACTGAGCAGATTCTACTAGTATACAGGAGTAGTCGACCAACAAGTATGTAGTTGCGGTTGTACACAGTTTATATAATGAGATAGTGGTCAAACGCTAGCCTATAATTTATAAAAAAAAATGTTTATACAAAATAATGTACTGAAAATGCCGTACTAACTACGGAACCCTTCACTGTGCGTGGTCCAATACACGCTTGACCAATTATTATCAAGAACGGTTCCATCGAGTTTATAAACAATTCGTAATAGAGACATTGTTTCTGTAGGTTTCTTTTGAACCCTCGGTATTACATACATATAATATATAACATCTACTCAGGCTCTTTCATCAGTTACCCTATTCGAACTTATTAAAATGAGATCAAACGGCAGGGACAAAGGCTTGCGGTAGTAAGCTACCCCGGCTGCAAGCCATGGCCTTTGATTCGCATTATCATGATTGACTCAAGCGCTGCGAGTATCAGCCGAACAAAAGACAATCTCCCTGTCATTGGTTGATAATCGACATTGACCGTGTCAAGGAAGTGGGTTAGGGGAGCGCCTTTCACCCACAGCTAACCGCAAAAACTAGTCAACTGGTTTCTTGTCACTTGAACACTTGAACAAACGCGAGTGGGACGTGATTTTGAGAGACGAAGAAACTTCGCTCCGCTTGCCAAGACATGTTTTAGTCATCTCGACTGTTTTTACTTTATATTGTGTTCTGTTAGTGCAATCGCGCAAAGTCGTTTTTATAAACCAATGGTAATATCCTTAAAAAGCTTACGCAAGAAAACTTCAAAAACATTTGAAATCTTAAAAGGGATTTGCGATTTTCCTTGTTAAAATTGTTAAAAGTTGGGCAAACGAGAATTCTTTATAACTAGACGATAATCGAGGGGCTTGTCAAAGAAATTACAAGGATTGACCCTTGTTTTTCTTTGAAACATGGATACATTTATATGCATGTACCGACCTACTTGACACGACTCCATCATAGTGTGGAATTAGTTTGCGTATTAGCATATCCGTTCCCGATTTGCATATAATAATTTAGCCATCAGTCGACTTAATTAGATCTGTGATATGATTATTAAGTGATATGATAAAATAAATCTCTAGGCCAATGTTAATGGAAATTATTTAGATTTTAACGAACGAACGCCTTTGTCTTAGAACTAAAGTTGAATTTATTATGCTCTCGCCTGCTCACGTATGCCATAGTTACTAGAAATCAATTCTCATTAACTGGAAATAACTGGATATTAAATTCAATGCTAGGAATAAAAATAGCCTGCAGACCAAGAGTTTCCCGATAATACAAGACAGGTAGAAGAATTAAGTGATTGTCAATCGATACTTTGCTGAAGGTGAAATGGGCTGGAATACGGCGACTTTCACAAACCTTGCGGTGTTCGATAAGAAATTTACTTTTATCTATATAAGTTATATAATAATTGTTCAAGTGCGAGTCTGCACAGTGGAGGGTTCTGTAGCCAGTACGGCTATATCTTTCCAAAAAGTTTGTTTGTTCAAATATAAATTTTATCTAAACACACGACGTGTGTTCTTTAAGAAATCATCCTTCTACAAGTTTTTAATTTAATCTCTAAAAAAATGAGGGCATTACCAGTCGGCGACGCTGCCGACCGGGAAAAAAATAATGTAAATAAAAAAAGTGGCACTCCGGGAGTGCCGATAGAAGTGAAAACTTGAACAATTACGAGATACTTATATACAGAGGTGACGGTAACGGTAATAGTTACAGTGTCGCGAGTTCAATGGTTTTTTCCCATCTCAAAAAATGCTCAACGCGCCTAAAGAAGTTTTCACTTCAAAATATATGTAAGGTCTAGGCCAATTGTTAGAAAATTAGACTCTGGGAAAAAACAATGAAATGAAAAACCACTATTCAATTTTTCCTGAAAGCAGGCAGTATATACAGATAAATAATATACCAGTACAAAGAGTAGGTACCCATACGACGTGAAAGCAGAGTTTTATATCCAATCCTATTATTAGTTGGGCAAGTTTCCGTTCTGAGGAGTAAAAACGAATAAATGTCCCGAGAGGGCTCCGCAGATATTGTCGAGGGACTTGATCCGATTACAGCAAGCAAATAGAATGCTGTTTGCAATATGGAAGGAAGTATCTACGCATTAATGTGCATATTTCATATTTAGTTGTTCTATTTAAATATTTATACCACAAGTCTTGGTGACTCATAAAACTATTTACTATGCATACGTAGCTGAATTAACATTTGCTTTAAAACCACAACGTACAAGTTAATAATATATTATGCAATTAGTGAATAAAGGACGGATTTAAAGCGTAGATTTTCAGCAAGTGAAGGATTCTAACTTTTTAATTTGATGATTGTTAGAAACCTGAGCGACTGCTGCTTATTAGCTTTACTAATGACAGCAAAGAACACAAAAGAGTTTTTATCTAATGCTAAACTCCTTGTCGAAAATGTCGACTAATCAAATCTCGAAGAGTTATTTGCACAAGGAGTTTGTATATCGAGTTTTTTGCACAAGGAGTTTGTATCCAGTATTTTTTGCGCCAGGAGATTGTATTGCATTGAAATGGAGGTCGAATATATTTGTCTGTTCTAAATTCAAACACCAAAATAGTGATTAAAAGTGTTTTTTATACACTGTTTTCAGTGAATAAAATAAGCTTTTTGGAAGGGGAATGGTATAAAATAATTTGGCGAGTCCATATTTCTCATTTCTACTTATGCAAATGAGCGAACGGATGAAAATAATGTTTATTATAATTTTCGAGTTATGCAAAATATAACTGCTCTAAAAAAACGGCAAGTTAATTGTAGAATTAAGCAAAGATAGAGTTCGCAATTTTAATGAGCTCAGAACATAACAGCGGTTTTGTTCCAGATAATTATGTGGAAGGTTGTGGGGGATAATACGAACTTGAAACCGCGGGATTTGTAGTATTTTTTTAACTACCTTGAAACCAAATCTAGATTGTTTCTTTATTTCATACTAGTTGACCCGGCAAACTTCGTACCGCCTTGACATGCATATGAAGCGGGCTGCCAATGTACGTCACCGGTAATTGTCAATCCGCCATAATTAGCTACATCTATGTATGAGAAAATGAATTTTCTTCATAATTTCTTTTTGCGTGAATTTTCCCGATATTTTAGTAGTTATTCTGCTATTTGGGCAGGAGACAATTCCAACAAATTAAAGATCATCAAAATCGGTCCAGCCGTTTTTGTATTATAAATGGTCTATCTAACCCGACTTGGTTTTATATGTTATAAAAGATATAGATACCGGAAGATGGGACACGCTTGTAAAACTCTGTAAAACATTACTTGGTGACTTTCTCCTAAGCCAAACAAGAAATAGCTCGTGGAGTAATGAGTACTTTATATAATTAAATAACTAATAAAATTTAAAAACCTTAAAATGTCTGTCAGACATGAAAAGTTCTAGGCAGCGTGATCCATCATAGACTACATCATTGCTTATCATCAAGCAAGATCGTGGACAAACGCAAGACTAAGTATAACGTATAAAAAATGTTAAATATAGAGTATTTGATAATATACGCACAAAAATGAAAGGGGTTATTTTGATGAGCATAATAAATAAATTTGTGAAATGTTTACCATAGAAATGTGAAATTTATTTTAGCATGTAAAAACAAACATTTTATTAAACTTATGTTGTGCTATTGCATAATGCTTGCCATCTAACCACAGACACTGTATTGGTGATGTCTCGAGATATCTCTTGTTGTTCCTTTCTAACCCAAAACCCGCAGCCATTTCCGAAAGAGATACCAATTCGGCCTTTATTTTTGGATGTCGTTTGCAAGAGTAGGCAGTAAGTTTTATATCGAATTAATTACCTAAACTTCGTCGATTTTCTTTAAAATTTGGTAATATAACTAGTAGTTTTTTTCGAGAAGTCTTTTTTTATATTTTGAGAAACCGTCACTTGAATATCATCAGTACATTACCAAACACTCTGTATAGGCAGTAATAAAGCTGGAACTCTCCTTATTATGCACATTGTATGACTTTTTTTAAGCAGCGCATACTTGTCTATTACTTGTCTATTAGCGCTGACGTTCACATTATTCAATCGGTCCCTCGTAAAAGAGCGCTACTCGGGTTCTTTGTATCTGTTGCTACGTCACTTTATTGAAACTTTTATGTATTTTGCTACGAGGGAACTTATGTCTTTATCCTAACCCTATAAAATATAAAATGGTTTTTAACTTGCCCAAAGATTAATGATAGAGTAAGTACTATTAGACGACCTTCGTGGCGCAATGGGCGAATAGCCGGCTGAGACGCAGGAGATAGTGGGTTCGATTCCCGCCGCGGATTTTTGTTATGCATGATCTGCAGATATTGTTCCAGGTCTGGATGTTTTTCTATATATTGTAGGCAACACTTTTCCGCGTGGCGCTAGAATGCGTAAGTAGTGGCGCGCACCAGCTGCCGCTCTCTTTCGGCTTCCAACTTTCGTCGAGGAATCATCTCTCTGTCCGTGCGTCAGTCTGACATTTTTCATTATTACCTTTGTGTTTGTTCAAATATCGGGTTGATTTTCTGTTAAATGTAATATTGCTTTCAGTTTGTTAATTTGTTGTTTTTATTATTAATTTTTAGGCCAAATACACTAGAATATTTTAAGTATGTATTTACACTAAAAATGTATATACCTAAGTATTATATCAGTTATCTAGTTCCCATAGTACAAGCTCTGCTTAGTTTGGGGCTAGATAGCGCTACGTGAAATGTCTAGCAATATTTATTTATATACTATTTGTACCGGGTTCGAGCTCTTAATACAGGTTGTTTTGGAACAAGTATTAACTTGAAAGAGGGTCGTTGTGCTCACTTATGAGAACAATATTTGTTCTGCGACTTTTTAAAACTGGATGTTTTCTTTGAAGAAGGGGCAAATGTCTGCCGTTATTAGTAAAAATACATTTAATTCAGCTGGTTTAGGCACAATCCCCCAAATCCAATATTTTGTAAGTTTAAGTCCTAAGGTAAACACAGAAGGCAAGCAAATTTTAAAAGTTGTTCTATAATGTGGGTAGAATCAAACCAGGTTCAGACATTCCTGGTACTATGATTAGTATGACGATACGGCATATAAAACAGAGGGTCATAGTTGGTGGATCATATGCCTTTACGTTAGCTTTACAAACTTTAGTTAATAGTTACTAAAGCATGGCGTGTGATAGTGTCGAGGTTACGCAAATAAAGGTTAATTTATTGATCCAGTACAAGCACTTTACAATTCATGTAAAATGTGTTGGATTGAAAAATAGATCAGTTTAGTGTTTAACAAGACTGGCCAAGTACGAGTAGAACTCGCGCACCGAGGGTTCCGAACCTAGGTTTATTTATGTTAATTGAGCAGCGCCATCTTGTTATGTGACCGGTAAACCAACTTTTCCTGTAATCTTTCCATGTTTCCATCTATCAATCATATTAATTTCAGATTTTTGTCTTCGCAAACTTTGGAGATAAGGGGATAGGGGTGGGGGAGGGGGGAAGAAAGGTATTTTCTTTGTAATTTTTCATCGTAACTCAAAAATTGTACAAAAATAAAAATTGTCTTGGCATTTGTAAATCAATATCTTTGATATGATACCCCACTTGACCTAGTAATCCTATTGTGAAATTTTGACTCGCACCATTTTGGCTAATTTGGCCATCAAGTCGTCAAAGTCGTCATAAGTGTTCCGTTTTTACCATTTTGGTCCGGAACCCTAAGAAAAAGCTTCTATGCTTCATCATCATACCTGCCATAGGACGTTCACTGTTAAACATAGGCTTCTCTCAAAGATTTCCCTGACAGGAATTTTCAAATCCGTTCGAAAAATACGAATGTACTATTAAGACTAACAAAACTACTATACTTTAAAAGAAACTAAAATATTCATGCAAATTTTAAATTTAAGATATATTTTGCACTCGGTTTTGTGATTCAGTGCCACGGGAATTTGCCAATGTCGTCTCAGTCATCACTTGCGGCTTTGAACTCGTTTGATCCAGTTCTATTTTAGAACTTTGATTTATTATTTTATAGCCGACTAGTGACCCGCCCCGGCTTTGCACGGGTGCAATGCTGATACTAAATATACTACAGAATGTCTTCATATACAACGTTCACAGCTTTTTTTTTTAATATTTTACTGCAGTAAATAATATTTTACTTACTATTCGTTCGACTAAAACCAAAACATAACCAACAATTATCAACAACAAAAGATACCTATTCTGTTCAGTTCTTTTTTTAACTTAAATACCTTACCTTAAACTACGATTTTCGATAATTAAAAATACTATCCCTAATACTAAATTGCCTTAACTCTAAATTCAAATCAAGATAGAAGAAATACAATTGATAAATTATGGTTTTAATCTAATCATATCTAACCTAATGTACTTACTATTAGTGCGGTTTAAAAATTAACCTTAATACCGACTAAAGTACGAACGTACAATTTAGAAGAAATTGTCACGCTGAAAAGCACGTTTTGTCTTAAAAAAGAATTCACTTTAGAATTTAAATACTATCAAACACTTTCGAAAATATATTTTTTGTAATTTATCGTAACGTACTTATAAGTACAGATTACGTGGTTGCGCTGAAGAGCACGTTTTTATTAAATAATAATGGTTATTTTCCTCGCTAGTGAGCTCCGATAAACGCGTGGGATCGCTGCTAATCATAAAGTGCTACGCGTTTTTTTTTTCGAATGGATAAAACTCGCTGTTGGCCTCTGAGGCCGTTACAGCTTAACCAAACTTTTGGCGAGCGCAGATGGCGCTCAGCCCAGTAAGTTATTTGAAGAGGCAACTAGCGCAAGGGCACCACTTAGGTACGAGCCTCGGCTTGGGCAGTTGCTGGGGTGGGGATAGGAGAGAAACGCCCGGGTACATGTCTGTACCTCGTATAGGCGGCGACTGAAGGGACTCGTCGACCTCGCCGGCGAGGTCGGTGTTTCTGTGAAGTGTTTGCTGTGTCTGATGTAGATGATTCAGATATCGCTTCCGCGTTAGCGGAGGTGATTTCGTCATCCGGGTTTCCGAGAACGTGTCTCGGACGATGGAGGATTTTGTTGGCGGGCGGGTCCAACGGATAGACTGGAATGGTGTGTACCAAAGGATTCGGATGATGGGCGGCAAGTTCATAATGCCGCTTGGAAGCGAGCTTCATGAACTTGGCTATTGACTCTAATTTCATATCGCGATGTAGATCGTTGTTGCGAAAATACCAAGGCGAGCCTGAGGCTTTTCGCAAGAAGCGATTTTGGATGATCTGAATGGGCAGGACTAAGCGCAGCCTTCGATGCGCTATTTATAGGCACGCGCCGCCGGTCCCCCGGCCGGTACCGCCGCTACCGCTATGTCCCTGCATTTTAAATCTGTAATATCTTCGAAAATATTCATTTATATTGCATGCTGTAAAAGGCCATATTGATCTATATTAAATGCACAATGTACATATACACAATTGTACTTGATTGGATAAGGATTAATGCTGTACTGCTTAAAATCGCTTCGTAAATAAGCCTTTATTTCTCGTAAAAAGTAAAGGATAAAAAATGGTTATTGTGAGCTATCCTTAAGAGATAGACATATACCATCATCTATGTGCTTTTTTGTAGACCTTTTTAAGGTGTACAATACTGTAGTACATTATTTTGACCTATCTCGTAGGGTTCAGCCAGCGTTTGCAATGTAAGCGCCAAAAAATATGTTTATTTACGACATCATATTAGAAACCTCTTAAATTATCAGTGTTTCTCTACTATATTATGCATGTATTATATCCCTACATGTATGTATTACACCTATAAGCCTTTGTCTTGAATCACTCTATGCACTAAAATAAACCGCATCAAAATCCGTGGCGTAGTTTTAAAGATCTAAGCATACATAGGGATAGACAGACAGCGGGAAGCGACTTTGTTTTATACTATGTAGTGATGTGCTGTTTTATAAAAGTAATATAATTTATAGATGAGCTGCGGAGATTTTTATAACAAATTGCGCTACTTCTTTGAAACTCAGCATCAGACTCAGCTGAGTCCTGTGACACTTTAAAATTAGTTTTGCGCTATGAATAACGAGTTCTTATTTACGCTGCCCTGAATCTGTTCAATTTTAACCGTTTTATGTTTTATTTCAAAGGATTAATTAACTCTTGTATTTGAAGCCAATTGGTATTACTTACTAAGCTTATATTGTATATAATTGTAATTGTTCTGAGAAACGTAGAGAAGGTCTTATTTCACTTTTAACTGCACATTGTGGTGAAGGTATAAAAGTTTTTTGTAGATATTTTGTATATAACATGTCTACCGAATTGTCCATCTCCAAAATCGTAATAACTTTGGAATTTTTACCCATTATTTGATCCAAAAAAGAAGGAAACTGTATTAATTCTTATAGTCGACATATTTGGGCCAGGCTGATTTTCAGCGACGGAAAGTCTGCCACGTTGCGTGAACTGAAAAGCGGAAAAAGGCAAAACCAAACTTCCTTTCGTGATACGTTATTTCCTATTTTTAAATGTATACCTACAACAAAAACTGCTGTGTCAGCTTGTAAGCAGCAAATTGACTGACGGCTTTTATTTTTGAGGGTTGCTGTGTGAATGGACTGAGTGATAAGATATATGTTGTACAGACACTCAATAACATATACACACATATAGATAGATAATTCCTTTATTGCACACCATTTAAATACAAACATTTATAAGAAAATACACTCTTGAATAATAGGTACATATGTATATCAATAGGATATATATACACTTTCATTACTATAAATTCGGGATTTATCACGTTTTATCGGTGTTTTGATCGACAATGTTTCGGTTCAATTCGTGAACCTTCATCAAGGTGAGTGCGATTCACTCCGCACTGCCTCTTACCTCGCACAACATATACATACTTTAGTGCTATGTCGCATTAAAGTTGGCTTGCTCGACGACCGCGATCCCCTGTCAGTAACCGTTCATGTGCGACATTACTTAGCTGTTTACGTCATAATGATGGTGATTGTACCTACCGAATAATGGAGTAATTACAGCAAGAACAAAACAAGACCGGTCAATTCCGAATGAGACTCGCTTGCCGAGGGTTCTGTAGATTTCTATTAATTTAGAAGCAACATCTAGTTACGTAAGCGATAAAGTGGTTAGAAACCAGGTAAAGTTTGAAAGCAAATCTCGTATAAACTATTATAGGTAATAGTTCTTATTTTTCTGTAATATTTGCATATTTTTTTTGAAATATATTAATTTCAGATTTTTTCCTTTGCAAACTTAAAAAATAAGAGGAAAGAGGAACCAAGAGAAGGAATGTTTTTTTTTATATAATACTAGCTGATCCACCCACGGCTTTGCACGCGTGGTTTGTCAGTAAAAACATTACCCTCTTGCGCAGTCGGGTAAAAAGTAGCCTATGTCTTAATCCCGATTGTATCTACCTGTATACCAAATTTTATCGAAATCAGTCAAGCCGTGAAAACGTTACAAATAGACAGAGATACAGAGTTACTTTCGATTATTCTATAACTAGCTGTTGCCCGCGACTTCATAAGGTTTATGTTACTAAATGTGCCGGTAACCTAGAAATAAAGATAAACTCGCTGTTGGAACTTGACTTGATACCCATGGGACCTGATTTATGAGATAAAAAGTAGCCTATGTGTTAATCCAGGTTATAATCTACGTAAATACTAAATTTCATCGAAATCGGTTCAGCCGTTACGACGTGATTGGTTAACAAACAAATATATAAATAAACAAACATCCTAATTTTCGCATTTATAATGTAATTCTTTTTTTATTTTGTTTCTTGCAATAAAGGTGGAGAAGTATTATTGATAAATTCCAAATTTCAAGTCGATAGCTTTAGCAGTTGCAACAAAAATCAGCTGTGACACACAGACGGACGGATGGACGACAAAGACATAAAGGTACAGATGTTTCATGTTTTTGTCGACCGTCCGTCCGCATTTTAGCATTTTAGTCCTGAATATAAAAATTGGCACACAATGTCTGGCCATTTTTATAGAATGAATATCTAAGTAGCTGCAACAATTAACCCCAACTAAAGTAAATAATAATTCAGTAAAACTTTATATTTTTCGAATAATAACATAACCCGGCCGAACGACAAACAAACAGCCCTATTTATATTAACATCGAACAAAGTTAAAAACACGTGCAAACAAAAACATTGAAAAAACCGCGACGGATATTTCGGTGAAAATTTACGATGATAACCCCGTTGCTCGTAAAAAGTTATATTTGCGAGGGCTTATATGACCGGAAAGGCGGCTATATTGCGTGCGACTCACAGGTCTTACCGGAAGGACGGCGACCCACCGCACTCGTCGCACCAATAAGCCGCTACGAATATGCTGGGGGCATTCTAGGAGCCGCGGTTGCTGTGAGTTACCGCCCCAGCGCTATCACAATTTAGAATTTACTGACTAGCAAATATCTCTACCATTACACTTATAACTACTTATTTTAAAAACCGAACACTCATTCGAATAATTGCGCGATGAATACTTATTTGCTTTGCTTCAACTCGGAGCTCGTACTTTATCACAATTCAATAATTGTGTTTGAAGAGTAAAGCAAAT
Source organism: Philereme transversata (assembly GCA_963924445.1). NCBI lineage: Eukaryota > Metazoa > Arthropoda > Insecta > Lepidoptera > Geometridae > Philereme > Philereme transversata. Next base: position 12,842,447 of record OZ004350.1, on the reverse strand, counting down.
ACAAGTGAAACTGAGGACTGAAGCAATGTTTGGAGTTTAATTCACGTGGGAGTAGGAGGGGGCGGGTACTGTCCCCCCCAAATTATTCATTAACTTGAGAGGGCACACGCGGGCCACTTTGTGCGTACATGATCTCCGTTTGTGGTTGGTTAACGATATTACTCCGCTGTGACTGTATAGTTCGGAGCAGTTTATAAATTTACTTTACGATACACCTGTTAGTTAGCCCGTGCAAGATTTTCATGAAAATGTGAGGACGTTAATTATGTTTATGGGGTAACGTGCGAAGGGTGAGCGGACGGTGAAAAGGTGAGCGAGGTGGCGTCACATCCTGTGGTGACCGACCTCGGGCAAGGGTTGTGCACAGCAAGGGGTTTAAAATAGGTAAATAGATTAGATACGTTGTTTAATAAAGTTTAAATAATACGTTTTGTAATAATAATAAATGGTAGCAGAGATTGAGACAGGTAAATGCAAAATGTAGGGTAGGGCGGGGCTAGTTGAGCAATTTTTCACTTGAGCGGATATGGCTCCTTAATGATAAGTCTCAATGAGTTGTTATGCGGCTTGATGGATTGGTAATTTATCCCTTAGCAAAAGTGTCCATAGTATTTTTTTTGTAACAAGTCGAATTTAAGAGCTACAGCGGTTTAAATGCAGAAAATCAAGTGCGCTCAATGTACCCCATAGGCGAGGTAAGTTGAGCAAGGGTATGGGGCAAGTTGAGCACTAAGCATGTCTAATCAAACCATGGGTTCAATGGTGACTAGAGATGAAGTAAAATATGTGTTTGACGATCAGCTCTTTATTTACAGTCTTTTAGTGACAGAACAACAAAACTTAAAGTAATTTTGTTTGAATAATTAACCAAAACTAGAATAAACAAAACATTAATGTATCTAAAGATTAACCTCTAACAGACCCTGTAGCTGAAACATTTCTTTTTATGAAACGTAAATAACTAACCTGTGGATAACGTCGTGGACTACAGTATCAATAGCTCACACATGGTATACTATGTACTAACACAGACTATACCTTACATATATATTGTAGTTGTTTGTTATTCCTTAATAAATAAATAAATAAATAAACTTCAGCATTAGATTCAGTCTTTCTGTTTAAAATCCGACTAAAATGTTTATATTATTACCCATATAGCATATATCTGAAAAAAATCAGATCTTTGGAACTTAATGATCATTGTCACTGTTGCAATTGACAAAAATGAAAGCAAGTTTATATAGTCTTAGTGACAGAACAACAAAACTTAAAGTTATTTTCTTTGGATAATTAACTGAAAATAGAATAAACAAAACATCGACGTATCTTAAGACTAACTTCAGGATTAGATTCAGTCTTTCTGTTTAAAATCAGACTTAAATAATTCGAATTCTTTAGCGGCGGCATTAACACTTTTTCCTTCATCGTTAACAGCCTTTGCAGCATTTTTTAAATCTTCAGTAGTGTAAGAACATCTTGTAGTCTTCCTGTCGTAAGTCCGCATCCTAACAAAAATAAAACATTCATAACTTTAGTTGCTTGAGTCGTGGGGTAAGTTGAGCAACTATAGCTCAACTAACCCCAGCCCGAAATTTTAAAACAAAAGTGAGGTTATAAAAAATCGTAAGAATTATACCCAGAACCTCTCTACATATAAAAAGTACAATAATTATCTGGAAGATTAATACTTACCTGATCGAAAACAGATAACAATTGACTAATACAGACGAAAACTTGCGATAAACGACGTTTTTACTTTTTGGTCACAAAATAAACAAAATGCACTGGCGCTTTACTCGCTCGTCGAGCCGCCACTAGCGATCGCGTGGTGATTACCCCTCCCGCGACCCCTTCTTTCCGCTATAAGATGCCTATGCGTACGGTGAATAGTTTGCAAGATATTTCGATTGCCCAACTTGCCCCTATGCTCAACTAGCCCCGCCCTACTATCTAAATGGTATAGAAATAGTTTTTGTACAAGATTAATTTTGATGAATGTGTGCAAGATCTTCATGCCCTTATCCCTCCTTCCCCCTTTCACCACCGGACAAGCAGACATACCGAGAAGTACCACCCATACCTGGTCGGCATACCATCTTGACGTACCAAACGATTTGCTTCAACTTTTCTTGTTAGCATAAGTAAGAGTGGAACTCACTTCCGGCGTATGTTTTTCCGAACCAGTATAATCTTGGAGTGGTTCTTTCTAGGCAAGCGTGCTCCATCTTCGATCACACCTTCACTTACCATCAGGTGAGGTAGTGGTCAAGCGCTTGGCTACCATCAATAAAAATAAAGAACAAATGGAGGCTGTTTCTACAATTCCTAAGAAATGGTAAACATTAAATACCACCCATATATTTAAACGCATGTGTACAGATCTACAAGATCACGAAATTGCAATCCAATAACAAATAAATTGGTCAAGCGCGTGTCAAACCACGCATAGTGAAGGGTTCCCTAGCCAGTACGGCTGTATCTTAGTCATATTAAAATTCAAAGTTAATTTTGCAGTTAATTTTGTATGAACATTGTATAATTTGTTTACAAACCCAACTGCAGATATAAGTTGTCAATCAACTACTTGTAAACTAGTAAAGTCAGCTTTGATGATTTTTCTTCACAGCTACCTAACTATAGTACCTAACTAATAGTTACTATTGTGGATCCTTTTCAGGCACACAAGAATAGCATGTTGTTGGCTGGTAGGGCGCAAGGACACACGACTATTACAAAAATTCCGACTATGAAACTCTGTATTTAGTAAATGGGCTCTTGTACCGAAATGTTATAACCAAACCTTATAATGTTTTTAAAAGACCTATTCAAAAACACAAAAAGGGGCTCGTGAGTAAAAAAAATCACCCCCAACTTGTATATAGGGGAGGATTTTTAGTAATTAGTGATAAAAGTTTACAATTTTCGGATTTTTTCCTTTATTTGTGTTGTGAGGCCTTGCCACTTGCTAAATTTCATAATTCTAGGTCAACGGAAAGTACCCTATAGGTTTTGATTTATTTGTGAGTCAAAATATGCGGTATTAATGGCCGTAGTTTTTTATTGCGTTGACTTAGAAGCTTGATTTTTGTACAGTTCTTAGGAACTGTAGACCGCAGTATATAATATTAATTGGAACTTGATACCTCCACGCGTTTCTGAGAAAAGGGTCTTGACAGACAGACAGACGGATCCTACAAGGGTTCCTTTTTTCCTCTTGAGATACGGAACCATAAAAATAATCAATCTTATCCGATATAGATTGGTAATTAGCTTTTATCTTCTTTACAGGCCACAGATGTCCTCACAGGACGAGTAGTCCACAACAATGGAGCTAAGTGAATTGTACCGGTTTCAACACAGCCAATTAAGAGGTAATTCTAATAAATACTTATTTTCTAATAATTCTTCTATATATTCTAATAATATTTTAAGCAACAATAGAAATTCTACCATAGACTTGAATGTTATAAGCACCTACCTAGGTACACAATAACTTATCACAGATCAGCAAAATAAAAGTGAGAATACTCCGGGGAGGGGAAACCCGGCCAAAAATTTCCGCATAAATGTAGCCAGGAAATCCTTAATGGATTCAAATATTTTACATATTTACAGTTGATTTCCCGTTGGAGATTTGGCAGATCTTTCATGTGTATCAAATATTATGATTTAATAAAAGTGTGATGCTCACTGATGGAATATCAAAGTTGATACGCGACAAGAAATATTCACGCAAGGCGTTAAATTCGATCACGACGTTGCCTGAACTGTAAAGTAGCTTAGTTGGCATTAAAACTTCCTCTCCAGCACCTCTCCATTTTCCCAATAATTGTCGTCACAATCCCCTTTGATTCTCCGTGTCGGCATCAGTTGTCTGATGCCACCACGTCGTGTTGTCGGCTCGTCGCGATCGATAACTTTGAGAAATATCTCCTGTCGCCCGGCTCTGCGATGGTAATTAGTTTTCCTCTAGACCGGCTTTATTGAACTTGGCTGTTGGCAGTTTGCTGCTGGACTATTCATAAAACTTCAATGTGTCAACAGTCTATTAAGCAAAATAAATTCAGCTCTAATTGAGGACTGTCTACCGAGAACGCATTCAAAAAAAGCATAGCGCTTTTCCACTCCGTAAATATTATCCGACCTAGGTTTAAAGTGTTTGGTATGGATTTACCTTTAAGTTATTATTAAACTAGGTGCTCTTATAGGTTATCTTGTCAATAACTTTATATCTACTATGAAAATAAAATAAAATTAAAACCTATCTATAAGCCTAGTATTTTATCGTGTATGCTTTATAATCAGCAAGATTAGTATGCAATAGCATTAAGCCGACATTTTGTACATGTAATTTGTATTTTTGTGCAATAAAGTAAAAGCCTTGGTCGTTGAATGTTATTTTAAATATTTCTATGACAGCTGAACTGTGTATACTATATCTTATCATGGATATATTTGTAAAAGACGCGGTATTTAGATCCTATTCGAACTAATGATGACATTCCGAGTAGTAAAGCCGGACTTTTTCCACTTGTTGTGTACAATTCCGTGCAAATGTGAATGTAAACCAATATTGCCCACAGTAAAGTTCAGAGCACGTCTCAAACCTTTGACGATTGTGGGTAATTTCTGACATACAGATTCCTAGAACACTTTCAAGACTTCAACATAGTTGTTATGTCGCATACTCGTATATACAAAGACGACAACACGTGTCTAAAAAGGTGCGTATGTTTGATCGTCGTTTGATGTAAAGTGGCACAAAAAATATGTCACGATAAGATGTGTAGCTTCCTGTTCCTACTCGTAGGGAAATCAATTTTTTCTTCAGCTTCTTAGAGATAAGCAGTAAGAGGATCAAGTTGAATTAGAATTTGATAGGATTATATTATTATGGCATCGACTATCGGGGCCGGACGGCGTTTAGACAAGGTGTCGTTTAACCGAAAGTGGCCGAATCTCGAGTTGGGTAGCGAAGTTTACGATGTCGATAAGGCACGAAGGTATATCGAAGATTACTTCTTATCCCAGCTCGACCTCGACCGTCCGAGCCCACTTACCTACATTACGTCTCGTAGCTCCGCAAAGTTCTTACGACGTTTGAATGTCTGTTCAAGAATTCGACTTTAAAACTGGTTCGACGAGGTAGCGGATAATAGTACCTAGAACTTTTAACAATCATAGCGTACGTATAATCATGCAAATAATTGCAAATCAACAGGATGCTCCAGAACACGTTAGATACCCATTTCAGCTGAAATCAGCTGTTTCTTTGAACGTGTGCAAGGATAGATTAGATTAGATTAGATAATACTTTATTGCACACCACGAAACAAATACATATAAAAACAACTACGTAAATCTATGGATACAATTGGCGGTCATATCTAAATAGCGATCTCTACCAGACAACCTTTGGATGGAATGGACTGGGTGGACATTACCTAGCGTGTAATGATGTACCTAACATACTACGTTTACTAATACTAATTATATAAAAATAACAAATATAAAATCTACATAAATGAAAATTACATCAATGAACCTTAATAATAACTACTCATAACAATTTTATATGCATACCTTAGGACTTAACTTAAACACACACTTGATTTTGAGTTTTGCAGTTGATTTACTGATTTTCCGTTAAATACGTAGGCCGCTCTCAAGGGTAAGTTTTAAAAAAGATTGATTTATTTTAATCTAATTTAATCTTAAATTATTACAGAGTACAACTAATTAATCTATGATGAGACTTGCTCGAAGTTTGAACAAAGAATGAAATTCAAAGCTAGGTAAATTCCGTGGACGGCGCGGTTGACGTCAATCGGAGTCACGTTATGCTGATGTAGCTGGAACGTGCCACTGTTGGTTATTCAGGTCGATGCAAGCGCAGCGATCCTCATACTTTAGCCTTGCGTAACACCTCCACCCGAAGAACAGCGAGTATTGAAGCTTGTCGTAAATTGAGCTGGGGGTTGATTGGGATTAACCCTTCTGGTAGCTGGAATGGCATAAACTCCTTGTAGTTCAGCTTGGTTAATTTCAGATACTTTGTGCGAATTCTTCGTCAGTTTTAATTGATATCTTCTGTATAGCAGGCCACTAACAAGTGCACATGCACTGAGAGCTATAACCACGTACATAGGTATTGTAGTATGGTATAAGCTATTGTCGACGGCTTTTTCCAAGTGTAGCGGTGTCTGCAGTGAGATTTTTTCGTTAGTTCGATGAAGATGGTCCAAATTGATAGAGTTTAATTTGAGTGCTGGAGCGGAAGATGAGGTCACGAAGTCTTCCTTTGGTAGGTCCATGATCTTCAATGCTTGTCCCTTCAAACGATCGTTAGTGTTGGAGATCGTGAAGTCTGGCGTTTCCAAGTAGCATTTCTGAGGGATTATCGCGAGAAAGCTCCCTTGAAGCGTTTTGTAGATATCCTGGCCACAGGAGAGATTTACTTTTGTAGAAACTGGGAAGCTGATACTGTAATGTTTCTCGTCGAGTTCCTCATAAGCTGGTTTAGCTAGTATGACGGTGGTGGGGCGGCACATATTATTTCGTTGTTGTGTCGAGATGAGATGCTGGATGCAGTCATCTGATGATCGGCTCTGTAGACTCTTTTGCTCCTCACAAAGGTACCATTTACTTGTCTTCGGGCATTCAGCCTCTATGTAATTGAAATCTTTCTCATGGACAGCTAGGTATGGGAATGGAGGAGTAAGGATTTCATGGTTTTTATTAGGAATGATAGATAATTTATACATATCATAAGTGGATGGAAGGACAATCGGAAATTTATATACTATAACTATCTTATTACCTACATAGTAAAATCCTAATCCAATTATATCGAAATACTCTCTAATATCTAAATCTACCACTTTCTCACTAACATAAAGTATATTTAATCTACGAACTATATCGCTAATTGCATTCAAACTCAAGACTGAGTGATGCGTAGCGGATGCTCTAATAAAAGCTAGGATATTCTGTAATTTAGACATTTCCTGCGATATAGAGTCTACGTTGTCAGTCAGGACAATAAGGATCTGAGCTAGATGAGCATATTTCACAAGATCATGATCCCTGGTTACTTCGGCTTGTTCAATTTGCTTTAATATAATCTCGATTTTATTCTGATTATCTACGATACTATCTATAATCTTAGAATATTGCAAGTTCCAATTTTTAGTTAGACTGACATGATTATTAAATTCCGTTACTAATTTATTTTCTGTGTTCTCTAAATTTCGAATAGCTTGGTTATAAAGCAATGCATCGGTATAATCAAGGTTTCCTGTAATACTTTTAACTACCGATCCGAGACCATCTACGAGTCCCCTTTTTACACGAATTGTCTCAAAGGTCTGCAGCTGATCTAATTCACTCGCAAGTCTACCTCTAAGATAAGTTAAATGAGGCTCGAATAAGGAGTTAGTTTTATTATGCAGCTGAGGGCTAAAACCATCTATCTGATTACTAATTGAATTTACTTTATCTTGCAACTCTTGTAGATTCACGTATTGTAGAAAGGAATGATAATGCGAAATTATTTTGGCTGAACCTAGTTTGAAGGGTAAAATACCAGGTCCATCACCGAGACTTTCAAGTTTTATCTCCTGCATTAGGGCTGGTGACAGGAGCAGGAGGAATGTCAGGAGCGTCCTGTAACAATTGGGCGCTTTTAGGGAGACTCTTCAGCCTAGACTTGGCAATCGGACCTCACTTTTTCTTAGTATAAATATGAATCGGGAGGTCTGCCATTACGACGTCATGAGTATAACGAGGGGCTAATTTCTGTCTAGAAGCGAACGGATTTTTCACGAAAATCTGTTGTTCGGGAGAGTATTCAGCCTCAGCTTCTCGTGTTTTATTTCGGTTGTCTGTGAGGTCTTTTCGAGTCGTACTACACATGTCATGAATCGTGTTATAAGCTTTAGTCATTTTTTCTTTATGGTTGGTCATATACTGTTGAAGTAGATGAGCTGAAAGGTCAACATCAAAAGGATCACGAGGATCGTAGTGTCCTGTTATTACTTCTATCGGTTTGCACTTAGTAAAACTATGAATACTACTGTTATAAGCCAAAAGGGCGTAAGGCATTAAGTTAATTACAGATTCAGATTTCTGACCTAATTTTAGAATACGAAGATGTTCTAGTACCGTTGAGTGGAATCTTTCAACCATACCGTTCTCATTCGGTGTATGAGGAGCCACTCTGTGATGCTGGATCTTATGCATTTTCACAAATTCAGCAACAAGTTGATTTGTAAATTCGGTTCCGTTATCGGTTGCTATAGTTATAGGTATACCATGGTGAGTGCAAAAATTTAATAAGGCTTGCACTACACTGACAGCTGTGCCATCTCTTAAGTGATAAGCCTGTGCATATTTAGAGAATGCGTCTATGACGGTTAAGAATTTTTCACTTTGAATAGTTAAGAGATCTAAATGAACCAGTTCAAAAGGCTTACTAGCGGGCGGAACTACTTTAAATTGTTGCTTTATAGGGCTGCGATCATATTTCGCTTGGCCACAGATGGTACAATCATTAATGAATTTAGTTATTTGCTCTCGCATTTTGGGCCAATAGTATCGATGAGATAACGCCAAAAAGCATTCATTGATACCACGATGATTGGTTTTTCCATCATGGTATTTGTTAATGATCTCCTGTTGTCTTAAGTATTCCTTAACGTTTTCTAATTCTGATTTAGTTAGTGTAAGATTCATAGCCGAATTTTTAAATGTTTTCTGAATGATAGGTATGATGGTATACATAGCCAAGTAGGGATTTATCAGTAGTCCGGTTTTAATCTTAGGATGGACATACTCTTTGATCGCATTAATGACATCTTCCTCCATATTGGATTCAGATATTTGAACTGATATTCGGGTGTGCGTATCAAAAGGCTTGGTGACTACTGGTTTTCCTTTAATATCACCTACGACATTAAAAATTAACTGTTTAGTGAATCTGTTTAAAGGATCATCTGAGATTGGGACTTCCAAGATAGGGCTTTCATTATTCGTGTGAACAGTGGCGGTTCTTGAAGTAGCAGCAGTTTCTGTAGCTGTAATGGTTCTAGATTCATCTAACGTGGGATCAGTTTCAGATGGATTGACTACTATAGACATAAGCTCTTCGTTATTAATTTCAATACGCGATAATGCATCTGCGTTTGTGTTACATTTACCGTCTACATGTTCGACTTTATAATCGTATTCACTAAGCTTAAGACGCCATCTTGTAAGTCGTGAGCTAGGGTCTTTAAGATTTACTACCCATTGTAAGGGTCTATGGTCCGTAAGGATCAGAAATTTTCTACCATAGAGGTACGGACGGAAGTACTTAGTTGCCCAAACAATAGCTAAAAGCTCTTTCTCGATGGTGCTATAATTAAGTTCACTAGAGTTGAGAGTTCGCGATGCATATGCGATCGGTTTGTTTGAACTCTTGGTACCTTGAGATAAAATGGCACCGATAGCTACATTGGAAGCATCAGTTGTTAATATGAAATCTCGTGTAAAGTCTGGGTATTGCAAGATTGGGTCATTTGTTAAGAGTGTCTTACAATGTTCGAAACAGTTAGTGTAGTTTTGGTCTAGTTTAATCTTAGCGCCTTTTTTTAAACATTGAGTCAGTGGTTTAGTTAAACGTGCAAAGTCTGGAATAAATTTTCTGTAGTATCCGAGTAATCCGAGAAAACGTTTGATTTCAGTAGGGGTCTTTGGAATGGGGTAGTTCTCTATGGCTTTAATCTTATTAGGGTTAGGTTTTACACCCTCTTTACAGATGACATGACCTAAAAATTCAGTTTCAAGCTTCAAAAATTCAGATTTATCCATTTGAATTTTGAAGTTTGACTCTCTCAACCTTTTAAAGACTTTATCTAAGTTGACGATGTGCTCCTGAAGGGAAATACTGAAAATAATGATGTCATCGAGATAGACTAGACATATTTCGTTCTGGAGACCTCTCAGGACGTTATCCATTACCCTTTGGAAGGTGGAAGGGCTGTTTTTAAGTCCCATTGGCATCCTTAAGAACTCATAATGGCCATTTTCGACATTAAAGGCGGTCTTATGGACATCAGAGGGGTCCATTTCCACTTGGTAAAATCCACTAGCTAAATCAAGTGTCGTAAAATATTGGCATTTACCTAGTTTGTCTAGTACGTCTGTTATATTCGGAATTGGATACTTATCATCGATCGTTTTCTCGTTAACTTTCCTGAAATCCACGACAAGACGCCATTTAACTTTACCGGATGCATCTACCTTTTTGGGTACAATCCAAATCGGAGAGCTCCATGCAGACTCTGAGGGTCTTATGATATTTTGATCAAGCATCTTGTTAATCTGATCTCTGACTTCTTGTCTGTGAACGTAAGGATAGCGGTAACTCTTAGTATGTACTGGGATTTCATCAGTTGTTCTTATCTTATGTTTGATCTTGTTTGTGAATGTAAGTGGTTCACCCTCAAGATAAAACACGTCCGCGTAGTTAGCACATAAGCGCCGTAAATTCGCGAGTTCTTCCGGATTAAGATGATCGGTTCGGAGACGCGATAAGACATCTTTAGCTCGGTCTGATAAAATTTCAGTACTGTCACATTCAAAATTAAATATTTCAGCTTCGACGGGGCGATCCATAGAAAAAGTTATGTCATTAGATGTTGGGTTAGTGATCTCTACGTAGCCTCGATTATTATGGACCGTTGTCATACAATCTGAAATAAGGCAATTACAAATCATCTGGTTCTCTACAAAGACTTCACCATCTTGTGAATTTACAGGTAATCGAACTACTTTTGAAGAATTGGCTGGGATAATCTCTTCATACAGGTTTACATTCTTGGAGTCATACATCATAATGGGGATCTGTGTATTGCGAGTCACAAGTAATTTATTTTTCAGGTCGATGTTAGAATCCCATAAGTCAAGTAAATCAAATCCAATAAGTCCATCAAAGTAATTGTGAAACTTATAAACGTACCATGTCGTGTCATTCGAATCGTTGAATTCCTGAAAAGCAGGTAACGTGATGGAGTAGTTGCACTTGCTGGTTGCGTGCACATTGGTCACTTCAAACGGATCATAGTTTAAAGGAATGTGGCTGAAGTATTTATCTACAGCATCAGGGCTAATAAAGGACTGATTAGCTCCTGTATCGATTAAAAGTTTAAGAGGTGGGTTAACGGTCTGAATGTATCCTAGCTGTCGTTGGATGTGGAAGTTGAGTTCTATTTTGGTTTGTCTAACTTGGAATCCTTCTGAAAATTTTCATCAGTAGTCTGAGCTACTTCTTCTACTACTGTCGGTTCGGCATAAGAAGTACCGTACTGCTCATAGGTATAGTCAGGTTCGTATGAGTAGTAATCCTGGTAGTAGTCGTAATAACAGTCACCATCATCACCGTAAAAGTTTTCGTAGTCGTCGAATTCATTGAAATTTACCTCGCGGGTCTTAGTCAGGTAGTTAGTCGGGGGTGGATTTCCATGTTTTCGCCAGTCATGTCCTGTCAGGGGTAGTCGTCTTTCAACAAAGTGACTAACACCACTCATGGGAGTAGGACGTGGGGCATTGGCAACGTTTCTGTTACCAAAATTAAACGATTGCTGTGGTTGAGGTCTGAATGGCATCCTAAATGCGTTATTTTGAGGATTATAGTTTTGTGGGGTCGCACGGAACATTTGCTGCGTGCGAGAAGGACCTTGTGGTGGTAACTGAGACATAGGGTTAGGCCTCCAGCCTTGATAAGGTGGGTTCTGCCGTGAAGGACCGGTCATGCTAAATATTGGCTTCATTGGTCCGGATCCGAATCCGTTAGTCTGTCTAGGGACGAAGTTATTAAGGGGCAGATTATACTTGGGCGTATTTGAGATCGGCTGTTGCCATTCCTTCCTACTCGGTGTACTACCACTACGCTCTTGCATGTAAAGCGTGTTGAGCTCTTCTTGGACAAATTGCAGAGCTTTTTCCATAGTATCCGGACGCATACAGCGTATCCTGGATCCTAGTGGGTCCTTGAGTCCTCGTAAATAGGCCTGAAGGGTCAACTTGTGATATAGAGCGCGTTTTGCTTCTACGGTCGTTGGAACTGACTCGTGTAGTGAGACATATGTCATTATAGTACTGAACATGTTTTGGCATCGTTCGTAAAACTCTTGCGGTGTACTTGATCCTTGGGTCTCTAAGGACAAGTCACTGTATAAAGCGGTTTCGTCGCGATGGTCTGCAAAGTTATTCACTAACGCACTCCTAATACCCTGCCAGTTATTTGGTATCCCATTCGAATTTATCAACCTAGCCGCGGGTCCTGATACTTTATTTAATATGCCGTTTATAAGAGCTAAATTTGTTAATTCGCTACCGGGCTGAGTCGAGAAATGAGTTAATACAAGCTGGTCGCAGAGATTAATAAATCTCGTGAGGACGTGCGGATTTCCATCAAAATCCGGCACAAGTCTGAGAGACTTATAAATCGTGTCAATGGGGTTGACTTGTTGCGTCATGGTTTCTAAATTTCTATTTTCGTCGATAACGTTAAGCCTACTACTACTAACCCTAGTACTAAAACTAGAATTCCGTGATTCTCTAGGATGAAAAATCTTGGAAATTTAACCTAACACACAGTAAAAGAAATACACATAAAATATTCAAAAGAAAGGATATGATCTAAGGATTAGAAAGGATTTGAAAGATTCAAAAACTTACAGCATTTTCCTCGTCGTCGTTGGGTACACTTTGTGGAATCGAATTTTGGATTCCTCCTTGAAAACAGCACTAGTAGATTCTTTTTACTCAGATTTATCTCCTTGAGATGAGATATCTCTAAGCATCCTACCGGCTGCGCCAAATACGTAGGCCGCTCTCAAGGGTAAGTTTTAAAAAAGATTGATTTATTTTAATCTAATTTAATCTTAAATTATTACAGAGTACAACTAATTAATCTATGATGAGACTTGCTCGAAGTTTGAACAAAGAATGAAATTCAAAGCTAGGTAAATTCCGTGGACGGCGCGGTTGACGTCAATCGGAGTCACGTTATGCTGATGTAGCTGGAACGTGCCACTGTTGGTTATTCAGGTCGATGCAAGCGCAGCGATCCTCATACTTTAGCCTTGCGTAACACGTTTTTTGCCAAGTGTTTTGTCAATAAAAAAACCGGCCAAGGGCGAGTCAGACTCGCGCACGAAGGGTTCCGTACCATTATCTATATGTATGGGGACACCCTTTAATTTTCAACTTTTTTTATTTATTAGAATTTTTCCTTTATTTGTGCTGTACCTTGCTTTTTAGCAAACTTCGTGATTCTAGGTCAACGGGAACTACCATAAGGTTTTCAACCCAAAACTTATAGGACGGTTGACCTAGAATTGTTAATTTTGGTTAAAAGCAAGGTACATCACAAGTAAAGGGAATATTCCGTAAAATAAAAAAAGTTGAAAATTAAGGTAAATGTTGGTACTTAAGTTTTTGCGAAAATCTAAATTTGCCCATATCTTTTTATCGCGTTGACAGGACCTTAATTTTTATACACCTAATAGGGAATACAGACCTCAGTATCTGGTATAAATTTCAACTTGCTAGGTCCACCCGTTCCTGAGAAAATCGGTGGTGACACACGGACAGACGGACAAAAGAGTGATCTTATAAGGGTTCCTTTTTTACCTTTTGAGGTACGGAACCTAAAAACATCAAATTTCAAAAAGTCGTACAACATACATTATTCATGTTATTGAGGACAATGTCTGCCTTTCGGGATAACATACATATTCTAATAAACATGTTTAATAGGTTAACAGTTATATTAGTGTTTAAAGGATTAATACTTGTTATGAGAAATCAATGAATAATACGCTAAAAATACTTCCACCGAATCGACAAAAACGTAAAAACGTAGTACGTAGTTTGTAAAGAAACAGGTAGGTATAGGTGAGTATTATACTTTTGCCATTCACCAAAAATATCTACGCCGTAGCTTAAAAGAATGAGGTCTGCTTTTGATTACGTCGTCGCTCGGCCGCCGTTAGCAGCACGCTACGAAATTACTACACGGCGTTATGCTTGTCGTGTCATGTGTAAACCTACTAAAAAGTAACGATGAAACGTTTTAATTATTTTTATATTCAAAAATAAGTTCTATTTGATGAAGAAAAAATGTTTTAGACGGGAAAAATCGGAACAAAGCATCGCAGCTATATAAATAATTCAGATTGTGTAACATCTAACATTTCATCATTTTCTCGACAGACGGGCGCAACGGAGCGATGGTAAACGTAGATGCTATGATTGATTTTCGCTTCACACGAACGTTATTCTATCAAATTTAAAGGTTCTAACCTAACAAACAGTTGATCGTTTATTTTCATTCCATAACAAGTCATAGTTTTGTTGGGACATGAGGATAGTGGCATGTATGGTTTTGTTCACATTTTCACATAGAGAACGAGGTGTAGGTTGGATGGAACTTTTATATTGTTTAGTTTACGAGTGTTTTATGTAAAGTTGAAGTTGGAGAATCGCGTGTTGAATGGGAGGTGGTAGCGTGCTTGTGGTGTGCTGCCTGCCAGCCGCCTCAGCCGCTAGCAGCTAGTAAGCCACAATGCACGATGCAGTGCGCTAAAGCAACGTGGTGCACTGCTCTAATTTATAGTTTATACGTCACCGCCTTCCTTATCGGGTTTCCGGTGGCGTGTGGCGTGTGCTTCGCGCTATTCTGCACACTGTAATCTATGCAAGTGTTCAAGCGTATAAATTGCACGGTTCACAGGTAAACGAACCTTCTTATTCGTTCAAAAACACTTTTAGATTAACTCGACTGCGGTGAAACTACATTGACTTTGTCTAGGTTACGCGGGGTGAAGCGTTGCCATTATTTAAATTTACAAAATGAGGTGTTATTGTGATGAACAAACGATAGCTTTTTTTAAGAACATCTGTTTTGGACTCTTAAAAAGTTATAATAAACATTGTTTTGCCCGTTATCAAGTGTTCAACAGTTTTGAGGCCTCATTTGCATGAGCTACGGAGCTAGAGTTGCTAAATTAAATTAAATACCCTCGTGCAAATGCTAAATATACAGTAATGTTAAAAGGTTGAAGGATTTTTTTATCTTAATGCCTATTTTAAATTTTTGAGGGCTGAGATTAGAGGTTGTATAAACAAGATTAGATTAGATATACTCGTTATTGTATACCAAATAAAATACAGTAAAAAAGGAAATATGCAATAAATAACGGTATTCCAGACAACTTTTGGATGGACAGGACAAACTAAAATCAAAAGACGGCGGTGTACGAGTACCTTTAACATACATAAACATAACTTATAAAATACAATATTCCTAATGAATATATAGTAGAATCCGTTTATTATGACTCCGCCTATATTGACCAACCACTTAATATGAAATAATTACAAAGCGAAGTTTGGTGTTCATATAAAATTATTTGTACCAAAGACGGATATAATGACTTCGCCTATAGTGACGTGCCGCTTATTACGACCCAATTTTTAATAAAATATGTCCGGTTATAATGACCAATATGATTCCTAACACCTTCGGCAGTGTTCGGGAGGGTCATGTGACGCCCGACGACGTTCGGCGCGTGCGTGGCACGTGGCTTGTTTTTGTTTTAAGTCTCAGTGGATAATTGATAGTCGAAGGTCATTGATTGTTAGTGATTTGTGAAAAAAATGACATCTCAACGTCGTCGTAAGGCATTTACGATTGAAGAGAAAGGTGCAATAATATGCAGACTAGAAAATGGAGTAAAACTCATCTCTCGCAAAGGAATTTGGGGATGGTCATTTGACAATCAATAATAAATTGTTTATTTTTTACAAAATGCTTTGTATGACGTCTGCTTAGTATGACGTGTTTGTCATTTCCCTTCGATGTCATTATAAACGGATTCCACTGTACATAAATAACAAAACATAAACCTATATATATAAATACGAATAACATACAAATAACATATAAATATACTACACTACATATGGAGGATAAATAATATAAACACTAACTAGCTATTAAGGGACAAATAAAAGAAATGGTTTTAGAAAAGAATACCTTGGCTTTGAAAATAGGAAGAGATTTGGATGACGAAGAGATCGACGACGATAAACAAATATCTCGATAATAAAGCTACATTGAAAAGGTAATAAAGAACTTCAATAAAACTGTTCAATTTTTTTCATATTGCTGCCTTCATCTGTACAAAAGACATATTGGTTTAAAAGTTGTTTTCTGTTTCTGCAATGGAGCAAGATGTTATTTACAGAGTATTGCTTTTTCCGGCAAGTGTTTACAATTTTAGCGACATATTGCAATAATGAAATGCTGGTTGAGCACGATTATTGAAAAGTTATCGTGCGACCTTATCTTTTTATTAAAAGCGTTTGATCTGTATCAGATCCAACAGGCGACAAATTAATTAGATGGGTTACGCTCGCTTGCCCCACTAATTAATAATAAAGGCGGTGAACAAACATCAATATATAACAACATCACAGATTAGAAGGATAACGGTTTGAACACTCCGTTAAGCCGTCAAACTGCACCATTAAGCACAACTTGGGCAGACGCTTTCCGAATTGAACTCAACGAGAATCTTGAACACTCTCTATGTTAACATCTCCCAATTGAATTGAAAACGGCAGCTCTGGATCGAGTTTCCCGTAACTGGGTGTGATTGCATCATCTTACAGTAGATTGATAATAATTATACTAATAAGAAGTTCGATATTGAAGTGTGATTTGAATAATAAGCGATTAACGAGCGTATTTTTCATTTAGAATGGTTAGATGCTCATATATTTTTAATGATGCTTTACTCGAATTGACCCAGCTGTTTTCTCGAAAACTGTAACGTCACGGAGCGTTACGCACTTCAATAACACGTGTTCGGAAGATAGAGCGGGAGAACATTATTTCACGATATAACGATTAAGCCCAAGGTAATTTATTCGGCAATAAAAAATAGGCACATACAATGATTTAAAATACGTTAATTTTGTACTAAATTATATGAAATTATATTTTATTATGCACAACTTTTGAAATTACAATGTTTTAGGAGATTTTTTCAGCTATTAGTAAAAATAACACTGAATAACTTTATGCAGCCCGGTTAACCCACCTTAAAAATACTTTAGTAACTTTAATAAAATGATTTCTTTAAATAGATCAATATAGTTTAACATATTTCAGTCCATAGATCTCTGAGAGTCCAGTTATGCGTGCAGTACAAAAAGCCAAGGTCGCCGTCTCACTAAACTGTCATACGAACACGATGCACGTACAACAAGCTAAATTTAATTCCCTGCACGGCAAGTGGCTCTCAAGTCTCAAAGTAATTCATAGAACCAGTTCAGTGAAACTTCTTAGCGAGAAGAGCGAGATGTCGCACAAACAGATTTCCAGGCACTTGGTATTCGTAGTCATTTTGATTAAGAGCTCAGTGCAATGCTCGGGTGCCTATTCACTACTTTGCCAAGTTATGCCGAAACGACCAAGTTGGCTCTTTGCTAGATTTTTGAGACTATTGAAATAGTTCTGTGAATATGGATGCAGAAAATTGTAAATGTAAACAACTATAAACCCGGGAGAGACTTACTTCATCAAAAGTTATTACAGATCAACTAGTAAAAACTTGTATACATACATGTATGCTATTTTGGATAATCGTCGCATGCAGTATATCATAGCCTCGCGAGATAATTAAATGTTCACACACCAAGCGTTATAAAAAGAATATAAAATCTTGATGGCGTATACATTTATAAAAATTTATGACGTAAATCGTCACTGACATTTCAAAGCTGTTTACTAAGGTGACTTTGCTCAATGCTAAATTTTAAAGGTACGATTGAATTATTTAAATGAAATGAGAACAGTTTAACTGAAAATGAACATCAACTCGACCTGAGGTACTCTCTAATGAGCAGAGTTACGAAAGTCGAGGGTTGCCTCACTCCCTCATGCACATAACGAGCATTTGATGGCTTCCACACTCAAATTTCATAGTCAAATGATCTTTTATTACCAAACCCCAGCCATTTCATTGGCTGCCGTGTCACCAAGTCCAATCGGATAAATTGATAGCTACTGGCGAGAATCAGAAGAAACTTTGCTGATGTGTTATAAAATAATAAAACGTAATTTTAGAAATTAATTGATACTTAGGTGTTTTACACAGGAGGTGATAATTATTAAAACACTAAGCTCTAACTCAGGATACCTGTATACTCCTCCTCCTACTTTGATAAGTCTTTTACAGTGCAGGCTGTCCGGTTATGGAACGCGCTGCCGGTGGCTATCAGATGTGCCAAGTCACTTGCCATTTTTAAACGTATGCTCAGAGAACACTATCTGAGTATTTGTCGCTAAATATATATGTATTTATTATTAATTATTTGTTTCTTAAATAAGTCTAAGTATGTATCTATGAATTATTATGAGTAGTTATTATTTAGATTCATGTAGTTTTCATTTATGTAAGTTTTATATTTTTTTATTTTTATATAATTAGTATTAGTATGTATGTACATGTAGTATGTCAGGTACACCCCAGGTAATGTCTACACAGTCCATTCCATCCAAAGGTTGTCTGGTAGAGATCGCTAATTAGCGATAAGACCGCCAATTGTATCCATAGATTTACGTAGTTGTTTTTTTTATATGTATTTGTTTCGTGGTGTGCAATAAAGTATTATCTAATCTAATCTAAGCTATAAATAAACACATCAAAAACGAGTAGAAACGAGATTACCAAATACCAACTTCTTATTTCAATCCGTTTTTAGAATATAAATAGAGTGAGCGTCCAAGCGGAGCGAGAACGTGCAAAGCCGGGCTACGTGCGTGCTACGAGTGCTACGCCACTACGAAAATAACGAAAAATTACGCCGTAGAAGTGCCGTCCGAGACGATTCCCGGTTACGAGACTCACTAGTCCCGCTTTACGAGACGGACTAAGAGGGACTCTATAATTGGATTAAGCTATATTTAGCTATAGCAACTGCCGGCAATTCGTCGTTTGCCGTATCGACGACGCAGCCATAAAGTTCAATTCAAAGCGGATTTACAGGTAGAAAACGCTTTACAAAGTTTCGAACGTAACACAAAGTCTACAGATACGGGTAGATACGTGGTCGGTTTGCCTAATGTATACAAACGGGACCAGCTTATCTGAGTTCGATGAACGTAATTAACGGTCCCAAATAAATGTTTTGATTGGGTTCCGTATTAAGTTATTATACATTTAAATCGGTCTTGCATAAACCAGGATACGATATTCAGAGGCATATTAAGCTGGTAAAGGGGTTGTAGCAAGTAATCTGTTTTATTCTTGAAGAGTAAACGTAAATGACATTTACCATTGTGGTAAGAAACAGTGTCTTTAATTATAGTAGTTCTCTAGCTTTGAAACATTTATTAAAGAGAAAATTACTCATGCTGAAACTGCATTGTCTGCATTTCAAAGTTTATGTTTAGATGAAAATTAAATAATCTTTGCTCATATAAAGTTTTCGTTTAACATGATGTAGGACATGCGGTACTGTTCGGGATAGTGCAAGTTAAGATACGGTACTAATTGAACAAATTATCGTGCGTAATATAGAAAAAAAACACCCGTAAGAATAATGTATAGTATTTTAGCCCTTCTTATAGTCTAGCCCACCGCTTATTCAGATTGGGCTGATAATTAACAGTATCAGTGGACTTTTAGTTACATATCATTTCATGTATTTGGCATGTATTTATTACACGAAGATCTTAGAAAGAAAGAACAAAAGAAAAATATTTATTCAGACCACCATAAACGGACACAGAAACAAAAGACACAAAAGAAAACACTATTATTAAACTTACTAAAACTATAAACTAACTAAATGATATCGGTGGTGGTGAAAGGGTCCTCAGCTCAGCATTAACTACAGCATGTTGCCATACTGCAGTGCTGGTCTTCTGCTGAGGCCAGTGTTGACCTCACGAACACCCTGACATATTTAATTGTACAATAATTCTATACGAGAAATCGGCTTTTGCGATTAATATATCAAAACCACCAAAACCTTTAATTTCAGGCACAAATTTACAATATACCTGACCCAAAAAATATTTACGAAAAGTATAAGTGGAATAAGGTCCTAAGCTCAGCATTAACTACAGCATGTTGCCATACTGACGACTGATTTGACGATCTCCGTGGTGCGGTGGACTAATAGCCGGCTGAGACGCAGGAGGTAGCGGGTTCGATTCCCGCCGCGGAACAAATGTTTGCATGATCTACAGATATTTGTTCCGAGTCTGGTTGTTTCTCTATATATTATAAGTATGTATTTACTAAAAAAAATGTATATAAGTATTCTATCAGTTATCTGGTTCCCATAGTACAAGCTCTGCTTAGTTTGGGGCTAGATAGCGCTGTGTGAAATGTCCAGCAATATTTATTTATTTATTATTTATACTGCAGCGCTGGTCTTCTGCTGAAGCCAGTGTTGACCTCACGGACACCCTGACATATTTAATCTTACAAGAAATCTATACGAGAAATCGGCTTTTGCGATTAATATATCAAAATCACTAAAACCTTTAATTTCAGGCACAAATTTACAACATACCTGACCCAAAAAATATATACGATATTACAAAACACATAAACATGTGCCAGATATTCGCCTTCTGAAACTAACAGCGGTATTCTAAATCCTTGAAATTGTTCAATCGCAGTTCTGTCCTTGACATGTTGGAATTGTTTGGCAAGGACAGCAATAACTTGATAACGAGATGCTCAGGTACATATCATATGATAGGAAACGATACTTGATTGTTATTAGAATCTTTATTTCCGACACTGTCGAAAGAATCCGTATCGGAGCGGTCTCGTGTTCCGTGTGGCAAAGGTATTATTTACTGTTATGAGAACATAGAGAGCAGAGTCTACCCTCCAAGGGATGCTTGTTAACTATCTGGGTAGCCTATTATAGGTATACCTATTAATTAACCATGTTTGTAGTTAAGGTTTTATCGCTACATCAAAGTTGTAACATTTATATTGATACTTGCAGATGATATTCAAATACGTAATCCTTAAAACACTTGTATTTTTACTGATGCAGTTTTATAAACTAAAATAAAATTAATCTTCCTTCTTCTTTGAGCAAGAGTTTGTCTCGAGTAATATTGATTTTACATGATGACAAAGTTGTTACAAATACTACCATCATAGCAATTTTTAGCGCCATTAAGGCTAAGTTCATATGACCACGCGGTACCGCACAGAACTTCTAACTGCAGCGCGCGGTAATGTAGACGATAAACACTATTTAGTTTGATCTTGTACCGCGCGGTTAGTCGTTCCGCGTGGTACCGCGCGTTCATATGAACTTGGCCTAATACTCGCATTCTGTGTGCAGGTAGATACAATAATAGGAACATCCTGGTTTTATTCTGTTACATATTCTTTAAATTACACCTCGGCCAATCTTCCATTTACTTATATTCCTCTGCATCTAAAGGTTGTCTGGAAGAGATCACTTTCTTTAGCAATAAGAATGAATGAAAATTCTTTAGTATAGGTACTTTACAAGCTAGACAAACAGTTAAAACGAAATAAAACCCCCATTATACATTTAATTGTTTGTCATTTTGTTGTATCTAATAGCTTGTAAGGTATAATAAATTATTTTCATTAATTCATTTGCAGGGTGAGATTTTTCACCTGAATGTTTCAGGGTGATAACGCGCGCCTTTAGCCATAAGCTACGGTAACCATATGGGCCGTATGCTTGATTGCCACCTTAGTGATATAAAGAAATTGTACCGTACGCCTGATGAAAACAAACCCTAAAAAGGTCTGGGAATAACTCTAAAGCACAAGAACCTTTCTAAACCACTTCCATTTCCTTAAATATACACAAAAACATTGGATAACCGAACTAGCTCGACCGCAAAACCTAGAATAATCTGACAGCAACTCGCGCGCTGCGTTCTGAAATCCTCCGCGTAAGCAAATTAAATCCCAAGAACGTAATTTTAATAAAGTTATTAGTTTAATATGAAATAACATGGCTATAAATACTTATTAAATACTAAATAGAATATTATATTCGATCAGGATTTGATTACACTAAGTATTAGGCTGAGGAAGAGCTGAGGATCGGGCTCAGTGGCGCACCCTGGGAGAGAGCTACGTCCAGCAGTGGACTGTTATAGGTTGATGATGATGATGATGATGAAGTAGTAGGCACGTTACCCTGCAAAATCATTTAACAATTAAACATGCTAGCCAATGCAAAGTGAGAAAATAATCATGAATAAACCAGATACAATACAAACCACACGGAAAGAAATGCTTCATTAAATTTTCTCTTAGAATTGAAGTATTGGTTTACTATTCCTTGTTTATTTATTATTGCGGTATGTCCAGCAGTAAATCAATTTGCTTAGATTACGTTTTCAATATAGATACAGTACAACACAACTCAAAAACCTATCATAGTGTAGCTTGTGTTTTCAAGCTGGCGGGTCGCGTCAAGGCCTGACACCGTGAACGAAGTTAAGTAGCAGTGTCGGTCTCCCGTCTGTGCATTCGGTCTTGATCTTTTGTCTCTGCCTCGACCTCAACTGCACTTTAAGGTAACACTCTAAGGAAGATGTCAGACCACCTGCGTGGCGCTTGCGTGGCGTTATGATACGTACGCCGTGCAAGCGGTCTGACATATTCCTTAGAATTTTATACATTACAACCACTCCGTGCACGCTCACGTCACGCACACGCCACGTCACGCAATTGGTTTGTACCGGCCTTAACCTTAACAGACTTTCCTGCGCGGTCACTGTTTGGCTCACCTAGAGCGCTAGTGTGATTTTCAACTGAGAGTTTCCGTGCTTCGCGGGGCTTGTCTGGTTCCGGATATACTGCATTTTATACTAAAAAGTAAATTTTGAGGCCTAAATTATTTTTTTCACCGCCGTCATAGCTACGTGTTTGAATCATAAGAATAATCATACACTATATAGAATAAAACATAACAATCAATGACTTATTAATTAACTTATTTCAAAAATACAAAATAATAAAAATATAAACACAAAAAAAGTAAATGGGATAGTAAATGCCATCAAATAATAAAATAACTAAAATAAAATATAATGTCATTTTGTATTGCAATAAAGTTTGAAATCATCAACTGAATAAAAACACCTTTGCAGCAAAAGCTTCAATAATTTTCATAATACTGGGTGGGAGTTATATAATTTAAATGCTAGATACCGACAGCCATGCATGACAACATTTAATTTTGGACATAGTGGAGCATCAAGAGCTTTTCTTCTTGTGTTCAATATAAGCACTTTAGTTCTGGTAGTAGTAGAAGAGTATGTATCAAAATCTTAGTATTCATTAAAATCACAAGGATCACTTTGAAACGTCAATTTTACTGCCTGTTCCTTCGCTACCAAGCCAGGAAACAAGGCAAGAAACAAGGCCGGTTGTTCCTTTTAATTATCCTTTTAGAATACCTTACTCTTGTACATAGGTCCCGGCTATAAGTTTTAGTACAAGAAGTCGTTAAGCCAAGTCAGAGCGTTAAGAGGCCTTTAGGCGGCTTGAAAACCTCGACACCAGAGCTTGGCCACTTAACTCATACGAAGAAGAAAAAGAAGTTCCGGTGTTTCATACATAAAAAGACGCCAGAAAAACTTCGACACTATGGTTCATATGAAGATATTTATGGTATGATAGCATTATCCCTACAAACCTTAGTGATTTTTAAGAGCTATTTTTAAATATAAAAATTTAAATAAACAAAATAAGATTGTACAATTTCTAAGTGATTAATCAAAAAAAAAAAAACATATTACACCTCGATTGAAAAGAGACACAACAAATAACGGTAAGGGAAGCTCTGAGATGCGCAGTACTACAACGTTAAAAGAAAAGAAAATGAGGTAAACAAGCGAAATTCCATTAGCCTCACTTGTTTAATGCATAAGTATTTATAGATTCCAATACAAATCGGCGTAGATGTGTTTATTTAGGTTTATTTCAATTGATTAAATGCTTCTTTGAAACACCTACGCTTATTCCTATACTTTCCGAAATTAGTTTACATTTATTTAAAAACATCCTGCTACAAATGTAAATAAAATAAATGAGGCGTGAACATAGAGTACTGATTCACTGTGTTCACTGAAATATTCATTTTGATGTCAAGGAATCTTGTTATTATATTGTTTTAATAACATGTCTTGTAAATCTATAGATTTAACAAAATTGTGAAGTATTTTTATCACAATTTATAATAGTGAAGGTCTCATACGAAAGCTTTCTTGCAGCACCAACCACCAGCACCAGTCAGTGCTGCCAACTCATGGACTTCCAACTTCCAATATTCGAACCCATAACCTTCTAGTCGGAAGTGGGGATACATCCAATTAGGCCAACTTCTACATACAAAATGGGCTAAGTATTAAGAAAGTAGGATATACCATCAGTCAGGGATTGAGCCCCTTAGCCCCTCCCCCCTCCCTGTATCCGCTACTAAAGCACAGTTTTAAAGAATTGTCGATAAAGTTAACTGTGAACAAACAAATCAATGGGTCTACTTATTAATCTAAATCTAAGTACCTACTATCCTTCAGTTGTCCAAACAATATTTCAAACACGATAAATTTCATTAGTATGCGTCGGGTCATCGAGGCAGCGATCCGTTACCGAAAGGCCAAAGAGAATACCACCCACACCCTTACCACTTGACCTTTATTCCCCTACAATATTTGAATCAATGATCTACCATTCTACCACTTCATATACTGAGCGATGTAGTACTCGTATAAAGTTCAGATAAGGAGTTTCTGTGTGAATGTCATGGTTTACGTTTGGTTTTATGAATCTCGTGCAAGTTCACAAGGATTTTGCATGATCATTAATATTAAATACGAGTATATAAAAACGAATAGCCGCACATGGCATGATAAAAGTCAGTTGAAATGTCGCATTAACTTTGTACAAAAACTTGGAAACTTATAGAAGACACATAGCTCGAATATAGAATGAAACAACACGGGAGCGTTTTGCGAACCAGGCGCAAAATGCCGGAGCAACGTTGCAATTTTAATGAACACTTGCAAACAATCTTGTGTGAGTGCCAGCCCCTAGATTTTATGAGAGCGCGAACTTTAAGGAAAATTAGACGCTCGGAAAGCGCGTGAGAGCCCGTGCCTGCGGGACGCTCCTGTACAATTAATTTTACTAATTACAGCGCCCACCTGCCGGCTGGTATTTTGTTTACAATTCATCATTGTAATGCTTATGTCTCTTTCAATTTAGCCGTAAAATATACATAATCATAACATTAATGTGTTAAATCTCTGGCCAGCATGAAAAAAACTAGTACGATCTTTCATTTTGTGGTTTCACAGTAGTGTTTAGGTTAGGACAATTTGTTTATTTTAGGCTAGACAACTTTAGAAAGATATATATTATACAATTACACTACCAGTGATATGACATTACAATCAATCAACCCTAGAATATATTATCTGGTAAGCCAGCCTGTCAGACTTTGTCAGAGGTTTGGGCATAGTAAGCGCTAGAAATGGGAGTAATAATCGAACATCAGGTAGTAGTGTGTATATTTCAAATTAAGATTGGAAGGATTTCGATAAGTAGTAATTAAAATAAAAATCAAAATGGATGTTTCTGTCAGAACAGGTACTACAATTTTAAGGTTGCAACCTTCTTATAAGTTGGAAATAATTAGAACCTCCTTTCCTCAATGCACAATTTTATTTATTTTTTGAACTGAAAACTTCTTTAGGCGTGTTGGGCATTTTTTGAGATGAGAAAAAATCATTGAATTCGCGATACTGTTACTGTTACCGACACCTCTGTATATAAGTATCTCGTAATTGTTCAAGTTTTCACTTCTGTCGGCACTCCCAGAGTGCCACTTTTTTATTTTATTTATTAGGTCTGCCAACATTGTTATTTGTTATATTTGTTTCATGTTTAACTTAAGATTAATGTAAGTACTAATTGCACAACCAATTGTAAACCAACAACCACATGCACTAAAAAAATATAGTAACTAATGGTTCGCCCCGAACTTTCTCACTCAGATCTCGCTAGTCTCCGATTAAAAAAAATATATATTATTTGTAATCTTTGACTATCAAAATAGTGCCACGAAATGCATAACCAGATAACGTGGCCTACAGTTTCATTCAAATTACAGCTAACGGCAGTTCATCTATATGGTTACTCTTTTTTCGGGTACAAACTGCAGTTATTCTGGATTTCAGACTTTTGCCTATATTTGTGTCACTTAAGCTACACGTATACCAAATTACAGCACTGTGGAGTCACTGGTGTACCCTGTGAATTTTGTCAAAGTTCAGTGTTTATTATGGTTAATAACTCAAAAACTATAAAGAATCTACTATAAATAAAAACGTAGTCTAAATATACTAATGAAGACCTTTTATTTGACGTTCTTATTGACCAAATAGTCTTATTTTCATTTTTTTTACCCCTCTTGAACCCCAATATCTCAACAACCCTCCAACATTTTTAGCTCACTTCAAAATTGTCACACCAAAACTGTGCCATCACTACCTACCTATATACCAAATTTCACGATGATCAGATCAACGCTTCAAAAGTTATCCTCGGACAAATATACATACACACATACATACATACAACGCCGATTTGCCCAAACGATTTAGAGATCTCGCTTCGCTCGATCAACAATGAAGTAATAACTAGTAAATTTTGACAATCAATGGAGTTAGTGGTGTAAGGAAAAAGTACAAAGGTATAAAAATACACTGAGGATAAATTTAAATCTACATGACTATTCTACAATGTCACTTATTTGGGGCATTGTACATCTTTGCGGTATTGAACACATTTTACACCAACAACAATCGATCATAATCGATCATTTCGATCTACTAGTAATGGTAGTAGTAATGAAGTCTACTCTACCACTCACATACACACTAACCTTCACATACCTCATTGTTTCACTTGTAAGTTTACTTCAAAGTCGACGTAATGACGACCTACATGCTTACAAAGCTTTCTTGGTAAAATTAAAGTGGTAGAAACCTTGAGTGACGGGTCTATTGAAATTGTATAAAAAGCGTATTTATTATTGATATTCTACTCGTATTTAGGTATTCAATATCTTTTATCAGTATGCTTCTTGGCTCGAAAATCGTATAAAGCTAAAAATAGGCCCCCCAGAGCGACCGATCTCGTGCGGCGCCTTTACCCATCGGCTTCCAACAACCTTTTAATAAAGGTTGTAAAGTTGACGCTGTGTTTTCCAGTGTTCTCTCTAAACATTTTTGCACCAACGGCCGTCAGTTCGTGAAACTATATAATGCCACGACAACTTATATTCTATATTCACTCTGCGTTATATTGGTAAGCCTAGTTTGAACTATATTGCAAACATAATTACTGATTAAAACGGGTATTTGTCGCGTATGTACATTTTTTATTTGTTATCCCGACGTTTCGATAGTGTTGCAACAGCAGTAGTCACAGGAAAACTCCCGCCGCTCGTTTTAATAAGTAATTATGTAAAGTGATCGCGAAAGTTTGAAAAATACTATGTTGCATACATATAAAATAAATATGAAAACATAAAAGGTACGTAAGTATGCCATACAATAAATAGGTATTGTTTGGCAATATTTAATATTCATAGAAGTAGGTAAGTGTGGTTTGATTATGATGATTGAAACTTGAATTGAAATTGGAAAATAACGGTGATTTCGTGTTCGTTGAAAATAACTTTTATAACACGCGACGATAAACAATTAGTATTGATCTACCGATCCATTGTTAGTTTATTCAGAGATAGGGACTGTTAATGTATTATCTATCTAACTAGGAGTAAATGAGATCTCATGATATTTGACATTTATAGCAGGTACTCATCTGTGGAGGCTTTTAATTTTTACGGGAAACAGGATTAAAATTGCAATTACATACACAAATGATAACAATTACCATTTCGTCAACATTTTAGCTCTAAGCCCAAAAAGACTAGATAGACAATTCAGTTAACATTTTTAATATCATGAAGGTTGGATCAGCCATTCGAAAGTTATCGTCGAATACAATATGAACTCATCGAGTCATCTTCGACGACAGCAACGACCTCGAGGACTCTGGAATCTGCTGCTACCTACCCAAAATCCTACTCCGCTACTTTAAGGAGTTGGGATGGCTGGGGTCAGGTTAGAAGGGGGGTAATGCACAATACAACTCTATGCGGGACGTCAGTGTAGATCTTATTCCCCCCCTAGAATTAGAATGAAATATATACCAGTTATATATAGATGCATACAATATCTATTAATCCAATTTAAATCCGAAATCCATCTATCAGCTCACTCAAGCAAAATAACTAGGATCTGTTTGGAATATCGGGTGTCCCAAAGGCGAGCGTTAATCGGAAGAAGAGATAGAGTACCCTGGGGCGCATTTAAATCAGCTCTATGTGTATCCTACTATTTCCTCTTATTTAGAACATATTAATTTAGTATCTACATTTCAAACATCGAAAATAGACGTTATCCATTAGGACCTGTCGGTCTCCCCTCATCCCCTGATTGTCATTATATCGTTTAGAATCTCACAAAAACAATTTGAAAGAACCCAAACGCGATCCTTCTACTCTTATCTATTATGTAGTTCCTTCCTGGCTCCATTATCAGACTCAAACACGATGCGTTTGCTGTCATCCGTTGAAGAGTTTGCGGTTCCTATCTTGAACTGCATCATCAGATCCTCTATAGAATACACCCTATAGAATATAAGTAACTTTTTAACAAAAACAACCAACTTTAGAAAACAAAATCGATAAAAATTCACAGGTAAGCAAAATACGCAATTTAGATTACTTAGATAATGTATTCTTTTCAGTTATTTTGATTTAAAAGCCAACCTACTGAACCGATTTCAATGAAATTTCTATGGGACCAATCTGAAAGTATATATAAGTATATATAAAATAAAAATAATTTTATAAATCGGTTGATAAATGACGGAGTACTGAGGTAACAAATATTTAAAAAAATACAACCGAATTGAAAACCTTCTCCTTTTTTTTAAGTTGGTTAAAAATGAGAATCATCAAAACCGGCTTATAACTGGCGGCATTATAACAAAAATACAAAAAACATACAACCGAATTGAGAACCTCGTAATAGTCATCGTCGCTTTAAAAGCACATCTCTGCATCAAGAGCACAACGAATCTGTCTTCTTCCTGTCCTTTTTTCCACATTATGTGGGTTCGGCATAACATGTACACCGGACCTATGCTGCATAGTACTATTGGTACTAACATGGAAGTCAACTGTGTTTAAACTAATCAAAGTCGTGGAACTCTGCAGGTGACACAACGTCACATTCGACACGTACCTACGTCTATTTGTGAATTGTTTAGTGGACTTTGACGGAAGTGTTACGTATTTCCTGTGCGTCATAATATTATAATGTTCCATTGGTCCGTTGATTATTACGCAGATGTGACTAATTAAACTCTATTCGTTGTGTTTTATGACAAGGGCAATCGTAATTTAGAATGCTGTTTTTGTAAAGCTATTTTATGCGTAGCACCCTCTACGCCGTAGCTCCCGTTAAGTCAAATCTCTGGCGAAGTCTCAAAGCAATATTTGATCCAGTGTCTTTATCTCGATTATGTGGGATAAAAGCTACCTACTTGGGATAAAAAAACATTGTAACTTAACAAAATTTGATTAAAAAAAATTATTATTCTAATAACATAATGCCTATTAATGTACAATAAAGTATTGTTTTATTACAGGGTTTTTGCAAGGTGTAGCCGAACGTCAGCATGCCACCTAAGTAAGCTACCCGTCCATAAATGCTAATATAATTCGGCTTTTAGATCTCATAACTATTAATATAAAACATTTTATTTTTGGTTCGGTAAGTATATAACTCACAGTGGTAAATTGCACCCCCCCCCCCCTCAGCTTCCAAGTAGTTGCACATAAAAGCATTATTAATGTTAATTTTAAAAAAACCGAGACGCTTATTCATTAAAATATACACGGAAAATTAAGTTTCATTTATTACCGAAGTTTCAAGATCGTAAATATGACACCCCTGGAAACATGGAAATTAGAGAATGGCAAGCCCGTTACTAGGACACTCACCTAATTATACATGAAGAATATATCTTGTCATGACGCCGCCATCGTTAACCTTCCAAAATGTAGGCAAATGTTTGTGCTGAGGGGTTAATGTAGATAGTATGTTCCGTGTCTCCGATCATTAGGCTTCTTGGAAAATTTTCTCACTTAAAGTTTTCCAACCTTTTGTTTTTATGCCCATTTGAACCAAATTTTCAGTTTAAATGGACATAAAACGTGTCGGAAACAAATTTTGCTTCGTAGCCCGCAAGGGTAGCTATCCAGTGAGATTTATAGGCCTATTAATTGTATAAAACAAATTGCTTTTTTGGCTTGTGTTTAATAAAATCAGGTTTGAATTGTCCGTATTGAAAACTTCGGGTTAAAGCTTATTTGCAAAAACTATTGCCCGAACTTCATAGTTCTTCACAGTAAATATTTATAAGCACGTGAACCAGGATTGAGATTATTACGGCAGTGGTTTAAAGGTGCAAACTTTATACTTTGAAATAGTTGAGTAACAGTTCAGTGCAAGAGAGTGCCAGGCGCGATTCCGCACAGGGCTTCTGCATTGTCATAACGTGTCACTTTGTAATTTGCCCTTTTGATATAAGGCGGAAATTATCCTAAGGCTCACGAAGATGCGGCAAGCGTGCAAATTACCCCAATTTGTGTTGAAACATGATTGAAAAACAACTTCGCAGTTCTTTCGTGACCTGTTTTGGCGTAGAGACAGTATTAGCACGCTTTCATGTTTCATTCGCTTGATTTGCAAAATTACTGCCTCAAGATAGCATTTAGTACAGTGTAGTTAAATAATTTGACTATTATTAAAGGTTCAGGCCGTATAATCGTAAGTCCACACAACACGGCTATAGTTAGATTGGTACAGCGAACTCTCTCACAAGTTGGAAACTAATTTCCTTTGGCACAAAGCAATCGCCGGGATCGATGTGTGCTATCTCTGATAGACACGAGCGGCATGTCTCTTTGATTTATTTCACACTTGTTTCATATTTTACTTTATAATTTTGTTTTTTGTCTAATGCTACTATGTTGTGGAAATAGCAGAACGGAAGCTCTCTGTATTGTGTGGATAGTAAACACTGATTTTCATTGAATTTGAACGTTTGAACCGCCCACAATCGGTACGGTAAATGGAAACAATAACCTATCTGGGGCGGTTAACAAATATTTGGTAATGATTTCGCTATTGTTCTGATTATGCAACAGTCAATAGCAACTTTATAACGTGCTGAAAACAATGAATGAGAAGCACAATATATGGTGTAGAACCCTCGTAGACCCTTTTTTCTTAGCAATTTACATTCATGGTTCACACATTACACATAGTTTAGTAAGTAGCGAGAAGTTGCTTTTATTTATTTTGTTATTGAAAAGACATTTAATGATATAGCAATAGCAATAGGGTTGAGAACATACAAAATAATATAAGTTAGTGGTGTATCCTTTTTACACTACAAATAAGCTAGCTTTACTACAAAGTAATGTGCCATTGAGGAAAACTTGTTGCTTTTTTTAGGTTTATAGTGCCACGTAGAAACCATAAG
This sequence comes from Philereme transversata, assembly GCA_963924445.1. NCBI lineage: Eukaryota > Metazoa > Arthropoda > Insecta > Lepidoptera > Geometridae > Philereme > Philereme transversata. The sequence continues at coordinate 12,810,669 of OZ004350.1, read as the reverse complement.
AGACATGATCATAACCAACTTTTATTCATACAACTTTCTTGAATCTTATTTTATTGTTTATCCGTTTGTTCATCGAGCGAAGCGCGCTCTCCAAATGAACTTGAACGAATCGGCGTTGTATGTGCCTATGCATGCACTATGTTTGTAGCACAATCCTAATGTGACTATTTAACTTATTTGAGTTAATAATTTGGGGGTGGAAAGGGGGAGGGTTGTTAAGATATTCTAGAGCAGTCAACAAACATATCGAGTTAATTATTAAACTTAAGACTGGGTGGAGCTAAGCTAACCAGCACCATTGTTTGAGCTGTGACTGTGATGGGCCTTACAAATCGTAATCTCAATATAATGTGAGAAATCCCATTGTGATCTGTTTATTGGCGAACAATGGTTTTGTAAACCGATAGTGCTAGATTTAATTCACTATTAATGTAATATCTAAATACTTATCTCCAATATGCCCACAACTTTTAAATGTGTTTGTTAAATTTATTATATTCGGGTGTAAGAAGACTCCTGAAACTTAAGAAGGCGCGAGTACTTAACAATATGGGCCACTTACGGAAAGTTATTTCACGCTTATTTTGTTGGTTCCATGGCAAAAGTATTTCATATCGATGGGTACTTTACCCCTTTTAAAAATACATAAAAATGTTTTGGACACCACTTATTTTTGTGGTCAAATCTTGTAAATGTTGTTTTGATTACTTACAACAAATTGATACGGCTCAGGTGTATTACATAATTAAAGCCAACGCGGGTTGCTATCTCATAATATTGAGTTTTTCATCGGGTGATAAATACCATTCATAGGGAAAGTTGTGGGCCAGGGCGGAGGGTGAGCAGCGCGCCGCTCTAATTAATTGCGCCCAAGTCTATTTTTGGCATTCAAGGACACATTCAAACGTGACCAGAAACACTAACCAACTCCAGAAACATAAATCAATTATTATCACTTGATCGACAATTAATAAAGAATTAATATTTCTAAATTATCTCTTGTAGCTTGAAAATAAAACAAGTTCTTGGAACTTTTAAGGTTGTAACTATTTTAAATAGTTTCAATTGAAACTTGTTTTTGTTTTTTCGTTTCTTTCTGTATTGGACTCTAAGAACTTTTTCTACTTCTTCTACAAACTTGTCTAATTTTTTTGTCTTGTTTCAAACACTCTTTTTCAAGGTTTAGTGCTTTAATAACAAAATATATCACTAACTTAGATTCTACCTGCTTATTTCAAGTAGATCGTATTATCATAAAATAACTTTAGTATAATATAGCGCTTTTAAATTAACTGTAAAGTTTTTTATGAATCAAATCGACACACTGGTTTTAATTAAAACAACTAGCCTTGTTCTTGCCTTTCTTTCCAGGCTTGGTCGCGAACAGGCAGTAAAATTGACGTTTCAAAGTGATCCTTGTGATTTTAATGAATAAAATATTTTGACTTTGACTTTAATAAAATACATTTTAAGTATTTACCTTTTTTTTCTAAATAAATATACTATGCAACATAAAACAGAAAGTTTTAAGCACCACAGTATAAAATTCTAACATTTTTAGTATGTGGAATTGAAGATAGTAATAAAATACCCTTTAAATCTTGCATTCAATAGAGGCCATTTAGTAGGATGTCACTCCATTTAGCTCGAATAGAACTATTCGACTAGAGCCCGGACTGAGGGTTAACTGGAAGCTGGCCAATGAGCAATATTTATTCATATTGGTATATGCAAAATTGTTCAATTCTAATTTAAATCCATTGCATACGCAATCGAAGCTTGCTATTAAAAGTTACTACGAACTGCGTGTTTTATTTGAACGCAGCCAATTTGAGTGTTATAAATTTAAATTGATGGATAAACCAGTATTTAACTAGTTATTTAAAAACTATTGGATATTTGTTTTATAAAATGCTGTATTCTATTATATTATATTCTCAGCTGTTAACTTTTCCTCGAACATCTTTACATATAAAAATTTTACTTCGGTATGTTTATACAAGGCGATGGATTGCCTTAAATGAGAGCGTTTTTATACATTTTATATCTTGAAGTTCCCACGGGAACAAAAAATTCCAAGCGTACGAAGCCGCGGGCGGGTCACCTAGTATTTTAATAATTATAGCATACCAAGTTAATTAAGTAAAATGTTTATTCGAATCGCACATAATTCTAAGAAAATCAACAGTTACTCTATCAGGTATCAGGAATTTAGTACTTACGTCAAAATTAGAAAAAAACGACAATTTTTCGCCCCTTAAACCTTGTCATAGCAATGATACCCGATATATACTATGATTTGAGTGGATTGTTTAATTTTTTCTACCAAGGCCTTGACACATTGCCTTGTGCCTACCATTTGCATGTGAATCGTAAAATATTTCCGCGCCTTTGCATTCATAGTGCTTGACGTCATTTTTGTAGAACATCATTCCATAAGCACACTTAACGAAGGAGGGATATAATATACTAAGCGTGAATGTTGGCTTAGTATGAAGTTGTAATGCGTAGTTTCAAAGATGCTTGTGAGGTAAAAACTGCATACTTAATAAAAAATATGAAAGAGTTTTAATTTAAGAGTAATTTTATTTCACACATAGCTTCGCCTAGTTAAGGCTAATGGGCCTAATTGGGTCTGAATAGTCTTTGAAATTTCTGAGAGAAGTGAAACATTTCATCAGAATAATTTGCGTACAAACTCTGCAGGGAAATATGAGTCGCGCCTACGTCAGGCGCTATGAAATGCTTTTATTGAAATGACAATAATTTCGGGGCAATCCTGCCCCGGGCGCGCGTTGTGGTCCATGAAAACAGCCAACTCGTATGCGCGATGCTGCTAAAATATGTTTCATTTTGCAAACGGTTCTGTAGGGCAAATGGCGGGCTGAAAGCGTGAAAATTTCAATAATTTAATTATTTTAGGGTAACTTGATTATATATCACGGCTTTTTGCGGGTACTGTTAGCCCGTTGGGATTAAATATTTTTAAGGGACATACAGTATATTTTGTGTTGTAAGGGCTTGCGATTACAATTCACGGTAGGGGTCCTTTCGAGTAGTAAGCCGTGCTCGTAACTTATCAAATTAATATTATCGAAACTTTCTAACTAGCTATGAAGGTACTTCGTAGAAGAAGCACCACAAAGGAGTACATAAGGATTTTCTATGAAACAGCAAATCAACGCGGCATTAAATAAAAACCAAACAAATATAATTCAACAATATACCAAATAGTTTCATCCCTTGTATTGTCTTTTAGGCACTTATGCACATAGGTCAAATAACTGACATAATTAGCAGAGAGAGGTGTACCACGTGGTTACCGTCAGCAAGGTTATAATGGTGCGGGTTTGGACCTCGGTCTGGCAAGATGCCAGATAACAATCACTCGAGCACATTGTTAGGTAGGTACACTGATTTTCTTCCAAATGTCTATTGTTATAGCAGCAGAAGCTAAGTAGAGACTTGGAATTAAACAAAAGTTAAAATTATGTTTTTGTTGTAAAGAAATATCGACTAACACAGTTTTTCCAGAGTAACCTTAGTAGAAAACATGAATTTAAACATAGGTCTTAAGTTGGCTAGGAAATATTAATTCACAAGTGCTTGTATACGTATGTACTCACTTAAGACTTACCAAAGTCGAGCTCAATCCGGCGTTTTCCTTTGATCCAATCCCTTTGCAGGATTCAGGTCACGTTTTACGACATTTATGGGTACGTTACTCTTAGTTAATCTCTCTATAGTTAACACGTTGAGATGGGAAACACAGGGGAAAATACTTCTTGTGATAGCGCGACCAAATAAAATGGCCAGCACTATTGTGAAGCAAAGTATTGCCAATTTCTGGTCATGTAATTTGGCACATATTTTATTAAGTGAAAACTTCTTTAGGCGCGTTGGGCTTTGAGATGGGGAAAAAACCATTGAACTCACGACACTGTTACCGTTACCGACACCTCTGTGTATAAGAAGGGAAAACTTCTTTAGGCGCGTTTTTTTGAGATGGGAAAAAACCATTGAACTCGCGACACTGTTACCGTTACCGACAACTACATAATATAAGTATCTCGTAATTGTACATATTTTCACTTCAGTCGGCACTCCCGGAGTGCCACTTTTTTATTAAGGATTAACAATTTCTACAATATACAATTATGTTATGCGTAGTCTGTAATAGTCCATGGTAAATCATATGTGAGCTATTGATACTGAAGTACACGACGTGACCACATACGAGGCATGCCTTTTAAGTTTTGTCGTTTGAAGAAAAAAACACAACTAGATCCTTATAGTACTTTTTATTGTTTTTCAAAGTATTCACCGCGTAGCTTAATACACTTTTCCATTCGCTCAAACCAGTTATTATAACATTTATTCCACTCTAAAGTGGGGGTGTTCAAAATGGCTGACTTGAAAGCATCGACTGCTTCTTCACCGGACTGGAACGTTTGACCACGAAGACTTTTCTTAATTTTAGGAAATGTAAAGAAATCGTTAGGGCTTAGGTCAGGACTGTATGGAGGATGGTCAAGAATTTCTACTTTTTCCTGCTTCAAATACTCAATCGTTTGACGAGCGCTGTGTGAGCTTGCGTTGTCGTGGTGCAGGATGATGCGTCGCTTTGAGTTAGATTTTCGAAGTTCGGCGATGACTTGTGGTAAACAAACTGTAGTATACCACTCTGCGTTAACCGTTCTACGATCTTCAAGTGCAATAGTCGCAACATGGCCGGTTTTTCCAACGAACGTGGCCACCATCTTCTTTGAAGTGCTTCGAGAACGAACAACTTTAGTCGGCTTTGGCTCGTCTTGAAAGACCCAGATTGTAGATTGTTTTGGAATCAGGATCGTAGGCATAGATCCAAGATTCGTCACCACTTATGATGTCGTAGACGTGATTTGACTCCCCTCGGTTGAACCTTTGCAGAGTTTTCTTACACCATCTGACGCGGGCCGCCTTGTGATCGTCGGAAAGCAGATGCGGTATCCAACGGCAAACTAGCTTTCTCACACCAAGCGCTTCATGCAAGATCTTCTGAATGGTTGTCCCTGAGATGCCTAATAGAGCCTCTATCTCTCGATACGTCACATGACGATCTTCGAGAATTAGTTGTCTCACAGCAATGATGTTATCTTCAGTGAAGGCGGATTTTGGGCGTCCTTCGCGAAATCTGTCACTAACACTAGTATGTCCACGCTGGAATTCTAAATACCAGCGTTCGACAGTCCGCAGACATGGGGCTACATCACTGAACACAGATGTTAGCTCTTCTAAACACTGAAGCCGTGTCAGGCCTCTTCTAAAGTTGTAGAAAATTATTGCACGAACATTTTCCTTAGAAAGATTCATTTTCGTACGTGACCTGACAGATTCAAATCGAAACTGTGACTAAACAATAGCATTAATCCTAATACTTTCAACTGTTTTGAGATTCAAAATGTAAACACATTCGAATATAGAACAGTTCCAAATTCAAAATTGCCGGAAAATATGGAAACGACAGAACTTAAAAGGCATGCCTCGTATCAGATAGATACATATCATAAAAAGTTAGATAAAGCTAGAGGTTTCATGAAAGGGTTAGATAGATTACTAAAGTTACGAAAACAAAAACAGCAAAGGCCCTCGTGGATGTAAAAGAAAGAAAAAAACAATGTAAATTCTAACAAGGTACGAAGGTAATTTTACTTACATGCTCTTACTTTTCGTTTTTACTAAATTAGACAAAACTAATAAATAAATTATACCAACTGGTTCAAACTTATGGCCCAACTGATGTTAAGTGGTGACCATCGTCTATAACAAAGTATTAAAAATCTACCGTTGTGTGGATACATACCGCACTCTCTAAAGATGTTACAATTTATTTATTTAGATACATCAAACAGTTATTTATACAATACAGACAGGTGTGCATGGGAAGATGTCAAACAATTGTTCTGGATTATGGGAAGGACCGTTCCTCAAAAGTCAACTGTTTACAAGTTCACCCTGTATACTAAAAGTAGGCGTCTTAATTACTCCTTTGCCATAAAAAAGAGGATAAATTAAACATACAAAAGGCTATGGACCTCAAAGTCATAAAAGAGTTTGCCAAAATGTATGCTATTTTATTTATCTGGCTTCGTTATAAGAAACTATAAAAGCCAAGTATGTTGGCAAAAGAGTGCAATAACTCTAACCATATGTAGGTTAGAACTATGACCTACTAAAAAGGCGGCTCTTTCAAAAATTTCATGAAGCCTATATGTGAAGGGTAATATCGACCGTGAATGAATTAATTAATGAACATTCTTTATTAAAGCTTACAAGCTAGACACAACAACAGTAAAAATAAAATAAAAAAACCACTTAAGAATATTGGTCGAGGTGTATGAGAATATATAATTGTATTTTAATTTATATTAATGTACTTCTAATTGCATATATACATATACACTATAATAATTGGTCTTATTTATATAAAATAAATAAATAAATAAAAAATTAATAAATTATTTATTCAACAACAAACTTCAAAATTTCACAAACAAAAAATTACAATGGTTTACTAGGTATAATACAATTCAGGATGGAAAACATTGGTACCCAAACTAGGATTGACCTGTATGATGGCATACCTATACCTCCCTCCGGACTATGGTTCATAATGGAATGATCAGTGAATGTATGTGTGAGTGTGGGAATATGTATAAAATTAATGTATTGTTATTTTTTTATTCTACTTGATATTAAACAGAGGGAGCACAGCTGCCTATCATACAGGCTTTTCAGTCTAGTTTAGGCAACTGAGGCTCATACATAATTGTCGTCACATAATAATCATCTTTATTTTTGTTACATGTACCTACCTAATAATTATGTATTGAATTTTTGTATTTGTATATTGTGTGTGTCAAAACTTAACTAGTGGTTCGCCCCGAATCTCACGAGTCTACCATAAAAAAATATATTATTCGTAATCTTTGACTATCAAAATAGTGCCACGAAATAAAACCAACTGACTTGACCTACAGTTTCGTTCAAATTACAGGTAACGGGAGTTCATGTTAATTGGTTACCAATTTTTAGGGTACAGATTGCAGTTATTCTAGATTTCAGACTTTTGCCTATATTTGTGATACATAAGGCACGCGCATACCTAATTACAGCACTGTGGGGCACACTGGTGTACCCTGTGAATTTTGTCAAAGTTTAGTTTTTATTATGGCTAATACTCAAAAACTACAAAAAGTTTACTAAAAGTAAAAACGGGGTCGAAATGTACTAATGAATACCTTTCATTTGACATCTCACTTGACCTAATAGTCTCATTTTAATTTTTTTTACCCCTCTTGAACCCCAATATCTCAACAACCGCCCAAAATTTAAGCTCAATAAGTCACACCAAAGCTGAGCCATCATTACCTACCTATAGGTATACCAAATTTCATGATGATCGGATAAACGCTTCGATAGTTATCCTCGGACAAACAAACATACATACATACAACGCCGATTTGCCCAAGTTGATTTGGAGATCTCGCTTCGCTCGATCAATAATAGGAAAATAATACATATACATATTATACGTGATTGAACTCATAGCCACAATCGAGGCGACAGGTTTAAATTGCCTTTCACATTCGAAAAAATTCAAACATCGAACAGCCAGCCGGTGAATCGGCATTTCACGAATAGCACACAAGATAATGAATCTATCAATAGTCCGTTAAAAAAAGGCTGTACATCGATGCTGCTGCACTCACCATGTCGTTTGTTTTCTAGTTCACTTCACTCTTGATACACTGCCGTTGTTTTGTTTATTTTGCACCCAGTGAGCTTTGAAACCGCTTTGTTTCGTTTTATAGGTGGAGTTTGCAACTCTTTCAATAGTTGTTTGACGTTTTCTCAGTACAAATTATCATCTAGTTTTTCCTCAAACCAGGGGCATGGCTAAAAGCCAGATTGTAAAAATCAATATCCTCTGATGGAAATACTACTAAATGGGTACTTTATCCAAATATTAAAACGTCCACCTTCTGTGTTTACAGAAAGAATATTGAAGTAATAAAACAAAATACTTGAGCTGCCTGAAGATTGTTGTGAACTGTAATTTTCTGTTGTAAATAAGTTTTTATTATTTGATGTCAAGTGTTGCCATCGCCTATAACAAAGTATTGCCTCGTAGGTCACGCAACTTAGGAACGTGCTTTATGATGCACTGCTATGCGTCCATCAACTTGAGGCATACAGATGTAAAGCCTCATGTGCCTGTAATTTCATAAGTGTTCAGTTTCTCTTAACTTGGTACGGAATACTAAGTGGGGCAAGTAAGTAGGTATAATACCCTTCTATCTTGTTACTGAAGTAATAGAAGAAAACTCATGAATACGTTGGAGTGGAACTCGTAACTTGTTCTTCCGTAAAATAGCATACTCATTTATTTTACGTGGATGTAGAGAACAATTAGAGGTTAAACGCATCGCTGATGAACAGAGTTGACAGTCGCAACAGCATTCTGAAGACTGGCTGAGTGATGCACATCTCCGCTCTGGAAGTGCCAAGGGTGATTAATGAAGGAAATAATTTCCTCAATTACCGTTGGCACGTTAATTGTCCATGTTAATTGATTACTCTTTTTTGGGGTACTAATTGCAGTTATTCTAGATTTCAGATTTTTTTCTCATATTTGTGATACATAAGCTATACGCATACCAAATCACAGCACTGTGGGGTCACTGGTGTACTCTGTGAATTTAGTCAAAATTTAGTTTTTATTATGGCTAATAATTCAAAAACTACAAAAACTTTACTAAAAGTAAAAACGGGGTCAAAATGTACTAATGAATACCTTTCATTTGACGTCTCATTTGACCTAATAGTCTCATTTTCATTTTGTTTTTAACCCTCTTGAACCCCAATACCCCAATATCTCAACAACCCCCCCCCCCCCCAAATTTTTAGCTCATTGAGTCACACCAAAATTGTGCCATTATTACATATCTAAATACCAAATTTCACGATGATCGGATAAACGCTTCGAAAGTTATCGTCGGACATACAAACATACATACATATAATGTAGAACGCCGATTTGCCCAGGTTGATTTGTAGATCTCGCTTCGCTCTATCTATAGTTGCTTGTTTTTATTTTATTTTCTGTGTGTGTTTTAGTTTTAGATATGGACTGTGTTATGTTGTCTGAAATATGATTATATTTTTTTTAAACACATTTTTTGCATCGATAAACGAGTAGGTGGTTAACATTAGGCACCTAAGCCTAGTTTGTTGGTAAAATTTGACAGGTAGGGTTATATTAAGTAAACGTTTAATATTGTTTAGGAGCCTTGTTGACCTAGTGAGATGTAGCCCGACTTCCAATCGGGGCTCAAATACATCTATGAAAATCTGATGTATGTTCACAAAAATATTGATTTGTTTAAGAAAAAAGCGATAATCATAATTTTAATACTAGAAATAAAGATAAACTTGCTGTTGCCACTTGTAGACTCTATAAAGTTAGTAAATCGTTTAAAGGGCAAGGTGTACGCTTTTATAACACACTCCCAAGGGATATGACTCCGTGGCGCAGTGGGCGTATAGCCGGCTGTGACGCAGGAGGTAGAGGGTTCGATTCCCGCCACGGGACAAACGCCACGGTTTGCATGATCCACAAATATTTGTTCCGGGTTTGGATGTTTGTTTTTCTATACATAAAAAAAATACAAATGTTTTATGTTATTTTATATTATATATTATAAGTATGTATTTACAAAAAAAAGTATATAAGTATTCTATCAGTTATCTGGTTCCCATAGTACAAGCTCTGCTTAGTTTGGGGCTAGATAGCGCTGTGTGAAATGTCCACCAATATAAAAAAATATATATATACAAAAATTGACAACCAATTTAAAAACGTACGTATACAAAATCTTTATAAAAAAGCCTACTAAAAATATCCGATTATTTAGATGATAGCTTGGAATTTAAATTGCTGCAACTCGTTCAAAATGTTACAATTTAGACGTTATTTATTTTCCGTATTGTTATATCTAAAATGATCATTAAAAAAACAACCAGCCTTGTTTCTTGCCTTTCTTTCCTGACTTGGTCGCGAAGGAACAGGCAGTAAAATTGACATTTCAATGTGATCCTTGTGATTTTAATGAATAAGATTATTTGACTTTGACTTTTGACTTTGGTTGTGGGTTAATCTTGAAAAATGTGCTCAACGAGGACGGAAAACCATTTGAGAAAATCCGCGGCTTAGTTGATACGCAAAAATATTTTAAATAGGTAAGCTTAAGTGAACCGCAAACGTAGGTACTGTAACCTCACACTATTACCCGACGGGCCAACAACAGGATTACTATTGTTGACCCGTCCGTCGGTACAAATGTCATTCAGATTTAATCCTACAACAAAAATTCCGTAGATGTGCTGTTTTACACAGACTATTCAGCCATAAAGCACACCTTTTGCCTGTGGTATAACGAGTTCTTACTCAAACATATGAATAATGCTAATATAGGTGGGCTACTGACTGAGTAAAATGGCTATTTTAAAATTGAAATGAAATGCAAGGGCTCTTTTTAAAGGGTGTTCTCCTCTTTGAATGTGGACGGTCGACGAGGGTCGTACCAAAACGAGAACCTCGGCAACCTATCACAGTGAAGTTAATATTGACTTAGAATCCTGCGTCAGCTATTGAATAATTTATCACACTGCCCGAAATCACTTTTTAATTCGGGGCTCAATATAAAATACTAATGTGGGTGCATTACTAAGTTTCTTTGTTAACTTTGTCAACGGCATAGAGTCTTGGTCAAAAACAGATAAAGATAGATAGATTAGATAACGTCTTTAGTGCACATCATCACACTAATATTTTAGATGCGAAAGTTTGGATGTTTGTTTGTTACTCAATCACGTCGTAATGACTGAACCGATTCGAATTAAATTTGGTATGTACGTAGATTATAAACTGGATTAACATACGCTACTTTTTGTTGACAAAGAACGCTTGCGAATCCGCGGGCGGAAGCTAGTTAAAAACAAACAAACAAAACAACAATGTTCTTTTAAATCATAGATACAATTATAGTAAAAAGAATAAGCTTTAAACAGTATTTCAAAACCTCATAGACCTTAGTATATCAGTAACAGTCGTTGCTGAGAAGAAGGGTCTTGACATGTGGGCAGACGCCAGATGGAGCCCCTTGCACTTGTCCATAGATTTATTATCTTTTAAGATTAAATAGATAACAAAAAAAAAATGGCGACGCGACGTTTATTTCCAGTTTTGAATTTGCTCATTCAATTTTGTTCGCAATTATTAAAACGATACACAACCTGTTCTTTTATGTACGACATTAATTTAAAACACTCATCTGGAATCGTATTAACTGATTTCAGAGGTGGGTTTAATACCTGTAGCTTAAATATTTATTCAGTAATCGATACATTTCCAATAAACAATTTTTAACGCAATCGGCGGCGCCTTTGCGACGATGCCGCTTAATCAGTTTAATATGTTCTATTATAATATACTATACCGGTTTGGCTGTTATGTTTTATTGATATTTTAAGACTTGATATTAAGGTTTAACTTTTGAAACTATCATGGTTATTAACACTCTTTGTATTAAAAACGGGATATTTACCATGATTTGTGAGTTTACCCGTGATCATGGCGCATGCAACTGCGTCGAAATATTGGGACACTCAAGAACTCACAAATCATGGGTAATATCCCGTTGTTAGTACAAACTGATATTAAGGTTGTTTGAAAATTTAAAATTTATTATGAATTTGAAAAAAACCCTATTTTACTACCATTAGCCCTAGTCGTGTTTTCATATAATGTCGTACATAACAAAACACGTAGTATACGTATGTACATATCAAAGATGTACAAAATGAAGATCAATAAAGATATCATTTGTAACATAATATAGAAAACATGCCATTTGCTACGTATCTAATTTGATTTCCTTCCGTGAATAGGTCGATACCAACTTCATTATTCACGATTCTTCTCAACTTGTACATTTTCCCGGAAATTACGTTTGGATGTTAGCAACGCATTTAAATATTATTTACCATTTCCCGATTCAATCTACTCAAACTATATGAACTAACGAAGTCAGATTACAGATTCTTCTATACCAAAATGAACCTAAGGAATTGATTACGGTTTTGTTCAATAAAGTTCTTGAAACAAATTCGATGGCGTAAAAACGGAATCGGTGATGCTCATGACGCAAGTAAAAATTTCAAAACGCGAAAAGCGATAAAAGCTTATGTTGAATTTATATGGGCTCTTGTTAAAGACAGCAAAATGAGTTTTCTGTAAAAACGGTAAAAGGTAACCAGATTGTTAAAAGTTGCACCAGATTTCTATGTATTTTTATTTTGTGCAATAAAGAATTTTTTATTCATTCATTCATTTCTCAAGAACAGGCCGCAAATATTTAATAAATGGTTTCGACACGATTATCTGAGTGCGGCGGTAAATGTCAACTTGATTTTGGTGTAGTAATGTTGAATCACTATAAAAAAAGTATCATTATGGGGTAAAATACGGCACCTATACGTATAGTATCTTGCCTATTTGGATTTTCTTACATTTTCCGGAGAGAAAAATGACACAATTGATAGATTTGAAGAACAATTATAGAAATACAGGAATACACCAATGTCTCCACTAAGCGTCATTGTCGCAGAACAGTATTCTATAGCCTGAGATATATCATGCCATGTACATAAATAGTGGATCGACTTTAGCAGGTAAAGATTAAAGCTTTCAGCGTACGAGCCAGAATATGTATATAACAGCTTACAAATAACTTTAAATGATATAACGTATAGCTACGACATTAGCACAGCTTGTGTGAATTGTTTGTTGCATGTACGAGTATAATGGTTTCTGAAGCGCGAGTTGGCGCATGTTCCCAGGTCCGACAATACGCCATATGCTCAGATGTAGTAGCTAACAACAAAAGCTTCGGCTTCTCTCGACTTATTGTAGTCGTAACTATTCAATGAACGTGCGCTCTTCACGTAAATGTATCTATGGAAACTTGCAGATTGTATTACTGAACCGTGTATTGTCAGAACCAATATAATGGATACCGGCAGCATTGCCAATTTAGTCGGGATTTCCGCCGGTTCAGTGTTTTAATACAATTAGTGGACATAATTAATCGTGCATTGAAATCATTTTACAAAATTGAAAATGTCTGATTCAGATTGGATAGTTCATCGATTCTCACCTTTTTTATGAAAAATTTGGGTTATTCACAAGCCGACTCAAAAAGGCTGGCGAAATGCAATGCCACTCTAAAAACGGGGTTTAGTGGAAACTTTTCAGTTAGCTTGTTACCGCCTGAAATTGAGTTTCGATGTAAATTCGACGCGTTTGTTTGGTGGGTACTTATTTATCTGCTAGAACACTTTATAATTTGGCATGTACTGCTTTTAATACTCGGTTATTTTAATCATCCAGCCTTATTAATCCACTTTTGAGTACGTGAATGTTTGAACATGTTACTGATTTTCGTTGTTTGTTTCAGGCCTCGCACCGGAGTGGTAGGAGCCCTGGTGACCATCGCGCGTCCGCTCCTGTGACTAGCCAGGGTATTAGTCAACGGCACGGGCGGCGGATTGTAAGTATGCCACCTAAAAATATATTCTAAAACGTACAAAAGCTTTGGAATCGTCACCCGAAATCTTTTGTACGGGATCATAAATCTTCATTGAACTGTAGAGAGTAAATCAGTTTGAAAATAATTATAAATGCTGTTTCACTTGGGATTGTTGGGATGTAAATATAAAAGTCAATTTACAAAGTGACACTTTCGGTTTTTTACAAGATTCATTTTGATGAATGTGCGCAAGATCTTCATGACCTTATTCCTCCTTCCCCCTTCCATCACCGGGCAAGCAGACGTACCGAGAAGTACCACCCATACCTGGTCGGCATACCACCTTGCCGTACCAAACGATTTGCCTCAACTTTTCTTGTTAGCACAAGTAAGGAATGGAACTCACTTCCGGCGTATGTTTTTCCGAACCAGTATAATCTTGGAGTCTTCAAGTCCAGAGTGAATAGGTTCTTTCTAGGCAAATGTGCTCCATCTTCGATCCCACCATCACTTACCACCAGGTGAAGTAGTGGTCAAGCGCTTGGCTATCATCAATATAAAAAAAGGAAAAAGTATTTGCAACTGATTACAGTTGCTGAACAGAACCATTTGAAAGATTTGTTATGTAATCACATTAGCATTCAAAAATTTGACATATTTTCCGATTGAAATCTCTTGAATTTCAAAGTGGTTTATTTCCAGAAGGAAAGAATTGTTTGTATTAAAGTTATATGCTGATAACGGCGAAACAATTGGAAATGTGTGCTCAATTAAAACAGATTCCCTAAAACGGATTTTAAATATGTAAATGCAACTCTTGACTTTTATCAATCTGAAAGCTAAGTTTTTTGAAGTGAAAACTGCTTTAGTCACGTTAAGCATTTTTGAGATGGGAAAAAACCATTGAACTCGCGACACTGTTACCGACACCTTTATATATAATTAGATTTTTTTTAGTTTGTGGAGAGGCATAAGACAACTTCCTAAGTAAATTTTCATGTTTATGCGACATCCATCATGATCATTTTGCAATATCCAATTTTTTTTGAAGTGAAAACTTCTTTAAGCACGTTGGGCATTTTTTTAGATGGGAAAAACCATTGAACTCGTGACACTGTTACCGTTACCGTTGCCGACACCGTTCCTCACGATTCAAAAAATACACACGTAGTTGTTCATGTTTTCACTTTTGTCGGCACTCCCAGAGTGCCACTTTTTTTTTATTAAGTGTTGCGGCTTTAGTTTCACTGCGGCCACGAGGCCTATAATTGTGATCGCCACTTGTTTTTATGTCACCCCTAGTTTATGGGGGCGAAAAGTTAGAGTTACCAACGGGGTTAATATTTGTACAGACTTAATAATAGCTCATTATATGGTATCTTTTCAATCTAAGAAAAAACCTTATAGAAAAATATAGAACTATTAACAGTGAACGTTTAAGAGTTCGTGTAAGTGACACGATGTGCACAAAGGAAAACTATGATAATAAACTGACAGATATGTAACAAAGTTGGCCGCTTTAATCCTATTATGATGCATCAGTCTTTGTGCTCGGATTTAGCAAACGAGGCTCGTAGCGAGTGTCAGTCGTGTCGGGAGCACTATTAAAATCTTTTAGCTGAATGCGGAGTTGACCCTGTGAGTGAACAAAGTACGATGCTTATGAAATATTATCGAACTGTATTATCTTTATAGCTATGTTACACATTTTTCTGAATGGAGGCAATGTTGCATGATAAAAGTAGACTTTTTATAGAAAGTGTTGGTACCGGAGATAATGGCGTTATAGAGAGGAGGCTCATTATACCCAGCAGCTAGACAAGCTAGATATAATGTTGTATAAAATTACCTAGAATTTGAGATTGTACCCAATGGACTCATACCTCATAGCGTAGGTAAACTTTTCTACCTACTCTCGTAGAACTTTGCTCTACTTTGCGAAGCTGACTAGCGCAAAAACTTTAGAAAATGTCAATATATTCTGACATATTAAGTAATGTTTTGTAGTATGCCGGTCTGTGCAGTTTGCAAGCTCTCGGTCATAAGTTCCGCTACAAATAGTTTTATATAGGTGCTCGACATGGCTCAACTGAAGAATTCCGACAACAAACTCGGGAAATTTCTACTGCAATATTCCTTTGTGTTCGAGGCCTCTGTGGCACTTTCATAACGGGGATGTATTTAGTTTCAATCAATAAACCCCTATGCAATCTTTGTGGGGGGATAATTCGACACACCTATTGAGCGCAACCCTGACCGAGATATTTTTTTGATGTGGTTTCAGAGGCGTGGGGCGCGGCGTGTGGCGGCGGCGCGGGCGCGGGCGGCGCCATGACGCAGCGCCCGCCACCATGACGCTGCCGCCGCCCGCGCGCCCCGCGCATCCCGCCGCGCACCGCGCAATGCGCTACTATCGCATCTGGATCTACGCGTGCAACGGCGCGCTGTTGCTGGGCGCACTCGCCTTCTGTGCGGCGGCGGGGCGCGCGCTCGCGGACTACCGTCGTGCTCTTGTGCCCGGCCTCGGGGCCGCACAGCCCGGCTTCTTGTACGGCTACGCAGCGCTACCGGCCCAGGCCGGCCTGCTGCAGCTGCTCGGCTGCCTCGCCGCTTTGCGCCTCTCTGAGCGCATGCTGAACGCATATTGGTTGGCCTTGCTCGCGCTGCTCGTCGGCGACGCCGCCATCGGTGTCTACTGGGCATTCCGCTTTGAGCGCGTCTGTCGTGAGCTTCGACCGCAGCTGCGCCTACGCCTCGCCAAAGACTACGATACGGACATCGAATTCTCCGAGGCCTGGGATCGCCTTCAGAGAGAACAACGGTGCTGTGGGGTGAACGGCCCGGCGGATTTCACGGCCCTCAATAGAACGGTTCTTCCGCCGAGCTGCTGCCGTATCCCAGCGCATTCGCCGGCATCCGCACCCGCGCTGTTCGGCGCCGCTGCCACCGCTGCCACATCACTTGCTCCGTTCACTCCGGTGCACTGCGCTCCGCACACGGCCGCCTGTGCGGAGCGCTTGCTTGTCTGGCTGCGGAGGACGGCAGACGCGTTGTTCGTCCTAGGGTACTGCGTCATAGCTTTTTTGAAATTGTGCTTCCTTGGAATCCTCCGATACGAAATAAAGGAGATGATTCAGAAAATAAGAATATTGCGCAGTGAACTGAGCGCAGGAGAGCTGCTCGAAGGGAGCCCGATTCACGGCGGGCCACTGTCTCAGACAGTGATCGTCAACGCGGTGAACGCCAATGGTGGAGTACGTGCGCACGCGGGCAGCCCAGAGCGCGCGAGCGAGCGGGAGGCGCTGCTGGGACGCGGTGCGGAGGCAGGCGCGCGGCGCAGCATCCACGACGAGCCACTAGGCCCGAAGACGATCAACGGCAACAACAATTGCGAGATGCGCGAGCTCGCGCGTGGTGAGTACCGGCCACTGGCGGCGGACAGCGCCGCGACTCGGATCTGACTAAGATGTTACCTGGAGCGGCTGTTTGGGCGGCGATGGCGCTCGTTCCCGGCGGCCGGCTACGAGACGGAGCTGCCGGCGGGCGCCGTGTGCGTGCGTCGCACAGCCGCGCGCGTCCGCCTCGACCATCGCCGCCACACCCGCTCCGAGTTCGAGCTGTGAGCTGTCCCTCACGGCTCGATGAACACCACTGTCAATTGTGAGAACTCATCGACTTGTGAGAACTTATGTTATGTGTAGACCTAAAGTTGAAACTGTCAGATATAGATAGATGTTGTGAGTTATAAACTGTGAACATTCGCATGTTAGACGATTTTCGCGTATACGTGAAGAAGTGAATCGTTACCACGAGCGAAGCTTGTGTTTAGTTCCTACGAGTTGCGGAGTTGAGTAGGTTCTTACGACATTATAGAAAACCCATTTAATTTTATGATATTAAAATCATATTAGGTCGATCAAATGCGTGTGTGAGATGGTGCATTCACTAGATAAGGTTGCAGAGAACAGTTGATGCCTGCGGCTGGAACTACGAAGAGCGTATTGAGTGCAGAGAGCTCCGAGTTACTGAATTGAATACATTACGAGTATGTACTTAGCACTGAAAATGGGAATCAATATACACACTTACTTTGATATAAATATCGTTAGATCAGTTTTGATTGTATACCTACCAATTTTCTAAACGTTTCAAAGCTGTAAGTATATCAATTATTTAGTTGACTTGTTTGTTAATGGAATATCTTACAAAAGCTTGCATAAAATTCTAAATAACCCAATAGTTCCGCTTAAATATAGTATGCCTACCTACCTTTGTACTTTAAATAAATATGTAAACGATCTCGTGCAGCTATTCAATGATTTAAATATCACTGTTGTTCAATTTATTTCTGTATAGTTTTAAGGGTGTTTAACTAAGATTAAATCTATAATTATCTAGAGAAACTGAAAATTTTGTTTACATATAAATATGTAATTAATTCATTAATAGAAAAACATAAATGTCTTAATAATTATAATGGTGGATTAGGCCCTATTTCTGAACTAAGCTCTAGCATTAATCAAGCTTCAAACGTAGATTTTTGAAGGTTTTTAATAAAGAATTGTCAAGCGATCTACGCTTGAGCATTTTGTTTAAGGTTTAATTCTGAAATGGGGGCATTAAAATCAGTATAAAAGGTAGAACTGTCTTCACCTCTACCGACCACTTTAGAAAGAAAAACAGCTTTCTAAACAGAACATAAACTTTACCAATGTTTTAATAACAAGGCCCATTTTAAATTAATTGTATTCTAATTAATCAGTGTTCATTAGAATCAGAGAAGCAAACAATAAAATGTTTTTGCGTTTCTCGGATAGTTCATCAATTATGAATGTTAGTGTTTTATCAACCCGTAGTTATATTAAAATAATTTTAATTACAACCTATTGCACATACATCCTGAACAGTATATATATATAGCTGTACTCTAGAATATTAGCTACCGCTTTGTTAACCCAAACGCAACTTAAATTTAATTTTTAATACCTAAGAACTTATTCAGGTTTAATTAAGCCATAAATTAGCAGTTTTTGATAGTTGGATATAATTATACAGAAGAGTCCATATAAAACAAATTTTAGTTAGCCAACTCTCAAGATAAAGCTAGTTGATTGAGAGTCGAAAGCCTAAGTGTACCGAATCAATGAAACCTGGCTTTTATATGTAAACATAAAATAAATATTATTCGTTTATGTAAATAAATTTACATAACTTGTACATGTGTAGTATGCGAGTAATCGTGCATGGACAGATTTAACAAACATAGTACTGATATGAGCTTATTGACGTAGTGCCTACAATTATATGCTTATAACAGTATAAAGCGAATACAGACAGTGTAAAGCACTCACACAAAATACGACCGTTGTAAACTGAAAAACTAACCTTAAATTAACATTGAAGACAAAATGTTATTTTAAAGAGATTGCGCGGCCAGCGGTCAGGGCGCACAGAATAAAAATCAATAAAGACACGTAATGTATTTACTTACCTAGGTAAAATAATAAAGGCTGTGGGAAATAGGTGAAACCTATTGATGCAGTGTGTAGGGACTACCTGGTATCGCATATTGGAGCCGTAGGTACCTATGCGCCGAGCTCCGCCGATGGCGTCGTAGGGAGTTAGTCGTTCACACTATATTCCGTTGCTGTACTTATGAGTAGGGTCATGATCAACCTACATACATATTTGTACTTATTACGAATTAACTTTATAGATAGTATTGTATTGACGAGTATGAAGTTATGTTCGCTTAGGGTGGTATAATATTTTGTGAATTTATGCAGAAACATAGTTTTTTAATATTGTTGTCACATAAATAAATGTACCAATCTTATAAAATTTGTACCTATATTCGGAAAGTTGAATAATTTGTAGCTAGGATCCAATCTAATACTGCATTTCTTCTAAAAAACCTATAAAAAGACATGTGCCTTGGCTTATAAAATTATATAACTGATGTTATGTTTTTTGTAAACTATAAAATTGAATAAATTGAAATAAAAATCGTCTCTGATGTGCTGCCTAGACAAATCAGTAATTTATGTTCTCTACCACCTTTATTAAATTTTAATTTAACCTTTCATATGTGTACTGTATGTAAACATGTTGAAGCAGATGCACAATGTATTAGTACTAACATCGTATCGCATGGCAAAAAAATAACGATCATCTAAATGCTATTGTGCATCGCTTGCAAAAAGTTTAGGTGAATGTTCGATCAAGCGACGCACTGTAGCGCCTCAATGTTTCTTACATCACCGCATGAATTGTTATGGAGCTATTGTAAACACTGTTTAAAGCATTCAAAAGTCAAAATAAATGTAATGCGGCGATGTAAGCGACGATACCTAGATGAACCAGCACTACAGGACAGTATAGAGACTTTGATGTGATAGGTAAACTCTGACCATGATCTCATGTCTACCTGACAATATCTTCTCAACTAGTTCACCTTGTCCAGTACATAATAGATGAATATTATATAGAAATCAAGTTACATACCGTATCCAACAGACTGAAACGCGGTAATAGTGTTTACTCTAACACGAAATCTGAGTAAAATGTAAATTCAAAGTCTTGAAATCTCCCACATAATTTAAATAGCAGTGAAATGTGAGGAGTGGAGACGCTTCTCACACAAGGCTAAACTTGAATTCTTGAATTATAGCAGCATGTTTTATCTTTTCAGCAAATAAAACTGCATTGTGTATTGTTTCTATAAAGAACTTCAACGATGTATTCAATGTAATGTAAAATTGACTAGGCAAGGTGAACTAAACCGTATGTTATTTTAAATGACGTGTACTAGAGTTGTTGCAACTTTCCGAGGGTACGCACTAGGCGACTGAGAGCTAAATATTATCATTATAAATGCATTAAATAAAGAGTTTGTTAAAATGTTGTCTTATTTTATTTTCCACATTTAATCGTAATGCTAGAACACGTCCGGCAATCATGAAATAGGGCAAATACTCACGTGCACATTCTCAGTGGCTCTATAGGTCCTGTCTACGTTAGCGCCGCCGATGACTAGCACATCTCCGTCCGCTTGACCCGCCGGGAACAATGGCATATATGCATCCTCGCACTCTCCATGCCTCCCGCATGATGTGTGAATATATCTTCTTGAATCACTGAACTTCCCAACACCAAAGCCGATATTAAGCGCTCCGGTCGCATCCCTTTTAACTTTTTTGTATTGTACGGCGATGTCAGCGCCAACTTTAGCGTTGTTCTTTATTAGTGCGATGTCTGAGGGTCGTTAAGAAACAAATTGTGGCAATTAGTTTCACTACTATCATTTAGAAGGTTGCCATTTCTTCACATTTAATTTACGACAAAATTACCGAGCGACGAGCAGGCCAAGGTTTCATTAAGGATTTAATGGCTGCGAAATGTTTCTGTAGGTATATCCAACGCAAGAGTAAGAAATCTACATAAGGACTTATCTACTTTCGCATAATTAAATGCATGAGAAGGAAGTAGAGGCATTCTCGTTACTTAAGATCGTGTGGTTTATGGTAGTCTCTGCGTACTTAAAAAATATTCCATTTAAGAGAATTGGAAACAGACTAGGTTGGAATCACAGAGATACATCATTGAAAAAGATACTGACCTAATACTATATTGCTGATCAGCCAGCATACAATTTAATCATGAATTTAATTGAGCTTAAAAATTAAAATGTTGAGAACTTTTAAAAGAAATGTTGAACTTTAAAGACTGTGAATGAGATGTTCATACTCCTGACATTCTAACACCTTATATTTGCATGTTAAAAGGATACTAGCATCTAAAGATGCTCCGCCGGTAGCTTGTGCCACGGCAGCGAGGATAAATGGCGTCACTTTTTTCCCTCGAATCCCCTTCTGCTTTGCGTCGTCCAAACTTTTTCTTATAGCTTCCTCTATTTTTTTCTCTGTAAAAACATTTAAGATTGTACAACTTAAAGTTGTCGTAAAATCTTATCTTTAGGAATGATAACGAGTCTTGCCACAAACTGCGGTTAACGAAATAAATAAGAAGTCGTTAACACAAATGAAATAAGCCAGGGCAACTTAGAAATAACTTCTGTTATTTGGTTTCTGCTTTTCGAACAATTTTCCCTCCCGTAGCTAATATAAACTTGGACCATCAAAACATCCGTGAAATGGGAAAGCGAATGTTTGTATTTAAGTTAATACCTAATCACGAGAAGAAAACTACAAAATTATATATTATGCCATCGATATCGCGATTAGCCAGTTTATACCATTGATTAAACCATTTTTAGCTGAGTTTCCAATCACTTCATTAATGAACAGTTAACGGTAGATATAAGGGCTGATTGGTGTAGGTATATAAAAATAACCAAATACTAAGTAATCTGTTTCTAGTACGTACTTTATTTACATCAGGAAACTCTCTAAAAGTGCCTCTAGATGTTGAGCAGATATTAGTATGTCGTAAATACCTACCAAATTGTCTATAGAGATAACGATGTAACATGAGTACCCTATGTAGGAGATCGTAAGCGCGGCTGATCGTAAATGTATGGAACTACAAGTGTTTAGTTAAATATTTGATCGTGCGAAGCAAGATCTACAAATCAACTTGGGCAAATCGGCGTTGTATGTATGTATGTATGTATGTTTGTCCGAGGGTAACTTTCGAAGCGTTTATCCGATAATCGTGAAATTTGGTATATATTAAATTTGGTATAATTTGGTATTTGGTAGTGATGGCACAATTTTGTTGTAACTCAATGAGCTAAAAATGTTGGGAGATTGTTGAGGGTTCAAGAGGGGTAAAAAAAAATATGAGACTATAAGGTTAAGTGGGGCAGTGTACATTTCAACCCTGTTTTTATTTTTAGTTTAAACGTTGTAGTTTTTGAGTTATTAGCCATAATAAAAACAAAACTTTGACAAAATTCACAGGGTACACCAGTGACCCCACAATGCTGAAATTTGGTATTTGTGTAGCTTTAGTGACACAAATATAGGCAAAAGTCTGAAATCAAGAATAACTGCATTTTGTACCCTAAAAAAGAGTAACCACTTTATATGAACTCCTGTTACCTGTAATTCGAATGAAACTATAGGTCAAGTTAGTTGGTTATATATTTCGTGGCACTATTTTGATAGTCAAAGATTCAGATTTTTTTTTGTTTTTATGGAAGACTCGCGAGACTTCGGGGCGAACCACTGGTTGTAAAGGTAAACATTGTAATGAAAATATTTAACTTCTTATTAAAATCAAGATCGTTTACCTATAAGGACATCTTACAAAGAGAATGCGACTGACGGCGCAGATAAGACACGTTTTCGAATTTATTTTTAAGAACGCCTTAATAAATTCCTTCAGCCCACCGCTTTGTTTTCCCTTGAAAATCGATTATACTAAACCGATATGGTTAAACCGTAGCCGGTAACCTACAATTATTTATTATATTAATGGAATATTATATCAAGATACTGCTGAGGAGTGAGGATTTACATATCCTACTTATTGAAAGATCAAAATAAACTAAATGCTCCTCACAGCTGGTGTTTCTATTGATAGCCTAATAAGAACATTATTAATGCCTAATCAAGCGGTAAGGAATATTAATGAAGACTCGTTGACCCCATGATGAGGACACGGACTACCAGGATAACGGGAACACATCCTAATGGACCATGACCTCCGTGGCACAGTGGGCGACTAGCGGGCTGAGATCCAAGAGGTTGCGAGTTCGAAGAAATCTGAGTCAGTCCACCTTAGATTATAGAGTGGTAAAGATTTGAATGATGTTAAAACAATGGTGAACATTTTGGCCAGTCAAATTAGACTCAAAAAATATGTAATTTTGAAACGAAAGCTTTTAATTTATAGTTTAGACACTAATAGATTGACTAAACGATTACTATTGTTTTAACATCAATTTCCACATAACTACCGCTTTATTAGCTGATAATGATGGATCATACCATCCATGGCATATTCTGTTGGTACGGGCACAGCGACGACGATGCCCGAACTAAGGCCCAGTTCTCGCGAAGCGTGCAAAACGCGCGCGGCTTCGGTGGGGTTAGAGACGCGATGAGGAGCATTGTGTCCGGAACGCGGCGTGTAGAAGGCCGGGAAGTCGTTCGTTTCTCCGAAAGCGCATACACATACTCCTTGGGTCTCCTGTGATGATAACAAATGTCAAAATGTTGACAGTATCTCTCGGCACAGACATATTTTTTATTACTATGCTTACTATGACAGTCATTGCTTTTAAGTTTGTTTTTTTTAAATTTAGTATTTAGTATATAAGTTGCATGTTTTTTTATGGGGAAATAAATTTTATTCTTATTCTTATCTTTTTCAGAACTATAGAAATCATGTGTTGCGTCATGTTTTTGGACTGGTAAGTAATTAATAATGTTGCATTGTATTTCCGTAGAAATTTGGATAACTGACCAAGTACTCAAGAGTCCTTCCTATATCTAGGATGGATTTGACGCCACTACACACTACGAGCGTCTTGCTGCGACCGAGTTCATTTAGGTCGGCCGATACGTCTAGCGTGGTTTCCCCTTCCCGATGCACTCCACCTTTTAAAATAAAAATAATGATTGAAGAAATTCCTGTTAACAATGATAATTTTAAAGTGTGTAACCACGAAACTTCAAATAAAAAGGTACCTTCCAAAGTATGTAAGCCAAATGTAATTGTAGAAGTTCAAAAGCGAATGCAATAAAATGTGTGTAAAATATTTCAACGGGCTACGGGAGCGGAGTTATTGCATCACTGTAAGCTGGGACCATCTTCATTCTACTTTGTATACCTACATATGTATATAGCACACTTTGTTCGAAAAGCTTTGAACCAGACTGACTACAACATTGTCAGAACTAAGAAAATATATACAATATTTTATTTTGTTTATACAGGCAATTACTCGCGCACAAGAATTACGTAGGTATTTAATATCCATATCAACATTTTTCCTCATCATGTATGCCTACGCTGTAAGAATTCTAAAATAGAAAACAAAGACGGCGTTATTAAATCGGCACAGAACGAAATACGACGGTTTCCTGAATTTAATATTTTCCCGACCGTTTTCAAGGATATTATTTGAATCACAGTCACAGTCACGGTACTTTGAATAAGATTTACATTCAGTCCGCCGCGGCACGCTTTGTCGATATATCTTTATAAAACATTGTAGCTGGAACAGGCGCCAACCCACGCTGAATAATTTCACCAAGCATTAGGAAGATAGTGTTAATTGATAACGAAACAATTTTATAGCTCCGGGGAGCAACGTAATCAGATAAATGGTAATCAAATTAGGTCAGCAGAGCATGAGCAGCAGCCGAGCAGCCGGAGGTGACAGATCACGCTCTCTAGTGCGAAATTCCATGTTAATTACATCGACTGTTCGACGCGGCTGCGATCCGCTTCACTAATTGAATGCGCTACACAAAGCAAAGGATTCACTTGAACCACTCGTTGCCGAAATACGGTATTGCTCTGGCACTCATCAACCGAATTAATTGAAGTATTCGCGGTGCGTTCCCGACGGTGCGGCGCACCTAATGCGTTAAAGATTCGAACACTGATCATAGCCGGGATTTAGTTTGATTAATTTAGGGAAAATAAAGTAACTGATTGGAATTGAATAAGGTGATAAACGAGATATAGGATAACTAAGAATTAGGTCGACGGTGAAACTATAATACCCAACAAGCTTCGCGTACCTTCGTGGCGGAGTGGGTGGATAGCCGGCTGAGACGCAGGTGGGTTCGATTCCCGCCGTGGAACAAATGTTTGCATAATCTACAGGTATTTGTTTCGGGTCTGGATATTTTTCTATTTATTATAAGTATGTATTTACAAAAAAAAGTATATAAGTATTCTATCAGTTATCTGGTTTCCATAGTACAAGCTCTGCTTAGTTTGGGGCTAGATAGCGCTATGTGAAATGCCCGTCAATATTTATTATTTATTTATTTATTAGAGGGGGACTGGGCAGGTCATTTATGCCGTATGTCGGGTGATCAGTGGGCTAAGCTTACCATAGAGTGGAACCCCGACACAGTCCGAAGACGTCGCGGCAGACCAAAGAAGAGATGGAGGGACGAGCTCACTAATTTCCGAGCGAACTGGACCATCTTAGCGCCTGAAAGAAGTGTCTGGAAAGAGTAGGGGGAGGTCTTTGCCCCGCAGTGGGACACAGTGGGCTAATAATAATAATAACCCCGCAGGACACGCTTGTGGCGAGTGTTCGGTGCGTGGCGACACCGCGGAGCCCTATTACTCCCTGGGGTTGACAGAAACCCCTGAGCCTTGGTTTGCCTTAGTTGGCCGGTCAAGGGAGAAGGCGCAAGAGCGGAACCTATGCTCCAAGGGTTGAAGTGTTAAAGGAATAATGCCGGGAGTAGCGCTTAGTGAAACTGCAGCACACCTCTCAAAACCCTTTAACCGCCCACTTCAACGTTGCCCCTTACGCTGCTTTCTATTGGCGGCACTTATGGGGGCCCGTTTAGTGGACAGCTAGTCACCACCTGCCTCAATCATTCTAAATATTACAAGATTGGTAGGTGCCGTATCTCATTTCTCTCATAACAGATACTCTATTTCATAAACATTACTCCAACAATAGCCCGAACTCTAATCCATGTGTTGCAATAGTACTACCATCTGTCTCACCTCCCACCTTACCATAGTGAATTTTATAAAAAAACAGGCCTCTTACTCGTTGGCTTTGGCCCCGGTAATGCCTTAGTAAAGGTCCAGGCCTAAAGCTTGTGTAAAGTAATAAATGTGTGAAATAATATTAATAATTTATTAATTAATTATTAATTCTCTGAGAGGATATCGTCAGTTTTCTATTACGCAACAGAAAACAATCAATAAACAAGTTCCTCTACATCGAGGGCTCGTGGGATTGCAGTGATTTTCTTTGAAATGTTTGATGCATAGAGCAATTTCACGATCTAAACTGATTCAGTTTATTATTTTATGTTCTATCGTATATTTTGTATCTATTTCCGCGGCAGTTACTCTTCGTGTTCATAGCTGAGGTTTGAGCGCACGATACTAAATAAGTTTTGATCATTCTATGAAAGAAGAAGGAAATCAAGTGAAGACGAACAAAAGGGTTGTCGTTGAATTGGTACGCTTGTTGATGTGTAGCATCTGTCCTGTCGGTTTGTGGGAGTGATTTAGGCAAAAGGGACGGAAATGTGTAACATGAAACTGATAAATTTGACCGATGAGCGGGCGCGGATGTTACACATCATATGCAACTACTGTAAGGTTCGTAGTTTTTTTTAAAGTGTTTGCTTTGTATTTACCTATTCCGCCAGTAACAAATATCGGAATATCAGCGAGCTCAGCAGCGATAATTGTCCCTGCTACGGTCGTAGCTCCATCCAGCTTCGAGGCTGCTACCGGAGCTAGGTCTCTTCTGGAAGCCTTTACGACACCCTTTGCCTGTGCCAAATACTGCAGTTGGTCCTTTGTTAAGCCAACCGTCAGTAGACCTTTGAGTATTGCTATAGTGGCTGGGACAGCACCCTGTAATGTAGAACAGATTTTGTTTTTATTTGCTTTGCCTACATTTATATTTATTTACCTTGATTATAATGAGATAAGAAACAGAACAAAAAGTAATAGCGGGGTCCCAAATCCGATAACAAAGCTTTCGTAGCACATCTACGAGGATGCTACGAAATTCGTAGCATTTAAATGCACATTCAATTCGTTACGTTTAACTAACCTGATTTCTGATGATATTCTCAACTTGTACTGCAGTCTCCAAGTTTTGAGGATATGGCATTCCGTGTGTGATTATAGTCGACTCCAGAGCCACTAACGGTTGACCTTTCACCTTCGCTTGTAGCACTTCATCAGAAAATACGATCGGAGATGAAGAGCTATATTTGCGAGAAAATCTGATAAACTGAGAACTCTTTGATAGATACTTCAGCAGAAATGCCATTGCGATATCTGAAATAAGATTCAGTTCATTAGTGATCTTTTAAAATAGGTAGGTACATTTGAAAATGGCTTGAATAAATAGTAGGAGCTGTTATTCGATCCAAGCTGCGCGGTAGGTCTGTCTGTCGACTGCAATTTACTTTAGTCGGAACGATTACCATGAAATTGACTCGTTCTGTTATTACGAGTTTAAAACTAGTTCAACGCTTTATTTGTTTGTTACTCGTAGATACTGCAGGAAAGCGTTTATTTGCTGTCGGTAAACGTGTTTTATACAGAGAATACCTACTTATTTCCATTTACTATTTACCAGGAAGATAAGCTTGTATGTCTAGTGGCCAACCCATACTTTGTAAATTATTTAAAGCTGGCCTATCGTCAACTTTTAGGGTTCCGAACCTCAAAAGGTAAAAAAGGAACCCTTATAAGATCACTCTCTTGTCCGTCTGTCCGTGTGTCACCACAAATTTTCTCAGGAACGGGTAGACTTAGTAAGTTAAAATTTATACCAAATACTGAAGTCTATAGTCCCTATTAGGTATAGAAAAATCAAGGTCCTGAGTCAACACGATATAAAGATATGGGCAAATTTAGATTTTTGCTAAAACTTGTCAGTACCAAAATTTACCTTAATATGCAACTTTTTATATTTTTATATTTTCCCTTTACTTGTGCTGTAAGACCTTGCTTTTAACCAAAATTAACAGTTCTAGGTTAATCGGAAGAACCCTATAAGTTTTGGGTCAAAAACCTATATGGTAGTTCCCGTTGACCTAAAATCACGAAATTTAGCAAAAAACAAGGTAAACGAAAATTTCCACAAAATAAAACGAATTGAAAATTAAAGGGACACCCTTTAATTTTCAACTCTTTTTATTTATATACATATATAGTTGACGCCTATTAAGATAGTCCTCTGAATTGTATGGGCGCTCATACAATTTAGAGGACAATGGGTAGGTACGGAACCCTCGGCGCATGTGTTCGACTCACACTTAACCGATTTTTTTTGTTCTAAATACTATTAACGGTCACCCACAGAAGTAGTGTCCACGCGGTACGTTGCTAACTTAGCTGAATAGAAAATTTACCTAGGAAAACTACACTTCAGTGCTTTATAAATTTTCCAATAAGAAAAATTAGAAGAATTACAGATTCCTTTTAAAAACATACAGTCCAACGAAAACTAACATCCATATCACATTCTTGATTAATCACTATCGTCTCTATAAAAGAACCTTCTAGTATTCGCTGACAGGTCTATTAGCTGAACACCAGCAAATGAACAGGGCGTGATATAGAATATGTATTGGACCGTAGTTCGACGTTTTTGACGAAGGCTCCGTCGGTTTATACTTGGACATCAATCAACGTCCACAAGTCCCCAGTCAGTCACGCGAGAAAATATACCTGGCCATTTTTTTAACTCAAATAACCTGGGAAGTTGGCTGTGTTAGCGGAGAAATAAATCATCTTTACTGACCCGCGTGTAGATAAATAGGATAAGTCACATGGGTTTGTGCACTAGTGAGGTAAGGATGGCACCTTTAAATCTTTTTAGTTATGTGAATGATATAATACATAGGGGGGTTTCAATGATTTTACCCATTAAAATTAAGTTTTCTTTAAAATAAAGGCGAAATACAATAAAATCTGTTGTTTCTTGGACCATGTGCCTACTTAACTGTACTTGTTCTTCGGGGTTTGTACCTGAAACAGTTGACATATTGAAATTTCCCAAAAAAGAACAGGGTTTTAAGTGTAGTTTCCATGAAAAACATATTATAAAAACCGTAGGAACGTAAGGACGATACCCCTTTTTAGGTTAACATACCTATTCGGAAACACTCTTTAAATGAAAATTCGTATTTAAAAATAAAACACTTCTACGTAATAGTGAGTTTCAGTTAAATTCTACATAAGATGCCTATATTTTCTAATAATATGATGGAATGAGTAGTACGAGCATCAATCTGGTCCTCCAAAATAATAGTCGGTGAATAACCTAAAAGTTTTTTTATAAAAATGAAAGTAATATGCACCTTTTCACTTTAGCTTATAATAAATTAACAATATTGAACTTACAGTGCAATATAGCCACAAACTAACCAAATCTTTTAATTTAGGAAACCGATAACGGATAGAATACTTTTGAAGTTATACTTCTTGTGGGGCGTTTGGAAGAATTATGATGGTAAAATTTTTAATGTGCGCGCACACCGACAGCCAAAAAGCGACATGATGCAGTTAGCTGATATTTGTCTCATGCGCGCGCACACCGACAGCCAAAAAGCGGTATGATGAAGTTAGCTGATAACTGTCTCATGCGCGCGCAAACTGACAGTCAAAAAGCGACATGATGAAGTTAGCGGATAACTGTCTCTTAAGTTTCCGTGAAAACTCATAATCATATTTATTAATTTATCATTCCTTTTACAAACAAACAGTTGTGGCATACGGGATGAAATCTTTAGCTATTTTTGTTCTGTTACGCCAAAGAAGTATAACTTCTTACGTGCGTACACACGGCTACACATCGCATTGTGTAGGTAGTCCGTACAATGAGACATCAGCATATACTGGAAATGTATAGCTTGTGGTGTAGCCGTCTGTACATAAGTACGCACATACGTTTTTTTTAAAGATCTTACTTGTAATTTATAGAAAAACACCCAAACCCAGAACGAATATTTGTAGATCATACATTTGTTCCGCAGTGAGAATCGAACTCGCAACCTCCGGCGTCTCAAATCGTGTCTTTAAAATGATACAAGATAACACTAAATAGTAACAAACTCCTGGTTTTTAAATAGGTAAGTTAGGTACCCTAGTATTAGTACCTAGTAGAAAGCTATAGGGTTGTTTTTTCTAAAAGGGAACAATCTAGATGTCACCATGGATAATTTAATTGACTCCCAAATAATATTAAGTACTGTATCGGCTTAACTGTCTCCGTCGCATAGCAACGCTGTCTGTCCCAACTGTTTACCGAATTTGACAACCGTCATCATTATTTTACGTATTTATTTGTGCTTGTTTTCTGTGATGTTTTAATAAAAATACACCTTTTTAGGCAGTCTTTACATCGGCGGATCGTCTTCATTATATTTTCGGTAAGTGCTTGCGTTTATTTGTTCAGGGGCCACTGATCCACTGAAGTAGGAGGAAAATAGACATAACGTCATGGTACTTATTACGGTCTTAACTTTATTAAACTCGTAAGTAAATACCCGTATTATGTATATAGTAGGTAATCAACGATGTTATGTACATCGTTGATACATCGTTAATACATACAATGTAATCATACATTGCAAGTAAGTACCTACGACTGTCAAAACAACTAGTTGTCCACCGACGTAAAAAGAAGGTTGTTATAAGTTTGACCTCTACGTTTCTTTTTTAATTGGATAGAACTTCGTTTGTCCACAATCTCATCCGATGGTAAGTGATGATGTGGTCTAAGATTGCATTCTTTAGGAAAAACAGACGACGGCAAAGTGTTCCATACCTTAGCTGTGCGCATCAAGAACGTAGAACCAAAACGGTGTGTGCAAATGGGTGGTATATCGACTAGGTACGGATGGTACTGAGCCATGCGCCTGCTTGTCCTTTGATGGAAGGGAGATGGCGGGATCAGATCGTATAGTTCCTGGGCACATCCCCCAAAATGTATTCTGTAAAAGATCGATAGACTTGCAACTTTACGGCGCTGTTCGAGACTGGGTCTTAGTCTCCGCCATATATTGCTCACCTATAAGCCTTAAAGCCCTACGTTTTATCGAGTCTAAGGTAGCGAGCTGGTATTTGGCCGAAGCATCCCAAAGGTGTCCCATATCTGTATGTCCGTCCGTCCGTCCGTCCACCCACCTGCCCGCCCACCCGCCGGTCTGCCTGTCTTACTGTCTGTTTGTTTGTCTGCCTGTCTGCCTGCCTGCCTACCTGCATATCTGCCTGTCTGCCGTTTTTGTAATAGTCGTGTAACTCTTCCAGCCAACACACTATTCTCGTATGCCTAAAAAGTATTTACAATACAAGAACCAATACTGTAAATTCAAATACTATAGTTATAAGAAGCTGAGTAGAATTTACTAGTTAGCAGTGATGAACTCTGGTTGATTTTGTGTATTTCTGACACTTGGTAGCGCGTGACGCACAATTTTCGTGATGATTGGGTCAATACAATTTTGAAAATAAAACCGTGTGGAACCCAGACACAACCCGTGGAGTTTAGTCTCTCTATTTTTGGCATATATAATTCTGATAAACTAGCTGTTGCCCGCGACTTCGTACGCGTTACACTACTAAATGTGCAGGTAGTAACCTAGAAATAAAGCTAAACTCACTGTTGCAACTTGACTTGACACCCCATTTTTATCCCATGAGTCCTGATTTACGGGATAAAAGGTAGTCTATGTGGTAATCCAGATTATAATCTAAGTATATACCATATTCCATCGAAATCGGGTCAGCCGTTATGACATGATTGAGTAACAAACAAATGAACAAACAAATATATAAACATACATCCAAACATTCACATTTATAATACTAGTGTGATAAAAAAAAATTATGATGTTCAAGGTACTACATTACCAAGGTTTACTTTATCTACAGTGAATTTAGTTTTGATGCATCAAAAAAACATGGTTCACAAAATGTTATTTTTGTTGTTTGGTTTTCCAATGCATTGAATTGGAAACTCGAAAAGCAATTCCGTCCATTATCATCTCAAAGTGGAATTTGCAACTTCGGAAAACCAGTTAGTGTCTGCAAACACGAATACCGAAGTTCGAATCCCAGCGGAGAAGCAATTCTGTTCTTTGTTTGCAATCTCTTTACATTTACCGAGATCCTACTAGCACAACGAATGCTCAATAATCTCACAAACAAGCAACAACTCTAGTCAAGTATTCGTATTTGTACACCCGCTCTAGCTTTGAACGGCGAGGTATTTTTACCCATAACATATAAATTGGAATACCCTCTGTATTCCAATTTCCAAGCCTTTGTCGCTCTGTGTCGGTCCGTCATCGCAGCTCCCAATTGTGATTCTAGCTTGCAACCCATTTGTAATGGTTCTGTTTATGTGGTAATTCATTATCTTTCATTCCGAGGCTGACCCTCTTTTTTTGCTTAAGTGACATTATATAGAGTTACGTATCTATCTACCTTCTAATCGTATGAATAGATTTCAATGAGGTTTTTTTTATTGAAGGCTGGTGTTTGTAAAATGGCATTAGACTATGTTTGGTCCAAATTAGTGCAGCCTTTTCCAGAACTTTGATTTGCATTGAAATTGAAATATGAACCAATCTGTATGTATAAGAAGTTACTCCAAAAAGGGCACCGCTTGGTAGGTACTGCATTTGGCGATGCTACGAAATGAATTTATGCGATGACTTGGATGATACGAAAATTAGAGAAAGGTCATACCTACCTAGGATAGTTTTTCTAGGGAAAATTAAGTTTTTTGCTATAAACTAGTAATATCAATCAAACGGTAAAGTTTGGACTGCGCCACAGATTAATACACCCCAGGACCGCGGATTTCAAGAACATCCGAAAAAATATCAATAATATCGCGATACTATCAATACCATCAATTTCAATCAGCGTTTGAGGTATCATATAAACTTATTTTATGATTTAAAGCTCAAC
Organism: Philereme transversata; assembly: GCA_963924445.1. Lineage (NCBI taxonomy): Eukaryota > Metazoa > Arthropoda > Insecta > Lepidoptera > Geometridae > Philereme > Philereme transversata. The sequence continues at coordinate 12,777,415 of OZ004350.1, read as the reverse complement.
ATGGCGTGGGGTCTGCCAAAGTTGCCCGGCCTGACGTTTTCGGACCCGACAAAGACTCAGTTTCACATGCGAAGCTCGCTTCGATACTACCAAGGCTACAGGTTCCCGGACACCATGCTCCGAGGACCAGGAGGCATAGACACTGATGTCGACAGTAACGCCTTCGCACTCCCGGATGATTCAATCAAGTAAGTAAAAAATGCTATAAGGTCGTGATACTCATGGCTATTGCATACCAGGAATTGCAGGCCGGCATTCTGTGTTGAAATATTATAAATGTGAGTAGATTGCATGTCATTTTTTAAAAATGCTTCGTATTTACCTCCCTGCTTTCCCTCAGCAAAGTTTGAGGTAATTTCGTAGAGGATTTAGTAATTATTTTTAGTCTGATGACTATTTTGTTCGTTTGTTGTGACGAGTTTGAAATGCACCAGATAGGTGTATGTGTTTCGATAAAACCGGTGAAGTAGTTAGATTTCCATGTCAAAGTAAGTATTGTTTGTCTCTCCCGAACCAAAATAGAAATAAATAGATACGAATGAATATTTATGATGATGAGTATCTCTAGGCAATATATCAGAGTACCTACGCTGCTTTAACCAGGCAAGGGCGTTGTCCCGATGCCCCGCACTGAAAACGAGCGTCCTTGTTGAGAGCCAAAAAATCGAAAACATGCGAACAGTACCTCCCTAGGTAGGCAAAATTGCTTGGCAATCGGCCATCCTGAACTCCCAAGTCACTAAAGCCCCCGGTCATTTCTTGGGATCCTGTATGGCGTGTATGGGGATTGATTATGTTGGTCAAAATCACTCTCAGAAATGTATAGTTCGTTACGATCTCGAAATTTCAACTTTCAGTAGCAGAGTCAGAGCTTATTTATCTAATGAAATTGACCTTAATGAACATTAAGGAACTTTGGAAGGATATTTTTGATTTTGATTGGACACAAGCTTTATTATTCTAAATTAATATTTTATTTTAATAATGTTACAATGTAAATTAAGTGAAGACGGTTGGTAATTAACCCAGATGGCTTTTGACATTTTGTTGAAAGGGCAACAGTCAGCGAAGCAATTCGGAGGGTAAATACGCTTAGGAATGATCCGTCTATTAAAAGTATTTCATACGGGCTTCAATTTAGGCAGCAGGTCATGACAAGTTGAGTAATTTATGGTACGTTTGCAGCTACGACCCGTCGCTGACATACGGGCGGGTGAAACAGGCAGCCCTGCCCGCAATAGTGCCGCATTTTGTTCACTACGACAAGCGATGTTTGAACTTCACGGCGTTCTTGAAGCAGCCAGTGTACGACAACCCTGATGAGAGCTATCGAGTGCGAGTCGTTAACCTCGTGTACTTTCTCGAGGACGACTCGCTGACTGTGATGGAACCTCGAGTCAAGGTAAAGTACCTGGGTAGGAGTTTTTTCTAATTTTATTAAAACTTAGATCTTAGATCATCGATATAAATGGGCTTATAACTTAACAAATTGTATGATATTTTCATACAATTACACATACATACAATAAAAAAATCTCAAAAAAGCGTCAAAATACAGCCCCGCTGTGGGCACTATCACTGAATGTCATTGTCCAGGATGCCACTCAGGTATATAAATGCTAAAGTTCGGATGATTATTTAATACTTATTCACTTCGTTAGGGCTTAACTGATTTTGATGAAATTTTTTTTAGAGATTTTAAGTTGGATTGAAACACAGGCTAGTTTTTATTGTCAAACCACGCTTGCGAAGCCGCGTAATGTTTAACTTAAGCGATAAAATATCGTAATGTTTGACTTAAGGTTAAAACTTAACTTAAACCTTTTAAGAAATCAACTGAATTTTACAAAGTGAATGAATGAATGAATGAAAATTCTTTATTATACCTTACAAGCTAAACACAACAGATATAAAAATAAAATATAAACCAAATAAATGTAAGTATAATGGGCGGTCTTATCGCTTAACAAAGCGATCTCTTCCAGACAACCTTTGGATGGAGAGGATCATTGCTTAATGGAAGATTGGCTGAGGTGTAAAAAGAATAAACTTAATAATAGCAAAAGAAAAATTACTTAACCTTAAATACATAAATAATAGGTACATAAATAATTTTAAATAAGTAAGTATCATATATAAAATAAATAAATATGTACTTACATATATACATACATATATATATACATATATCAATAATATTATAGATCAGTTGAATAATCACGACTCTTCATGGAGGTAAAAGTTTTTGAGTCTAGCTTTAAATACGGAAGGTGAGGGGGATTTTCTAATGGAGACCGGCAAGGCATTCCATAATCGGACAGCTTGGACGGAAAAGGAGTTTGCATAGAAACTGGTTCTATGCATCGGTGTTTTGAGAAGGAGGTTTTCAGAGGATCGGAGTGTTCGGGAATTTGTGCAATGAAGGAACTCGAAGCGTTCCTTCAGATAACAAGGTATGGACGGATTACGAAGGATGTTAAAAAGGAGGGATAGGATGTGAGTATTCCGGCGAAGTCGAATGGGGAGCCATTTGAGTTTATTACGAAATTCGGAGATGTGGTCGTATTTCCGGAGTCCGAAAATAAACCTTATGCAAAAATTTTGAAGACGCTCAAGCTTATTGAGCTGTTCCTCCGTGAGGTCAAGATAGCAGGAATCAGCGTAATCTAAAATTGGGTGAAGAAGAGATTGTGCAAGCGCAATTTTAGTAGCTATCGGAAGAAAGTTTCGCAGTCTCTTGAGCGAACCAGCAGAGGCAAATAGCTTCCGACTCACAGATTCGAGCTGAGGACCCCACGACATACAGCTATCCATGAAGATGCCCAAATTTTTTATAACCTTTGAGTAGGGAACAGTTACATCATCAAACTTAATTTGAGGGAGTGTTGTGTAGTTGATTTTCGATAGGGTACGAGAACTTCCCAGTATGATAGTCTGTGTTTTAATAGGATTAACTCTTAATCCATAAGCCTTACTCCATTCACCTATAAAAAGCAGATTATTATTAGTGACGGCGATCGCATCAGGCAACTCATTAAGTGGAGCCTGTGTGTAAATTTGGAGGTCGTCTGCATAAAGGTGGTAGGAAGAAGTGAGTTGACGAGAAATAGAATTTATAAAAAGTGCAAAAAGAAGAGGAGATAAGACGCCACCCTGCGGTACACCGGCTGATGTACAACACCAAGACGAAAAGGAATCGTCACAACGTAACCGTTGCCGGCGTCCGTGCAAATAACTGCGAAACCAGTCAACCACCGATGGAGATATGTTAATTGAGCGAAGCAAACCCAGCAGTACGTCAAAGTCGACAGTATTGAAAGCATTGCTAAAGTCGAGCAGTGTCAGAATAGTAAGGTAGCCGTTCTCCATGCCCGATCTTATATCATCCGTGATTTTGACAAGTGATTCTTCAATGAAAAACATTGAGTTTCGAAAAGTCGTAGGAGAAACGTTGTTCTCCCAAGTGAGGTCAATGACCCCCTTTCGGGATAACATACATATTTCGAAGCACCCTCTATTTGTAAGTTGCCTTCGCTACAAGTATCAAGCTGCAAACAATAAAGCTCTTTTATCGTGAACTAGCTCTAAAATATATTTTTTAACAAAAAAGTCATATCCAATTTTATCCTCGTACTAAAAATAGTTCTGCAATTTAAACTGCACCAGAACTGCGTTCAAATTGTATTGTAGATTACCACTTTCAGAAGTCATGGAGCAAAACATTTCATAGATAAGTTATCGGATTTTTGTGTAACGCTTGCTTTTAGAATCGTTCCTTGCCAAGACGACGACAGTGGATACGCAGGAGGTTGCGGATTCGATTCCCGCCGCGGAATAAATGTTTGCATGATCTACAGATATTTTTCCGGGTCTGAGTGTTTCCCTGTTTATTATAAGAATAAGTATTTAGAATAGAATAGAATAGAATACTCTTTATTGCACACCAACAAAATTAAAATACAATAAAAATACACAAAAATTAAGGTAAGTACAATGGGCGGTCTTATCGCTAAAAGCTATTTAGGTATTCTATTAGTTTTCTGGTTCCCATAGTACGAGCTTTGCTTAGTTTGGGCTAGATAGCGCTGTGTGAAATGTCCAGCATTATTTAATTTTGTAGTTATACTTCTTTGGCGCATTAGGAGAAAAAGATCAGCGTATATTTTCAGCATGTTATACGGAAGAATGTAACGCTATTAAGTTAGTTTTGCCGGTCTGAAGTTATCCAAGAGCAATGACATAAATACTAGGTTCACGCCAAAGAGGTATAACTTCCCCATCATGACATACTCCTCTGTAGTATTTGCCCACTCTCCTAAAGTTGGTGCCATTCAGGTCATCCAAAACCGCTTCTTGCGAAAAGCCTCAGGCTCGCCATGGTATTTTCGCAATAACGATCTACATCGCGATATGAAATTAGAATCAATAGCCAGGTTCATGAAGCTCGCTTCCAAGCGGTTTTATAAACATACCTCTAATCATCCGAACCCTTTGGTGCACACCATTCCGGTCTACCCGTTGGATTCGCCCGCCAACAAAATCCTCCGTCGTCCGAGACACGTTCTCGGAGACCCGGATGACGAAATCACCTCCGCTAATGCGGAAGGAGAGTCATCTATTTCAGACAGAGCAAACACTTCACAGACACACCGACCTCGCCGGCGAGGTCGACGAATCCCTTCAGTCGCCGCCTATACGAGGTACAGACATGTACCCGGGCGTTTCTCTCCTATCCCCACCCCGGCAACAGCCCAAGCCGAGGCTCGTACCTAAGTGGTGCCCTTGCGCTAGTTGCCTAAAAAACTTACTGGGCTGAGCGCCATCTGCGCTCGCCAAAAGTTCGGTTAAGCTGTCACGGCCTCAGAGGCCAACAGCGAGATTAGTCCATTCGAAAAAAAAAAAAAAAGAGGTATAACTTACGTGCGTACATAAGTACATACACAGGTTTAGGGTGATAGGTTGTTTGTTTGTTTGTATGTGCAAAAAATTAAAGTTCCGATTTATCTCCAAAACGGTTAAACCAATTTAGATATCTACGGTTTTCTGTAAATGTTTTGTGATTCATCGGCGATGGTTTTTAGATAGGTGATATCGTGTTAACTTACCAGAGGGCGCTGCTGTAGTAAAGATTTTGTTGTGAAGAAATCTCAGCTGTAGAATTGACATTTATTATTTATTTTATTTTATTTATTAATACTTAGATTAACAGACACATTACCGTATATTATAAACTAATGAGCATAGCGCTGAAACTAAATTAAATATACATTATGTAATGCTTAAGGTTTATAATCTGATGCAGTAAAGAAGCCTATTATGGGGTTTTGTGTCATGGCGTTTAATTTTTTTAATTTATACTAGTTTTTTAATTTGCTTTTTATAAGATTCGTGGTGTTAAACTAGATGTCGCCAATCGGCCTATACCCAAGCCAAATAAATGAATGTCAAGTAATACTGGCTGTCAAAGTCAAAAGAGGGAGAGAGTTGCATTTTTTTCGGTGGACAAGGGGGTTGGTTTTTGTAGAAAAAAAATGAGAAAATTCTACACTAGATATCTTGAAAACAACATAAGCAATCAGGGTCCGTAGCCATAGTACATAGGTTTGTTTGTTGATCATATCACGTGATATTTCCATAGCATGTGTCAAATCCCATACATTTTCGAACTTATCGACTAGCGTCATCGCTAATCGAATGTAACTTAGCTAAGCCATTTAAAGAATACTTTGTGATAATAGATGTTCAGAAATTGTTGATAAATTACCAATCTACTAATATTATCGAAACTGGTGAGAATTTTAAAAACGAGTTGTAAGCACGCGACAATAAAGCGATCAAACCATAGTTTAACTTTACTCGGTGATTCAACTTTGGTAAAAAAATATGTGTGAGAGTTAAGACTCCAATAGACACAAAAAAGTAGATTTTAAAACCTTCTCAAAAATGTTCAAGCCTAGACGGAACTTGAAATAGAATTGAAAACTTGAATTTTCCCGTATGTGTTCGGATAAAGGTCATAGCAGACATATCAACTCGGAAAGGGATCGGCACCGTATAGCCATTCGCCTTGTCGTCAACCAGGCGTCAACCCCTTTGCTAGGGGTAGGCGACACCGTACTTACGGCTCGCCGCCCGCTGGTTGACGGCTAGGCGGCACCATAGTTTCACCGCTCGGGTACGGAGTAAGCGCGGGGACGACGAGCCGTAAGCGCACCGCACCGCGGTTGTGAGCTTGTCCCGAGACGAGGCGATTACGTTACGATTCGGATTAGTGTGCATTGCAGTAGGGAGTTTCATACAAAGAATACTGAACGGCTCGAGCTGATACGGTGACGACCCCTTTTCGAGTTGATATGTGCAGTGCTTATGACCTTGACACTATAAAAATAAAAATACTATTCAAAAAAGTAGGTAATCATAATGTTTCAACTGAATTTTTGATCCTAGAGAAATGCTACTTTTGTTTGATGTTATAGCAACATATGTAGAAAAACTGCATTATAAAGCCGATGAAAGGCTCACTCAACTCTTAAGACTCAAATATATTCACTGTGAGCTACCCTGAGACGCAGCTTCTCTCATTGGAGAGTTTCCATTATTTTTTACTTATGTTGTTTTACTACATTTTCTTTACTATAACGTAGCGACGAAACGCTGGCGAACCGGACGCTAAGATATATTCTAGATGTCTACTCGAGTGTGGATAAGTATGGTTGGAATAAAAAAAATGGGAATGTAATAGGAAATCACGCAGACAGGCACCATTAGTGGTCTAGAGTCTAGACTTTTGATTGTAGAGGGGTGCCATAATAGGGGTTACTAAATTGTATGAAATTGCTGCGTGCATTTTCTTTCTAAACATGTGACTGAACATTAAATCGCAGATCTTTTAAAGATAATCCAAGACTCGACGATCAAGTTATAGGAATAAATGTGGCTAATGGTTGCTACATATAATATTACATACTTACACCTATCTATACACCAAATTTCATCAAGATCGCTTCAGCCGTTTAGTCGTGAACACTTAACGAATAGAAAGACAGAGAGACGAGTTACTTTAGAATTTGTAATATTTGTATGGATAACAGTTAATAAGACTAATTTTGTTTTTTAAATAATAAGAGCGTCTTAATTTGTTGAGAAATTCATTTGCTTACTATCTAATACACACTTACCTACTTATATCATTAAAAATAATGTAAATTTTTGTCATCGAGCGAGACACGATTATACTCAACGTTCTCGTAAATTTCAGTAACGGCCGGTTGCAGAGTTTGGTAAATTTCAGTAACGGCCGGTTGCAGAGTTTGCAATTAAATGAAACTGTTCCCAGTTTGGCCTTTGCTGACTGTACCGTAGGGGGCTGTGGAGGCTTGCTCGAGGCACTTGCCGTTATATTCTATTTATCTTTTTCTCGCCGAGACAAATGCCGAGAGAGCCTTCCTCCGCAATAACGCGACCAAAAATGATTATCTTTAAATGTTTCTTTTACTCTAATACGTTTAATTTGGATAGTTCTTACTGGCATACAGACAATTGCTAAAGAAGTAACCTTCTTCTACATATATGTATATGGATTTATTATACGAGTATCCTACAACGATCGAAGTGGAAACAATAGCCACAGATATATTCGTAAGTAGCTTGGTCAGCGCTGGAAATAAATGAGGGTCTCGAAAACCCATCATCGATCTTGATTGTCTTTATGAGGTGGCTTTAGTGTCCTGGTAACGCCTATGATAAATTAAATGAAGACAGCGGAAATATATAGTACTTTAAATGATAGCCTTTTAAAAGTTGGTAGGTACTTCCACTTCCACGTATCTATATATATATTTTGTTTAAAAAAAAATATTTTATTTTATTTTTTCAAATTTTAAACAGCTGTCAAAACAAGGTAATGCAAAAGTTACGCTATATGTATTGTATATTCACACCTTGGGAATATGTTAAGCCTTGAATTTCCAAATTATTTCTAAGAATGGAAAACCGTGAACGAAAATCTTTATATCCATCGTTGAGATATAACACGGATAAAAAATTAGGGTGATCTAAAGGGTCATACGGCGCGGTCGTAGGCAAATGCTGAATTATTTTAAATTGCTGACATCAAAAAGACCGATATGCGGTTCAATAAAACAATTTCCATCATCACCGAAGCCATGAACGTACAAATTGCGAAGGAATCTGAAGCGGGGATAGCGGGGATGGCAAATGAGCACACGTTTGTCTCCATATGAATGCAACGCGAGACCGTACCTACCTATTATTAACGTTTCCAAACGCTTTGTTTGGAACGAGACGAGCCCAAGGCACAGAATAACGATAGGAGCCATTCGCTTAAATATCTCCTCCATATGTAGAATAATTGTAATCAAGATTATTATCAATATAATTTATTATGAGTTTGTTGATTTGTTCGCGTGAGTCATAGACAACTGCATCATGATACGTATAAAATTGTATACGATATTAGATTATATTAGATGGCAAAACAAAAAGAAAACTACTGAAATTATATTAATTAAAACAATACGAATTTTAATTGACGACCTCCGTGGCGTGGTGAGTGAACAGCCGACTGAGACGCAATAGGTAGCGGGTTCGATTCCCCCCGCGGAACAAATGTTTGTATGATCTGATAGATATTTGTTCCGGGTCTGGTTGTTTTTCTGTATATTATAAGTATGTATTTACAAAAAAAAGTATATAAGTATTCTATCAGTTATCTGGTTCCCATAGTACACGCTCTGCTTAGTTTGGAGCGCTGTGTGAAATGTCCAGCCATATTTATTTATTTATTTCATAGTTTTATTATGTGACGTGTTTTTTTAGAACTCTGGGTTGTGGCAAGGCAGAATGGTGAAGAGAGGAAAGATCCCGAAGAACGACGCTGGTGACTTCTGGCATTGGAAAGACTTTGACAACGGCAAAGACATATGCATCTACGGCAAGGTGTTCCACACCGTTTCCTGTGATCTCTTCACCAGGGTACGTTATTTCGGGAGAAACTTTAGATTATTCCATACTATTATTAATTTTGTATTTACTAGACAGCTGTGGTGTACCTATATCTATTTTCGAGTTTCTACTGCATCAAAGAGATGTTTTTATTTTGTAATCGCAAAAGCAAGCTGATTAAAATGAGCCCAGTCAGATATTGTTAGCTTGAAGAAGAATAGGTAGGTACAAGCGTAAAACAAAAAAACGCTAATTTTGTATCATATACCCACGTTGACATGTTATTTGAACATGTACTACTATGAACTTGACCCCGCTAGCAATTTCGCATTATGAATGTGTGTGTTTGTGATCTTATCTGCTATCAACACAGAATCGACACATGTAAGAACTTCACGTCGGTCCGCGGTCACGAACCCGTTGCCATCATTCTGTCTCTTTCTTCAAACATTCAGTTATGTTAATATTGTTAATGTAACCAGGTTTTTGAGCTGGGTGTTATAAAGCTCTTTTGGTAACATGAATAACCGAAACTTGTATATGTAGATATCCTGTTTAAAAAAGCGTGATAAAAACATATTTCTAAAACTCACCTTTTTAGATTAAATTTGAAATCACGTGCGGCGTTGGTTGTGCACATAAATGATACGAAACGAGTATAGCGCGCGGCGTCCTATTTTTAGGTTATGAAGTTTGTGTTTGCGGTGCGCGAGCGTAGAAACTGTTAGTTATCTGTGGTACAAGGTCGCTGCTGGACATTACAAGCCGAGTTGTCCCTAGAGTGTTTTTACTGGCATAAGTGTAGGTATGTCAGCCCCAGTGGGGTCAACTGCACCGAGGTATTATTACTACGTATACCTAATAATACCTTAGTGGTCAACTGTTGTCGTTATCGTTTAATTCGATTTGCTATCGTAATTAGCGGTAAATACTTATTGTTAGTAGAAGTTGCAAGTATGAGTGCTAAAGATTTTTTTTGGCTTGCGTTTGACCACTATCTCGCCTGATGGTAAGCGAGGATGCAGTCTACGATGGTACACGCTTGTCTAGAAGAAACCTATTCACTCGCGACTTAAAGATACCCAGGTTATTGCTATCAGGAAACACAGACTCTGGCAAGGCATTCCACTCTTTGGCGGTGCGCATAATAAAGGTCGAAGAGAACCGCTTTGTGCTAATGGGAGGTACTTCTACCATATAGCGGTAGCGCACCGCAGAGCGTCTGGTTGTCCGATGATAGAATGGAGATGGTGGCATTAGGTTGAAAAGTTCCGCCGCACACTCTCCGAAATGTACTCGATAAAAAACCGAGAGGCTAGTAACCTTTCGTCGATGCTCCAGGCTGAGGAGCCTTGCATCAACTAGCTCATCGTTGCCTATGAGCTTCCTGGCTCTTCTCTCAATCGATTCCAGAGCTTCAAGTTAAATTAAGCACTTATACTTATATTATATACTGTTTGTAGTTTTTTTCGCAACTAATATTGCAATGGTTATCGTTACAATAACAGGAAGTGCCATGATCTCGATGTGAGGTATCAGATATGTATAGGTATCAGATTTTTGCTTGATTAATTCCAAAATTAAAATTCATGTCGTTTCTCTACAATAGTAAAGCATAGAGCAATAATGTGAAACGAATGGCTGCCGTTAAACTGTCAATTTGCGAATAAAGCCGAAAGTAAGGTCAGATGGAGAGCTTAGAGAAATGTGTTTATAGCCGTAGGAACAGAAAAGCAGTCCGTATTGGTCCACGCTACCTACTTTATAAACTTAGACACGTTTTATGTTCCCAACACTCACATCACAACTGCTTTTACTGACCTTATTGTTGAGGCATCGAGCTTAGGGCCCTTTTGAATGAGGCTCAGTATCATTGACGTCAATCAATAAGGTTCTATCTTTGAATTGTCATCCACGCTGGGTTATATCCTAGCTATGATTCTATGGATTTTTGATTAAAAATTGTAGGTGCACATTTACGCGTCCTTAAAACGGTGAAGAAACCCGCTGTGAGGAAATCCGCGACTTATTTTTGACAACTTCAGTGGCGCAGTGGGCGAGTAGCTGGCTGAGACGCAGGAGGTAGCGGGTTCGATCCCCGGAACAAATATTTACATGATCTACAGATATTTATTCCGAGTCTGGATGTTTTTCTATATATTACAAGTATGTATTTGCAAAAAAAAAAAAACAAAGTATATTAAGTATTCTATCAGTTATCTGGTTCCCATAGCTCTGCTTAGTTTGGGGCTAGATAGCGTTGTGTTAAAAATGTCCAGCAATATTTATTTAATTAGCTCCGCTCGTATTGACCATGTCTTTTCTCACCTACCTACTTAGCTGAGAGGATGATAAAGATAAATAAAGTGCTCGGCAAGCCTAGGCCTATCTAAAAAACCTGTCCTAAGTACTACAGAGTTTGCGTTCTTTACCCAGCTATTGCTGCAAGTTGCCGCCAGGCGCGGGCGCTGTGTAAATCATCTTCAGTTGATAGATGTTTAAATGCCATGACATGACATTCACGCTACATTACATTAATCATATTTTGCATATCTGTAAATAGATGATAGATCCGATGTTAGAGATAATGAGAGCTTTTCATTTTTTGATTTAAAAAGTAATAAAATAGTTCCAACTAGCGTAATAGATAGCGCTGTCTGGAGGTACAAAAAATATGGTTTATATGCCAAAATCTCACTGACAAAATATCAAATTTTCTAAAACAATCTTTTTCGTCAGATAGACACAAATTATTTTATTTAAATTTCAAGTTTTTCTGAAAATAATGTTGACACGGCAATTGACATTGACCTTTCCCCTTTCCTTTGATAATCAGTTTATGACAGAGCAACGCCATCTGTTTTAGCAGTTTTAAAAACATGGCCGTCAAAACCCATCATTGTAGATGGTGTCTAAGCTCTTTGATTAGCGTTTGCAATGTATTTCAAGAGAAACTTTCTGAAATAACATAAATCTTAGGAAAGTATGTTCATGTGCTTATTACATGTTTAAATGAAAAAGAAAAACCATTGACAAAGCGATGACAACAGAATTTTATTGCGCATATCGTTGTTATTCCCCACTAATTCTTACAAATAGCTTCCTTTTCATTCAGAATGACCGAATTATCTTGTTTGCTTATAGACATGGTAAATATTTTAACTTGGCTTAATTTACTTCGGATTTAAAAAAAAGTGGCACTCCGGGAGTGCCGACAGAAGTGAAAACATGAAAAAGATCACTATAGTTACTTATATACAGAGGTGTCAGTAACAGTCAGTGTCAGTAGTGACAGGTGTCGGTAACAGTATCTCAAAAAATGCTCAACGCGCCTAAAGAAGTTTTCACTTCAAAAACCCATTGCATTTCTATAAAAATCTATTAAAATGTGTTGAATTAATAAAATGTAGGCACTTATCTGCCTGCTGACATATGTAGGTACGTAACTAAGTGAGTTGTAAGTAATCTTATCCATCTGTTTACCTACCAGTACCTATTATCGTGGTCGGCAGTGTATAGGTTGGATAAAAATCATTATTGTACTACTTAATTAATTGTCTAATGAATATTCTAGAACGTTTTTATAATTACTATTCAGACAGGTTTGAATGCTAATCTAATAGTAGGTAATTAAATAAAACTCGAAATATTAAAAACTATAAATATGTTAAGTATTTGTAAATAAATCAACAAAATATAATCTGAAGTTTTCACAGCTGTAAATTTCTTATAATATTTTCATACTTATTACACAATTTAATTAAACAAGTTTCTTCAAACCTATTTATAGCGAAGTGATGTAATGCATCACAACTTTAGCTCCCATGTACATTGTGATTAAGAACGGAATTCCGAACGCGATGCCTCTTGCTGGCTGCGGAAGAGGTTTCACTGCGTACACAAATGTGTGTAGAACTCGGCCCGCAGTGTACACTCTAAACAGAAGTGTCGCCCACGCCGCCGAAGGGTTCGTTGTCAGAAACAGAGCACCGAGCACCCAAAACACTGGAATGTTCTCCAAATCATTAAGATGCGCTCGTCTCACTCTTTCCACATCAGGATCATCAAGCGTCACTTTTCCTTTATTCGCTTTAGCATCTTCAGGATTAGCGAACACTTTTTTCATGTAGCGCACTCTGGATGTAAGGAGTGTTGTTCCCAACAATTTCAACGCTAATATACCTGAGTATAGGATGTAAGATTGCACAGCAGCTTGTTCCAAAATAGATGCCATGATTTATTTGATGAAGCGCACGGTGGTGTAGTCGGCTAGCGCGGCGACCGGCGGGCGAGCCGGTTTCGATTCGACGAATGAATAGAATAAGGTTGTTGACAGAGATTGTAACTGTATGTATATACACTGGATACTCACCCGCACAAGCGCGTTATTTATTATCAAAATGACTAGCAAGTTTGTAGTTGACTCGTTTTCTTACTTTACTACCGTCATGTTCAATGTGCAGATGCCTTGCTTAAACGGATACCTATGTATTAGCTGTGGCTAGTGTAGAGGGCCTGTACACCTATCAACATACCTACCTAGTTTAGATTAGATTAAATAAGTCAATAATGTATACCAAAATAAAATAGAGAACATCATGTTTTACAAATTATTTAGTACAATGGGTGGTCTTATCGCTAAAAGTGATCTCTTCAAGTCAACCTTTGGATGGACAGGATAATACCTACGGCATTACAAGACGGCCGGCGCGGTGAATGCATTGGTTAAGTTATATAGTAGAGTTGTAAAAAGTCAGGTTTAATGAATCCGGTATATTTTGTAAATTAATTTATAAGTGAATTTGAATTTTAAATTTAGAATTCACTGAATTAAATAATAAATGAAAATACTTTTACTCCACAAACACAACGGTAAACAACATAAGTACAAAGGGCGGCTTTAACCATCCTGTCAAAGACGATGTTTAAGAACCCAGAAGTTTATTAGGATTTATGCCTGACTATAATTGAATAAACTATAGGTAGGTATCAAGTTATGATCACTTTCGTATTTTGATTTCAGCACAACATATTACAGGAATGTATTATAATTACCTATGAGAATTATAATTAATTGGTACCTACATATTTTATCAATTAAACAATTTTATTATGTAGGTACATAATTGCTAGAAGACTTTAGGCTTACCGTATAAAATGAAACCAATTAAACATAAGAACTTCAAGGAAGTATTAACATTTATTAAAAATCCAAAGAACACCAACCGATAATCGAAAAAAGCCTTACCAAAACCATTTTTTTTTATAAACTTTATAAAGCAGTTACGTAGTAAAGGATGGTTTGAGCACCCATGTATAAGTTGACGACAAAAGGAATTGCAAAGGCGATACCCCTAGCTGGTTGCGGCAGGGGAATTACAGCATATACCAGGGTATGAGCTAGACGGCCCACGGTGAACGCACGGAACAGCAGGGTAGCCCAGGCAACCGAGGGACCAGTCGTTAGGTACAGAGCACCGAGCACCCAAAACGCCGGAATGTTCTCCAAATCATTCAAATGCGCCCTGCGCAGCCTCTCCACTGCGGGATCGTCAAACTTCACTTTGCCTTTTAGTGCCTTCGCGTCCTCCGGGTTCGCGAACACCCCTTTTGCCACGCGGGTCATACCGGTCAGTCCTGATAACGATAGCAGCTTGACGGCTAAGATCGCGGCGTGAACGATATACGCCTGCACGGCCAAGTTGTCCAAAGATAAGGGAGCCATTTCGAACGGTATACTGGCACGCAACACAATAACAACGGGCGCTCAGACACTGCACGATACACGAATGAATAATGTAAGGTCTGTTGAAACAACTTCACGCGGTAAGTACGACCTATTCGATGCCGGCCGGTGCGACATAGGCCGTTATTTAACTAGATAATGTTGCCGGTTACCTCCTTACTTTACTCTGTGATAAAATTTCGTATGCCACAGATTTCATTATAATTTCTATTGTAGATCGACAGATTTTCAAGTCTCTCTTTTTGATCAAATATTTTATTGTTAAGACTACATAATAACAAAACATAATATTTTATTAGTCAAAGATTATGAATAATATTTTTTTTTGTTTTCTGGGAGACTCGCGACCGCTCAGTTCGGGGAACCTCTAGGAAATAATAGGTATTGTATTATGTATCTTGAAAGTCACCCAGTGTGAGTTGTTCACTGAGTGATTTGACAATTCTTGAAGGCATTTGACAGTTCTTCAAAGTAACTCGATTGATAAGCATTTTAATTGTCAATGGTTGTCACTGGGTGATTTAAAAACTTATAATAGCCCCTATTATTTATCACAGAACTAAAGGCGAATTATGTTTTGCTCCAAGTCTAGGATCTCTAGCTAATAAGTATGATTAATCGATCAGGCGCCTCAACCATACAAAATGAAGTGACGTGATCTTTGGCGGGTGCAATCCCTTAAAACTTAAAAAAAAATATATAATCATGCATGGACGACAATATTGACGCAAATATCTGAGATTTGAGAGCATCTATCAATCATTAGATCAAATACGGGATTTATCACATACCGTTTTATCAGTGTTTCAACCAACAATTTGAAGCATCTATGAAATGCCCCAGAGCAGTGTACGACAATAACGTTAACGAAAAAGCAAGCATGAAATCACTTGCCGAAACTATTATACTCAGCGATATTGGATCATTAGTTGGAGCCTAGTGATTGGTTGGCAGCAACGCTTGCATGCGGGTTCAGGTTAAATGGAGTAGGAACAACATAAGCGGAAATTATGCTTTTAGCGTGATTATTCCACGATATTGCGAAGAGATAACATTGATAAACCTATTTCAAACAGATAACAGTAATTTAATAACTACATTTTTAAATGAGGCAGTCAATTTAAAAAAGTTCTTATATTTTCAAAACTTTACTTAATAAGTATTCTTATTCTACAAATACGAGTATACAAGTACCTATACGATAGCTTGTGTCATCTCCAGTAGTATAAAAAAAACAAGTTTTTGCCTACCATAGTAATGATAATTAAAAAAATTATAATATTTATTAATTCGCCACTAACTATTTCACACATACACTAAAACCATGTTACAAACATTTATTTCTAAATGGTTACAGCATTATTAGAATGGGCAAAAAGATTTGCGCCCCCGGGTGGACTCGAACCACCAACCTTTCGGTTAACAGCCGAACGCGCTAACCAATTGCGCCACGAAGGCTTGTGGCGATTATGACGAAATAGGGCAACGTGTGCTATTCTCGCACATGTACTCGTAAGAATCTAAACAGTTTTGAAAGAAAGAAGAAAGAAAAAACATTTATTTGTGACGGTACACAACACACACAGCACACAAGTAAGGTACACACAAGATAAAATGTTCATGCACACAAGAATAACAATACCTAACAACGTTTTGGGTATGCGACGTAATATACAGATCAAATATTTTATTAAGTGTCACTCATTCCACTGGAAATGTATTATTATTCGGGGTGTTTATTTATAGCTGATAGTGTTGAATCGCCTCGTTTAGTGTCTCATTTTTTTTAATAATTATTATATCCTGGTGACCTTTTGTCATCTTTTATATTACTTACGGATACGCAGAAAAAAAGCTGTTACTGATACAATCTTTATAGACAGGTTTTAAAGCAGCCGCTATAAAAACTCATTCATACTAGAACTGGGATCAGCCTTAATTCCAGAAAAAAAATATTTACCTAAATTCTGGATAATATTACAGGAGTGGCTCGAATCTCAGGGTTTAGAGATATCTAAAGAAGAGGACTTGCCTATCGACGCGTATACAGAAAAGGAGCATTGGAAAAGAATTCCACCACCAAGACGAAGCACAGGCCATGATGACCGCTTGCGACGCTTTTTGGAGTACGATGGAAAGGTTCTTACGTGAGTATTAAATGCATGGCAAAAACCTAGTGGCGCCACCTAGTGATACACGAAAACAATAAAAAAAATTATGATATTTTATTTCTAAGGCAAAATTGTAATGATTAATAACGTAGGTAAATACTATTAATAACACATTTGCTCGTAAAGGGTTTCTTATTTCACCAATTTAAATTATTATTAACAAATTATTGTAAAAAAGCGTGGGGTGCTTGATTTCAATTGTTATAAATATTTTATTGACAGATACTGGTAAAATTATTTATTAGTAAAGTAATTTAATGTAAAGTTATTTTGAAAATATCTTATGTGCGGATTTTTTTATGGCTCATCATTGCGCCTACATATATCTAACATGAAGAGAGTTGACTGCGGTCGCTACGTCGTTTTGGTGTGAAGGGGTAACAAAGAACAAAATATATTTTCTTTTCTCATAGGAACTGATTTATGAGATAAAAAGTAGCCTATATGTTATTATAGGTCTAGAATATAACTTTTACGAAGTTTGTGCCCAATTCCTTTAGTGGTTTTGGCGTGAAGTGATAACAAAGTACAAAATATATTTTCTATAGAAGTTTTAACGACTCAGTGTTATTATTATTATTTATTTATTTAATCAGATAACAATTGATCTATCTCATGTGTTATCTTATGAAAACTGATTAAGGAGATAAAAAGTAGTTTATATATGTATTATTATAGGTCTTGAACAGATTTTTTGCAATGTTTGAGCTTAATCCGTTCAGTTTTGTCGTAAAGTGGTAACGAAGACCCAAATAATTTTTCTAAAGAAACTTTGACAATCTATTTTTATCTCATGGAAACTGATTTATGAAATAAAAAGTAGCCTATATGTTATTCCAGGTCTAGAACTAAACTTCTGCGAAGTTTGAGCCCAATCCGTTCAGTAGTTTTGGTGTGAAGGGTAACAAAAACCAAAATCATTTTCATATAGAAACTTTGATACCCCATTGTTATCCCATGGGAACTATTTATGGGATAAATGGTTGCCTATCTGGTGACTTAGGTTATAATCTACTTATATAACAAATTTCATCGAAATTGGTTCAGCCGTTACGGCGTGATTGAGTAACAACAAACAAACAAACATCCAAACTTTCGCATTTATAATATTGTTTATTTTATTATATTATACTTATAGTATTGATTAGTCATATTAATTGACTGGACAACTTTTAAACATAGGTAGGTATGAGTTTACGACATAGACAACTTTTAAATCTTACTGTGTTACAAGTTAGTAACTGCATCAGTTTCCTCGTAAGATATCCCACCTCTTAATGTGAGGGAGGGTTATAGTTTTCTTCGCGACATGGTCGTCACCTCGTCTTTTGACGGGTTGGTACCATCTTAAAAGCTGTTCTGTGAGTTTTTAAAGTGAAACTTCTAATGCGACTTCCAACAAGGTTGCGTTAAACGTTTAACGCTACCATGGAGGGGGTATGAAAGCACTGTTGCGTTAAACGTCCTGGGGAGGGGGAATAGAAAGAGACAGAGCGAGAGTGAATGCGTAGCACTCGAACGCATGCGCGTAGTATACCTGTTACAGGCCAGCGCGAGCGTTAGCAACGAGTAGCGTCCAATATTCCAACGTAAGAGGGAGAGAGAAATAAAGTTACACGAAGGTAGAAAGTAGGAGAGAGAAAGAGAGTGTGTCGGTAGATCCCAAGTACATGCGCGTGGTATTTGAAGGTTTCCCTTCTACAACGTGTGAATTGCACACATGCTTTTTTTTGTGATTGTCACAATTTGCGTAAACAACCGAATAAAGGTAAAACTTTGATTCATATAACAACTATTTTATATGTTTAAATACACTTATTGCGAATCACGGAGCAGCAGTAAAGCGCACAGAATTTCTTTTCCATAACTAATCGTTTTATCACCGCAACGATAACAATGAAAATTATTTAATGCACACAATAAATCAATTTGTATATAATAAGCAAACTTAACGCTAGAAAATGTAAGTTTTACCTGAAGGCCAATTAACTTAATTACATCTTCAAATTGAAGTTCCGGCTGCTACGAGTATAATCGTAGAATGACCGAAAGCTAATAAATAAATAAATAAATATGGCTGGACATTTCACACAGGGCTATCTAGCCCCAAACTAAGCAGAGCTTGTACTATGGGAACCAGATAACTTTTTATATATACTTTTTTTTTGTAAATACATACTTATAATATATAAAAAACATCCAGACCCGGAACAAATATCTGTAAATCATACAAACATTTGTTCCGCGGTGGGAATTGAACCCGCTACCTCCTGCGTCTCAGCCGGCTATTCGCCCACTGCGCCACGGAGGTCGTCAAAAAGTCAAAGCTAAAGTACATATTTAAAATTACAAAAAATGGTGTAATTAATTTGTATCAAACGAATTATTCTCGAAAGCACCACCGGTACGTACCCACTGGTGCGTAGTAGTGGGATGGGTCGTGATTTTTCGAACCATTAATGTTACTAATCATTTTACGACGTAGCAGAAGGGAATAATAAGGTAATTAAAAAAAAAACCTATCTCACTGGTCGACCACCAACCCACTGCTACGCTCTAGTGGGGACGTAGCGGTGGGTATTTCGAGAATAATCAGTATAAAACAATACTTGCACCAAAATGCCACAAAACAGCCAGTGACGACAAACAAACTCGATATGCGTCTCAACTCTATCTCTCACTCATAACTTTCACCCAATGGACCATTGAATATATTTTCGCTAGCTTACTGCTGTATTTGAAATGCATCTGGTACCGTCAATCCGTGTGGCATTCAGTAACAGTGTAACGATCAACTGACCGCACTATTCCCGATGGCAAACGGCGGCGTCGATCGACCTGCCCAAATAATCTTATGACCGCATCAGTTGATGGAAATATCAACTAAAGCCCGCTGTTCACTGGAGCACGAAAATGCATTTTGTGTAATTTTAGTTCGCTTGTTTGTTGAATCACCGGTTTATTTTTGGTTGGTGTACATTAGATCAGACATAAGATATCCTTCTTAAAATCACAGTATTTTTTATTTACGTCGAGTACACAAATTTACACCAAAAACCTACTAAAAATCCTGTACGTGCAAGTATGAATTTTTGTGTTGTTTTATTAGCATAAAGATAGCACACAAACAGACACAGATAAAAGCATACAAGACATGTATAATCCTAGTGTGGGATCAGTAATATGAATCACATAATACATACTGCTTAATTGTTTATTTATAAACGTTATGGTCCGTGAACACCTTCCCTTGTTTGTGTTTGCCTGCATGCCTCGATTGTAGGTGAATAATTAAATTAAAGTTGGTTAACAAATCTAGTTAGAAGTCGGTTGAAACTCGGTTTAAACTGCCAAGTAGGTTCGGGAGCGCACATCCCTCGGGCCACTTCTAAGCAACTCAGGATTGTCTAGGAAACTAATGTCATTTACTCCGTTAGAATTGCTTAGACATAGTACCCTAGTGACCTGGATAATAAAAACCGCGATTACCTGTTTTCTTTATCACAATTTTATTTATTTTCGATAATTGTTTGGTAATCCTCGTATATCCTTTTGCTACGTATAATGCAATACGAATTGACTCTCACCACAAAAAGGTTTCTCAATACTAAATCGAAGCTGGGCATTGCTATGCACAGTAAAATAATTTCACCGATTGCCTAGGGTTTTGAGGAGCGAGTAACGGGCACTTCGTCGATAATTTCCATTATCTCGCGGATTCAAGCTTAAATCTTTTGAACCGGTACAATTATTTTCTGAATTGAGCCATTACGGTAAAAACCGTTCCCCCACCCCATACTTCGCTTTCGTGCCTTCGACCTCTCCCCCGAAGGTAAACAGTAGAAAATTGAAGCTGGCCGCTCGTGAGAATCTGGATTAGAATTGTGTGGTCTTAATTAAAGCGTGTGGTTGTGTAGTTTTGAATTAAACCTAATTCCTTACTTTCCTACTGGTGGTTTTTAAGGGTTTATACATTTTGTAGGTATCATATTATTATTTAATCAATAAATAATGACATAAATAGTGTATAATTATCATGCATCGCGTAATATAACTGATAATTGTATTGTTATCGTGGGTGCTCGGTAAGAAGTGGGTTGGTGAAATCCAAATAAAATATTTTTTACAGGATAGCATCTCTACTAAATAAAGGGTTGCTTTGCATAACAATAAAAATCTTGAATTTAGGCAGTACAAAAAATTAATTTAGAATGCGATATCTGTATACTCGTAAATACCTAGGTACTAAGTATAGTTATTTTTTATTAGATAGATAGCTACAACAAGGTTTTTTCGGATATATGTAGACATCTTCTCTAATAGCAAGGCATCTTTTAAGAAACAAGTTATATCTGTTCTTAATCATATATAGCACGTTCCATAAAATACTCAGAAACTCAAAGAACTACACAAAACGCTACATTCCCTCCCTCACCCCCTTAAGTATACACATTTACACAGCATCCCTCCTTCCCCTTCATTCTTCAAACGCGTACCTACTAAATTACTAAATTCCTTGATAATTAATTAATATAAGGTATTGTGTTTTTGATCTTTTTCTCTAGGCGACTAATTTCTTAAAGGTCTATAAAACGTGAATCTGTTATTGGCATTAAGCATTAGCTATACGAGTTTGTATACATTGATATCAAGTACTGTTGATTTTGTGATGAATAAAAAAAAATATATTTAAAGATACACCGTACACATATTTTATAACTCTATAGCTTTTCGCTATAGCTAAACACATTTCTGATACGTGCACCAATTACAGGTGTAAACAACATTCGCCCACGACGGTGAAAATATAATTGAATTTTTCTTACATATCTAAACGAAACGAATAACAAATAAATGTACCGATGTTGTAGATAGTTATTTCTAACTTTTAATATTAAAGCTTAGACATTCTTCGTAACTATCTCAGATCTTTATTTTATCTAAATATAAACTTGGTTGTTCTCAGGGATTCTTTTCTATGCGGATTTAAATAATAATATTGTACTGGGTGCAGGGGGTAGCCGCAAGCAGGCCGACGCCGGCGGGGACTTACCTCCATGTTAATTGCTGGCTTTAATTACGTACTCTTCTAACAGCTTGCGGCTACGAGCCGTGTTTTAAATTTATTACAATTAATGTTGTGGTTTAGAAACTGAAAATGTAGCGTTTATGCTACAGAGCACGGATTTACTCGACTAAAAAAGGGTTTCGCTCTGATGTCGTAGTATATTATACTTTTTAAATTTTTTGCTATAAACTCCTATCCACTCTTCTAACTTCTATGACAACTCCTTTACTGTACAAGCTATCCGTTTATGGAACTCTCTTCCTTCTTTAATTAGATCTCCCAAATCCCTTCCTATCTTTAAAACGCTATTGTTTAAGCACTATTTGTTGCATCAGAGAGCTGAGTCATCTTATTTTGTTATTACATATATCTGTCGTTGTTATTGTTTGTATTACATCTGTTTCATAATTGTATTTTTATTTATTATTATTATTTTAATATTATAGAATGTTTATGTATTAGAATAGAATAGAATATATTTATTTGACACACACAAAGAAACACAGAACGGATAACAAACAAAATAGTAGACATAAAGGAAAAATACAGTAGAATGCGATATTTAACACAGGTACCTACCTACCCAGCCAGTAGGCAGGTGTCCCGCTCCGTGCCACGCATGGCCAAACAGGTCCTGCCTCAGCTTTAAGCTCCTTTGCAATAAATAATGCAAAGCAGCGCTGGTTTTCAGGCAGGGCCTTATGTCCTAAGGTATGACATGACGTCACAAATTTAAAAATTCAACAATTTAAAATTTTAATTTTATTTCATTTATATTAATATTACCTACCCTGGTATCTATTTATTTTGTTTTGCTTATGTAAGCACACAGCTAAATAAAAAGCTTAAGTTATAAGGCTTCCGTCCTTTAACGTTCTCGTTTTCAGTCCATCCAAAGGTTGTCTGGAAGAGATTGCTTTTAGCGATAAGATCGCCAATTGTACTATAGCGTGTCTAGTTTTAAGTGTTTTAAATATGATTTGTTAATTTAAACGTGGTATACAATAAAGCGTTTTCTATTCTATGCGGTTTAATAGCAAGGTAATTTAGGGTTGTTATTGTTTCATAATATTTTTTTTATTGCACAAACAAAACCGTTTTCGATTTACATCCATACTAATTGATCGAATGAAGCGAGATCTCCAATTCAACTTGGGCAAATCGGCGTTGTATGTATGTAAGTATGTATGTATCTATGTATGTGTGTTTGTCCGAAGATAACTTTCGAAGCGTTTATCCGATCTTTGTGAAATTTGGTATATAGGTAGGTAGTGATGACACAACTTTGGTGTGACTAAATGAACTAAAATTGGGGGGTCGGTTGTTGAGATATTGGGGTTCAAGAGGGGTAAAAAAAACAAAATAGTCACGATCTGGTCTAATGGCACGTCCAATAAAAAGTCTTTGTAAGTTTATTTCGACCCCGTTTTTATCTTTATTTTAAACCTTGTAGTTTTTAAGTTATTAGCCGTACTAAAAACGGAACTTTGACAAAATTCACAGGGTATACCAGTAACCTCACACAGTGACACAAATAAAGGTAAAAGTCTGAAATCTAGAATAACTGCAATTCCTACCCCAATAAAATATAACTAATTGACAAGAACCCCCGTTACATCTAATTTGAATGAAACTATAGGTCAAATACTTTGGTTATGCATTTCGTGGCACCAATTTATTAGTACCCTGTGAATTTTGCCAGTTTTGTTTTTATTATGGCTAATAACTCAAAAACTACAAAGACTAAACTAAAAATAAAAACGGGGGTCAAATGTACTTATGAAAACCTTTCATTTGACGTCCCACTTGACTTAATAGTCTCATTTTCATTTTTTTTACCCCTCTTGAACCCCAATATCTCAAGAACCTCCCAATATTTTTAGATCATTGAGTCACACTAAAATTGTGCCATTACTACCTACCTGTATACCAAATTTCATGATGATAGGATAAACGCTACGAAAGTTATCCTCGGACAAACAAACATACATATATACAACGCCGATTTGCCCAAGTTGATTTGGAGATCTGACTTGATAAACTGAATTGAACTGAACTTAATCCAAATTGAATCTACATTGAGTAATGCTAAACGTTTATAATTTGACGCGGCAAAGTAGCCCGCCTGTTTATCTACTATACCTATATGTATAGTATATATATACATATATTTATATGTTTACAAAAATTGTGGCACTTCAACTAACTGAGTCTTACAATTTTTTTAGAATATTTTATAAATTAAAGAAGCCCTTGAGCTACAATGTATGCTTGATCGCATTTGGAGTGTGTGTTTATGAGCATTTTAAACATCGCTACATACTCTTAAAAGAGAAGTGAGTAAATGAAACTTTTGGATGCTATTTATTTCCGCATTTGCATCTAGTATTCTCTCTGTAGACAATTCATCGTCAAAGTACATTTCCTAAATGAAGGTAAAAGCCAAAAAGCTACGCGGTCTGCGGTCGCAAGACGGATAAACTTTGTGAGTGTTTAGGATGAGCTGCGGTTTGCGCGTCAAATTATTTATCGAGACATGAGAATTTTTGGTCTTTTTCATCTACTGTGTTATACATACATACACAGCACAGTAGATGAAATGTGTACAGAGCTAATTTATAGGGCTTTTATTTATTGTTGATTCTGCAAAAAGTTTTATCAGGAAGCCCATGAACCTTGTTTTTGTTTTGGCAAATTTAATATGATTCGTGAGCGTTATGTTTTTGTTTACCGATATTTGCGACACAGCTGTATGCTTCGTTTTCATTCAAAATTATGTTCAAAACCATGATGGTTTAAAAGGTCTCGTCAATTTATTTACTCAAATCAAATCCTAGTTACATAATCTGAACCTCTCTTATATATTTTGTATAGGCCAAAATCAAAATCGAATTTTGCGCTACGCTATACAAAAATAACGAGTTAATTACGATCTGTAGGTACACTTTACTAAAAAGACTGATAAAAATTGTTCAATCATCCAGTTTAACCTTTCACTAACGATACCGATTGTAGGCAGGTACAGAACTTTATCCCTTTGTGTCAAAGCTTTTTTGAGCTCTGCTAACTATACATTGCGATGCCGTTTGTAAGCTTTCCATTTCAACTGTATTTATTTTGCATTTTGTAAGTTCAATTTAATTTAGTAATGCCGAGCAATTTAATGGGAAAGAGCATTTACATTTTCTAGCAGTTACTTGCCTTTATCGATCTAATTGAATTATTGTATCATTTAGGTTCTTACCTTTATACCTAAGTATTTATATCCTGAATATTTTCTTTACATTTCCTTATATACTCGAACCGAGAGTCATTATACAGCATTGTAAGTGCCGACCTAAAGTTCCCTCGCAACTCGACAATTCGGTCTCGCAGCCGCACCCACCTTTTATGATCCATAAACAGCGGCCTATAGGTATAATTCCACAGATTTTATTCTAAGTATGCCATACATATTAAGTTCCATTTATAATGAAAATATAAAACCAACCTACTTACCAATTCATATATTATTTCACTCTCAAGCGTGAACATAAAATCGGTATATTATCAAAGAAAGCCTATAAAACTGATGCCGAGAGCAATGTTGCAGAATACAGACATTTGAACAAACCAATTGCTATATTCTAGGAAAAAACATCGGTTGTTTCAACATAATAAGCCCCCGTATTTACACACCAAAGATTCTTCTAAGTATATTTTGTCTGGGTAATTTTATAGGACATGTTTATGCATTTGAGAATAGAATTTAGGTTGCGCACGAAGGCCGTAGAAAGACCGAAGATATGATTTCCGCTGACACAACAAACTTTACATATTATATTTTCCTCTCTTTCTGCCGTGAATTTATATTTTTATGCCAATTTTTAGGTAAGGAGCGCGAGTATTTATTTAATCATTTTGTCGTAGCTCTAATTCTCTCACTTCATTTCATCGCGTGAATAAATCGCTTCATTCATTTGCATGACTATGCTAAGTTTCCTAGAAATCTGTTCACTCCGTTACAGCCAACTATGACGATACTCGATCTTTAACAAATAATCTAAAATTAATATGATTTATAAAAATATAGGTAGAATGAATGTAGGTATGTAAAATAAATATAGGTATAGGTACTGAACCCTCGGTGTGCGAGTCGCATTCGTACTTGACCGGTCTTTTTGCAGTCTAAAAAATATTTAGTTAGTAATGATTGCTGGAGATTTTGTATCTGTGTCGAATGTCACGGCGGCGGTTACGCCAGTCGACGTCGCCTTCGCGTGGTTTCCGCCCTCCTCCGCCGGCGGTTTCTCTCCCGTCGGCTCCATCTGTTCATGTTTACGGACCCAACTTTACTGCTCGTGCTAACGTGGCTTTAATCGTTTTATTGCTTCTTGTTATTCACTTCAAACTCAATTTATTATTCTTAGGGCCAATTGCGCAACGATGACTAATCGTATTTAGTGCCTACATACGTTTATGAGAGATCATACAAATACGTCAAATTTAAACATGTTTAGACGCTAATTACGTTTAGGGATCGTTATGCAAGTCGGGCTTAGAATGATTGCGCTGAGGAACGTTAAAAAATAAAGTCGTTACGCCAATTCATGTTGAACTCTAGTCGATAAGCGTTATGGAGGAGAGCTTTGATGTCTGCGACACAGTATTTTACTCCTGCGGGTATCACCGTTTTTATTTTGTTTCTGTATACTGTTTAATGTTTCAGATACTGATTATTGTATAATGTTCCAATATAATAATAATCAAAATCAATATAATTATATTTGATTTTGATTTGATTTTGAATTATTATGGCAGAGTTTGTCCAAAACACAGTGGCACATTTCGTGCAAAAAGACTGAATAAGCTCATTGCAAAATAAAAAGATCTCTAAAAACTGTTTTAGATAGACTTAGTTATAATTTTCCTGTAATCTTTGCATTACATCTATCAATCAAATTAATTTCGAATTTTTCACTTCGCAAACTTCGGAGATAAGGGATTCGAGAACGGTATTTTTATCGGCATATTTCATCATAACTCAAAAACGGTATAAAAAATATAAAACATAGTTTTGGAATGTGTAAATTAATCTCTTTCATATGATATCCCAATTAACCCTATTTTGTAATTTTTACCCCCACATTGATGGCTCTTTTGGCCATCAAAATGAAAATATTTTTGTTATTTTTACTTGAAATAAAGGAAGGCCAATATTATTTACAACTATTCCAAATTTCAAGCCGATAGATTCAGTAGTTACTGAGATAATCAGCTGTGACAGACGGACGGGCGGACGGACCCACAAAGTCGCACCATAAAGGTTTTGCTCACATATCAACTCGGAAAGGGATCGTTACCGTATCAGGTTGAGCCGTTCAGTATTATTTGTATGAAACTCCCTACTGCAACGCACACTAATCGGAATCGTAACGTAATCGCCTCGTCTCGGGACAAGCTCACAACCACGGTGCGGTGCGCTTACGGCTCGTTGTCCCCGCGCTTAAGTATCTCCGTACTCGCGCTTACGAGTCTCCGTACCGTCGATCAACAAGAAGCTCCGTACCCGAGCGGTGAAACAGGTGCTGCCTAGCCGTAGTCAAAGAGCTGCTGCTCTGCTTTGATTACGTGCTTACGTTAGGTTGACGCCTAGTTGACGACGAGGCGAAAGGCGATACAGTGCCGATCCCTTTCCAAGCTGATATGTATACTATGACCTAAGGGTTCCGTTTTTACCATTTTAATCCGAAACCCTAAAAATCGAGTATTATAGGGATTAGTGGGTCATACTGAAAGTTTTTAGAAAATAAAAACGGAAAAATGTAGAGCCCTGTTAATATTTTTATTGCTTTTAGAAGTAGTCTCCGTTTCTTTCTAAGCACCGTTCTATGCGATGGAACCATTGACTGAAGCAGTGGGCTCACTCTTCTTTAGGGACCTCTTACACGCCTTTTTCAAACGCAGCCACGGCATCTTCAGGGTTCATAAAACGAATTCCTCTAAGTTTATCTTTTATTTTTGTTTTTTATTTATTCAAACGACGGCGTTTTTGATCTTCCGTCAAATTATGAGGTATCCATCAGGTACAAAGCTTTCTTGCGCCTAAATGTTCATGTAAGACTTTTTGTACTTGACTCATACCAATGCCTAAAGCTGCCCAAATCGGTTGATATTTCACCCTTCTATCAGCTTCTATCATTAGCCGCACAGCACTCACGTTATCTTCAAAAGCCGTAGAAGGACGTTCTTCTCACGAAGCATCAGTGAATTTGCTTCGATCACGTTAAAACTCATTAAACCAGTTGTAAACAGTGTCACGGGATGGGGCTTCGTCATGAAATGCTAATCGAAGTCTATCGCAATATTGTTGTTGAGTAAGAACGGCAACAAAAGTTTTAATAAATCATTGAGTGAAAATTTTCTCTAGTTAAATCCAGATCGACGCACGACAGACACTTTTTTATTGCCGGCAATTTGTAAAAACAAATGAAATAATATGAATTCATTACACCTCTACAGATTCCCTCTACAATTCACATTCCTAATTCGAAATTCAAATAAATTTTACATCGGCTGCTTTTCTTACTGGCCTATTCTCAAAACTTTCAGTGTCACCCCCGAATATTGAATACAAGATTGCATGGTGGTCACACGTAGTACGAATTCGAGTCCTACAGCAAAATATTTTACCTCTTTAAATGCATTTAAATTATTTTAACTAGGTTACATTTAATATAATCAACCCCATTCATTATTGCTGCTATCAATGCTTTATTACGCCCAAGTAAACTGTTTGCGAGGAAATTAATTAAGTTGCTAATCCGAAAGTTTGATTTCAAATCTAAAGTTGGTATTGAATTTTTCAAACTTCTCTTTTTTACCAATCAATGTTATACTTGAATAAATAAACATATTTTAAATATTTAAAACAGGTATGTTTTCAGATGCTAGAGCCAAAATAAGACGTGAAAGCCGCAGCGTTTATTCGCAAGAACATCTCCCCACCTTTACTCCATGTTCTCAAAGCAATCAGTGCTAGTACATCATTTATTTACGTCTTGTTATCTTATCTCCGGTCATAATAATAAACACGGGCCGTTGTCTCTGGAGTTCTGTTAATAAATCACTGACGGCTCCGCGGCTCCCAATGGGACACTTGTCTGGATATACTTTTTATTCTCATTCCTTCTCATATTTTTCACACTACAAGGACGTTGGGAGATTAATATCTTGTTGTTTTAGCTAGTTATAAATATCATTTCATTTCATTTTTATTAAAATTGTTAAACTGTTGTACAATAAAGATCTTAAACATTTAAGTACAAGTTTGCACAGTTTATCCGTTTCGGACGTACAATATAAACATAAAATAATATATTAAAAATTCTTATCTACTAAAAATTCAGAAGGCCATAATGCTATGTTATTGTGTGCTAAAATCATGACATGTGTTTTGTCC
Organism: Philereme transversata; assembly: GCA_963924445.1. Taxonomy (NCBI): domain Eukaryota; kingdom Metazoa; phylum Arthropoda; class Insecta; order Lepidoptera; family Geometridae; genus Philereme; species Philereme transversata. Next base: position 12,748,025 of record OZ004350.1, on the reverse strand, counting down.
CTTTTCATAACTTACATAGCCTAGGTACACTTGAAAGGAAGTTTTTGAAATATTCTATCACGTGTCGTGTTCGATCATGTTTTAAATTTGCATTTTAAACAATAATCGCTTAGGATAATAGAAAACATTGTGTTGATTAAATTAGAGGAACTCTGTCTGTTTGTAACGGTTTTACGACAATGTCCCGATCCCGGTCATAATCTATCTGTATACCAAATTTCATGAAATCCGACTAGCCGGTTAATTGTGAAAACGTAAGAAACATACAGACAGAGTTTCTTTCGAATTTATAAGATTTGTATTTTATATTATGATATGCAAGTTCAATGTATATGCTCAAACAGAATTGGCATTCATTTAAAACACCTCTATTTTATGTCTAATCTAATCTAAGAGCTCGCTGGATCCCACAGCTGGGCAAAGGCCCTTCTTCTTCTATTTTATATAAATTTTGGTTGTTGGGTGTTGGGTGTTTTTCAATAAAACATTACCCTCATTTTGCGCAGTTGGCTAAAAAGTAGCCTATGTCCTTTCCCAGGATATAATCATTGCAAAATTTTATTACGATCCGTTCAGCCGTTTAGTCTTCTAAAAGTAACAAACAAACAGAGTTATGTATATATAAACTTTTCACTTGAATCACTCTATCTATTGCTGAAAACTGCATTCAAATCCGTTGAGTAGTTTAAAAGATCTAAGCGAACAGACAGCGGAAGCAACTTCATTTTATACTAGGTATGAGTATGTAAAAATGGATATTTTTTTCCGCAGGTTTAACGTAGTCTGGGACAACCGTGACTCGGAAAATGGGGAATTGCAAGATTTCAAGTTGCTCTACTTTCTCCAAGACGATACGATTGCTGTCAAGGTTATTCATACAATGTATTCTTACATACACCATAAAATGTCATAAGTGAACGGCAGTAGGGTAGCTCGCATTCATATTGGAGATATTTCTACTTGTAGTTACTGTTATTGAACTCACGAAGATTCTGAAATAATAATCCTTTTAATTTTGTATAATTAAATATTATTTAGCCATATATACTGCGTAGTTTAATAAATATCTAAAGATATTTGTACCTTAATTTCTGTTTATAAATGAAAGTAACAAAACAAAGGGCTTTTGCCAATAAATATCCTCTTGAGTAATTTTCTCTTTTACTGGCTTTGAAGTAGCTCTCAATTAAGTTTGCTAAATTTACGATTGAAATTCCTTATTATGAGTGCGGAGCTCTTAAAATTTTCTATTATTCTATAATTGAAACAAAATAAAATTAGCGACGCAGAAAATAAGACTGTTCCTTATAAAAATGAAAAAACTTTGTAACAAACGCTATAATTTTCAAATTAACTGTTAATTTTGTTAGCAGTCTTATAATTAAATTAATTGATATTAAGTGTATAACTTTATATGGGAATGCTGATAATAAACGCCGCGCCGGTTTCGAAAATCAGAACAATGAATATACTCAAAGCGCCCCGTTAGCTCCATCTACAGGAAAACTTTTTACAGTTTTGGACCTACTCAATTCCACACGTTGCAGTTCAGTACATTGACAAGAGATGTCGCATTGCTTCGTATCAAGAGGAAAGTTTTTGAGATGGTTTTTAAAATATTCACAAATTTACTTTCGGCCCCAGAGCCGTAAATCGCATTTACAGAGCAAGTATGGAGTTAACATTGACCTAGTTTCAGAGCATAATTGATGAAAATTAAATTGTTCAACTTGGTTTATTGTCAACAGGAGCTCCACGACGGCCGAGGCGGCAAAGACCCCTTCCCTTTACTTCTTAAGAAAACTAAACTTCCCAAGAAATGGAAGGAGAAACCGGGTGAGATTTTCTACTTCAAGAAGCTTATGATTTACGAGTAGGTATAACATTTTATTGTAGCCGAGCTCTGATATTTTCTTGAGAGGTTTTATAGAAACTTCTCAAGAAAATACAAAAATAACGTATAAGGTCGTAAAGGAACGTAGAGGGTCTAAGAAAACGTGATTTGGACTACAGGTGCATCACACCATTGTACGCCATTGAAATTTGAATATCACAATTGTTAAGTTACTTGGGAAGCTTGGTGTTTCTCTACGAGATCGAATCAGAAATGAGGAGATTCGTAGGCCACAGATAGAAACACGACATGATAAACGGCCATTTTTTTCCTTTTATTTTGCGTTACGATACACTGCCCTGTGTCCATCAACCTCATATATAATAAAAGAAGCGGCCCGTACCGGCTTCGCACGGGTGGACATTTATTTTGTAAACGTTTTTTATGCCTAATATTTTTTTACACTTTTGGTTACATTATGGAAGTTTTAGTAAGGATCCCTAATTTATTCTAATAATAAATATAGTCTATGTTACTCAGGAATAATGTAGCATTCTAATGGTGAAAGAGTTTTCGAAATCGGACAAGTAGTTTTTGAGTTTATTCGTTACAAACATACAATAATACAAATCTTTCCTTTATAATATTAGTATAGATAATGATGGATTTTGCAATTTCAAACGATGTAACCGCATAGCGCTAGAGGGATTATTTAGGGCTAGTTATTTGCGATGGCTTTGCGTTTCAGTCGATCCATGTAGATGGATCGGGAATCATTTGCCGCTTGTTTGAAATGGAATCTCATTAGTGACCAATATTAACCGGCTTAAATTCGGTAAATAGACTGAAGCGTTGGGTGACGTAAATAAACTACGGGTAGGTGGTGAACCAAAACAATATAGGTGCTATCGTTTGTAAATGGAGTTTATCTTGTTATTGAAGTGTTCATATGTTATGCATGAACTCAATGTTGTGGCGAATGTCGCTTCATAGAAATTGTATCAAAAACTTTTTTGAATTCTTCAAAATCTTACGATTTGATTTAGTTTCTTTGGAACAAGTGTTCCTAGTAGGAAATATAGTCGATTGAGACCAACTCGACCAATTTAATTTACTAAGTAAACTTTTTCAAAAATCTGAAAATGCGGTTGTATTTTTCTTCTAAATAAACCTGTAGTTTCCTAAAAACAAAACCTTCTAACTACAAAATAAAAGGTAGCTGCCCTCAATGAGGTATCACGTTGCCCCACCCTTTATAGGTAGGTAAAATAATAACATTTTAACTTTTTATCAAGTCTCTAATCTCTCTTTAGTCCAGGATTGTAATTTTTTTCGTTATACCCTTTACCCTATATATACGAAAACGACTGGCTTTCCATCGACCTAAGTAAAATATTATTTTATTGAAACAATACTCAACTGACAAAACCAAACCTAACGTAATGGACCAAAACAGCTCAAAATAAAAATAAAATATCACTTCTGACAAATTGAGTTTGGCGGGATACCCGCTAACGGCTTTTCTCAATTTAAGCATTTAACTTGTTTCATACATTTTTACGGTTAACTGCTGAAGCCATTCCCTTTTACACGGCAATGTAATACATTTTCACATTTTTAGCTTTTCAAATAGCATTTCGGTGTTCCACTTTGTTGGAGTTAGCACGGTCGAATGCGCCTGTTAATCCCTACAGGCAGATAGTTAAAATATAGCCTCTGAAAGTTGCTACTGAATATTTTCAATATAAAAATGTTATACAGGGAATATTGAAAATGATTATATAAAAGAGAAAACGAATTGGCTAGTTATTGATAAAAACTGATAAAGTCGAGTTTGAGGATCGATTTACTGGAGTCTACTAACGATGATATCGGTAATAGGTCGGTATAGTAAAATGAACCTACTCGTGGTCGATCACATTGAATAGCCAAACAAAGTACGTAAAAAGCTCAACACAGAAAAGAGGAAGTTATAAACAATTAACTGAGAGTCAAGCTATGCATAATTAATTCGTAATGAACGTGGATAAATACGGCATTCGCTTTATATTAATAGGCCGTTTTTGAGAAGATTAAGCCATTAAAGTTAGAGGAGTTGTCGGGCCGTTCCGTTTCGAAGTTCCTTACTAAAGAGATTATAAATTATTGCAACTGAAGAAAGAGCTTTTTGTGACGTCCCCGAAATCACACTGCGGAACACTGATAGATGCTTGAGCCTACCCTACAGTACAGAGTTTTACAGATACATTGCGCCGATTCGTAATTGTTTTAAGCAGTTTTTAAAAAACAGTACTGATAGCTAATTCAGCCTATATTTATTTGTTTACTAACTAGCAGTGTCGCAGTAGAAAACTTTTGCGAAGGAGCGAGTGGAAGAAACGTTTCGGCAGATATCTTTTGGAGATGAAAGTTTGTTTATTTATAGCTTGCGATTCGCTCCAGCCTTGTCGATTTTAAGAGTGAAATAAAACGTAAAAGCTTATCGAAATTATTTCAGAGGCATGAGTATTCGCGTTTTATGTTCTTTGCTGAAAACAATTGAACAGTTTTGATGCCATGAACTTATTTAATTAACGGCAGTAATTTCATGATACCGCTCTTTATAGTGCAATTCCCGTCAATGGTGTTGGAAACGACGGAAGAAGAAGTCACTGAGTACTACGCTCCTAAAGATCTCATCGTGGGCCAAACTGTGTTCGTGCTTGGTCGAAGATTCTTACTGTGTGACTGTGATACATTTACACGCTTATATTACAGGTAAGAAACTCAATTTTTCTTTTGTGCAAAACGAAAGCTTAGATAAGGACCTTTTGTCAAGCAAGGGTTAAGGAGGTTTCTTTGAAATTCTACCGGGTTATTGTTAAATAATTTAAAGATAAATTAAGATGGAGAGGAAATTTAACCAATTTTATTACAAAAATAACCACTTGTTTAAAGACGAATACAAAAAAAATGCGTTCTGAGATAGTGTACATAGAGTCATGAGAGGAGTCTGAAGACCTCCGTGGTGCAGTGGGCGAATAGCCGGCTGAGACGCAGGAGGTAGCGGGTTCGATTCCCGCCGCGGAACAAACGTTTGCATGTTCTACAGATATTTGTTTCGGGTATGGTTGTTTCTCTATATATTATAAGTATGTATTTACAAAAAAAGTATATAAATACATATTCTATCAGTTATCTGGTTCCCATAGTACAAGCTCTGCTTAGTTTGGGGCTAGATAGCGCTGTGTGAAATTTCCAGCAATATTTATTATTATTTATTATTCATTGAAATAAAGGTCAAAACAATAAGTATTTATCTTGCGAAACCTTTATTTATTCCAACGAACCTTTTTGTGTGTGTGCAGTTAAAGGGTGTCATTAGGGTAAAGTGTATTTTAAAAGCGTAACCCAGCTTTATTATATCGAGGACGTAAGCAGGGAAATAAAATCAGGATTAGCCGGGCGGCTAGCCTGTGGCCAAGCGTCGCTGGGTTTCGTTATGTAACTAAGTTAGATATGTAATAAAATTCTTGGCACGTCTCTAATGCCGGTGGCCACCTACGCCCTACAAACATGCCCTTACGCACTGCAGGTTTTCAACATCACAGTTCCTTGTCTTGTAAGTTTCATTACTTAGGTACATAATACCATCATCATATATAAATTAATCTCGAAGGCAGAAATGTCGGTACGTGCCAGATCGTACTTATTTTCCCCGGCTGGATTAGTAAAGTGAAAGCCTATATTGGAAAACGTTGGGAGCCCATTATATTTATTAAGAGCCAGTTGTACCTTGCGGGGTACGCCCGCCTTCTCAACACAGCCAATTGAATTTGGGATAAAATTTCTGTGGCATTTTTAGGTATAAATAGACCAGATTTAACTAGCAGTAGCTCAGTCTAAAACACTGATAAGAAACAAACATACCTACATACTCCTAAGATTCTTTTTAGGGTTTCGAACTAAAATGGTAAAACCCCTTTGTCCGTCCGTCCGTCTGTCACAGCTGATTATCTCAGCAACTACTTAATCTATCAGCGAAGTTTGGAATAGTCATAAATAATGCTGTCTTTCCTCTGTTGCAATTCAAAAATATTTTCGTTTTGATTACCAAAAAATCCAAAATGCTGGGGTAGGGGTTAAAATCTTCAAATAGGGTTACTAGGTCAAATGAAAAATTTTCAAAGAAACATTTTTTACACATTCCAACCCCCCCCCCCACCCCCACCCCTTATTTCCGAAGTTTGTGAAGTGAAAAATCGGAAATTAATCCATTATATAAGAATCAAAGTCCTGACTGACTGACAGCCAACGCATAGCCTAAACCGCTTGTTGTAGAAACTTGAAATTTAGAGGGTATGTTTGTCTTGATGCGTAGGGGTGTACAAATAAATAATAATAATAAATAAATATTGCTGGTCATTTCACACAGCGCTATCTAGCCCCACACAAAGCAGAGCTTGTACTATGGGAACCAGATAACTGATAGAATATTTAAATACTTTTTTTGTAAATACATACTTATAATATATAGAAACACATCCAAACCAGGAACAAATATCTGTAGATCATGCAAACATTTGTTCCGCGGCGAGAATCGAACCCGCTACCTCCTGCGTCTTAGTCGGCTATTCGCCCACTGCGCCACCGAGGTCGTCAAAGAAGAAAAACAAAGAAAAAAGACAAATAAAGGATTTTTTGAAATTCAACCCCTAAAGGGGTTAAAAGAGGGTTTTAATTTGTATGAAAAACAGTGGTTCCTGGATGTATAAACTTGTAACTTGGCAAATGTATTTTTTAACATAAATAAGAGAAATTTTATTTTTTTGTTTTTCAAAAATCATCACTTGGGTGGGTGAAAAAGGGTGTTGAACTTTGTATGGTAAAACATTATTCCTGAAGTTAATAAACGTAAAACTTTGCATTAATACTTATCGCGGTACATAATGAAACATGCCATAGTTACTTTTTTTTGAAAATCACCCCCTCGGGTTGAAAAGGGATGTTGTAGTTTGTTCTAAAACAATCTTAATTGCATTAATTGCAATACGAACGTATAACTTTACATAAATGCTTTTTATAGATAAATAATGAAACATTTTATCATGGTAAGACCACCAGGGTCTGATGATGGAGCAGGAGGGAATCTACAGAACTCTAATGGATAACAGTAGATGTATCGTGTTTGGATTCTATTAAATGGTTTTTGCGAGACGTTTCACGATACAATTGACTACGAGCGTCTGAAGATGTGGAATTCTTAATCAACAATATTATCATTAATTATATTAAATAATCGTTACGGGTTCTGACAGACTGACTGAAAATCAACGCACAGCGTAAACCGCTGATCCTAGGGTCTTGAAATATGGAGTAGTAGTAGTGTAACGCGTACGAAGTCGCGGGGAACAGCTGGTATGATGTATATGCAAAGATTACAGGAAAATTATAACGAAGCCTCTATCTAGAACAGCTTTTTAAATAACTGTATTAAAAGTTTTCTTGGTTTCACATAACTGTCACATAACTAGATGGCGCTGCTTAATTAACATAAATAAACCTATGTAGGTTTGGAACCCTTGGTGCGCGAGTTACACTCGTACTTCACAGCTCTTGTTTTATATTGCTGGGCCTTGGCAACAACTTATTCTCAACTACTTTTCTATGCTTATGGGGTGAAGAAAGTGAGTGCATAAACAATCTAGTAATGTTTAGTCCTAAGATTTTCGCATCTGTGAGATCTAGCTAGATCGACTAAGTATCACAAAGTTTTACTTATAAACAGATTTGGCAAAGATCTAAGCTGTCTTTTAATGCTATTTATCGGGAAACAAGAGTTAGCTAAGCTAAGTTAGGGGTAAAGTTGTGCTTGCTAAGTGGAAACTACATACTAAATGATGTTATAGGGGCACATTGTCGTATCGCAATCACCATTTCATTAGGTGCTTTCAGCCGTGGCTCAGCAAGCTGATGTCCTACGTGTTCAAAGGCAAGGTAGAATATAAAAAATAAATTCGGTTGAAAATCTAAAGAGCCTACTGCATATATATTCATATATTTAACTTATTATGCGGCTTTTAAATTTTCGCATCATGATTTTAATTTTGATACCTTTACGTTCACATTCAAGATAAAATTTTACCAGGTGGCCGCCATTTTTTTTATCTTAAACTAGCTGACCCGCCCCGGCTTATCATGGATGGTTACCAAAATAAAATATAGCCTAAACACTCACTAGCATTGCTTTCAATCAGTGAAAGAATTTTCAAAATCGGTTCCGTAGTTTCGTAGATTAGCTATTACATACAAACTTACATACATATTTTACCTCTATGGGTATAGATCACTCTTGAGGATTCAATTTAGCTTGACACTTCATTTCACTGAATCGACTTACATTATGCTACAAGTTTAAAAGAGTAACTACGTATCTGTTACTAAAATATAAACCAATATTAAAAAGAGTAAAAGTTTTTATGTAAGTTTATATTATGTAAAAGGTAATCTCCAGAAATCAGAACCGATTTTGAAAATTCTTTCACTGATAGAAAGCTACTCTATCCCTGAGTGATATATTATGTATATAGGCTATATTTTATTTTAATACCAATCCGTGCGAAGCCGAGGCGTTTTGGGTGTTTTTGAATGATTTCGCGTAACATTGCGTCGCTTTGCTGCTCATCTAGGACGATGGATAAAGCATTAGCGAGGATAACGCACTGAATTTCTCCGTCTTTTTGTCTTTATTTCACTCTCTCCTTTGTTTCGACAGAGAAAATAAATTACTTCGTTAGTGCAACGTAAGCGCTTTGGCTTTGCTTATCTCAAATTACACACGATTTATAAATCAATGTTTCTGCAACATTGTACTTTTATAAACCTATGGTAGGTAGGTACTATGGCTGGGGTCTACGAGTATATCTTACTACGAAGCGATTATAAATATAGGTATATTATGGATTTTTTTGATTAAAGGACTACTAATACATATTAATATACTAAAGATTACATATACCATACAAAATACATATATCATACACAATAAATTGAATGGAATAATAAATTGGAACAAATGTTTGCATGATCTACAGATATTTGTTCCGGGTCTGGATGTTTTTCTATGTATGTATTATAAGGCTTGGATTATATGGATATCTGGGCTTGTCAGGGGCCGTTTTTGTATCCATCCGACTCCGATTTTTACCTGGAAGCAACCGGGACAAGGTTCGGATTCGCAGGATCGGGAAGGGGGGCCCGGATTCCATATAGTTCGAGCCTAAGCATGTACATAAAAAAATTATGTATATAAGTATTATATCAGTTATCTGGGTCCCATAATACAAGCTCTGCTTAGTTTGGGGCTAGATAGCGCTGTGTGAAATGTCCAGCAATATTTATTTATTTATATTTGTAGAGGTCCTACCCAGGCTTCATTGATAGACTCGGTGCAAAAGTGGACTGTATTTATTTTTCTTCTTAGTTGCTAGTTTACAAGGTATAAATCGCGTTCTTGAATGATCACAAATTTCTGCTTGAAAACGGTCTATCTTTATACAAAACTACTCCTCGCCCTAGCCATGGTGCGGGGATCGTAATTCACGCTTTCACAAATCGTTTTATATAATTCCTAATACATCGAAGTTTCCAGCAAAGTTAGACGGGGACTTACATGTAGCTATCTCACTCTTTTGACCTTTACAAGTTTAAACTGTTACAATCTTAGCTACCTGTTAACATTTGAATCTGATTCGATCTTATAACTACCTAATACATTTCAAATCTAGATTCGATCCTTCCCCGTCTTTGATCGTCCGTTACAGTCTCCCCCCGGCGCAGATCCTCGCAGCCTTCTTATTCAATCGGGAGGACGATCAACCTTCTCACTGGCCTCCGGAAAACGCCTCCCCGCGTCCGCACCTCAGCGCTCCGAACTACTCCGTCCGGACCCGTAATCACGCGCTCGATCTGGCCCCGCGGCCATACGTTCCGAGGTAGCAAACCGTCCGCGATTATGACGACGTCCCCTTTTTTGATGTTCTCTTGCTGTCTTCTGACGTCGCCTCGCGGCGCCAACGTAGGCAAGTACTCGTCGATCCAGCGCTTCCAAAAAGAGTTTGCCAGAGCTTGTGCGGCGCGCCACGTTCTTCTGTCGGCTACGTCGCAGTCTCCCACATATGGCAAACCTACTGCCGTCCCCAATAAAAAGTGGTTCGGCGTTAAAGCTTCCTTTTCCTCTGGGTCCACGGGTACATGCGTTAAAGGCCGCGAGTTCACGGTGTGCTCGATTTCTGTCATTAGCGTATTCAATACCTCTTCTCGCGGGGCACGTTCATTTAAGGTGATGGCTAGGGCTCTCTTCACCGTTTTTATCATTCGCTCCCAGGCTCCCCCCTGGTTTGGAGCACCAGGGTCGATGTACCGCCACTCGATCCGCTCTTTGAGTGCGTACTCTTTTAGGCCTGGGAGCCACTCATCGTACGCCTTTCTTAGTTCCACTTCCGATCCGTGGAAGTTCGTTCCATTGTCTGACACGATTGTACGAGGAGTCCCCCGTCGGGCAGCCATTCGCCTGATAGCCATAATAGCCGAGTCGGTGCTGAGACTCGCTATAAGCTCCACGTGTATAGCTCTCGTTACCAGACACGTAAAGAGCATACCCCATCGCTTCTCACGGCGCCGCCCGATCGCCACCCACATAGGGCCGAAACAATCGATGCCGCAGTTAGTGAAGGGCCTCGTGTTCATCTCTATGCGAATCCTCGGCAAGTCGCCCTTTACTGGCTTCCTAGGGTTCGCTCTCCTTATCTTACACAGCGTACAATCGTTCAGAACCGTTCTGACCGCCGGACGCAACCGCAGTATCCAAAATCGCTGGCGCAGATTATTCACGATCTATTCTCTGCCCACGTGCTTATTCTTCTCATGTTCCCGCCTGATCAGTAGACGTGATAAGCGGTGCGCTCCGTCCAGAATGGGTGGATCCTTCTGGTGATCCGGTACTGTAGCGGCGTTGATCCTACCGCTCAGCCTTATGATTTCCATATTCATGTGCATTGGCCGCTAGCTCTTTCGGTGCATGCGCTCGGTTCTCCGGGGTAATACTATCCAGTAAGCCTTCACGGTTTGCGCTCCAGCTTGCAAGTTCAAAACCCGCTTGTTGATGCACCTCTTGCACTTGTGCCATAGCTCTGGCGGCTATCTCTTCCGTTTCAAAGCTGTCCACCCAGTCGTCCATGTAGTGGTTCCGAGTTATAGCGTCAAACGCTAGCGGGTGTGTCCGCTCGTGATCTTTCGCGTTCCTGTTCCTGACGCTATGAGCCAGAAATGGAGAACTTCTCGCTCCGAATATCATGGACTTCATCGTGTACTTCTGCGGTGGATCTGTTCGGTTGTCGCCGCGCCATAGAAAGTGTTGGGCTGTACGGTCCTCTTGTCTTATGGTCACCCTCAGGAACATGTCCCGAATGTCCGCAGTGACCGCGATCGGCTTCGTTCTGAAGCGAAACAAGACGCCATGTAATGTCTGTAGTAGATCTGGTCCGTCCAGCAGCGCGTCATTGAGACATGTTCCATTAGCACGCGCGGCTGCATCGAAAACCATTCTAAACTTCCCCGGCTTGTTGGGGTTTGTCACCGCGAAGTGAGGGAGAAACCAGAGACGTTCGTTCTGACTCTGTTCCTCCTCGCTTTTTTCTGCATATCCCTTTTCTAGCAGCTTCTCCACTTGCGCGGTGTATGCACTTCTAAACTCCGGCGATTTGTCCATCTTACGTTCGATCCCATGTAAGCGTTGTATGGCCATGTCGTAGCTGGGCGGCATCTTCACCTCATCGCTGGCCCAAGGTAGTCCCACTTCAAAACGACCGTTCACTCGTCTCGCTGTTCTGTCGAAAATGCTTTGAGCCCGCTCATCCTTTGCGTTTGGCTTTCTTTTAATTGAAACGCCCAAAGCATCTATCTTAAAGTGTGCTTTCACGAGCTTGCTTAATTCCTCGTCTTGGTCGTTCAAAGTATGTCCGTTCTGGACACCTTGGCACGTATGGACGTGTAGTACCGTCTCCTGCTGTCTTGTTGTGCTCCTGGGGATTGATCCATGGATAACCCATCCCAGCTGCGTTAGTGATGCAGCTGGCTGGTTTCTCTTCCCTGTCAGAAGCTTCCTCGTCACAATAAGATGCCAGTTGTCGGCCCCGATGAGTATGCGTGGCTTCGCTGACGCATAGCACACGGCTTCTGGACGGAGTTTCCTTAAGTGCGCGTATTTTATCACATCGGTACTGACGAGTTGATTTCCTAAGGTCAGGTTCTTCACAGTGCGCGCTGTGATCCGATGTGAGTCCGACTTGTGTCCTCGGATCACGATATCCACTACCCGGCTCTCGGGTTCCCTCTGACTAGTCGTAGCCCCCACGATGTTCAAGGCTTTTGTCGGGCCTTCCGTTCCGATCATCGCGGCGATCTCTTCATCGATCAGAGTTATCGTTGATCCTTCGTCCAGTAACGCATACGTATTCATTTCCATGCCGTTACTGCCCTGAATCACGACTGGACACACCTTCAGTAGGACTTGATTCCTTGCTGTTACATGCGCAGATGCAGTGATGGCTGATTCTTCGGTCTGGCCCTGCTCACTGGCACCCTCGTTCCTTATTTTCGGCGCATGTAACAGTGCGTGATGTGGACGTGTGCATTCACCCACTCCGCATCGCTTGCTCTTGCACATAAAGCGTCTATGTTTGCTGCTCAGACAGCGAAAACATATGCCTGTCTCTTTGGCCCATTCCCATCTCTTGTCTACTGGCATCGCCGTGAGCTTTCTACACTCGACGGTTCTATGGTCGCCCCCGCAGCAACGGCACTCGTTCTTGTCCGTTGCTGCGTTCTGTCTCGTTGAGGCTTCCTCCTCCGATGCCGCGTTCTGTGTAGCGTACACCGACCCACGATTTCGTTCGTTCACCCTGGGTCGCTGCTCTGTAGGTCGGGCCTTTGAGGTGCTCTGCGAAGGCGTAGCTGTATACGCGTATCGCATTGCGCGATCTGCCTCTCTCATCAGGAACTGGGACAGCGTCAATATTTCTGGTAGTAGGTAATAATTAAGAATTCTGGCACAAGGTCATTCACTTCACTCGTGAATGGACCTTTTGCCAGAATTCTTAATTATTCCATGAATATTGGTATATTCAATTATTCCATCGAATATTGGTATATTCAATTATTCTATTGAATATTGGTATATTCAATTATTCCATTGAATATTGATATATATTCAATTATTCCATTGAATATTGATATATTCAATTATTCCATTGAATATACATCTTATTATAATAACGATTTACTCATCAATTAAAATTTTGGTAGTATACTCTTTTTTGAAATAGAATCAAAATTCACTTTACCAATGAATTATATATCGATTCACTAGTGTTTTACATACTACCTTACACACATTACTACCTACTTGGAGTATTTAGTATTGAAATGAAACACCAAGTTATGTTTAAATTTTAGATAGCTTACTTTATTCGAAGTTCATAATCATAATCATTTATTTTTCTGATGAAATTTACATAGATGCCTAGACACAGAAATTAAAGATACATCTAGAAATTAAATTTAAGTAGAAGTGTATAGAGACATCATTATTGAAGATCAATTCAAACAATCATTTAAATTATGTCTAACTATTGATTAAATGTACATACTTAGGAAGATATTATTTATAAAATATCTTACACACTAGATGAATAGGCATTATTTGATATTGAATGCTGTATTTTTGAAATAATTTCCCTTGTGCTGGTATAAATTTCATCGAATAGTACACCTCTGACGACGTGTTGAGCGCATAACTCAGCTTTGCATTTACAAAAGGTATCTTCTGTGTTTTCAAAATTTCTTGCATCATGAATTTCAATACGTATGATTTTGTATCCATATGCGGGTTTCTTCACAAATGAATAGTTTGTGGTAATGGGGCCCTCATTAATAACTCTCTTACGCTGTTCTTCTGCATTCCTGTTAATAGCAGAGTCGTCGACAACAAAGTTGAATAAGTCTTCAGAATCCTGAAACAAAAAATAATATCTTTTACTTATGAATATAGGTAGGTAGGCACATAACAAAATTACGAAATGGCATTCACACAATCGATTCGAGTGATTAGCCTACATATTAAAATAATTTATTTAATAGGTACATACTTACCGACATGTCTTTCAGTTAATTTATTTGGAGAGGACGGAGATGCAGGCTTTCCAAACGCAAAGTGAACGTAGAATATTTTTATTTCTTAATTTATACTTTTTTAGAAGTTGTCTAATTCTTCAGCATAAGATTTGAAATGGTATAACAATTTAAAAATGCATGTTAATGCTGAACTAGGTAGGTACACACTTCCCTACCATAAAAGTAACATTGACATACTACACCGCCTTACCACATTCCTGACATACAAGCACGTGCCTCACTCTCAGTACCTACCTAGAGACATAGTGCATTATTTAACTGCATCCGTTTATAACTATCTATTACAAATTTCATCGAAAGCATGGGCTGTGGCCCAATTAATCAAATACCTACCTAAATCAATAGGTAGGCCTCAGTAAGAAAGTTTAATGTTATAATAGTGAGATGTTCTCTACGGTGTGGTGAGTAAATAGCCGGCTGAGATGCAAGAGGTGCGGGTTCAATTCCCGCTGCGGGCCATGGTTGAGTGATTCGCTCACTGAGCCACCGAGGTCATCGAAATATCAAACCTATAAGCAGTATTTGTCTGTCTGTTGATACATTTATTACTTTCGATGTAAGTAAAACCAGCAAGCAAAGTCATGGTAATAAGATTGTATTATTCTTACTAAGACGAATTAAACTGCAGAGGTTTATAAGTTACTATCTAAATAAATAGGTATGCTCCACTAAGAAAGTTTAATTTTATAATAGTGAGATGTTCTCTATGGTGTGGTGAGTAAATAGCCGGCTGAGATGCAAGAGGTACGGGTTCAATTCCCGCTGCGGGCCATGGTTGAGTGATCCGCTCACTGAGCCACCGAGGTCATCGAAATATCAAACCTATAAACAGTATTTGTCTGTCTGTTGATACATTTATTACTTTCGATGTAAGTAAAACAAGCAAGCAAAGTCATGGTAATGAGATTGTATTATTCTTACTAAGATGAATTAAACTGTAGAGGTTTGTAAGTTGATAACGTTTAATTGATTGTGTGCAGTATCCCAGTAAGCATTTTTCTTAGTGTGTATCTGTGTTCACCAAAAATGGGCAAGAGTCACATGAATAGGATACTATAAAAGCTCCCTATTTCTTGATCAAACCACATACCACTTTCCTGGACGATACGCAACGCCTCTTCATCAACAGTGATTACCGAGCGAGCTGACAATCAAATAAAAATGTAAGTACCTACCTACCTACCTACCTACCCTAACATTTAGAGTAATCGATCGAATCACGATTCAATTCAATTTCGATTCACACGTTCATTCGCTAGATTCAGACAATCGTCGAATTTATGTATATAATTCAATGGTAATCATTAAATTGATACTTAATTCAATCATTACTCAATTCATTTACTCATAGAATAAACTTGAATCAAATCTTTCAATACTTATTTCACTATTCCAATAGTTTTAAATATGTATGCTCAGGTACCATACTAATCAATTATTTTTTGACAGGTCCAAGCAACCGTGCAACACTACCGCGGATACCCTGTTCCCGTCAGAAGATGAATCTGCTAGTGGTGGCTGCTCAGACGTAGAAATTCAAAAAGTGGATAAGCCGAAGAAGCGATCATCAGCTGCGGTACCTGAACCGGGGCCGTCCAAGAAGGCCAAAAAGCTGAAAATCAGCCCGGTAACTATCAACAAGCCCAGTGCTCACGACTTGTTCGGCTCGGACAGTGAGGAGGAGCAGGTGACGCCTGAATCAGTTAAGAAAGGTAAAAAGGCGGCTCCTGTGTATTCTTATTTCACGAGAAGGCTGGCGAACGGTTATTCACGCCAGAGTAATGAAACTAAAAGCGGTTCACATTATGTGGAGGTTAAAATTTACAAAACTAACGAAATCGAGAACATTTTGCCGGTGAATAGGTGGCGGCACTCAATTATAACTATAAAAAATCAGGTAGATGATGGGAGCGACACGTGGAGAGTATTAGGAGAGCTCGTAGCTGCTACACGCAAAGATTTTAAAAAGTGCCCACCTACATTCATTAGTCAGTATTATTGATTATTATCAATACCTATAGTATACCTATAACATAATACTTATGTTAATCAATGTTTAATCACTTATTCGATTATTAATATTGTTAGTAGTATCCTTATAATCATAGAATTAGTAATCATAGAAAATAGGGTTCCTATTAGCTAATAAAATGTTCTATTGTATCATTATTATTTTTGTTTTTTTTTCAGTCCCAATTTCAAATGGAGTCGCACACTGTAAACAATGTAATATTGAATTACCGAGTAATTATTATCGATATCATATCAGAACTAATATGCACAAATCAAATTGCTTGCTCAAGTCTGGCTATGAAAATATTGATATAGTTGCTACTGCATTCAAGAATCGAATAATGACATATCGTTTGAATGCCTCGCAGGAAGTCGAGTACCTCTCAGCTGAGGCGTTCCTGCAGGATAATAAACGAGTCATTACAAAACTGATCAATGAATCTTTAATGAAAAACCATTGTATTAAAATGAATTGTGAATTGTTTGCTTATTTTGTACTGTTTAAATCAAATGAGCAACAATTGAAATCATTTAATACTAAATACGAAGTTATTTACCACAGTACAAACTTTGATGAACTGTTTATAAATATTATAGAGAAATTTAAACAGAAATTGACAGAGTTTACACAATGTGGGTCTGGGTGGTCTTTTCTTTCGATAAGCCACTTAGAGATAAATATCAATAAATATTGTCCTATGAGAGGTGGAAGTTATATTGAATTACCTCCAATCATAAAGAATACTAAAAGTTGCTTAAATGTGAAAAACTCTGATGATAACTGTTTTTTATGGAGTATTGTTGCGGGCATGTTTCCTGCCAAAAAAAGTGTATGCAGAACTACATCGTATCCGCATTACTCAATGGTTTTAAAAACAAATGGGTTATCTTTTCCACCTACATATAAAGATATAACATTATTTGAAAGAAATAATTGTCATATAAGTGTAAATGTATATGGTTTGGACGATAGACATGTTGTGACAGGTCCTCTATATAAAACACTTTGCAAGAAGCCAAACCATTTTAATTTACTATATTTTGAAAGAAATGGTACGGCCCACTATTGTTTGATCAAAGACTTGGTACGATTAGTTCGTAGGCAAGTATCACGGAACAATAATAAAATGTATTTATGTGATACATGTTTACAATTTTTCGCAAATGAAACCAAACGTAATTTACATGATTGCTCTAATGTTTTAACAATTTTACCAGATAAAAATAAATTTCTCAAATTTATGCACTATGAAAGACAACAAAAAATTAATTTTGTGATTTATGCTGATTTTGAGTGCTTATTGATGGATTATAATGAAATTAAAACAAAAAATACTGAGACAAATAAAGTACATGAACCTTCATGTTTTGCATATTATATTTGTTGTTCTCACGATGAGTCTTTGAACAAACTTGTATCTTATAGAGGGAAAGATTGTGTTAAAGTATTTATTAAATATTTATTGAATGAAGTTAAATACATTAACAAGATCTTGTGCACTATAAAAGATATGAACCCATTGACTGAAGAACAAGAAAATAGTTATCAATTTGCTAAGACATGTCATATTTGTAAACAAATGTTATTCGCTGATAAAGTTCGTGACCATGACCATATCACTGGCGAGTATAGAGGGCCAGCTCACTCTCACTGTAATTTGATGCATAGAGTGTGCCCATTCATACCTGTCGTATTTCACAATCTGTCTGGTTATGATTCACATATATTTATCACTGAGTTGGCTAAAAATGCAGGAGCAATTACAGTTATACCAAAAACTAAAGAGACGTACCTAACTTTCACAAAAGTGATTAAAACAAGTGATGGTACACGCCCAATTCAGATAAAGTTTATTGATTCATTTCAATTCTTAAGTACAAGTCTGGACACGTTGAGTAATAATTTAGGTGACAAAGATTTTGTACATTTGAAATCAGAATTTGTTAGTAAACTTAAATGTGATTTATTGCGAAAAAAGGGCATTTATCCATACGAATACATGGATTCTTGGCCAAAGTATGATGAACCACAGCTTCCATCGAAAGAAAAATTTTATAGTAGTTTGAAAATGACCAACATTTCCAACGATGACTATGCTCGTGCAAAAACTGTATGGAAATGTTTTAATATTCAGTCACTTGGAGAATTTACCGATTTATACGTGAAATGTGATGTGTTGCTGTTATGCGATGTATTTGAAAACTTTAGAAAATTGTGTTTACAATATTATAATCTCGACTGTGCGTATTACATAACATCACCTAGTTTGAGTTGGGATGCTATGCTGCTTTACACTGGCGTAGAACTAGAATTGATTCACGATTTGGAAATTTATGAAATGTTGGAAAAAGGCATACGTGGGGGCTTAGCACAATGTGCAATACGACATGCTAAGGCCAATAATAAGTATGTACCTGCTTATGATGACACAAAACCGTCACAGTATTTGATATATCTTGATTGTAATAATCTTTATGGTCACGCAATGACAAAAAAAATGCCCATTTCTGATTTCAAGTTTATGTCAGCGGATGAAATGAACAGTTTCAATGTGATGAGCATATCAGATGATGCTTATTACGGATACATTTTGGAAGTTGATTTAGCTTATCCTGATCACTTGCATGATTTACATAGTGATTTGCCCTTTGCTGCTCAAAAACTGATTCCTCCTGGAGGAAGAGCACCAAAACTCGTAGCAAACTTATATGATAAAAACAATTATGTTATACATTATGTTCATTTAAAAGAATGCTTAAAAAATGGGCTAGTGCTGTTGAAAACACATCGAGTATTAATTTTTCGACAAGATAATTTCTTACAAAATTATATCGATTTAAATACTCAGTTACGTCAACAGTCAACATCAGCATTCCAAAAAGATTTTTTCAAGCTTTTAAATAATGCTATATTTGGAAAAACTATTGAAAACAGACGAAAGCAAGTCGATGTAAAATTGATAAGTTACTGGAATGATAATGCTAACAGAACAAATAAGCATCTGAGTGCTGAAAAATTTATTACGAAACCGAATTTAAAAAGCATTTCCATTTTTAATGAAAATTTCATTGCTGTCCAGTTAAACCGCGAAAAGATTGTTCTTGATAGACCAATATACATCGGTTTCACTGTATTGGAATATGCTAAACAACATTTGTATCAATTTCACTACGACTTTATGAAAAAGAAGTATGGTGATCAAATTAAACTGTGCTATACAGATACTGATAGTCTTCTTTATTTAGTACAGACTGATGATTTTTACTCAGATATGAAAGACGATATTGTTAAGTACGATACTAGTAATTTTTCTGAGGATAATCCTTATGCGATGCCTAATGTTAATGCGAAGGTACCAGGCTTATTTAAAGACGAACTTGGTGGTGATGTTATTACAGAGTTCATTGGTTTAAGAGCTAAATTATACTGTTTACATTCCGTAAAAACAAAAATAATGAAAGCTAAAGGAGTATCCAAATCTGTAACATCAAGATTAAAATTATCACAGTATGCAGAAACATTATATTATAACAAAAACTTGACATGTAAAATGAATATGATCAAATCAATCAAACACAAATTGTATTCACAACAGTTAAATAAACTTGTGCTAAACAGAAATGATGACAAACGGCAAATACTTTCAAATCAGATAGAAACTTTGCCCTGGGGTCACTACAGTTCTGTATACCAAATGTTATAATTGTTATGTGGAACAGATTATCAAAAATGTGTAAATCTATAATAAATTTAAACGATACTTAATAAGTTACATAAACATTTAAGTTTGATATTGTATTCATTTATATTTATGAACTTAAATTATAATAACCTAATTAAATTATTTTAAAATGTAAAATAAATTATTTATGTTGAATACGTGTTTTATTTTTTTCCATTGTTATGTTATTATAACAGGATGACATTTTGGCTATTTCATAATAATGCTATTGCATGTAGTAAGGGATTATTCAAAAATTACTCATGTAATTAGACATGTGAATTAGCACAACCGTATAAATGTATATAATACTAGTTTATGATATGAAAAAACAAATGTATGGGGTGCATAATACACAGGAGCCTCCCCGAGTGGCGTAAGCAAATCAATCCCTATGATTATAAAAACGTCCGGCGCACCCTGGACAGTTAGACTGTTTCTTTGCAGTTTTGCTGGCTAATCCTGTCATCACAATCTTCCAACTAACTAGTGGTCCTATAGTGGTAGAAGCATTCACAAACATAGAAAGCTAATGAAATGCAAACTTATATAAATACAAGAGCGATTACCTTTTCGTGACAGTTATCAACATGAAGGTGGTAAAGCAATCAGTATCTTTAGAAGTAGAAGACATTGCAATAAAAGAAAATGCCACGCATATAAAACATAGTATCCTGTTTCCTAACAATATTCGATGTATTATATGTGGTCCCTCTAATTGTGGTAAAACAAATACTATGATCAGTCTGTTAGTTCATAAAAATGGTTTAAAGTTTAAAAACGTGTACTTATATTCCAAAACTAGTTTTCAACCAAAATATTGGTATTTAAAACAAATGTTACAATGTGTTCCAGAAGTAAATTTTTTTATTTTTCATTCTGATGAAGATGTTATTCATCCTAATGATGCGTTACCAAATTCTGTTATCATTTTTGATGATATTGTTGGTGAAAAGCAGTCAAATATACGTAACTACTATACGATGGGAAGGCATAAAGAAATAGATTGTTTTTATTTATCACAAACATATTCAAAAGTCCCGAAGCAGCTGTTACGTGATAATGCGAATTTCTTAATTATTTACAAGCAAGATAGTACTAATCTTAAACATATTTATGATGAGCATGTCTGTTCCGATATGGAATGGTCTAAATTTAAAGAACTATGTTCAAATATTTGGATTAAGCCTTATGATTTCGTAACAATTAACAAGGATTGCGAACTAAACAAAGGAAGATATAGACAGTCGTTGCACAACTATATAACACTCGAGTAATTATATAATGTGATGTTATTGGTAAGTTAATCATTTCTACATACGTCTCCACATAAGTCGTACTATGGAGCACAGCATTACAAATCAGTTGGTGAAATCTGCGGACGTCATCAAAAGCAAAGTAAAGCAAATGAAAGATGACGAGTTTGATGCTAGCACCCGTCTTAATTATTTTTTAAACCGATCGCAGGTCCCCTAAATGAAATTTTAACAACCAATAAACATGCACCTGCCTTAAAAAATGAAGAGTTTTGTGTTGATCAATTCAATAATCTGCAAAATGTTCCTAATATTTTAATGAGCGAGAAATATTCTGATATTAAAAAGTCTAACTCCGATACTATACTTAATTCACCAGATCAATTTTACTCGGATTGTGAATATGAACATGAATCTGGCGCTGAAGATACTACTGACGTATCTCTAAATAAGGAAGACCTCGTTGAAATATATGAGGATATGAATATCCCTTTTGGTATACGTAGTGAAAATAACAAGTTGATGATAGGAAATACAGTTGTTAAACTTTCCTCATCTACAAATTTTGGTGAAAAAACTTATTTCATAACCGTTGCTGATAACAGATACGAATTGACTCCTGGTTTGAAAGAATTATTACTGCGTAAGAAACCAGACCTAAAAGTGATCAATCGAGATGATAATCTTAACTATAAAAATATCCTTGAAACTACAAATGCTCATAAGAGGGATTATGATTCTTCTGCACAAATTAGGGGCGATAAGGGACCAAAGTATCGGGAAATAATCAAACCATTATTTGAATCTTGCAATATTTTACGAGATCTCAAAGAAACTCACTCAGCTGAAAAAAAAGGTGCAGGATTGCCGAAACTGAAAAAATACTATAAAAACACTGAACTAGTTTATTGGGATGACCCTAATGAGCTGGTGGAAAGACTCAAACTTTTAATAGCATCTAAAACTGCTGGCAATACTAACCTAGATAATGAAATTTTGTCAATAATTGAAGAATTAAAGGAGAGTGGGATCATAAAAGGATAAAAAGCTTTGTATCAAATACTTATGTTAGTTCAATTTATGTTATTGTACGAAACAACAAGTTACCATGAGTAAAGTGAAAAGAGATATTGTAAATGAAATTCATAAAAATGCAAGGAAAAACTTTCAAAGAAGACATGTTGTACAAAAAGACATAGATGATTTATGGCAAGCCGATTTAATAGATATGCAAAATATATCTTCACATAATAATAAACATAAATATGTATTAGTTGTTATCGATACCTTTTCAAAGTTTGCTTGGGCTTTCCCATTAAGAAAGAAAGATAAAGTAAACGTGTCTAATGCTTTTGATTATTTACTAAGCAAGCAACACCGCTGCCCCAAAAATTTGCAGACAGATTTAGGAACAGAATTTTACAATGATAAATTTAATACAATATTAAATAAATATTCAATAAATCACTATTCTACATTTTCTACAAAAAAAGCTTCTATCGTAGAAAGGTTTATCAGGACAATTAAAAATAACCTTTATAAAGAATTTAATTTTAAAGGAAATTATAAATGGGTTGATGGTACCCTTGACAGCATAATTGACAAATACAATCATACAAAACATAGAACAATTGGAATGTCACCAGTTAGTGTTAATAATACAAATAAGACAATAGTATTAAATAAATACAAAAAAAAAAGTGAAATAAATTCAAAATGTAAGCGTATAAAGTTCAAAATTGGTGATTGTGTTCGAATAAGCAAGCATAAGGGTTGTTTTGAAAAAGGGTATACTTCAAACTGGTCTACCGAGCTATTTCGAATTAAAACCGTTCGAAATACATGCCCTGATACTTACTTATTAGAAGATGCTAAACAACAACCTATAATGGGAGCATTTTACTCTCAAGAACTTCAGAAAACTAAACATCCACACATTTACCTGGTTGAAAAAGTTATTAAACGAAAAGGTAATAACGTTTTGGTAAAGTGGTTGGGGTTACCATCAAATGAAAATTCCTGGATTCATAAAACGAATGTAGTCTAAAGGTAAAAAGTAAATATAAAATCATGTTTCTTATAATGTTTTCATTCAGCGCGCATAAATGAAAGGAGACAGTCTTGTGAATTGTTTGATAAATAACTTACCATTTGAGCTCCACCTACCAGGTTATAACTATTGTGGACCAGGAACAAGGTTATGCGAAAGGCTTGCTCGAGGTGATAAGGGTATCAATAAACTAGACGAGCATTGTAAAGATCACGATATTGCATACAATAAGTCTAACAACCTAAAAGATCGCCATAACGCAGATCTAATTTTAATGAAAATGGCAAAGAAACGTGCTATAGCTTCTAATGCAAGCAGTGGAGAAAAAATTGCTGCCAACTTGGTGAATAATGTAATGTTAGCCAAAATTAGTACCGGAGCTGGCCTTAAAAAAGAATTTAAGCATATAGTATCTCACGCAAAAAAGTTCATAAAAAAAAATAAACCAAAGTGTAAGAAAAAACTAATAGAACTAGCTTATCATGCAGCCAAGGAGTTGACTTCTGATTCTAGTATGAAGCTCCCTCGTATCATACCCGTGCCTAAATCGGGTGGTGTTTTACCGTTGATCCCTATATTTGCTGGTTTATCTGCGGCTGGAAGCTTAGCAGGTGGAATTTCAGGAATTATTAAAACTATTAATGAATACAAAGCTGCAAAAAAACACCTGAAAGAACTGGAACAGCATAATAAACAGTTAGAAGCTGTTAATATTGGGAATGGACTACAGTTAGATCGATACAAAGATGGATTAGGAATATTTCTAAACAAAACGAAAAAAAACTAAATTGTTGGCTACCTAATCGCGCTCTTACTAATATAGATATTATAAAAAAATCAAGTAAGATACCAAACTTTCGTGGCGTATTTATGAGAGATAAGTTACCAAAAGTTCCATTTTCAAATGAATGTGGAATCATTAATTTGGATGATTCTAAGAACGCTGGTACGCATTGGGTAGCCTATGCTAAATTTAATAAATATATTGAGTATTTTGATAGTTATGGAAATTTAAAACCACCCATCGAGTTTATTCGTTATGTAGGTTCAAATATTAAATATAATTGTAATAATATACAGAAAAATAATTCATTCATTTGTGGTCACTTATGTATAAAATTCCTTCAAGAATTTTGGAAACAACATATGTAAAACATTCTAAGAGATCGGAAACATAAAATCCCAGTGCTACGGACAAAGAGAACAGTCTATTAGTGGCTACCATAGTAATTGAATGTGAGTGATAATTTGTTACAAAACACAATGATTGTTTACAATATAAAATCAAATACTATTCAAAATAAAATCAATCCTTCACCAACAATCAAAAGACGAGGACATATAAAAAGAGCAACGAAAAAACTCACAAAAGCTAATAAATTGTTTATGCAAAGTCTGGGATTTAAATTATGAATTTTCTTCACATTACTGATTCACCTCATTCTGATAATTCGATAGTAAGTTATGAAATTCATGCTTACAATCCGTATAGCAATAGTTTTAATGAAAATGACGAGATAAGAATACCTATTCATCAGCAAGACATTTATGTGCTTCCATCTGCAAGTTACATTTACATCGAAGGCCGTGCTGATGTGACTTCAAAGGATCTAACTGCAAAACTAACCAAAAAAAGTGTTAATTTTACAAACAATCCAATATCTTATCTTTTTCAAGATATTCGATATGAAATCAATGGTGTTGAAATTGATCGAAATAAAAATGTGGGAATAACTACAACTCTTAAATCATATGTTTCTTTCAATGATGGTCAGAATAAAGCTGCTGCTATTTGGGGTTGGAATTTAAATGGATTAAAAAATGATAAGGGTATTTTTAGCGCCCTCATACCATTAAAAAATATTTTGGGATTTGCAGAAGATTATAATAAAGTCATAATAAACAGTAAACATGAGCTCATACTTAATAGAAGCAACACCAATCTTAACAGCGTCACTCTTGACAAAGATGATAAGATTGAAATCGTTTTAGAAAGGATACAGTGGCGGGTTCCTCATTTAAAAGTTTCAGATCGTGAAAGATTAATTTTGCTAAAACACTTAGAAAAAGATCGTCCAATTCAAATGGCTTTTAGAAATTGGGATTTATATGAATATCCTTTATTGCCTAAAACTACAAAACATTCCTGGGTCGTAAAGACATCTTCACAACTTGAAAAACCTAGGTACGTAATATTTGGTTTGCAAACGAATAGAAAAAACACGACATCGAGAGATTGCTCAGTGTTTGATCATTGCAAATTATCGAACGTTACTCTATTTTTGAATTCTCAATATTATCCGTATGAATCAGTAAATGCAAAATTTTCTGACAACAAGTATCATATATTATACGAGATGTACACAAAATTTCGTCAGTCTTATTACAACACTGATTGCGAACCCATGCTTGATTTTAATCAGTTTAAAGAAAAAGCACCTCTTTTTGTAATCGATTGTTCGCGACAAAATGAAACATTAAAAACTGGAGCCATTGATGTGAGATTGGAAATAGAAAGCTCGGAAGATATTCCAGAAAACACTACAGCATATTGTCTGATAATTAACGATCGTTTAATAGAATACAAACCATTGAGTAATATTGTGAGAAGGTTAATATGAAAATTGCTATAGTGGATCTGCAGGGATTTAAGACGGACAAAAATGAATTTATCGTTAAAGAAATAGCAATATTATGTGAAAATCAAACACTTGTGTTATTAGTAAAACCACCATTCTCTTTTTATAACTTAACTAAATCTGAAAAAATACAAGCCCAGTGGATAGAGAGAAACAGAAAAATATATTGGCGAGAGGGATTTGTACCATATTCAAACTTTAAACAATATTTCGATACTTATTTACAAGATAAACTTATTTTTGTCAAAGGATTTGAAAAAGCATTGTGGTTAAAAAATATTATTAATAATGATAACATTTTAAATTTAGATGATTGTCCCAGCCTAAAAACTTTGCATGAAAATTATTCTATGTCTAGTGATGTATTTAGTTGTATCTATCATTCTCATATATGTGCCTTAAAAAATGTAACCTGTATAAGAAAATGGTTGTGTAATAAAGATAATTTTGATTAATTTACTTTGAGTTTAATTTATCTACGTAACGATAATAATAAAAATCTAAAGGATAAATAATACACATTTTAAAAATTGGAATTACTATAACATTTTATTTATTTCTTAAAATATATTCCTCTCCATAATAGCATAGAATGAACACTTTTTATTAAACTTAGCATACACTAAAGGACACCGACTGAACCATCGAAGATGTTCTTGCCAAGGATCATCATCCGTTTCCCAATTCTTCAGACCACCACCGCAATAAAAACACATAATTTTATCTTCGTAACCGGTGTAGAAGAAACCCGCATCTGCTAGCTCCTCTGGTTTTTTACACATGTTCAAAGGCCAATCACTGAAACTCTTCAATCGCACAATTTTTGAGGAATACCATGGAAACAAGGGCCCATTAATTTCCACCATTATCATCGTCTTTACTGATGCTACCTTCTAAATAGCACGAGTGCTCCATCCAACGATTCGTTTCAAACAACAATTTTATTACACTCATTATCAGCTAAATGTTAAAATTACAACAAAGTTATTATTATCTCCTTATTTACATCATAATATCCAGTTTTGATTTTTGATGAAATTTTAGTATATAGATTATAACTATGATTGAGATGTGGGCTACTTTTTACCCGAGTTTAAAGAAGGGTTACGTTTTTATTGTAGGTATGTAAAAAACTAGTGAATTGATTCTATTTAAAAAAGAGTAGGTAAATAATCGATTATTGATGATTCAAAGAATATTACATTTTTTAAATACTACCTAAATTTTAATTGATGAGTGAATCGTTTTTATAATAAGATGAATAAACCATCATTCATATAAAATAATTTAATATACCAATATTTAATGGAATAATTGAATATAGCAATGTTCAATGGAATAATTGAATATGCCAATTTTCAATGGAATAATTAAGAATTCTGGCAAAAGGTTCATTCACGAGTGAAGTGAATGACCTTGTGCCAGAATTCTTAATTATTACCTACTTCTGGTTCATTTCGGCTGCCGAATTCCTCTGCATAGTCGCACCATTTTGATCGGATGTGCGGTGTCAACTTCTCGGCTACCTGTCGCGCAAACATCGGGTTCTGCAGGTAGCCGCGTTGGTCCATACAAGAGATGGCGGTTACTACGTTCTGTAGTTTGATGGCGAAAGCGTTTAACTCGCCTGCGGTCGCGCCCAGTCGCGGTAGCTTCTTAATCTCTTCTAACGCGTTATCTATAATCATCTCTGGGCGACCGTAACACTGCTCCAAAGTCTTCATTATAACTGCCGGTTCGGTTGCAGTGTATAACAAAGCCGACACTGCTTGACGGGCTTCGCCTTTCAGGCACGTTCTAAGCCTCGCTAGATTCTCAGCCGATGAGATCTTGTGGATGGTCGTCGATTCCTTCATGGCTGCCTTGAACGGTAGCCAATCCCCCGCAGCACCTCCGAATACAGGTAGGTCGTACGTCTGTCTCGGAGGTGGTCTACGGTGAGCCATCTTCTCTATGGCTTCCGTTAATCGATCAATCCCTCTGTCTCGCGTTCGGTCCGGCGTGAGTGATCTGTCTCGCAGTTGTTCTGGCTCCCCCCGTTTATGATGGCGTTGGAGCCAGTCTTCTATTCTGTGTTCTGTGTCTAGGGCCCCGTTCCGTGCACCCGTGCCCTGGATGCTTTCTTGTTCATCTTCTTCCCGTATTGTAGCGACTTCGGCAATCAACCTCTTCCTTATAAGTTCCGCTTGAATATGGAGCTCTTGCCTCTTAATCTCGGCAAGTCGTTCTTCAGCTTCAAATTCAATTTGCCGTATCCTTGCCATCGCGCTGGCGCTGGAGCGTTGCGAGCGGACGGACGGGGCACGCCGGCGTTCGGGCTCGGCGTGTGCGGTCACTCGCGGTGCTACCTCGGTCGCGGGCGCGGGCGCGGTCGTCTCTGACGCTACGCGAGCGGAGGAGGGTCCCGCTTCGGCGGGTCGCGGCTCAACGGGAGCATTCGGAAGCGCGGGTTCGGACGGGGACGCGGGGTAGTCTTCGTAGACGCGAAGTGCAGCCTTCTTCCCCCTCGTCACTGGTGGGCTCCTGGTGGTCATCTTCTTCAGCACTTGATGCCCCTACCTACCTAGCGGTCCCTAACACTAACACTAAAACCGCCCTAAGGCGTTTACCCGCTATTCCGACCGTTTGGCACCGTTAGGTGGCCGGAATAAACGGGCCGTGGACCAGCCACGTGAGGGGGCGGGGGGTCTTCACTCTTCGGGTGACGTCCTCGTCCGGTTGTCTTCAACGGACGCGGGCTTATCTTCAGGCACCCCGTGCCCTTGCGCCGGTCTTGACAACGTCGCACGTCGCACCGTTGGGTGATCTTCAGGCACCCCGTGCCCTTGCGCCGGTCTTGACAACGATGCTCGTCGCACCGTTGGGTGATCTTCAAGCCCGCGCCGTCTCTTCAGTGGTTATACGATGTAACTGTTTCTTGAAACCCAGTGGAGCGGGTCTTGTCGGCTCCGCAGGAACAACTGGTCCGGTCGTCTCAGGAACGGCTTATCCGGCTCGAAGGACCAAAACTTGTAGAGGTCCTACCCAGGCTTCATTGATAGACTCGGTGCAAAAGTGGACTGTATTTATTTTTCTTCTTAGTTGCTAGTTTACAAGGTATAAATCGCGTTCTTGAATGATCACAAATTTCTGCTTGAAAACGGTCTATCTTTATACAAAACTACTCCTCGCCCTAGCCATGGTGCGGGGATCGTAATTCACGCTTTCACAAATCGTTTTATATAATTCCTAATACATCGAAGTTTCCAGCAAAGTTAGACGGGGACTTACATGTAGCTATCTCACTCTTTTGACCTTTACAAGTTTAAACTGTTACAATCTTAGCTACCTGTTAACATTTGAATCTGATTCGATCTTATAACTACCTAATACATTTCAAATCTAGATTCGATCCTTCCCCGTCTTTGATCGTCCGTTACAATATTTATACAATATGATGGACGCAGGGCACGTTTCTAAAGTGCTTGACCGATTAGGTGACATCATGGGGTTCATATCTAGGTAGAATAAAAAAAAATGGTAAATATTCCTGGAATCGCTCGATAAGTAGGTAAGTAAGTACTAAGAAAGTTACCCACCTACGTTAGTTATGTCAATTATTCTACGTCACTTACCCAATGATAGTCTCGTAGCTATTTATAGATGAAAATTGCAGATTAACCTCAGAGAGCATAATGATTGGATAATAGTTTAACTTTTTACTTCTATCTATCTACCTATCATTTTGCCTTTAACTGAAGATAGGTTTGTAACAACTTTGTAAGTGCGTAAGGCACAGTAGAGCATATGTAGAAAACTTAGGATAGCCACTAATACATACTGAATCGTAGATGCGACCACGCTTTTCGTAAAAAGAGCCACTCTTTAGTCAATCGCCCACTGAAGGATTCTCCAGTAGTATAGCCTCCAAGGGTTATAATTACAGATAATGTCGGATGGCGCTTGACGACAATAATCATTGATGTTTTAACTCGAAGCAATATTAACCATAGAACTAAAAACTCTTATCAAAGTGACAAGGAATAAAAAAACTAAACATTCTCGGTTTTTTCCGCAAAACATATCTACGAAAATATTTCGGTAACAAAGTTGATTCGGTTAATTAGGTGAGATGACAATGGTGGCGATTCTGATGTTTACGCTAACTAAAATTGTGTAAAATACGACCAGTCTTATTTTGTTCATACTAAAGATCAAATTAGAATGACATTTAAAGTAAAATTTCTAAATTTAAGTATTTTTAAATAAGAAGGCGTGTTAGCGGGCTAGTTTTAGTCAACACCAATTTGATTGATCACTATATATACTATCACTATATCATAACAAAAATTACTTAATTTTAGAAATGTCACTTTTTTTATTCTGATTTGATCTTTAGTGTGAACAAAATAAGACCGTTCGTATTGTTACGAGCTGAGGGTTCGGGATAAAATAATGGGAATCGATCCAACCAAAATAACACTTTTATTCAACACGATGACGATGAATACACGAACTTGGTCACACGTATCACAACACACTAATTCACACCACTGGTGCACCACTTAAAGTGACCGAAATGATCGCACGTATAGCTTAATCCAGACTGACTCGGGAGCAACTACTATTCACGCGAGACCCTTCCCACGTCAGTCCTCCAGGGCCTCGCTGAGACTAACTCACTCAGACTTAGACTCACAACTGCTTGTCCGGCCATCTCTCCGGCCTATTTATATCCACACATTTCGATTGTTCGAGAAGGATCTCGATCGTTCCAGGAAAAGGGTCGGTCCCTCGACACAATGGCCACTCCATTGTGCGCAACCGCAGACAATAACAACAATAACGCAGCAAGACAAAAGCGTTCGAGAAGTTACGATTATTACTCATTGTTTAACAGCCTCGGCGTAACAGTATGTTACACACTTTTAGTTAGTCAGCGTAAGCAACAGAATCGCCACCATTTTACAGCAGTTACGATTCGCCCCGAACTGAGATCTCGCGAGTCTACCATAAAAACAAAAAAAATATTATTCGTAATCTTTGACTATCAAAATAGAGCCATGAAATAAATTACCAAATAATTTAACCTACAGTTTCATTCAAATTACAGGTAACGGGAGTTCATGTTAATTGATTACGGTTTTTTGGGGTGTAAATTGCAGTTATTCTAGATTTAAGACTTTTGCCTATATTTGTGATACTTAAGCTACACGTATACCAAATTACACCACTGTGGGGTCACTGGTGTACCCTGTGAATTTTGTCAAAGTTTAGTTTTTATTATGGCTAATAACTCATAAACTACAAGGACTAAACTAAAAATAAAAATAGAGATAATCTACTAATGAATACCTTTCATTTGACGTCTCATTTGACCTAATAGTCTCATTTTCATTTTTTTTACCCCCCTTTAACCCCAATATCTCTACAACCCTCCAAAATTTTTAGCTCATTGAGTCACATCAAAATTGTGCCATCATTACCTACCTATATACCAAATTTCACTATGATCGAATAAACGCTTCGAAAGTTATCCTTGGACAAACAAACAAACATACATACATACATACATAAACTAAATACATACAACGCCGATTTGCCCAAGTTGATTTAGAGATCTCGCTTCGCTCGATCAATGAATGCATTTCTTGACATTCCTCAATATGTAATGAATGACTAATGCAATTCAATGTTTATAATTACCTATTGACACAGATACAATAGCAATTTAGAATTCGAATTAGGCAGGTATGTAAATAAATTCTTTGACAATGCCCATCTACAGCAGCTATAATCTTAAGTACTTGTTAATCAGTGTTTAGATGCTTAAATGTATATGAAATGCTTGTCTGTTTCTAGCACCTCCAAAATTATGGTGCAATGAGAGAGGTAGATAAAGCCTATGTGATTATTTAAGTATTATTACTGACGTAACCAAGTGTTCTACTGTGTCCCTACGGTTTGAATAAATGAGTAGAGTATGGTTCTTTCCTTACAAATAAAGCTATCAATGTTCTCGTGGGTCGGCAAAGTATCCATTATATTATGGAAAATAGGGGATCCAATCGCGCTGCCAACCCCTTTCCTATCAGACCCATTCATAGTGTGTTCTATCGTGGGTGGTAGGCACCGGACTAAATATGGCATTGCTCCAAAAATGAAATTAAAATAATGATTGTTTCCATACACTGTCCATAAACATGTTGTCATAATAAACTATCCGGAGATTAAAAAGCAAACATTGCAAATATTATACGAAAAATAACACAAAGCATGTTGTGATATCGCCTGTGTTTATGTTAGCTCGTTACTACTTTACCGTCATGTTAATTGGATGTTAAACATGTTTGCGAAAATATTTTAACAACCAAAAACTAAATTAAATGCTGGCCTTAAAATATAAGCGTGGGTTTAGTTATTTAGACCTCTATGGAAAACATTTCGTAAACTTTTTAAAAGTTGCTTCTAAATAGTATGTTAACACGAAAGGGGGGGGGTAATTCCTCCATTTTTCGCATTAAGTACTTTGTTCTTCATTGAAGAAATACTCGGTAAAAGTCTGTCATTTTCGGTAAAAATTTAGGTAATTAGCTGTTTTAGTTTATCTGTATCAAACGTCTCGTACCTACAATTAATAACAAAAAACATCATAAATTCGACTGGAATTTTTATTTTCTTTTGACCGATTCACCCTTTTTCGGGTAAACATAAATATTAGGAAACATTATGTATTTATAAAAATTTAAACAATATGATTGAAAAATGTTTGAAAATAAATTGTCATCTATGAAGTTCATTTCTTAAAGTTTTGTATGTCTGTTTACTAGGTCCATGTTAAACATAGAACAGCCACCGGCCGTGGTGGTTCATCAAGAGACTAGGAAAGAGTTTCCCAAGGTGAGAACGCGTCTTTTCTACATTTCTCATTATTACGTTATTTGTTTTTTATAAGAAAAATAAACGATCGGACGAGACGATGATAGGTTGCGGCATAGTTACTTGCATCTGGGAAAAATGTTTCAACACTTATCGAATTTTTGTCCCGAGTCACGATAATGTGAGAGTAGGTATTTGTTCTTTTTCTTTTTCTGCGTAGTCAACGACGATGGTTTTTATTTGTTGTTATTATCCGTAGAGTTATCCACCCCACATCGGTATTGGAGCTCCGGAAGACTCGTTGCAATCCTGCTATGGACTGGTGCCAAAACCTCCTCACAAGGACGTCATCAAATACAATTTGAACGCGAATAAGGTAAAGCTTATACAATTTTGTGACCCTTTTGAAGGTTTATCGTTGACACTACACGTAAGAATCCGTACCGTAGAAACGGCTACTCTATATATGCCTTTTATTTTTTCTTTAATATAATTTATCTCCAAACGTTCGCCCCAAACCTATGACCTCGCGAGTCTCCATAAATAAAATAAAAAAAATTGTAATCTTTGACTATAAAAATAGTGCCACGAAATACCTAACCAACTATCTTGACCTACAATTTCATTAAAATTACAGGTAACTGGAGTTCATAGATAGATAGGATAATTCTTTATTGTCACACCAAATTACAATAACCTAACCTAGAAAACTTAAAGACTAACACATGGTGGTACAATGGGCGGCCTTATCACTCAAAGCGATCTCTTTCAGACAACCTTTGGATGAACTGTGTAGAGTTCATATTATTGGTTACTCTTTTTTGGAGTAGAAATTGCAGTTATTCTGGATTTCAAACTTTTCCCTATATTTGTGCCACTAAAGCTACATGCATACCAAATTTCAGCACTGTGGGGTCACTGGTGTACTCTGTGAGTCAAAGTTCAGTTTTTATTATGGCTAATAACTTAAAAATTACAAAGTTTAAACTAAAAATAGAAACGGGGTTGAAATGTGCTGATGACCTTTCATTAGACGTGCCACTTGACCGGTTAGTCCCATTTTGTTTTTTTTACCCCTCTTGAGCCCCAATATCCCAACACCCCCCCCCCCCTCACTTTTAGCTCATTTAGTAACACCAGGATTGTGCCATTACTACCTACTTATATACCAAATTTCACGATGATCGGATCAACGCTTTGAAAGTTATCCTCGGACAAACAAACGTATACATACAACGACGACTTGCCCAAGTTAATTTGGAGATCTCGCTTCGCTTGATCATATATTGTTTTTTATGTAGGTAGGTACTCTTTTTCACATGAAAAGTTAATATACAAAATTGTTTAAGTGCTTCATTATTCAAGTTGTGTTGTAATTTAAATTTATATCTCATTAATCAAAACTTTTGGTGCGCTGCGAGTACAATATTCGAATAAATCAATAGGTCTGAAACGTGTTGTATTGTACGTAAGATATTAATATTATGGAATAAATACGCCAAGTGCATGTCGAACCGCGCCTTGTGTACGGTTCCGAAATTATTGCTCTCATCAGTTTTTTAACACTATAGAACATCAAGAATAGAATAGACTAGAAAATTATATTTATTTGTGTCCATTTTTACATTCTATGAATACAACAGTTTTACTTATACCAAATACAAGACTACAAAATAGGTCGACACTCAGCGGTGTGCCACTGTAACATATATCTACTGTAGCGCTGGTATTATGTGACGCCTTTAGTGCGTGTGAGCAGCAGAAAATAGAAACACGCGTTTACAATATTAATTAACATATAAAGTTTACAAGATTTACAAAACAACAAAAATTTTAAATTTAAATAATTATTTTTACATAATAACTACTAAACATTGCACATACCTAACTTATTAAAATAAGACTATTTGTGAGATCAAACCTAAACAATAAAAATAACAGTAAAATAAGCAACAAATTTCTGCACGTTATTAAATAAACATCACAGGTTCCCCTTATCCTCACATTTCACTAAAAACCCACTAGCGGTGGCTTTTCGCGGGCTTATTCCCACCAATGCGAATACCATTGTTCTCTGAATTTAAAACTTCATTACATCGGTTCCCAAGCAATGCGACGATATTTAAATGTAGTAATTTATTATTATTTCTTTTTTTAATGATTTTTAAGTTGGTACAGTTAACACAAAAAGCCTAAGACTAAACTTTTCGCTGTAGATAATGGTACCTACCTACTTAGAATGGCAGGGTATAGTGTTACGCCGAGGCTGTTACACAATAAGTAATAGTCGAAATTTCTCGATGGCTCTCGGCTTACCTACTGTGTCACAGAATACGTAATACTTGGTATGGAATATACCTGCATGCTGCGTTTTTACCTGCAGTTGCGCAGAATGGGGAGTGGTCATTCTATCAAAACACCGACCCTTTCCTGGAACGATCGAGATTGTTCGAGTGTTGTGAATTGTGCGCGATATAAATAGGCCGGAGAGATGGCCGGACAGTTAGTCTGGATTTGGCTATGCGTGCGAACATTTCGGTGACTTTTAGTGGTTTACTGTACAACAGGGGTGTGAATAAGTGTGTTGTGATTACATGTGACTAAGTTCGTGTATTCATCGTTTTAGTGTTGAATAAAAGTGTTATTTTGGTTAGATTGATTCTCATTATTTTATTCGCAACCCACAGCTCGTAACAATAGTTCATTTATTAATTTGGGTACTTGGATACCTTAATATTATTTAATTATTTCGTCGCATTAACTAGGGAAAAAATTGGCATTGCTTGGGAATAAGCCTTATAATTATAATAAATAAAAATGTGGAACATACCTTATAATTTCTTGAAATAGAGATCGACATTACAAGAATTCTTACAATTATAAAAAATAAATTTTAATTAATTATTCAACATCATAACACGCTCTGCCGGGCTAGCATGACCGCCCTAGAAAAGTTTGTCTACGGAAGTGTTAAATGACGTTTTAACGTAACAGCAGAAACATTTTGACGATCATGTTTCTATGCTAAAACGACATTTTACTCCATTCTTCTGTAGAGAGAAACGTTTATATGGCGGATATGCTATTAGCTACAGGGCCGGCAGACTATCTTCAAGGGGTTGTAGGATTGATTTCGGAACCCTAACAATACCATGGTTACACACGTCTGTCTAACATATTTCAGTCGGTTTCGGTGACACATGACGGTTACAATGACATCTTTTGTGTGGTTCTGATTTCGTTGAAAACTTGTGAGTTATGTTGCGCCCATAGAAATAAAAATAGATTTATTTCCAAACTCGCGTGCGGCTGGATTCTTTTAAAACATCTGTGTCCGAGTTCAGTTAAAAACTAAAATTTCCTGTTACGTATACATTATTAATACGTAATAATTATTGATTACATAATCATCATATTCTTATTTCAAATACATATTAATTATGACTAGTAGATACCCCAGATTACCCAACTCAACATTTGAATCACATCGGGTTCTTTCTGTACCTAGTCTACAGCTTGCGAACTCGTATTAAAAACCTTTGTAGAAGTTGCAAGCGAGATAGCAAAAATTTCCATCGACAAACATAAATTATTCTTTGATATTTGAGTTTGCAGTTTCTCCCAACTCAATTAAAGTTGCAGCGAGGGATGTTGCACAAAGGATCAAGATGTGAAGCTTGAGTCACTACTTTTCTACCGTTGTCTAGGACGAAAACATTTATAATAATTGCTATTAATTTGCTTTTAGGTCAAGCAAAAATTATGGAATTTATTCTCTTTGACGTCAATTTATATTCTGTATTAATTAGTTTAGTGTCGCTCAGGTCATTTGATAGTCCATTAAACAGTCACAACAGTCAGAGATTTTAAATTGTACGAGTAAGCGAGACATTTAGGCTCTGGATACTGTTAATTTAATAAGTGCCTATCACAAACTTTCTATAGCTTAAACATTTTTATGTAACACCAGGGCCAAGGACGTAGTCGAAGTGTGATCTATCAGAAGTTCTGATAACCACATAATAAGGGATAACTATCTCTATAATGTTGGTGTCGAGTGTCGACACCGATTGCTTTCTACACTCCTAACTCCAGAGGAATCAGAAAGCATCAAATTTGCTAACTAGGTACATACTGCACTGATGTATGATAACATGTCAGCGATGGCAATGGGTAGCGATGGGTAACAAGTTCTATGCCACTTCACGCCACTTCCAATCACATTTGTATCTTACTAAATTACTTTGATTGGTTGCACTAAGATGGTGCTGTTTGTACTAATTTATGTTCGGAGCATAAAAATGTCTGACTCTATCTTTATAAAGTTTTGGTTTGAATAAAGTTAAATTACTAAGTACTTAGACTTTCTAGCTACGAGCATGAAAAATGTCTGGCTCAGCGATTCGCGTTAGAATTGGTACTTGACAATGCACTTAGATACCCCAGACTTTCACTCAGGTAAGGTGCAAAAAAATAAAGAGCTGAAGGCTGTGGTATTTAGAAAACGGGTTAGAAATAAACGTCTAAGCCATCTAAGTTACCACTTTTATTTTTATTAGGCGATAAAAAACCCTAACCGATTAAATACTTACAAAATTATTTAGTGACTGTTTACAAGCTCATTTTGTATATACTTTGTGTATATACTGATTTACAGAACCTTCGTTACTTGTGCGAGCTCGACTGGATCCACCCAGAGGACCAAGGTCGCCGCTTCATCTTGTCGTACAGCTTGGCAGACGGCACCATCAAGATCGGCGAAGTACCGCGCCGCAACTCTGGGATCACCGAGGGCAAGTTCCTCAAGTCGATCCGCCTGCAGTTGCCTGACTCTGATCCTAACTTCCCCACTTATTTCACGCCGGACAAATTTTACATTGGTAAGCTTCTGGTAAGGTGGCAATATGGTAGACTTCTAGTCAGATAGTTAAACAGCGACGCGCGAGTCGTGGGAAGGCAATGGATGCACTCGGCACAGGACCGAAGAGAGTGACGTGATAACGAGGAGGCTTTTATTACCCAGTGGGTATATGTAGGCTGATTAGATAGATAAAACCTTATTAGCTGATTTTTAACTAATTCTACTAAGTCTTAATTTTAAGAGCTTGGATGATGGTCAGAATATACTTTTAATCGGTTTAATAATCCTCATAAATACGTGAATTCCAAATCGAGCGACATCCCGTAGTATGCACATATTTAGGCCGATCCAACTGAATTATCCGTACGATCGTTTAGTCTGTAGTCTGTGGGGTTCATAAATTATGTTGAAGCCGGCTGCAGTAAGTTTGTTGAATGGTTTACGACTGCGAGTATTTTTAATGAACCCCTTTAAAAGAATGGAATGTTGAAACTTGGTGAGTTCGTAGAGTAATTTGCCGTCTGACAAAGTTGAAGATGCAATCATAACTTTTAATATCACTCGCAAATATTTTAATTTCCGTTTCTTTGAAATATTGCTTCAGATTTTCTTACAAGATATCTGAGCTGATAAAATCAGAATGATTGAATTCTGTCTTGATAACGCAATCGTAATCTACATTCTGAATTGTATTACTGCAAACAACTATCGGACATCTGCCCAATACGAATTTGCATAATATTACTGCTGCGCCGGTTGTAACAACGGTGACGGTAACAGTGTCGCGAGTTCAATGTTGTTTTCCTATCTCAAAAAATGCCCAACACGCCTAAAGAAGTTTTCATTTAAAAAAAATTTGGATGTTGCAAAATGATCATGATGGATGTCGCATAAACATGACAATTTACTAAGAAAGTTGTCTAATATTGCCCCTTCTCAAAATAATAATATTAAAAATTAAACAATTACGATGTCGTTGGTAACAGTGTCGCGATTTCAATGGTTTTTACCTATCTCAAAAAATGCTCAACGCGCCTAAAGTAATTTTTTTCAAAAATTTGGATGTCGCAAAGTGATCATGATGGATGTCGCATAAACATGAAAATTTACTAAGAAAGTGGTCTAATGTCCATTCTCAACAAAAAAAAATTAAAAATTACGGTGTAAGTAACTTTGTCGCGAGTTCAATGGTTTTTACCTATCTCAAAAAATGCTCAACGCGCCTAAAGAAGTTTTCACTATGCCCAACGCGCCTAAAGTAATTTTCATTTCAAAAATTTGGATGTCGCAAAGTGATCATGATGGATGTCGCATAAACATGAAAATTTACTAAGAAAGTGGTCTAATGCCCATTCCCAAACAAAAAAAAATTTTAATAATTACGGTGTCAGTAACTTTGTCGCGAGTTCAATGGTTTTTACCTATCTCAAAAAATGCTCAACGCGCCTAAAGAAGTTTTCACTATGCCCAACGCGCCTAAAGTAATTTTCATTTCAAAAATTTGGATGTCGCAAAGTGATCATGATGGATGTCGCATAAACATGAAAATTTACTAAGAAAGTGGTCTAATGCCCATTCTCAAACAAAAAAAAAATTAAAAATTACGGTGTCAGTAACTTTGTCGCGAGTTCAATGGTTTTTTTCCCATCTCAAAATATGCCCAACGCGCCTAAAGAAGTTAGCAGACTTGTTACGACACTTTTGAAAGTTTACAAAGTGGCATAATATCGAAGAGCTAAACATATATTGAGCCGTCAGTTTATCTGTAGTGGCTCCAGTCTAAGCCTCGTAAGTTTTCAACAGGAGCAATAGTCCCAGTCTTCAAACACCGATTTAAGATCATTGGTTGTGATCTGTTCGTGTACCGATACATGAGCGCAAACCCCGAGAAATTCCCACAAGAAGTGATCGACAACGTGCGCAACTATCACATGAGAGAGGGAAACTTGAAGGACGAACTTGAGGTAAGAGATATTAAATTAGTTTTAAAGGACTTATAGCACAGACACAAAAAAGTTTGTAGGTATGTAAGATAGGTTTGAAGAGGGAATGTAGTAACTTATACCTAACATAAAACATTTTATACAAATGTTCCCCAATTATTAGAGAAAGCGTTGCTTCTTCCTTCAAGGAAAATCTAGGTCAGTACCAAAATACAAAATAATAATAATAAATATTGCTGGACATTTCACACAGCGCTATCTAGCCCCAAACTAAGCAGAGCTTGTATTATGGGAACCAGATAATTGATAGAATACTTATATACTTTTTTTTTGTAAATACATACTTATAATAAATAAAAAAACAACCAGACCCGGAACAAATATCTGTAGATCATGCAAACATTTGTTTCGCGGCAGGAATCGAATCCGCTACCTCCTGAGTCTCAGCCAATACAAAAATGTTGTGTGAGAAAACTATACCTCATATACGTATTAGAAAATGTACTTGAAAGGGGCTGTCCAGCTGTTACATCTGCATCGCAAATAAAATAAAGCTCAGTACCTACCATTTCAACATTTTGGTGTAGCATTGAAACAGACTCATCCGCGCAAATCTGACGGGAGACGTGTTTGATTGGCAGGTTTTAGTAGAAAACATTTCCTCTACAATGTACAAAATAATAGCTTTTAAAGTTAGAACATTTTTAACCAACTGGCGAAGTTGTCTTTACTTTGTTACCATTAGACCATTAGATTTTGGACTGCCTCCGTGGCGCAGTGGGCGTATAGCCGGGTGAGACGCAGGAGGTAGCGGGTTCGATTCCCGCCGCGGAACAAATGTTTGCATGATCTACAGATATTTGTTCCGTGTCTGGGTGTTTTTCTATATATTATAAGTATGTATTTACAAAAAAAAGTATATAAGTGTTCTATCAGTTATCTGGTTCCCATAGTACAAGCTCTGCTTAATTTGGGGCTAGATAGCGCTGTGTGAAATGTCCAGCGATATTTATTTATTTTATTTATTTATTAGATTGTATGTAGATACGTGCTTTATTTAAATTGATGTATGGCCTAGCTTTAGTGGCGTCGCGACGCGTCTATTGTGCACTAATTGATAGATGTTACCGCATTCTGTGTTATATTTGTGGCAGCTTACATTGACATTGAACGTGCGAATATGTATATTTACCTACTTTTTTTTGTTTCTTTCGCTGTTTTCTCCTCTGACAGGGGCCAGAGACTTTTTTTAGCTAAACATTTTTTTTAACATTTTTTACTTGGGCGGTTTTATCTGTTTAGTTATGAACAAAAGTAATTGTTGTACATTCTGTCAATCCCACGTATTCGTTCGTTTTTTTTATTTTTATATGCATATAAATATATATTTGATCGAGCGCAGCGAGATCTCCAAATCAACTTGGGCAAATTGGCGTTGTAAGTATGTATGTTTGTTTGTCCGAGGATAACTTTCGAAGCGTTTATCCGATCATCGTGGATACAGAAGTAGGTAGTGATGGCACAATTTTGGTGTGACTAAATGAGCTAAAAATATTAGGGGGTTGTTGAGATATTGGGGTTCAAGAGGTAAAAAAAAAATGAAAATGACACTATTAGGTCAAATACCACGTTAAATGAAAGGTATTCATTAGTACATTATAACCCTATTTTAATTTTTAGTTTAATTTTTGTAGTTTTCGAGTTATTTTCCATAATAAAAATAAAACTAATATGCACAATTCACAGGGTACACCAGTGACCCCACAATGCTAAAATTTGGTATTCGTGTAGCTTTAGTAAAACAAATATAGGCAAATATGAACTCCCGTTACCTGTAACTTGAATTAAATTGTAGGTCACGTTAATTGAGTATGCATTTCGTGGAACTATTTTGATAGTCAAAGATTAATAGTATTTTTTTGTTTTTATGGGAGACTCGCGAGATCTCAGTTCGGAGCGAACCACTAGTTATATAATGTGAATTTACTTTCTTTACATAAATGGGGTCGCTAAATTTATTTACCTGCTTAATGGGTTGGAAAATATTAAAGCTATCTAATTCGGTGTAATTTGTGTTGTGACGTAGTTTCACTAGGGACCCATTACGTGTTTTATAGCCACTACTCACTCCAGAAACTCATCAAGTTTTTATGTTATAATAAAAATGTGGGAACTTGGTAGCGGAAACGGTTTAAAAATTTATTTCTGCTATGTCTGAACTTTTAAATATTGTTATGCTCACTCTCGTAGTGCTTCCAAAAGTTTAATGCATTAAGTTAGACAACACTACCGACTATGGACTGAACCGAAGATCGAAAATGGACGAAACTCTTTGATTTATTGATGACGCATGAAAAGACGCGAAAGTCGATTTCCTACTTACATACAATGTGGCGGCTTAAAAACAGGTGTCTGAAAAAAATTGCTCGCAGAATTTCTGATTGTACCGTCAAGTGGAATCTACAAAGAATAATCACTCAGTTAATAATCTAGGTAGATCGTGCACTGGACAGCCTACAATTTGTGCCGCAGCCAGTATTTTTTGAGCGCTAAGTGCTTCAGTAGGCCGTTAAATATTGCCGCTTTCCAGTTTTCTTGAGGTATATAGGCCTTATTCAAACTGAGTTTCTAACAATACTCATGATATTGTTTTTTTTAGTCTGCTATCCGAGAAGAACAAGCTGCTGAAACCAGGGCCCAAATAGCAAAGATCGGACAGGCGGCGGTGGCCGAGCCAAGTGATATGCAGAGATGTCTGACCGCCCTCGACGTGGTGGAAGGAAGCGCAAGTCCACCGCGACCACCTACGCCGCCTATGACCACCGACCGCATCTCGTATGATGACACTATTAGAGCTGTTCGTGCAAGGTAAAACAAATATTGTAATTTGTATAGGTTGGATGTTGAGCGTCAAGTCCGATCCTGTCCCATGAGGTTTTTTGATACATGAAGTGAAGAATAAATGAAGATAAATGATGATATATATTAATTCCTTTTATTATTTATATTTTGAACCTTGTAGAAAATACACAAACGAATAGGTACATTTCCCAGAATAACTGCTTTATGGCGCTAATTAAATAGTGTATGTCTCGCTCTAAACGAGGACAAATAATTATGTTTTACACATTTGTTGCTCTGCGAATTCTATTCAAATAACTCTTGGCATGAGAAACTCATTTCTATATTTTGCTTCTGGATAGTTTGCTTTTTACATTTTTTTTTTAAATGCAAATATGCAACGTTATCTATGCTACCCACTATATTCGCTAAAATTTACAGTTCTAAAAGTTTCGTTCTGATTCCATAATAGAAATTGAACCTATTTTTCGTGTAGATATGTCCTCTAATCCGTTGCGTTAGACTACGCAAGGGATTAGAGGACATATAACAATATAACATAGACATATAGAACATAGACATAACAATATACAGCTATATTGTTTCACAAAATTATCGGATGAGTAATTTTAAGTTCAATAAGGGCTTCCACTCGCGGTATGTGTGAAATGAGTATTTAACTAGGATGTACTGTAACTGAGTCAATCATCTCCGATATTCATAATTTATTCTAAGTTTTTTTGTTACACCAATGGAAGAACGTGGTTTGAGACTTGAATCCTATAATTTTTTTTTGTATTATAAAACAAAATACATTTAGAATTTACAGATGGAAAAACTATATCTTTTTTTGTTGGAAAAGTGCGCGGTAAACTTGGTTCTGTTCTGTATGACATCTTGAAAATCCTTCGTAATTTTTTTAGTAACCCAACCTGCGACATGGTCGTCCCGCTTAAAGGGATCCTCAAGTCAGGCATGGCTCGAGACGACCACCAGAAGGTCGTCTGCTTCAGTGGACCAGCTGCTGACGAGCACAGAGAGCAGAAGAAACTGGTGAAGTACCCGCCTGGGCAGCAACCACACTTTACGGAAGATCCTGACTTCTGCGAAAGATACAAGGATCCG
Organism: Philereme transversata; assembly: GCA_963924445.1. NCBI lineage: Eukaryota > Metazoa > Arthropoda > Insecta > Lepidoptera > Geometridae > Philereme > Philereme transversata. The sequence goes on along the minus strand of OZ004350.1, from coordinate 12,704,652 downwards.
GTAATTACATCCTTGAAGGAGTTGTCATCCATCAGACAATTTTTAATTCTAGTGTTCCCCGCGGCTCCTATTACGTAATACCAGCATACTAAGTAACTTCACTTTCTTAGTTTATTTTTATCATTCCAGATCATAAACTATATTTTTTCCAAATGTTATCCTGTTAGTTTTAGCCGTCAAAAGTTTATTCACTACAAACATCTACATTTATCAGTAGAATAGAAAGGATATGCTTTACCAGACCCATCTATGTTTGAAAATCAGATACGGCACGTACTTACCGGCTACACAAATCACCCTCATAACGATTAAGGTGAAAGCGCCACCCCCGACCCCTAAAATTTACAACGATCTAAGACGGGTAGTTGCTATGTCGCGTCGGTCGTCGCCGTCGTAGCGCTTCTACGCGCAGATACTGGACATAAATAATATTAGGTAGAAATATTTCCCACACGATTGTCCACTTAAAGAAAAAATATAATTATTCTTATGGCAGCTATAAATAAAGTAAAAAAAAGTATTTACGGCTATCCGGTCGAAATACCACGCTTCGTTTATTAACTGGCATTGCCGATGTGGGAGACAAAGCCGCGAAGCTTAAGTGGGATTGGGCCGGGCACGTAAGTCGAATGCTTCCGGAGAAATAGGCCAACATCGTAACACCCTGAGTACCGGAGGATGGACAGCGACGTCGGGGGCCGCGAAAGCGTTGGCGCGACGACATCAGTGGATTCGAGGTGGGAATCTGCCAAGGATTGCGATAGGTGGAAGGAGTTGGGGGAGGCCTTTGCCCAGCAGTAGGAAAATGTAGGCAAGTTAAAAAAAATGACTGAAATGTCTCTACCTACACTAACATTATTCTAGTATTCTTTAAATGAATGAAGTTTTAACATTGGCTAGTGCCTTTGCTCAACCTTTGTTTTACAACAATCTACAAACAAAAATATAGACTTGGCGCTACCAACGTACACTTACAAACAAGAGCCGACACACACTTTTAATCGGCTTACAGTTTAATCGCCCTTATTTCAACATCCAAAAAACCTTTGTCAAAAGTATTAGAGCCTAACTACCGTATGTACTTCTTCTTTTAACAGACTACGAAAGTTTTTTTTTTACCTATTTTCCGTCTCCGAAAAAAACTCCAAATCGGTTATTTGGAATTTTTTTAAAGATATTTTTTCAGATTGGTCCCATAGAAATCAAGAAATCAAAATCGGTTCAATAGTTTGGTTTTTTAATCAAAACAACTGGTTTCGATTTTCTGTTTTCTGTAGTTGGTTATATTTTTGTTAAAAAAGTTACCTACATACTTGTTTGATTAAAAATATGTATGTAGGTAGTTGTTTGGATGTCGGCGATTAACTCCGGTAGCTGATTCCAAAAATTATTTCACTAATATGAAGCTACTTTATTAGGCTTATAGCTATATTATATTTTGATAAAAATCCGTGCAAAGCCGGGGCGAGTCTGCTAGCTAATAATAAGCTTGCCTTATCCTTTGGATAGCCGCACCTTGTCTTTTTCTGATTTGAATGTAAGATAAAACACTATATATAACTATTCCAAAACATCCAGCAAGTTTAATAATAACAGGCTACGAACTTGGATCGTTTAGAAGTATGTGTTCTGTAGAGGTTTTAAATACCTGCAACAAAAAAGAGGTTTACAAAAAAAATACTCACCAAAAGACGTTTTAAAAAATATTAACTTATCGACCGAAATTATATTTATTGAATTTCTTATCGGAAAATAAGAAAATTAAAGGATGCCTGGAAGAGACCACTTTTTATAGTGATATGGCTGCCTATTAAAGGTTAACTATATTTACTTGGTTCTAATTTTTTTGTATCTGGCCTGTAAGGTATAATAAATAATTTTAATTCATTCATTCAGGATCGTGCAGTGCGCCGTGCCGGCGACATCTGTCCCTTAGAGATAAATCCAAGCGCGCAAGTGGTTAGTGGCGCCGGCGCAGACGACGCTGGAGACCGCTTGCAGCTACCTGGATACCTCGGCAGCTATGGCGTCGATTGCAAAGAGGTATCTTTTCGGCAGTATCACGAAATAAAAAAAAAATGTGTTTCTTACAAATATATAAATAATGCAAGACATTTCACAAAGCGCTATCTAGACCCTAATTAAGCCAAGCTTGTACTATGGGAACCAGCTTACTTATAATATTATATAGAAAAACATCCAGACCCTGAAAAAATATCTGTAGATAATGCAAAAATTTGTTCCACTGCGGAAATCGAACTCTCCTGCGTCTACTACGCTCACTGCGCCACGGGGAGGTCACAAAGTCTCAGTCAACGTCCAAAGGCATCGATTTGAATTGACATTACTGTAGTTTGTGCTCAATCCATGCGCCTCATCAATCTTGTCGTGAATTGGAGAAAAATACTTACCTTCTTGTCTCCAACGGCTTGGGATTTCCCACCTCAGATCCATAATTACAAACCCTGTACTTGCTTCCAAATCTTTTATTGTTGGATGATATTCCTACGTCATTCCCACGTTTTTATGTCTCTATCTAGATATCCGATATCTTCCGATACCGGGAAACTAAGTGTTGGAACCATATTCCCACACCACTTCGACATTTAAAACCACAGATTATTTAAAAAAACGTATAAATCCATAATTATTAGATAGTAAATAAAAAACTGGGTTGCCTGGTGCGGGATGCATTAGCTTTCACGTGCTAGCCGATTGGGGTAGGTATTATATTAACCAATTTATTAATTTGATTTAGATTATTTTTATTACATATTATACCATTTACACCTATTTTGACATTTTCTATTATGTACTTATCATTATATTTTGACACACCATGGCACATAATATTCTCACTTGACAACACAATACTCTCACAGCGTCTAGTGGCTAAATGGAGCGGTCTCGACGGAATATCAGGCGCTTACCATTACGGCGGCGGCGGGCTTAATGCTGAGTCGAGTCCCATTTACTGCTGTAGCACACAGTATTTACAAAGCTCTCCCTTGTTTTTGTTGGTTCTACGTATATACTATTTCATTGTTTCTTTGTCTTTTCTCTGTCTTAAAATGTAACTGTATTCCGTATTGTGTGCTGCTAATGTACCTAGTGAATTTATTTATTTGTGTTTCCACTTACATCTATCATTACAGGCCTAAACCTAATAGGTACAATAATGTAGTTAACTTATTTCTAACCTATTCTACTCAATTTTGATTAATTAATTTACTACACTTTATTTACAAACATAAAATACACAATGTGGCCTTTGCGAATTCATTCAGTGACACATGGAGCACATCTAAGTTCTCCGCAACTAGATTGAGCGTGCTCAGGGTGTGCGTCAGAAGCGCCCAGTAAGTAGTTTCTGCTTCGGGGCACCTCGAACAGACGTAGTCGCCTGCGCCGGTGTACGTATTTATTGTGCACGCACATACCAACTCTCCCTAATATTTGGTTGGATATATTTGGTGGTGGGGGTTGGTAATGTTACCCCGGAGCACCTTCATTACGTACATGATTGTCTATGTTTATATTATTGAGTAAATTGCTTTATACGCCGAAAAGAACACATCATTTTGATATCTCATTATAATATTATAACATACCTACTTTAAGTATAGTTCATATTAGTTTTGGGTATATATATTTATTTATATTTGTGTACACTCATCTACCTTTAAAACCATCTCTCTCTAGCCGCAAAGGTTTGCTGGAAGAAAACTCTTCTTAGGGTTTAGCTCGCCTTTGCACATGACCTCTATTTCTTTATTTTTAAATGTATTTTCTTTTGTGCAATATTTCATTTGGTAAACTACATTACACTAAATTGATATAACCTTGTCAATACAACGTACAAAAATGAACTTTAATATGTGGACGAGCACCTAACGTGGCATTCGTGTAGATATAAATTACGATGGTTTAAAAACAGCAAACATTTTTTATACTCTCTACATTTTTTCTAACACGCCAAAGGTCACGTCGTCATATGATAAAAAAACTGACCTTGAACTTGGGAACTTGTTCAATCGATCAATATATTGTCATGTTTAGGAGTGTTGATCCTATGCTCATTATCTAAAATCTCCACCTTTGTCTCCAGGTGCCAGAATACATGCGTCTCCCTCAAGACGCATATGAGAAAGTGAAGAAGCTTCGTAAAGAAACGCCTGACATTTCGCCCGCCGCCGCGCGCAACTTAGAATATCCTCGCCTACCCACCCCTACAATGGATCAGTGCGTGAACCCACCACCCGAGGCCGTGGGACCCTGTGACCCAAGGAAAGAAGAAGACGTGGCGTTCGGTTGCCCCCGAGTCGAGCCTAGGTTGCCCGGCTGCAATCCTGAAGGGAACGATTAGTGATAGCAAATGACTGGTAGATTTGGATGCCTATTCTTAATATATTTTTGGTACATGAAATAAAGATTTTTGTAACTTGCTAATTTAGTTTCTTTATCTTCCAGTAGGTATATATAAAAATACAAGCCCCGGCAGACTGCTAGCTAAACAAAAGCATATGCTATTTTATTATTAGACCACCCAAGACTAAGGGGGTGGCTAACTTGTTATAACCCAGAATTTTAACAACAGAATAAAATTATTATTGATAGCGGACTCGATATCAATCTATCTATTCAGCCCGTTGGCACCCACTACTGGTTATAGGCCTCCTCTCTATTACGCCACTCTACGATCATGCGCTATCCTCATCCACTGCTGGCCTACCATGCTAACAATGTCGTCTGACCAGCGGGCTGGTGGTCTGCCTCTTGGTCGATGCGCCTCCCTTGGCTACCATTCCGTCACCGCCCTTAGTCCATCGCTCGTCGTCTCTGCTAGCCAAATGTCCTGCCCATTTCCACTTGAGACTTGCAATCCGCATACCGTCTACTACCTTCGTGTGTCGCCGTATTTCCACGTTCGGATCGAGGAGGGAGATACCGAGCTTGACGCGCTCCATTGTCCGTTGAGCTACTCGAATTTTGTGTAGGTATGTTTTCCTTTGTGAGCGGCCACGTCTCAGTTCCGTGGGTATGGGCAAGACACATTGGTTATAAACCTTGGTCTTCAGGTACTGTGGCAATATAGAAGACGTCTTCAAATCAAAACTTTCTCCTTTCGTGTCTTCTTCTTCTTGAAAACGTCTTTTAAATTGCTTAAAGCAGCCCACCCAAGTAGGTACCTGGTATTTAGTCTTCCTATCTCTTAACTGGGAATGTCGGTCAAGGAATAAACTATGTCCAAGATAAGTAGGTACACGTACATCAACAATTTGAAATCTGTTTTCCTAAGGTTAAAGAGGTAGGAACAGTTGTGCACACAGCGCCTTTATACTAACAGCGAAGACTAGTTACCAGTACTGTCTTTCTGCCGTACAAGCTTGACCGACGTGGAAAAGTTTATCTATAACAAAAGAATGTAGCGTAGACTGCAGAAAAATCTTTATGCGAGACAGTAAAACTGTTTCTACTCCACTTAAAATGTCAAACTTTTCTACGGCGGTTGCAAGCCCGGCTGATAGTTTGAAGTTTTTAACGATTCACGAACGGTTTGTGTGTAGGTGTAGATTCGTTTCACCAATTATAGTAACAGGAATATCGACATCATTTTCTTTTAACCTATTTAAAAAAGGTCTGAAATATTTGTAGTGCTGTTAAATAATGTTTAGTGTGGTGTATGTGGACATACGTGGACCCTGGAAAAAAATAAAACCTCCTGATACACCCAGCTATCTTGAGGTGGACCACAGGAAGGAAAAATTGCCCCTGATACAGCCAGGTGAACTACAAAGGTGGACCACGGGCAGGGAGCGGTGTAAGGTAGGTATCAGTTCAGTTGGAACTCTTCGTCAACATAGGACAAACGGTTCAGTTCGGTAGGACCTACTTCGAGAGAGGTCGGTCGATGATTCCTACTAGGCTGAGCAGCATTCCGGAAACTTTGTGACGTCTTCTCATTCTAAAATACCTGTCTATAGGCCGTATACGAAAGCTCAAGGTCGCTCAGCGTGCTTGGTGTTTCGAATCAGTAATGAGATTCCTAGACAAACCAAGTCACTCACATAGCACAAGCAGAAGTAGCAGTGGGCAGGACTCGAAGGATTGACGGTTGTTTGAGCAAAGTTCTCGAGTGGAGACCACGCATTGGAAATCGGAGCGTACGGCGGCCCCCCACTAGATGATAAAGGTTGCTCGGAGCCGTTGGGTGAAGGCCGCGCAAGATCGGTTCTATGTGAATCTATGGGGAGTCCTATTTCCAGAAGGGATGTCCTATGGCTGATATGATGATGATGTGGCGTAAGGTGTAAATTCGTTTACCGTTTGCCACAGGTGGAACAGGCGGGAATATGGATATAATTGTGTTTTAGCCTTTGAAAAAAAGGAGGATTTGGTGCTGTCAAATTAATAATGTTTATTAAGTAATTGTGCAAACAATACGTGCGAATACCGTCCTGTTTTCCTAACAGCAACTAGTTGCGAGAACATTAAACAATAAAACAACATAATAAAAGTAACAAATTATATTTTTCATATATTTAACAAATATTCTACAAAATATCTATCATTGTATTATTCTTTTACAATACCTTTATTTTATACCTAATAACCTTAAAATGAATTGCAATTTACATTAAAAAACTTGAGTTATAATTAAAATGGGAATGTTGGAACAATGCAAACCAATATACAAACGATATAAATAAATAAATAATACCTAAGTTTTTAAGCTTAAAACAAAAACAATCTGCAATAAATGTATGCAAAAAGTTGAAATTCATATTACCTATATATTTTTGTGAAAAGTTGTTCATTTTCATGGACTATAAATCTTAACATACTTAATTTATGTCGGAGAGACCTTGTATATTTAAAACTAGCTTCCGCCAGCGGCTTCACACGCGTTGTTTGTCAATAAAAAGTAACCTATGTGTTAATCATGGACTAGTCCATGGCGTTAATCCAGGTTATAATCTACGTACGTACCAAATTTCATCGAAATCGGTTCAGCCGTTACGACGTGATTAAATAATAAACAAACAAACATCCAAACCTTCGCATTTATTAACCGAGCGAAGCGAGATCTCCAAATCAACTTGGGCAAATCGGCGTTGTATGTATGTTTGTTTGTCCGAGGATAACTTTCGAAGCGTTGATCTGATAATCGTGAAATTTGATACATACGTAGGTAGTGAGGGCACAATTTTGGTGTGACTGAATGTGCTAAAAGTGTTGGGGGGTTGTTGACATATTGGGGTTCAAGAGGGGTAAAAAAATGAAAATGAGACAATTAGGTCAAGTTAGACGTCAAATGAAAGGTACATTTTGACACCGTTTTTATTTTTAGTAATTTTTTTGTAGTTTTGAGTTATTAGCCATAATAAAAACAAAACTTTGATAAAATTCACAGGGTACACCAGTGACCCCACAGTGCTGTAATTTGGTATGCACGTAGCTTTAGTGACACAAATATAGGCAAAAGTCTGAAATCCATAATAACTGCAATTTATAACCAGTTAAAATGAACTCCCGTTACCTGTAATTTTATGAAACTGTAGGTCAAGTTAGTTGGTGTTTATTTCGTGGCACTATTTTGATAGTCAAAGATTACGAATAATATATTTTTGTTATTATGGCAGACTCGCGAGACGACGGTTTTGTTGAAAAATTAAAAAAAAAACATTCATGAAACTCATAATTAGAACCTCAAGCAGATTCAAATGAGTCCAAACACTAGTTGCGTCGTTTTAATACTGAGTTTCCATGGCCACTTTCTGTTGCGTTATATATGGACCGATTTCAATTATTGATTTTTTTATGGAATATCTATAACCTATACCAGTCAGACTACGCAGTCCTCTCCGCCTTCACGAGACGAACTTATACTACCTAATGTTACACAAGTTAAAGCAGACATAAAAATCAAAGACGAGGAGTTGGCTCTTGTGGACACCACCGTATTCTTAGGTATAACCCTAGATAATAAGCTTCAATGGGGCCCTCACATTGATGGGTTGTCGAAGAGACTTAGTTCTGCGGCATACGCAGTCAAAAAGATCCGTCTTTTTACAGACGTAGACACAGCTAGACTAGTTTACTTCAGCTACTTCCACAGCATTATGTCATACGGTATACTGCTGTGGGGGAGTGCTGCAGATATAAACACCGTTTTTGTGCTGCAGAAGAGGGCTGTTCGTGCAATTTATAATATGGGCCCCAGAGAATCATTACGCAATAAGTTTAAAGAAATAGATATTATGACATTCCCTTGTCAATACATCTATGAAAATCTAATGTATGTTCACAAAAATATTAATTTGTTTAAGAAAAATAGCGATAATCATAATTTTAATACTAGAAATAAAGATAAACTCGCTGTTGCCACATGTAGACTCCATAAAGTTAGTAAATCGTTTAAAGGGCAAGGTGTGCGCTTTTATAACAAACTCCCAAGGGATGTACAAAAATTGACAATTAACAAATTTAAAAACGTAATTAAACAAAATCTTTATAAAAGAGCCTACTATAAAATATCGGATTATTTAGATGATAGAGAAGCTTGGGATTGAAACTGCCCCAACTCGTTCAAAATGTTACAATTTAGACGTAATTTCTTTTCTGTATTATGTACCTATTGTAAAAGGATCATTAAAAAAAAACAACCAGCCTGGTTTTCTTGCCTTTCTTTCCTGGCTTGGTCGCGAAGGAACAGGCAGTAAAATTGACGTTTCAAAGTGATCCTTGTGATTTTAATGAATAAAAATATTTGACTTTGACTTTGACTTTGAACCCGTAGACACCAGGTTATACCTCCTAGGAGCAAGGGAACGCGAGTAATCGCTAAAACTTATACCAATATTTTGCTCAAGTCTACATATTATGTAAGCCTATTGGAAAATTCAAGTCCCTGAAATTTAATTTAAAATTGGACTTTCTTCGTTAATTTTGTTGCGCAAATTACTTTTTGGACTTGGGACGCGAGGTCTACTGTTAACCACTAGTTATATAATGTATCAGGGAAAGAATTAACAAGAGGTAAATAGATATGTATGTGATACTGCAGTAAATGGGTTTCAGGTCAGCATTATGCTTCGCTACCGGTCGACAGCTCAGCGCTATTCTGCCGAAACCTCCATTACGCTAGTTAAAAACACACAGACAAAATAAATTCATGTTACCTATAACAATCTGATTTTTATTTTGCAAGCCTGATATGCGCAAGACTTGCGCAAGCCGCTGTGGGAAGAATTTGCTCAAATTTCTAGACCTGCGCAAAGAAACCATTGACGAGTGTGACCGCCATAAGTGAGTGGTGTTGTTCATATTAATGAGTGGTACCTGTTTCTCTCAGTTTTTGGGAAGTCTTACAACTATAAAACGTCATCGCATAATTATATTTTCTATCAGTTCACATCCATAAAAAAAAATAATGCTGGACATATCACACAGCGCTATCTAGCCCCAAACTAAGCAAAGCTTGTACTATGGGAACCAGATAACTAATATAATACTTTTTTTAGTAAATACATATATACTTAGATTAAATAGAGAAACATCCAGACCCGGAACAAATATCTGTAGATCGTGAAAACATTTGTTCCGCGGCGGGAATCGAACACGCACCCTCCTGCGTCTCAGCTGGCTATTCGCCCACTATGCCACGGAGGTGGTGGTAAATAAATAACATTTATTTGAGTCCCGCGAGCTTTTACTTTTAGGAATTTCACTGATTCTTTCAAGTATTCAACTCTGATTCTCTGTCCACTCTGTCTATCTGTTAATTTGTTACGTTTTCACGACTAAACGGCTGGTCCCATTTCGATGAAATTTAGTATATATATATATATATTATGTAATAATCAAAGATTATCTGGGAGGTAATTTTAGCAGCAAGTTCGCCTTTGTATTATTTTTATAAGTGCAATAAAGTCTGTTCGTATTAGCGCTTTAAAAAAATGTCTAGACAAAATGGGGTGAGGCTATTGCTCAGCAGTGGGGCACCGAGGGCTGAAAATAATAATAAAGTATTTTCAATCTATCAATTATTACCTGGATTGAGACATATGCTCTTTTTTATAGACAAAACACCCGTGCAAAGCCGCGGGTGGAAGCTTGTATTAGATAAATAATACAGGTAATCCTAGTAGGGCTAGAACTATTCAGTGTTATTTTTTTAAATACATTGTAATAGTCGTCAGAGCATTAGAGTTATAACCAGCTCTCACGAGTCATACTGAGTACCAAGTGGTAAGCATCCAAAGTCCAAGGAAAATGCATCACAATTAGTTTCATTATTCAATCTACGTCAGATACACAATAACAAGAACGACAACAGCTACAGTGACGAACATTCCCCCAAACAGCACGTATTTATCCTGAGCAACTCTCCTCTCTATGAGGGAAATGGTCGCGTTCGACAGGCCGAGGGTATTCGCCAGATCTATTATTCTTCTGTGAGCGCCTTTGAGGGTCTCTCTGTTGTACCTTAATGTTTCCAGCATACTTGTCCCTGAAAGAAAAAGAAAACCGTCATTATAACTGGTTTTTAAGCGATAATTGTTGAACGGACATAGGAGTTCCGGCATTTACAAGTAATGATACGGATAAGAATTAAAATATTTAGCTTGCGATTTTATTAATTCTGTCTTAACAGGCTGTTACCCGTGGCCCTACCATCGTATCACACTAGTGGGTTCCCGCGTAATTTATTTTAGCTCACCGCTCTAAAAAGTGTTCTCCTATGGGTTTACGGGTAATTTATTATAGCCGGTAGTCCCGCTGCACCAGGAAGTAAATATGCCTTAGAAGGTCGCTAGGTTTATTTAATTTATTATTAATTATTGCGTTTTGTTTTTTATTCAATAATTCTACGGTAGTATTTAGTGTGCTTACCTCCTAGTGCGGTGGTACTACGGTTAAAATATATTACCCGGGACCCCATTAGTGGGATATGATGGTGGGACCACGGCTAAAAGGCGAATTGAAATTTCACACAATATACTCGTACCAGGCACCAATCTCTCGCTAAAAATGACACGTTCCTACCAATAGAAGCTTAAAAATAATCTAACCTTTTGTGAAGAGAGTATGTATATTTTTATTAACAATAATAGTAGATTATTAAACGAGGGTATAAAGCACTATCTACGTCACGAACGCTATTTTGAATCCCGAGCGTAACGAAGGATTCTAGAGTGAACTCAGGAGCAGAGCGAAGGAGTTACTAGAATCCTCAGTGCAGAGAGGCATATAACCACGCCCAAGTTGCAGACAGCTTTACCCACGAGAAGAATACTCTACTATCTTACATATGCAATACAATGCAATTCAGTACAACTTTACTCCCGGCTCGCTGTAGGGATTTAGGGTGCCTGTCCATTGGAGCGGAGCGAGCCGGCGGTGCGGAGCGAGTGAGTATTGCGGAGCGGAGTTGCGGACTTTGTCTGTCCATTGACGCGGAGCGAGACAGCGGTGCGGAGCCAGCGAGTATTGCAGAGCGGAGTAACGGACTATGCGGAGCTAGGCCGAGTTCACGCAACGAGTCATTTGAGCGGAGGGCGGCGGGCGGTCAGTTCAGTCATACGCGAAATATTACGGAAAACAGACATGTTGTCGATGCAAAAGTTAAAATGTTACTACCTCACATTGCTCGAGGAAGAAATGTTGGACTCGGAAGAAACCGAATTACTTACAACATACTATCCCAATATCCCATACCCCCGCCCCCGAGACCGGGCCGTTTCCCCGCCGCCGGCTCACTCGGCTGCCTCGCTCCGCCGCCCCGCTCCGCCGCCTCGCACCGCTACCTCGCACCGCTACCTCGTGCCGCTTCCGATAATGTATGAATTTTTAAACTAGCTCGCAAATCCCTTTCCACTAAAGCGGGGCGGAGATTTCATGCAATTCTATTGGTTAATATTTCTTCGTTTTTCCGCTCCGCTGCCTCTCTCCGCGTCTATGGACAGGCAGCCTAAATCACCTGCTTTCGGTTAGGTTTACATCACATACAATTTGACATTATCGAACAGGTAGTATGAAAATATTATTACCTGCCAATGCGAATATCAAGATAAGTACCTACTTATTTATATTTTTGTTTAAAATGAATAAAAATTTATTGAATCCGCCTCGCCTCGCCGACTGCAATATTACTATATATTACATTTATCTAAACACGGCAAAAGGTCAGTTGTACCCGTTGTAAAGTTCAGCTGCAACACACAATGCATAGGAATATCTACATGTATTCTTGTCGTATCTGTAAATCCGTTACAGTGTCATTGAACGACGTTTTTCTTCATTGTTAACGACTTATGACGACTTTTCCGGTTTCACGTGAAGTAATCATGTCACACGTAGCCAAGAAACTAACGAGAAACTTATGTTCTCGGTAATTAAACACCAGTTTTTAATTGATTGTGAAAACGGTTATTTATTGGAAAAATTAGTAAGCGGAAAATTCGTAAAATCGTTTTTATCTTGTGATATAGTTTTCAAAACCTAACTCACAAGGTTTTTTTAAAATATATATTTAGGGTTCCGCGCCAAAACGGTATAAACGGAATTCTTATGGTGTGACTTTGTTCATCTGTCCGTTAGTCCGTTACAGCTCATTATCTCAGCAACTACTATGCTATCAACTTGAAATTTGGATATACATATTTTTATTTATATTGACAATGACGTCATATAAAAGAGATGATGTCATACGAAAAACCATTCCCATTTCTGATCTCCGAATTTTGCATAGCGAAAAAACTGAAATAATTGATAGAAATTAAAAATATATTCAAAGATTACGGGAAAAATCAAAAGAAGTCTCTAGCGCTGCTATACTATCGCCGATCTAAGAGGCCCGCCCCCTTATTACCTAAGCCAAATTGCTGTTGCTTCGCTATCGCTAGTCAGGCCATCCCTTTCACACGTGAGGTACGTACTGTACATGTGAAAGGGATGGCCTGAGGTAGCGATAGCAAAGCGACAGCAATTTTGCTTAGGTAATACGGCCCCCGATTTGACGTTGTCTAAATACAGAGACTAGAGATGGGAGCTAGAGTAGAAATAAAAAAATAGTTTTCTTGAAACACTGATTCTTGAGACATTTTGATTAATTGTACTAAGTTTGTTAACAAACTTAGGTAAAATTAATATCGAACTAGCTTGGCTAATTTGTATACATAATTTGTATCCATTATAATTCAAAAAATATTGACGATAATGATAAGTAGATTAGATTAGACAATTCTTTATTACACTGATAAAATAATGATGAAAACCCCTCATTATGTCATCATATATACTCATCAACATCTATAATCGATTCTTATGTATAAAAACTAAAAAAAATAAAAAATTGTTTCTGTTTTTATAAATCTAAAGTTTAGTAAATGATTACATTTTTTATTATAATCGATTTTGTTTGGTTCCCAAGTTGTTAAAACGATCGTAACTCTACGGATTTTAACCCATACAACATTGGAATAGCGTCGGATATCATAATAATTTTGGAATTACATATGGTTAACTAGCTTCCACCCGCAGCTTCGCACGCGTGGTTTGTCAATTCAAAGTATGTCTTAATCCAGGTTATAATATACGTACATACCTAATTTCATCGAAATCGGTTCAGCCGTTACGATGTGATTGAGAAACAAATAAATAAACAAACATCCAAACTTTCGCAATTATAATATTAGTGTGATTTTTCGACTTCTTGTATAGACGTTCGTTCAAAGTTATTACGGCGAGAAAAATGACAGACGTCAAATCGGGCTTGTAATATAACTCTGTCAACTTAACTCGGTAGGTACCTGACTCGAAACGCGACCCCTCTCCCGTTCCTCATGCCTCACTCCCGCCAGTAGCGTTGGCACACTTGTTAGCGACACAGGCGTGCTTGCCATTTCAGTTCACTTCAGAGTTTTTTCGTTTGCTGTTTTTTAAGTTTTTGGTTCTTAAAGTTTTTTGTTTTTGTTACGTTTGGACTTTGTTATTATTTATAACTAGTAAGAGAGCGGATTTGAGGACGACAATGGCAGTGATACCATGTCTGGAATAGAACCTATGAACCAATGTAGTGATGATTCTTATTAATTAAAAAATAAAAAATCATTGTCAATATTTTAAGATTATTTTTTTCTTTATTTTAAAATTGTATTTTTTCAATCTAAGTACTATTCTTTTTGTTGACCGTACTTAACAGAACTGTAATTCGAGCCAGGTACCGAGTTAAGTTGACGGAGTTAAAACGGTGCAAGCATAAATAACATAATTCTAGGTACGGAACTGCGGCAAACGAGTCTCACTCGCACTTGACCGGTCTTGTTTAAGTATAAATTTTATACATAATTAGTGATACTGAGCCGGCTGATACACATAAATTTCATTTTTGCTGGTTACAATAGAACGGATTCATTTCCTATTTCGTTGTATTGTGTAATTCGCGAGAAACTCAATAGAAGCACGATTGGTAAAATATTTTTTATGTTATTTTTATAAAACATATTTTAGTTTCATCGAACTGAAAAACCAACATCCATTTGCGTTACGTCGTGTAAATTATATTCTCAATTAAGTTTGAACATTTTTATCGTTCCAGATTTTTTTAATACTAGTTTCCGCCAGCAGCTTTGCACGCGTTGTTTGTCAACAAAAAGTAGCCTATTATTAATCCAGGTTACGTATACGTATTAGTATGATTTTTCGCTAAAGTGTAATCCTTTTGTTCTAAAAAATATGAAATAAAATGTGAAAACGAAATAATATCATGCAAACTTTATTTATAGGTTACAAACTTATAATGATGAGAGCCAGATAGGTGTTAAATAAATTTCAAATAAGGGTCAAATTGAAGGCGCCATAAAACTGATCAAGGTCTAGTAAAAGATACTGATGGATAAACGACGTAAAACCACGGTATTTTATTTTATGCGCCGCTTCACAAAAAGCAACACTTATTCGCTTATTAGCCGCGGCAGAGTGCGTCCGAGTACCCACACTGATAGTGATCTCGTGAAGTGAATAACTTACTCAAGGCTTTGATAAAGAAAACAAATTCAGGTTATGTTGAGGAGACTGGTAATAGTGTCTATCATGTGTAACAGTTTGCCTTGATCCGATGCGATCATGCCCGGTCGAACACTCACAAGGTCAACGTGGTAGGTTGTTGTGACCGCTGCTAATACACAACAAATAATCTGAGTTTAGAATATAAGTGAAGTGTCCACTGCCGTCCTAATATTCGCGGATAAAAAATGTGGTACGTACATTGGTTTTATTAATGCATTTCAGTCACATATATTGAAACTATTGATTCCTCATAGATCGCAGTTCTGCTCTATCGATACACCTAATTATTTACATAAAATAAATAAAAATACTGACGTAATGGTCCACATAGTATTTGTTTACGTGCAAATAATAACTACTGGATTTTAAGTATTTTCGCCTGTTGCTTGATTTTTTCAATACTTAGTTGGTAAATTTTCTAGAACATGTGTTTTTGTTTAACTCATTCGTAAGTTACCTGACGAATAAAAGGTATGCATTAAGGTTTTATGTACACGGAATAGTTAGCGACAGCACAGCTGTTCCGTTCCGAACCTACTTATATTTATGTAGGTTTTTCTTCTGGTGAACTTATTAGAAACGTGAATGAAGCTGCATTTGCAACAAGTTACATCATCACTGCATAATTATTGAGATAATTGCATTCTACGACATGACCTATTATTATACTATTCTACTGAATACAGTTCAATATTTTGCGACAGCAGGTTCCTAGGGAATTTTCCACAAAAGATGAGTACTAAGCAAGATTTGATCTGTAAATTCGGAATTTGGTATGCCTACTCAGTTAAAAATAGATCGGTACCTGTTAGTCTTTTACGTTTTGTACTTAAACTTAAAATATAAATCATTTCTAAAATGCCCTTGGTGCGAATAATAGTAGGTATTTTATTCGAAAGGTTACGTGAAACCAATTGCTACTGACGAAATATAACCAAGGTCACTGCAGGTGATATACGAGATTCTATGAACTTGAATAGGTTACGGCATAGAAGGCAAGTTTCTAAGAGGGTTTAGCCCAAACGCCCTAGGGTAGGTTCATCGTGTAAACAACTTTGGATTTACGCTTGAACTGTCCTGGCCCAAACATCTTTTCTTTAAGTTAGATCTATAAGTCAATTCATTTAATTTCATTTTCATCCGCCCATCTCGGAAAGCGTATTTTTGCAGTTCGATATCTGAGTGCAAAAGCCGTTTTTATCCGCTAGAGGATAAAGTAAATTGAATTTAGAACATCGTGTGAACTAAGTTTGTGAATTCAAAACATCATTAAACCTATTTACTTCTACCTCCATGGTGCCGAATTTATCATACAACCCTTTTTAATTTGTTAAAAACTCAGCCTCGGAACCTTCTTGGTGTATTACTTTTTTTTTAATTTGCTTTACGCGCGCCATTTTCTTTTCACGTCGTAATGTTAAAACTTTAGGTTAAAAACAAGAAACTTGAAAACAAGTGAAAACCCTAAAATGAGTGATTCTAGCGACGAGGAAGTTTATTTGACGCCAACAGAATTTACTGAAGATGTTAAAAATGCGCAAATGAGCTTTGTACCTCAACAATCACGCGAGAAGTATTTGAAACAGTACGATATGTTTAACACGTAGCGACTAGCTAAAGAAGCCAAAACTTGCTCAGAAAACGTTTTGCTGGCATATTTTATTGAATTATCCGAGACCATGAAATCAAGCACTCTATGGAGTACGTATTCAATGCTAAAAGTAACAATAAAGATGAAAAAAGACATACATATCGATATTACACTCAGCTTAAGTAACTGTAGCAACGTTACTTGAAATTTATTTTAATTATACCTAAGTATTATTTGTTTTAATTTAAAGATTATTCTGTAATACTTACCTATCATAATGTATTAGTTAATACCTAAACTGAAATACAAGTATCTTGTGATTGTAAATGTTTTTTTTGCATTTAGTCATTTCCTCGCTGAGGTGGGATGAAAAGTTACGTGTTGCACTCGAATGCAAAGATTTTTCACCTCGTGCTCTTTTGATTCCTTCGCTAATGCTCAGGATTCTAATTTTAGAATCCTTCGCTTGCTCGGTCATCAAAATTGAGCACGCGGTTAAAAAGCAACTTGTATACTGCACTTTTGTATAACTAGTGGTTCGCCCCGAACTGAGATCTCGCGAATCTCCCAAAATAAATATTATTCTTAGGGCGACTTGCACAACGATGCCTAAACGTATTTAGTGGCTAAATATGTTTTAAAGATTTCACATCATACAAATACTTCAAATTTAAACATGTTTAGTCGCTAAATACGTTTAGTGATCTTTATGCATGCCGGCTTTAATCTTTGACTAATAAATTGGTGCCACGAAACGTATAACCAACCTACTTGACCTACAGTTTCATTCAAATTAGATGTAACGGGGGTTCTTGTAAAATGGTCATATTTTTTTGGGGTAGAAATGGCAGTTATTCTGGATTTCAGACTTTTGCCTATATTTGTGTAAATAAAGCTACACGAATGCCAAATTTCAGTATTGTGGGGTCACTGGTGTACCCTGTAAATTTTGCCATAGTTTTGTTTTTATTATGGCTAATAACTCAAAAACTACAACAATTAAACAAAAATAAAAACGGGTTTCAAATGTACTACGTCTGTACTATGTAATAAAGACATTTGACGTCCCACTTGACCTAATAGTCTCATTTTCATTTTTTTTACCCCTCTTGAACCCCAATATATCAACAACCCCCCAATATTTTTAGCTCATTGAGACACACCAAAATTGTGCCATCACTACCTACCTATATACCAAATTTCATGATGATCGGATAAACACTACGAAAGTTATCCTCGGACAAACAAACATACATATGTACATACAACGCCGATTTGCCCCAGGTGATTTAGAGATCTGGCTTCGCTCGATCAATTATAAATTTGAAAGTAAATCTCTCTGTCTCTCAATCTGTTTGTTTCGTTTTCTCGTCTAAACGGTTGGACCGATTTTGATGAAATTTGGTATAAAAGTAGATTATGATCGGGATTGGGACATGGGCTACTTTTTACTCGACTGCGCAGTTGGAGGTTGTTCATTTTATTGACAAACCACGCGTGCGAAGCCGCGGGCGGGTCAGCGGTTAGGTACTTTATTTACCTCGCATATACTCACAACTGTAACTCAACCAAACATTTGTGCGGATAAATTTAGACATGGAAATGATTGCTCCTTTTAATTCATTTTCATTTCGTGATAGGATTTTTATTGCTATTTTTCACATGTGAAACATTTGAATAGTCTCATTTTCATTTTTTTTACCCCTCTTGAACCCCAATATATCAACAACCCCCCAATATTTTTAGCTCATTGAGACACACCAAAATTCTGCCATCACTACCTACCTATATACCAAATTTCATGATGATCGGATAAACACTACGAAAGTTATCCTCGGACAAACAAACATACATACATACAACGCCGATTTGCCCAAGTTGATTTGGAGATCTCGCTTCGCTTGATCAACAATGAACTATTATTCATATCGTTTGACAAATGCCATGTGCTTGGACAAGTCAAATCAAACAATTCAAATATGTCACATAATTACATAATCAACAGATATATGTACCTATAGTTAATATAATTTATAAAGAGTGAAACAGTTCTAAATAATAATCAGATAAAAATAATGATATATTTAATTGATATTTTATTAAATTAATAGCTGCATAAGAAGATATGATGAATATAATGAATACGTAGGTAATGAAATCTCATGAACGCCACCGTCCTAGGTATAATAATAATACTTGATACAGAAGGCGGTACTCCTGGACTCGGGAGTACCGCCACCACAATCCTGCGCTAGTATCACCCCAATACCTACCTAAGTATTTTTACACTGTTAGTGTTACTCGTGTCTATCTGCCAAATGCATTATTCAGGGACCAATGACCAACAACACACTTTAAACGTCACACTAATATTATAAATGTGAAAGTTTGGATGTTTGTTTGTTACTCAATCATGTCGTACTGGTTGAACCTTTCAACCATTCATTGGCAGCCCGCGTCATATGCATGTCAAGGCGGTACGAATTTCGCCGGGTCAGCTAGTAAATGATAAATCTAAATTTGTTTTTGTTTCTGTTTTTTTATACATCTGATGTCACCTATAACAAAGCAACACCTTAGGAACGTGCCCTACGATGCATGTCCACACTGTTCGTTCAATGACCTTGAATGAACATTTCGGCAGCAACAAAAGTAGAATTTACGAGACTTGCTATGATAGATTGCAAGGCACTACAATTTGTTTTTGAAATAACCATTCCCATTTATTGCCCCTAACTAATGCAAAACGCCCTCGCGGCAGACCACCACGGGTATTTCGAGTCGAGATGTGTCTATAAGACAGGGCAATCGCAGCAGCAAGCACCTAGAGAACTGGAAAATAGACCCTTGTCCTGGAGTGGAACAATACAGGCTTGTATTTATACTAAACTGAAATGGAATGAGATTGAGTTTTAAGGTATGAATATGCTCTATGTTAAAATCATGATAAAAACTGTCATAGATGTTCCCCTAAACGAATACCAGAAGCGGTGAGGGAAGAGAGGCGAAAGATAGTTAAGATAAGGTAAGATAATTCTTTATTTTTGTAAGCACGCCACAACCCATACATGACGACCACGACCACTCTCCCAAGAGTTCTACCACTAAGAAGAGACTCTTTATACAGTTTGTGTGATTCAAGGAGCAGCCATAAAATATTCCAAATTTTTATCGAATTCACTTACCTGTGTGTATCATTTCATCAACATTCCTATGTGAATTCTGCAATGATGTTTGTTCCTGTCCCAAGTAGTCCACGTTGATAGATGTGTGGTCATTTCCAAAGCGCCGGGTTAACAACTGCTCACGGTCTGCTTGCTCTTGCTCTCGCCTTAGTCTTTTGGTCTGAGCATTTGTGAGAGAGGCCTGGAAGACATTAAATTACTTTTTAATAGGGTATATTGATAGACAACAGAAAAATATTGATTTTAATTGATGTTTTTATTTATTACATTGTTACAAGAGCGATCTTTGTGGGGGGGTGGGGGGGTATATTGCAAAACTTAGCAGGGGTTGGGAAGATACCCCAACAGTCTTCTGATTTTTCTAAGTAAGGAAGTACTTATAAATGAGGCTTTTAATCTATCTATTGAATGTGATGCACCTTGATACCGGATGCTACACAACACCTGGTGGCAAGCTGCAGTCCTAGATGCAGATGGTGTTGAGACTAGGCCAGGATAAACTTTTCCACCTGATGTGTGTCAAACTCACCAATAGGATAGCTTCATTTGCCTAGCCTCACATAACCTATCCTTTCATTGGATTGTTTCCTTCTTCCCACTTAGTTTTCATGCACAGCTCTGGTGAAAAACTACCATATTAGGTAGAGTTAGCTTAGCTATATCTATAAATCCAAGGGTTCTTTGGAAGTGTTCACATTTAGCAATTAATTGTACCTCTTTTATAGTTGAATTTCTTTGATAATAGATTTTTGTTTGGATTTAAATAGAGTATGTACTAATCTATCTATCTAGCTTTACCTGTATATGCTTGCTGTCATATTTTAGCTGATCAACTCTCATCTTTGCCATGGTTCTTTGATTAATGGGTGTTTTGAATACCAAAATATCCAACTTTTCACAGTTTCTGAAATTATTTATACCCATATTAGGTTAGGTCAGGTTAGAAGGGAGGTAGATAATGTGCATTACACCTCCTCCCCCCCCCCCATCCACCTCCGTACTCATGTCACCACACCACAGTACATCAGTGCAGATCTTTTCTCTATGTAAATATGGGCATTCAACTATAATACTCATTATTTACATCATCCTATTTTGTGTAAAAACAGGTTATTATTGTAATAAAAATCGTTATGATGAAACATTCTGTAGTTACAGCTGTTCTACCTAAAACAATACCATACTTTACAATATAAGTATATATGTACCCAAATCCACAGAGTAACAGTTTGTAGGTACATATGTAAGGTAAACCTAGTATTTTTGACACAATTTATTGTCCCTTGTAGCAGATAGGTAAAGAAAGATAGCAGTCCTAAGAAAGATCGGAGGGATTTTAAATAGGATCACGTGGTCTTATTACAATCACTGCACCTTAATTGCTTTAGATTAGATGTAACTAAACAGTACTTACGCGTTAATTGCATTAATTTTGGATTGAATAGAAGTTTCTATCGCATCATGATTATTTGGATCTTTTTCTAATTTCTGGAAAAGATATGTAGTTTCTTGAATTAACTGATTTGTGTTATGGTATAACATTTCCATTTTATCAAGTATTCCCCTTTCGTCTTTAATAAAACAAACAAAAGATTTATATAGTATTTTGTTTGCGTGAGCGAAAGAAAATAACCATCCATAAAATAAAACGTCAATTATTTTGTTTGACACTGACTGACGTGACATGACGTGGCATGGCAGCTGGCAAGTAAAGTTACTAATGTCAATGTCATCATATTATAGGGTAAACGTACCTATTTTAGACAGTTTTTCATAGCTCTAGCTAGCCATTTAAAAACATTTTATTTTGACATTTTGAACTGCGATATTGTTAATTGCTATTGGATGTGCAGGTTCGGACCCAACTGTGAAATCTGATCAAAAAGAATTCGATTGTACAGCAGTATACGAATATTAATTTTACTCTGTGGTATAATGATGACGTCTGTGCGTTATGTCAAAAGAGTCAAGTGCCAAATTGAATAACAATCAAAATGAGTCATGACGTTTGATTGAAGAAAACACTTGACTTTCTTTTTCTTGTTGTGGGTTTCGTTTTAATTAGTGATAGAAAGTAAATAATTAGTAGTAATTAGTGAAATATACTCTACAATACGGTACAATGGGTGACGGATGCCAAGCTTGTCTGACGAGGGTGCCTCATGCCACTCTCGTCGCAACGATTATGTGCTGTTTGGGCGTGGGTGTGTTCTGTGGAACCATGTTTCGTGGCTCGACTCTCTCCATACGTATGTTCGATGAAGTATTCCATTTCCGATTGATATGGATAGAAGCATTGCAGATGATATTTACGGTTGGCAGCGCGTGTATGGCAGCTCTCGGATTCATGCTGCTTTGTCTGGGTTGCCTGGCAACAGGTGCCACAAGGCAGAAAGTTTACCGAGCCTGGAGAGCGAGAGTCGGCGGTAGAATATCTTGCGCCATATTTATGATCATCACCTACATCCTGACATTCGTATGGATCATGCTGCTTGGCTTTCTTGTCATAACGACATTCCTGTTTACTATCTTCTGGAAACTATGCTCGAAGCCGAAAAACGTCGACCTCTCAACATGCATCGATTTTACACAATTCGATTTCATGTTCCCTTCAAGTGTCAAACAAGAAGACATGAAGATTTGTGAAGCGCACAAACTGAAGCTGTTCTGTAAGGATTATGTGGAGAAGGCAGAGTTTATGTTTATATTGGCGATGGTCTCCTGTGTTCTGGTGATACTGAGCTTAGTGCACTACCTGATGTGCCTGTCGGCTAACTACGCACACATTCGGGATCATGAGAAGTTTCAGGAACTGCAGGAGCTACAGTACCTCACCAACCCGGACCTGCATGCTTCCAAGGATCGTTTCTAGTATATGGCCCGCGCACCCCTCCTGCGCTCATTGGAGGCCACCACTAAAATGTGACACTGTTAAACAGTATTTAGACAGAGTCTGACTGTGTTCATTGGCAAAGACATTCAAAAGACTGACTTTCAAGGGAAAGTAACTGCAGCTGTTGCGTTGGACATATCCAAAAAGTAAATTAGTACCTACCTACCTTTACCTCTCAGTGACTCAACATTCCCTTAGCTATTTTATTAATAGATTATTTCTACCTTTGTAACTTTAAAATATTATTGTTAACTTGTTGAACGCCACAGGTGTCACTGGAGACCGATACAGGACTATCCATTGGGGCCGAGGCAAAACACATGTTCACTTATAACTTTTGACTTTATATTTTGTTGTTCCAAACTATAACAAATACAGTGTTTAGCACTATGAGTTAGAGGTTGGCGTTATTTTCACATTATTTCGCTGTTAGTCTAAGATTGTTCACCTGTGTCCGTCCCCCATGGCCCTGATGAAATACAAACACATTTTTTCTCCAACTGGGATGCAGGGGATACATTTGCGAATGCGTTTTGGTTCACCCCACCATTACATAAATAGTTTATGAAGCTTAATAGTTATTACATTTGGTAAAACCCTATAATAATAGAAAAACTGACATAAAATTTCAAGTTAATTCAATTATTGTGATCCAAGCTGTACACAACAAACTACAGGGTCGCTTTGTTAACGATATTGCATATAAATAGTGTCCTGTGGCTTGTAGTAGACATAAACAGAACCTCTGCCTCGTTCAGGGACAAGTGTCCCCAACAGCCTGTTTGGTGTTATCATCTTTTTGTGTGGCATTCAACATGTTAATATGAATTTGTTTATCTGATGTGTTACACCAACCTTATTGATTCTTTGCATTGTTTATGTCAATTGAAAACTTTACCTTTAATTAATAAGAATATGTTTAAAATGTATTTCCACTCTGTCTTACTATCTTATGGCACTTTTACTTTAGAAAATCTTTACAATTTAAGCAGCTTTTTATGAATTTACACTTTGTACTGTAATTAAGATTATTGTAGCTATAAAACTAATTGATGTTCAAATAATGTACAATAAGTTATGATAATCTTAGAAGATAAGTAGATATATAGTGTGATGACAACACAAGCTATCAAATGATTTTTAGACTGAATTTTAACAGCACAAGCATTTATGAAGTATGTTGTATTAAATTTAAATCAACTTTTCTACTCTATACCGTTATATTTGTACCTACCTATCATTTTATGCAATTTTTAATAAATTATTGCTTTTCTCAAAGTTAACTTTTACAAATATAGGGTTTCTAGGGTATAGCAATTCTAGGTCTAGGATGGGGAGAGTAAGATCTGCACTGACATGCCGCATCAGGGTGTATTGTGCATTACCCCCTAAAATCTATGCTTTTACTTTTTGTATTTATAAAACTGTTTAGGTCTTTGCACCCAACTTAGGTAATAAATTATGAAATAACTTGAAATATTAAAAGTAAGTATTAAGATAATGCAGAAAATGTAATCAAATATACTTAAATTATCAAACATCAAACAGACTCAATATTAGAAGAAAGTGATTTCGCAATTGGACTGTTCACATAATGGAAGATTTCAAAGAAAATCATCTAATAAAAAGTTAATGTGAAACATTGCATGGCACCCAACTGCATGCAAGACTTAAAAAATATGTAGGTTTAAAGTTTGATCTTTGGAAGTTGTGTTTCTGGAGTTCAGTTAGCTGCTCTGAACATTTTAAATAAGTCTACTATGCACATTGAGGGCAAAACAACAAGGTGTTTAGGGTCACAAGCAGGAAATCCACTTCTATTGTTCAGTTAGCCTTAAATGGTGTCAATAAAGGCATTCAAAAACTGTTTTAGTCATTTAGTTACATAATAAAACCTTTTAAGAGATTATTTAAATGTAATGATGTAAAAGCAAATGATTTGCATTTGTTTTTTAATCTGCTATATTGAATAATAAATGTAATAAAATTATAACAGCTACGTACATAATTCAAATTCCAAGCTTAAAAAAGTAAATTCTAGAGATCGTTTTTTTTTTGTTACGACCGACAGTGAAAAACAAAAAAAAATCTGTTTTGCACGTATTTAGAGGACTTATAATAAAATATTAATGATTACCTATCCATTAGTGATTAAACATTGTTTAGAATAAGTTTTATATTATAATTAAGAAAATAAATGTTAATTGTATGTAAAACCAATGTGTTTTGTCCAATGTTCTTACGAGACCTCATGAGGAAACAGGTGACAATCAATATTCAGGCAAAGCGTCGTGACATCTCCTGATGACTCCGAAGGTCGGGTCACATCCAATTAGATCTCATTATCCGCACACGTTATACGCACAAGAAGTTTTATTGCATCTACCGACGCAATTATAACGTCAACCTTAGACCTAAAATTATAAAGGTTTTATTGCTGATGACGGAAATATGAGGGTCCGTTGCGCGCTGAACCTTAGGCACCAAAGCATAATGGCTACCAAATCAGGGAGTTACTGACCAATGAGACTTGCTCCCACCCTCCATCCTCCTGCTTAGGTACCGGGGCAGATGATCAAACGTTTCATGCTTTTAAGGCAGCCCTGACTGGTCCCGTTGTGTATTAACGAGGAAACCACTCAAGGGTCGGGAGTGTATCATTATGTCACCAATGTCAATTATGTAGGTACCTGCGTACTTTTATTACCACGGATTCGTCTATAGACAAGTACCGTAGCTAGAGCGTAGGTAGATACCTCCTAAGATCCATCTTGTTTCCCGCAGTTTTTATCTGCTTACTGTAGTTTTTTAGGATCGCACTTATACATGGAATTATGGAGCGGTAAGTAGGTACATCTATTTCCTTACCCAAACTGGTCTACGGAATGCCAAAATAATAACCATGAACATAGCCATTTACGAATGTGCCGTTTCCTTCAAAACGCTTTTTTAGCAATATGTAGGTAGGTACCTAATTAGGTAATTAGATGGGTAGATATTGTTTGAACGTAGTGTCAAACGAATGTTTCAAGAAAAAATTTACAGATTGTGCTACATCCGGGTCTCCCCGATCCTGCGAATCCGGACCATGTCCCGGTTGCTTCCAGGTAAAAATCGGAGTCGGATGGCCTCGGATCGTGTGTAGTCTATGCAGGAAAAATTCAAATGTTTGGTTGTGCGGCGGTTTGGTCAAGCCCGGATGCCATATAGTCCGAGCCTTATATCTCAAAACTTTGTTTGTCTTTGACATTAGTTTAAAAAATTCAAATAGGTAATTATTTTCTAATAATTCTTAAAATCAGTCCTGTAGAGTCTGTTCGTAAATCGGTCTAGTTACTGTTCGAGTCTGCTACGGCTAAAATCGCGTAGCTCGTAGCAGTGATAAGTAGCAAGCTGTATATCAAAATTCAAATTCAAATGTTTCACATGTGAAAAATAGCAGTAAAAATCCTATCACGAAATGAAAATGAATTAAAAGGAGCAATCATTTCTACGTCTAAATTTATCCGCACAATTCGACTAAAATGTTTGGTTGAGTTGCAGTTGTGAGTATATGCGAGATCCCTAAGTATCAATAGGTGTGGTGGTGGCCTCGTTAAGGTATATTCTATTTAGATTCAAAAAAGTTTTTTCGGTTGGTACTTTAAATAAAGTACGTAATCGCTGACCCGCCCGCGGTTTCGCACGCGTGGTTTGTCAATAAAATGAACAACCTCCAACTGCGCAGTCGAGTAAAAAGTAGCCCATGTCCCAATCCCGATCATAATCTACTTTTATACCAAATTTCATCAAAATCGGTCCTACCGTTTAGACGAGAAAACGAAACAAACAGACAGAGAGATTTACTTTCAAATTTATAATTGATTGATCGAAGCAAGATCTCTAAATCACCTTAGGCAAATCGGCGTTATATGTATGTATGTTTGTCCGAGGATAACTTTCGAAGCGTTGATCTGATAATCGTGAAATTTGATACATACGTAGGTAGTGAGGGCACAATTTTGGTGTGACTGAATGAGCTAAAAGTGTTGGGGGGTTGTTGACATATTGGGATTCAAGAGGGGTAAAAAAAATGAAAATGAGACAATTAGGTCAAGTTAGACGTCAAATGAAAGGTACATTTTGACCCCGTTTTTATATATAGTAAATTTTTTGTAGTTTTGAGTTATTAGCCATAATAAAAACTGAACTTTGACAATATTCACAGGGTACACCAGTGACCCCACAGTGCTGTAATTTGGTATGCATGTAGCTTAAGTAACACAAATATAGGCAAAAGTCTGAAATCCAGAATAACTGCAATTTATACCCCAAAAAAGAGGAACCAATTAACATGAACTGCCGTTACCTGTAATTTGAATGAAACTGTAGGCCAAGTAAGTTGGTTAATCTCTCTTCATTTTCGGGGCACTATTATGATCGTCAAAAATTACAAATCATATTTTATTATTTTTATTGTTGACTCGCGAGATCACCGTTCGGGGCGAACCACTAGCATTAGTATGGACGTACCTAGGTATTTGTATACGCCTATTTACATATCTACTCGTGGGTGAATGCTTAAGTGAGTCAAACACAGTTTTTCCAGTGTTGCGTTAGATTTGTTTGTCTAATGAGTTATTAGATGACATAAGGGTAAAGTACAGTAGCATTAACGTAAACTGACTAGATAAACATTACTGGGCAGTGGGCACATAAGCTATAGATACCTGCAATTGTATTGCTTTTAGACGGCATTGCAAAATTTCACGTTCTAAGCGATCCTATTTACATTTTTGCCCCTGTAGTGGGTACCAAACACCTGGGAACCAAAGATGCAAACAGATTGAAGTGGCGCGGCTGGTGCGCGGGGAGGTACGAATTGCGAGAGAATAAAGAAGATTAAATAAATAAATATAAATAAATATTGCTGGACATTTCACACAGCGCTATCTAGCCCCAAACTAAGCAGAGCTTGTACTATGGGAACCAGATAACTGATAGAATACTTATATAAATTTTTTTTGTAAATACATACTTATAATACATAGAAAAACGTCCAGACCCGAAACAAATATCTGTATATCATGCAAACATTTGTTCCGCGGCGGGAATCGAACCCGCTACCTCCTGCGTCTCAGCCGGCTATTCGCCCACTGCACCACGGAGGTCGTCCCTTTATCCTCCCTTTGTACATATTTTTATGAGAAGAACGAGAATAGCAGCAAAGGAGCAACGTCCACTATTATCTTCTCTTCTTTTTGTGAAATGTCCAGCATTAGGTATTTATTGTTTTGCGTCCTAGAGTTCCAAAGAAGTAAGGCAGAGTAAACAAACCATCGTGTAGTCGCTCAACGATTGTAACAAACATGGTGGCGAACGTGGTAGCGTGTTGAGTGGAGTATCCGCAGTCCTGGATTAGCCTTTAAGCTATTTAAGCAATTGCTTATGGCATCCCGTCTAGGGAGGCACCAGAGACAACACATACATATTCTACCTACGATACGTATTAACATTTTTTTAAATTCTTTGTAGGTAGTTCACTTAAGGGGGAGGGGCACAGGGGAAGATTGATTAAGGCATCAAATTACCTTAATCCAGCACTGAGTATCCGAACTCATTATGCTATGCAGTTAGTATGTGGTACAATAGGTACCTACCTAGGTCTATCAATGGGTATAAAACGGTTTTATTACTCTCATGCATATAGTTAATAAAGATGCAGAACATGTGCTTCTTGTTGGCAGAGTATCTACAACCCTGATTGCAACATCATTAAGTATCTACCTACAGAATCATATTTATGCTAAGTACTAGGTAGGTACCTAAATCAAGTAGTAAGTATAAGTACCTACATTCTTTTATATATACTTATACATAGATCTGTCTAGGTCAGTGCGGAATTTGAACAAAGGCGCAATTCGTTAATGCGCAATCTAAGGTAAATTCCAGCAACAGCTACATTGTTCTGTTGAGCCAAGGTGCCTCTTCATCATTGATTATTTATGATAAACAACGCTGCATTCACAATGTAACATCTAACAAGTACCTACCAACCTAGTTATACAGTTCTAAGTATAAATTTAAAATTTAAAAAACCTACTCATAAAAACTGTACCTTTTAGACAACTTCCATTTTACAGTTGAAGTCCCTGCATCAAAAAGAAAAAGTGCTAATAATCTACGGATCGGCTGACATCACAAATAGAACCACCCCAGATAAAGTAACTTTCTATTTAAATAAAACGCATCGGAATCGATCCATCCGTTCGGGAACTAAGATGTCACAGATAGACAAACAGACAGGCGTCAAACTTATTAGGATTTTAATAACATAATTTTATTCTACTAATTATGTACCTACATAAAATAGATACATCTTATGGGTAAAGTTCCGTCACCGAACTGTGACCTCTGCGGTGTACCGGATGACTTAATGCATGTCTTGATGGAGTGTGCCCTTAACGAGGCATATCGATCTAATAATTGTAAACAATTTCTGAAAGAATCTGCTGATTGCAACATTATATTGTCAAATCCACTTTCAGATAAAATTAAATATTTAGTTATGCTTTATGAGTTGAAGTTCAACTCAGATCATTGATGGTCTCAGTTGAGCTTTAATTCAATAGATTATCTACCTATTTGTTTCGTTAGTAATGTATTTTTGTTGTAACAACTGAGCGACATAATTGCCATTGTGATTAAGCTCATTAAAAAAGAAAAAAAAAATAAAGTAGATACATACCTTTCCAACTGCAACGTGCCAACGTACTATCTAATGTATGGTATGTATTGTATTGTCCATTGGATTGCATGGCTAGCGATATTTTATCTATTAAAACATCTTCATCGTGTGAGACGATTATTATTATTTTGTTTGTATTTGTATTGACGTTATTATTTTGAACGAGCTTTTTGAAATTATATTTTTAAGTAAGAAGGTAAATATAATAAAAAATACGTATACATTACCAACCTATTTAAAAGTTTATGTTCACATGTGTGACATAAATTATAACTGGCAACTGCAATTTTAGACTAAGACTTTAAGACACGACCACATCCACACCACAGGACCACAGGTCTCCCATTATTCTCCCATTATTACGTATGTCACTGTGGAGGAACTAACGAATCTTTTACCACTCGTTTATTGTTATGAACGACATTAAATGAAAACATGGGTAGGGCTGATGGGTATTGTAGTAAAAAAACCAGTTAAGTGCGAGTCGAACTCGAGCGTCGAGGGTTCCGTACCTACCTATTATATTAGCACAATTTTATTCCTTCTACTTAGTTAAAGACCTAGTCCTGTAAATTGTATGAGCGCCCATACAACTCAGAGGACTATCTTAATTGGCGTCAAATATGTATGTATGAGGACAGCCTTTAATTTTCAACTTTTTTATTTTTCGGAACTTTTCCTTTATTTGTGCTGTAAGACCTTGCTTTTTGCCAAATTTTGTGATTCTAGGTCAACGGGAACTACCATATAGGTTTTCGACCCAAAACCTATAGGTACTTCCGGTTGACCTAGAATTGTAAATTTTGGTTAAAAGCAAGGTCTCAGCACAAGTAAAAAGAAAATTCCGAAAAATAAAGAAAGTTCAAAATTAAGGTTAATTTTGGTACTTACAAGTTTTCGCGAAAATCTAAATTTTCCCATATCTTTTTATCGTGTTGACTCAGGACCTTGATTTTTATACACCTAATAGGGACTATAGACCTCAGTATCTGGTATAAATTTCAACTTGCTAGGTTCACCCGGTCCTGCAGAAAATCGATGGTGGCACACGGATAGACAGACGGACAAGAGAGAGATCTTATAAGGTTCCTTTTTGTACCTGTTGAGGTACGGAACCCTAAAAAGGTTTTTTCTAATCTATAACCATAGGAAATTTTAAATTCAAACAATCTTAATTTCAAGTCCTAAAATATCAATGAAACAGCCTGTATAAAATAGGTAAACAAATCATATTTAGGTATTCATTATGTAAGTAGGTACCTGTTAAACTGAATCGTCGCATAGGCACCGCCGATTTACGTTAAAAAATGTTTATTGGAAATGTATAGATTACTGGATAAATATTCAAGCTACCGGTATTAAACCCACGTCTAAAATCAGTTAATACAATTCCGGATGTGTGTTTTAAATTAATGTCGTACATAACAGGTTGCATACATATCCTTTAGCAGTTAGGCAATTAAACCGCGTTTAAATTCTCATTAGCATTTAAATAGTTACATCTAAAATTAAATAATTACACAATTAATTTATACAGTTACACACAGATTTTTAACTACCTGACAATCCAAGGATAATTAGAATTTATAAGCGACGCGGATAAAATGAAACAAAATATTCAGATCTATGATATTGAGAGATGACGCACATTTACCTACGTAAACCGCATGCTGGCATTTCGAAGGAAGTTTGTAGTCCTTATGTGACACATCATTGATTTGACATTTTTTATCACGTTATTTCAATAATGACGTTAAAATGATAATTTATGCTTATACCCACGTTACGATCCATTTCCATTAAGAATGGCAGTCAAACGTCGTAGGTCGACCGCCTAGTCGTGCTTTACTTGTTTTATTAAATAGATGGACCGAGCGATATCCACTCGGTCGGTGACTCGCATTAAAAACTTTTGTAAAAGTAATATGTGCTGTGAAACAAAACGAAAAAAGAAACATTCGATAAACTTTAACTTTTAGTTCCTATTAGAATAATTCGTGCAGTCGAATTTGTGTATAATTGCTGCTACAACTACGGTCTTGGTATGTACCTACCCATTTGTAGAAAACTCAATACAACAATAATTTTGTTATAAGTTTTTATAAATAAATACATAAAAAATATAAATAATGCTCGATATTTTTACACAGCCATTAGTCATTTATTTCCTCTTAACACATTTTATATGCACTAGACAAATCAGACAGTATATTGAATAGTTAAAATAATTTGTTTCTTTCATGACAACACAAATTAGAATTACTAAAACTAGTGGTTCGCCCCGAACTGAAATCTCGCGAGTCTCCCATAAAAACGAAAAAATATTTTTTGTGATCTTTGACTATCAAAATAGTGCCACAAAATACATTACCAACTAACTTGACTTAGTTTCATTTAAATTACAGGTAACGAGAGTTCATGTTAATTGGTTAACATTTTTGTGGTAGAAATTGCAGTTATTATGGATTTCAGACTTTTGCCTATATAGGTATTTGTGTCACTAAAGCTACGTGCATATCAAATTTCAGCACTGTGGGGTCACTGGTGTACCCTGTGAAATTTATTAAAGTTCAGTTTTTATTATGGCTACTCAAAAAGCATAAGGACTTTACTAAAAATAAAAACGGAACCTAAATATAATAATAAAGACCTTTCATCCATTGACATCCCACTTGACCTAATAGTCTCATTTTATTTTTTTTACCCCTCTTGAACCCCAATATCTCAACAACCCCCCCAACATTTTTACCTCATTCAGTCACACCAAAATTGTGCCATCACTACCTACGTATGTATCAAATTTCACGATGATTGGATCAAATTCGAAAGTTATCCTCGGACAAACAAACATACATACATACAACGCCGATTTGCCCAAGTTGATTTAGAGATCTCGCTTCGCTCATGTGTTCATTATTGTTTTATACATATAATAATTCGATCAATGTGTATCATTATTGTTTTATACATATAATAATTCTGTAAATATTACTATTTAGTACCAACTATAAAACTATGGTCATTCAACACAAAAAATGTGTTTATCGGGCAAAGCCTCGGCGATAGTAACTTTTATGTCAGATTGATTTATAATGTCAATGGGAATTTTAAGATAAAATTTTATAATACACACATATTTTGGCCAATCTACAACGAGGTCCCAGAATATTTTCCTTATATATATAGGGTGTTTGATAATATATGCACAAAAATGAAAGGGGTTATTTTGATGAGTTATTTAATAAATTTGTGAAATGTTTACCATAGAAATGTGAAATTTATTTTGGCATGTAAAAACAAACACTTTATTAAACTTATGTTGTGCTATTGCTTAATGCTTGCCATCTAACCACAGATTCCGTATTGGTGACATCTCGAGATATCTCTTGTTGTCCCTTTCTAACCCAAAACCGATCCGAAAGATATCAAATCGACGTTTATTTTTGGATGACGATTGCAAGAGTAGGCAGTAAGTTTTATATCGAACTAATCACCTAAACTTAGTCGATTTTCTTTGGATTTTGATAATATAACTAGTAGTTTTTTTTCGAGAAGTCTTTTTTATGTTTTGAGATACCGTCACTTGAATATCGTCAGTATATTATCAAATATCCTGTATACTCGCCAATCATAGCCATGATGTTCAGCTCTTTGAACTTATCTCTACAGGAGTCTATATTTAAGTCCTAAAATATACCTAACCAAGCATTTTGGCAACACAAAAACCCTTTTTGAATCTGGTGTAGTACCCCAAAATATTACGCCGTAACTTATTATTGAATGAAAGTATGCAAAATAAACATGCTGATCTAGTCCCTTCTAGCTCACTTATTTTTTTAATATCATAGGTAGTTAAATTTTTCAAATGTTTATTAGGTTATTATATCAAAGGTACATATGTATTATTATAATATAAAGGTATATATGTATTATTTGAACCTAAAACCTTATAAAATATAAAATAATATCTAAAATATATTATTAAAAGGAGTCCCTTTAGGCAAGGTTCCGAATATACTGGCAGCGTTCCCCCTTTTGAATAGCTAGACTATTTTTTTGTCCGAGGTAGCTGCCAGCTCTTCGGTCTCCTGTGATGTCGACTAACCTTTTTTATATTTCCTTAAAAAGCCTTATAGCCCTGTATTTGCATGCTTTATTAAATTTTTTAGATATATATTCTCTATGAACTGCCCATATTCAACCAGCACACAGCTGAACTTATCAAACCCCCAAACTAAGCACAGCTAGTACAATGGGAACCAGATTGCTGATAGAGTATTATTATACTTACGTTTTCTTAAATGCTTAAATATAATATTTAGAGAACACAGACCCGATAAAAATATTTGTGGAGCGTGTTAACATATGTACCGCGGCGAGAATCGAACCCGCAACCTCTTGCGACTCAACCGGCTACTCGCCCACACTGCGCCACGCATTAATTTTAACACTTAACTAATTATCAAGAATGTCATGATGATATCGATAGACGTTGTCCATTTCATAACCTTTTCATTGAACAGGTCACCCAGAACTGATAATTTTATCATGTCTCCTCTGATAGGGCATTTTATTTTTAGTCGTTGCTTTATTGTCATTGGTTTATTTCAATTATTGCAATTCAATCTCGGAGTTTCCTTATGTCGCATTGTTTCATACAATTGTGTCATTAGCTTCAGAGTTTAATAGATAATTATTAACAAACTCGTGAAAACCGTGAATCAAAATAGTTCAGTGCGCTGCTTTATTTGGTATTTAAATTGTTTATTTAACAAAATGTCGATTGAAAAGTGTAGTCAGTTAAATTATGATGAGATATCAGCAGTGACCTTCCAGAACGAATCTGCAGCGTGTGAACCAAATGTAGCCTTATTGTTAACTCCTAAAATCGTTGTAACTATTAGTCCAAGCGATGAAATACCCGTAGATAAAAGTGCCAAGGACAAAGTGTCGCAAAGGGATGAAAACTGGGATATCAGACGGAGCAATTCTAGTAGCACTCTCACAGAGGAGTCCCATGAAACGCAGTATCATCCTTTACGGCGATCTTCAAGCTGTTGTAGCTTTTATCATGACGAGTGAGTAACCAGTGAACATATACTAATAGTTACTTATTAAAATCGACGGCATTTTTGTTCAAGAACGTTTTTCTCTTACGGTATAGGATCCCCCCCTCTCCTCTCCATCTCCAATTACACCCACTGCATATTGTAATAGGAGACCACAGTTTAGCAAAATTTACTACGGAGACCTTCAACTTAAAAGCATTTGACCGTCAATGTATTTTAATGCGTATACATTAGGTGTGTAGGCTGAACTAGAATTTAATGCTATGGAGCTTCCTGGTCTGCACGTTTACTTAGACGACCACCGGTTCGATTTCCGCCACGGGACATAAAGTTTGCATGATATGCAAATATTTGTTCCGAGTTTCTGGGGGTTGTACCATGGTAGGTACTTGTAGTTCTGTATAGCCACGACACAGGAAATCTAAGTGATGTTAAAAGTACGTTGGTACATGTTTCTAATAGATGTTTTCAAAAATTTTAGAAAATAAGACACCGCCTAACCGAACTCGAGTAATTGCTAACAATTATTGAAAAATAGGTTCTATTTACAAAATAATACTGACTGCCTCCGTGGCGCAGTGGGCGTATAACCGGCTGAGACGCAGGAGGTAGCGGGTTCGATTCCCGCCGCGGAACAAATGTTTGCATGATCTACAGATATTTATTCCGTGTCTGGGTGTTTTTCTATATATTATAAGTATGTATTTACAAAAAAAAAGTATATAAATATTCTATCAGTTATCTGGTTCCCATAGTACAAGCTCTGCTTAGTTTGGGGCTAGATAGCGCTGTGTGAAATGTCCAGCGATATTTATTTATTTATTAATACTAGGTATAGTATATGCAACGCCCTATTAATATATAAATTCTGTACTAATATTATAAATTCGAAAGTAATTATGTCTATCTGTCTTTCTTTTACATTTTCACAAATAAAAGGCGCGTTAATGTGAGTATCGTACTTGCATTGCTATATTGTTTATGCTTCGCTCATAGCCATTTATTTATGGCTGAAGAATACATAAAACTTGAGGTTCCGTTCGGTATATTCTCGAAATCCCCAGTCCCCACCGACCGGTTTGTAGAGGCCAACGAATTTCTTTGGTAGAGGCCTCGTAACTGGACAATTACTACAAAGACTCAAGATTTTGTCCGTCAGTCTTCTCCACCATCGTTTTATCGTCTTCATCAACACCCATTTATTGGTAAGTTAAAAAAAAATGTTTAGGATGACACAGGTAGGTACTTATGTAATACCTATAGGTGATATCAGTACAATAGGTAATTGCAAAAGTTGTCGTTATCAATCTGTATTAGCAAATATTTTTTCATAACTATTTCGTAATAATTTTACGTTACGTATTTTGCTTATCAGTACTAATATAACGTAACTTTAGCTATCAGATTTTACGTGATTTTTGTAGAGAATATGTAGTTGCGTTTGCACGACAACGCCTAAGGGGCCGTCCATTAATCACGTGATGTTTTTTTATCATTTTTTAACAACCCCCCCCCCCCCCTCGCCCTTGGTGATACGTGGTGACGTTTAAGACTAAACTCCCACCTCCCCACCAAAAATCACGTGTATTTTTAGTACCTACAAATAATCTTAAAATTATCTTTAAATACAGGTATAAAGTATAATCTAATTTTATTCTAGAAAATTAAGGACCACGATAAAAATCTCTAGACAGAAAGGTTGCAGGTTGTTTTTAACTGGAATAAAAATAATATTAAAGGATTGGTGTAATCATGCGAAAAACATAGTACCTAGTGTATACAGTATATGAACATATTTAATGTACATTATCCTCGGTCCATGGATTAGCAAGACTTTCTTCAACACTAACAACTGGATAAGCATCTTGCAAGTCAGTTGTTGGCTCTGTGCTATGTTGAAGATCAACGTCGGTTTCATCAAGCCACTCAGCGTCATCATTTTCGCGCACTACGCAGATAATCTCCCTCGATCTACCGATCGATCGTCGCCTGAGGATGCGTGAAATATTATTAAAAAAAAATTATTGCTCGGATTAGGTTGCTTGTAACATGAATTTACATGTTCCTTAAATTTCTTCTTTGTGAAGAAGTACAATCCACACCGCTGGCACGTCCTTTCCAGAAGTTGCTGACGATCCTTCTAAACTCAAACACATACGAAAATAAATGCACTTGATATCTTACTACATTCCCCTCCCCCCTTGTGAGATTTCGTGATTTTTGCCGAACCTCTCCCCCCATTTTGAGCCTCACGTGGTTAATGGACGGCCCCTAAGTTAGCGCGGCGTACCGGCGCCGACGCTACGCCGCCGGAATGCATGCAGTGCATCGCAGCGCTAAGAAGCGTAGGCACCTACGCGGAGCCTTGCCACGTGATGTCTACGCGATGCTTGTCGTCTACGCAGCGTCTATATGACTCAGCGTAGGCATAGGCATCTGCGCGACGTGTACTTAACTGAATTTGTACATGACGTGTACTTGGCGCCCTGTGTCTACGCAGCGTCTACATGATAACTACTCAGAATTGGCGTCTACGCGTCGTCTACGTGAGACCACGCAGCGTCTACATGTCTAGGAAGCGGCTACGTACTAGTGGCGTACCTACTCGTTTCATTATTATCAACTAAGGCATTTTTCACCTAGAACAGGACGTAAATCCACCACATTTTATGGTCGAAATTATAATACGAAAGTTAACTTAATTAACAAAACCTCCAATGAGTTAAAAGTCAAGGTTAGTGCTTTTACCGTGCAATTATTTATTCAACCTTGGTCCTCGATCACGGAAGCAAGTTGCTTTTACTATATACTTTTTACTCTCATAATTTATATCTTTTAGCTGTTATTATAATACCACGCAAGCCGGCCTGATCATCACTATAGCACATAGAACTTGAACGGCTGAACATAAGAATCTCCAATAGTCGGTTTTTAGGGTTACGCACCATAGGGTTCTATGGTGTGACTTTGTCCGTCTGTCTGTCCATCTGTCTGTCACAAATGATTACCTCAGCAACTGCTGGAGTTATTTTTTGGAATCATAACAAGTAATACTATCCCACCTCTATAGCAAATACAAAATATTATATTTTCAGATTGAGTGTCAAAGGGGGAGGGGGTCAAAATTCCAAAATAGGGATTTATTTTATTTTATTATTAGGAATCATCAACATAGAATACGCTGACAATATTTAGCGGTTACCTACATTTCAAATGGTAGAACTTAGTGCTTCTATAATTAGAGATGACAGACTGCATGCATTAATATTTTAAAAATAAAGATCAAATGGGTTATACATAACCTAAAAGCTTAATTTACTCATTTTAATGATTTTTTGGCGTCTTGTTGTGTTGGATTTATAATAAAAATTAACAAAAAAAAAATATCGTGGCGTAATATTTATTTTTAGCTTAATTTTAGCTTTCGTCCATCTACTAATTACGTGAGACGCTTTAGAAGATTTTTTGACCCCAGTGAGATATCGCGAGATTTGTTTCGACCCCCTCCGCTCCTCCATTTATCTCACGTGAGATTTAAAAAAAATATATTCATAGGGTAAAAGAATTGGCTTCATTGTTTTAAGATTGCTTCTCTCGATTTACAGTGACAAAATAAAAAAAAAACACGTGATAATAGCTGAGACCAACCCCCCCCCCCCCCCCTATCCCCCACGTGAAATTGGGTGAGATTCGGCTAGACCCCTCTCCCCTGAATACCTCACGTTATTAATGGACGGCCATCCATAAATTGTAACATTAAATTTTAACTATGCCAAATCTCAGACTCCTCCGTGCACGCATCATGCTTAAACAAGTAGTAGGTACATATAAAGTGTTTTCTCTTCAGGTATTAATATTTAGATAAATACACATACATTAGTAGGTAATTGGTAGCAAATCAAATATTGACCCGTTTTAGTGTACCCACATTATAAGTAAAAATTTATACTACTTATAGTACTAGACATAACTGCCTAGTAGACAAAAGCAATAAAACCAACGACCGGTCTAGTTTATTTATTCATACACATACCCATTATCTACCTCATTTTATTTGATGTAATTTTCCGTTGTCGCTTTGAAACAGAAGCGCCAAATGCTGTTTGCATGATTTCAATGTTTGCTTACCATTTAACTTTTATTAAATTTAAAATAGAGATTGCTTAAAAAAACTATAAAAAATTAATTAGTGGTAAATTATGATTTTGTAAATTTGTTTGTTTGTAGGGGAAAATCTCAGGAAATACTGAACACTGATAGAAAGCTATACTACATACCTATATATGAGTGATATAGCAGGCACGGATTTTTATATACACGAAATAAATCCTTGCAAAACAGGGCAGGTCAACCAGTTTAGGTATAATTATGAGACACACATTTGTTAGGTAATGTTTTTTTGTATGTATAACTAGTGGTTCGCCCCGAACTGAGATCTCGCGAGTCTACCATAAAAACAAAAAAAATATTATTCGTAATCTTTGACTAGGTATCAAAATAGTGCCCCGAAATAATTAACCAACTTACTTGACCAACAGTTTCATTCAAATTACAGGTAACGGGAGGTCATGTTAATTGGTTACTTTTTTGGGGGTAAAAATTGCAGTTATTCTAGATTTCGGACTTATGCCTATAATTGTGATACTTAAGCTAAACGCATACCAAATTACAGCACTGTGGGGTCACTGGTGCACTCGATGAATTTTGTCAAAGTTTGTTTTTTATTATGGTTAATAACTCATAAACTACAAAAACTACTAAACATAAAAACGGAGTCGAAATGTACTTATGAATACCTTTCATTTGACGTCTTATTTGACCTAATAGTTTTAATCATTCAACCATATTTTTTACCCCTCTTGAACCCCAATATCTCAACAACCCCCCAAAGTTTTTAGCTCATTGAGTCACACCAAAATTGTGCCATCACTACCAAATTTCACGATGATCGGATAAACGCTTCGAAAGTTATCCTCGGACAAACAAACATACATACATACATACAACGCCGATTTGCTCAAGTTGATTTGGAGATCTCGCTTCACTCGATCAAATACTTTTTTGTGTGTACCTTACTTGTATGCTGTCTGTATTTTGTTCCGTGACAAATAAATGTATTTTCTTTCTTTCTTTCTTTCTTAGTGGCATAAATTGCCAGAAGAATCATACAAATAAGCCTATAGATCAGAACCTACGTTAGTATTTTCAAACTTTCGCGATCACTGTACGTAATTAAAACGGGTATTTATCGCGTATGTACCTTTTTTACTTGTTTTCCCGACGTTTCGGCTGTGTTAAGATAAGATACCTAACTCTTTATTGTACACCAAAGTAATATACAGAACATAATTTTTACAATAGTATTAGTAAAATGGGTGGTCTTATCGCTAAAAGCGATCTCTTCCAGACAACCTTTGTATGGCCAGGATAATAATTGATCACATGACGGCGGTGCATCTATCTAATACTAAAAACATACCTACACATACTACCTAAAATAATAATACTAACACAAATTTAATTAAAATATAATTAGCAAACATTTTTATGTTTGCTAATTATGTTAATTATGGTAATTATGGTTTATTTAAAATGGTTATGATGAATTAACAAGCAGTTACAACTTTATCACAGGGACAGATAATTGTAACCTACATATTATGTTATCGAGAACTTAGTATGTGAGCAAACGTAGTACGAGTATACCTAGGTCGACGCCATTATTGGCCTACTTTATAACCAGTTATTTGTATTAGATAATTCGTTGTATGTTCCTGTGGTATATAGCCCCAAATAATTTATTATTAAACGATTTTTTTTATTTTTTATTATCAGATACAAAAAGCTGGTTACATATACATTGATTCGATGATGTTTTAAAACGTATACTAGGTTTGTCCAGACACCAGGTTCTCGATAACGTGGCTTCTGGTCAAAAGTATGTTATTCTTAATAGTAGGCATTTATTACAATATTTGATCTAATGTTATACATCACAATTGTATTTTAATTTATATTAATGTACTTCTAATTGCATATATACCTACATATACACAATAATAATTGGTCTTATTTATATAAAATTAATGTATTGTTATTTTTTATTCCACTTGATATTAAGCAGGGGGAGCACAGCTGCCTGTCATACAGGCTTTTCAGTCTAGTTTAGGCAACTGAGGCTCATATATAATTGCTTAATTGTTTAAAAAATGGCGTGCGAACGCACACATTCACGCGTATAACAACATACCCTTCAGGTGAGAATACTTCATTAATAATTTCATGAATGATTGTTCACTACATAAGAAAAACAAACAAATATAAAACTCAAAGCTAATAGGTACAATGTCTGAGAAGCAATTTCTAAAGACGACCTATTAGAGGTAGCTGGGAGCTATTCATTAGTAGACGTCTTATGCAGATGATAATGAAATGTGTTAAGATACTAATATTTATGGTACATTTCTCATTTATTTAAATAGGAACGCCAACAGCATATACATTTTCACATTTTACAAATTTTCACTAGGTTCTAGGACTGATACATATTCCTATTATAAGCGTACACAACACTGAATTGAGTTAGACAACATAATAGATACTTTTTTAAATTGGTAGACACTGTAACAGCAGTGCTTCAGGGCGCGTTCTTTATTCAGAACAGACAAACCAGTCCAATACTTATAACACAAATATATTAAAAACAGGAATGTGTGCGTCACCATCATTAGCCTTACTAATGCCTTACTTAATAATGAATTAAATGAACTCAAAAAATATCGTTCCAATATTAATTAATCGATTCACTCATTATTTTCGTATTTAAACTAGCCATAGATTAATTGTGTGTAGTCAAAACTTATTTTAGGTAAATTGTTTGTACGCTTTGCTATTAATATTTGTTTTAAACTTTGAAGCCGTGTATAAGAGCTTTGTTTATAGGTATGATGTACTCGGTGGAAATTAAGGATGGGGCACAAATGCCAAATACTTAAACCGTTATAGCTACAAGAAAACGTTCGACGGAGACTAACCGTAACTTTTGGAGGAATAGACTTATTTTTAGATTATTAACTTTATATTCAATTTTTGAAAAATTTTGCCAGCGACAAGAATGCCCATATGAATGAAGACCTTTCATATGACGTTCCACTTGACCTAATAGTCTCATTTTCATTCTTTTTACCCCTCTTGAACCCGAATATCTCAACAAGCCCACAACATTTTTAGCTCATTTAGTCACACTAGAATTGTGCCTACCTATGTATCACATTTCACGATGATTGGATCAACGCTTCGAAAGTTATCCTCGGACAAACATACATACATACATACATACAACGCCAATTTGCCCAAGTTGATTTAGAGATTGACTTGATACCAGTTTATTGACGACCTCCGTGGCACAGTGAGCGAATAGCCGGTCAAGACTCAGGAGGTAGTGGGTTCGATTCCCGCCGTGGAACAAATCTTTGCATGACAGATATTTGTTCCAGATCTGAATGTTTTTCTATATATCTACGTATTATAAGTACAAAATGTATACAAGTAATCTATCAGTTATCTGGTTACCATAGTACAAGCTCTGCTTAGTTTGGGGCTAGATAGCGCTGTGTGAAATGTCCAGCATTATTTATACCCTAAAAATATTTTGATCTCATTAAAAAGTGATTAAAAAAAACGTCATTGATTTGTGCAGTTCCTAGTACCCTAACCTTAGTTGACCATTGAAGTTTTATTTCTTATCAGCAAGCTTATAAAATAGTTTTAAAACAATGTTTTGTCGAAACTTTCCAACTTGTACCAACGATATATCATCGTTCTCCTGACATATTTCTCCATTTAGAAGATATATTTTATACAATTATTAACAAAACGTATATACAATTATTTACAAAACTATAAAATACAAAAGAAACACTTGAATCATCTAAATACCGTCGCAAATTATCAACTCAACTGCTCCAGATCACTACCAGGCGGAAGTAAATATGTACATAATCTAAAATACCATGAATTGAAAATCAAATAAAAATAGCAAAAATAAATATTATTACTGGACATTTCACACAATGCTATCTAGTCCCAAATTAAGCAGAACTTGTACTATGATAACCAGATAACTGATAGAATACTTATATACTTTTTTTTTTGTAAATACATACTTATAATATATAAAAGAACATCCAGACCCGAAACAAATATATGTAGATCATGCAAATATGTATTCCCGCAGCGGGAATCGAACCCGCTACCTCCTGCGTCTCAGCTGGCTGTTCGCCCACTGCGCCACGGAGGTCATCTGGCAAAAACCTACAGGCTTCATTACTATGTTTAGACACTTATTGATCGAGCAAAGCGAGATCTCTAAATCAACTTGGGCAAATTGGCGTTGTATGTATGTATGTTTGTCCAAGGATAACTTTCGAAGCGTTGATCCGATCATTGTGAAATTTGATACATAGGTAGGTAGGGATGGCCCAATTT
Source organism: Philereme transversata (assembly GCA_963924445.1). Classification (NCBI taxonomy): domain Eukaryota; kingdom Metazoa; phylum Arthropoda; class Insecta; order Lepidoptera; family Geometridae; genus Philereme; species Philereme transversata. The sequence goes on along the minus strand of OZ004350.1, from coordinate 12,661,628 downwards.
TAGTGTGACTAAATGAGCTAAAAATGTTGTGGCCTTGTTGAGATATTCGGGTTCAAGAGGAGTAAAAAAATGAAAATGAGACTATTAGGTCAAATGGAACGTCAAATGAAAGGTTTACATTTGTACATTTAGACTTCTTTTTTAGTTTTAGTAAAGTTTTTATAGTTTTTGAGTTATTAGCCATAATAAAAACTAAGTTTTGGCAAAATTTACAGGGTACACCAGTGACCCCACAGTGCTGTAATTTGGTATGCGTGTAGCTTAAATGATACAAATAAAGGCAAAAGTGTGAAATCCAGAATAACTGCAATTTGTACTCCAAAAAAGTTAACCACTTTACATGAACTCCCGTTACCTGTAATTTGAATGAAACTATAGCTCAAGTTATGTGGTTATTTATTTCGTGGCACTATTTTGATAGTCAACTATTACAAATATTATTTATTACAAATATTTTTTTTTAATCGGAGACTCGCGAGATCTCAGTTCGGGTCGAACCACTAGTTAACAAGATGATCTTTAATCTCTAATCAAGTGCGGATTCAACTTGAAGTGTTGACGCAAACCGTAGTCTCAGAATTGAAAAAATATATTTTCGATCAGAGGCTGACTGAGTATCTCGCCATGCGTCGCGCTTGAAGCACGCTCCCAACGGACAAACCTCAGGGTCAATAATTCATTTCCTAGTAATTACACAGTTGGAAACCTATTCGCGCTAAATTAATCTTTAATATTTTTAATAGGTGTATCTGCTAAATAACTTGATCACATTTATGTTTTGGGCAATATTTATTTTCGTTAAAAAGCATCCGTGATTTACCTTATTTTTCGCATCCCCACTTAAACCGGTTTTTTCAAAAACCTGTTTACGTGAAATGAACCCTCTTTGAAGTGAGTGTTTTCTTGTGACAACAGGTCATTCGCAATTCCGGACGGGCTGGTGATGGACCCATTGGCGCCTACCGCGCTAGCGGTCTCCACAGAGTTCATGGACCGGATCGGCAGTGGTCTGACCTTGCTCAGGGAGCATGGAAAAAAAGTACAAAAGGTAAACATTGGAAGCCAACCGTATATAACGTACGCCTCGAACTCCAAAAAATCTCGCGAATCTCCAAAAAAAACAAAAAATATATTATTCTTAGGGCAAGTTGCGCAACGATGCCTAAACCTATTTACTGGCTAATTAAGATTTAAGGAGTTGACAAATCATACAACTATGTCAAATTTAAACATGTTTAGTCGCTAAATACGTTTAGTGATCGTTGTGCAAGCCGGCCTTAATCTTTGACTAACAAAATAGTGCCACGAAATATATAACCAAAAACTTGACCTACAGTTTCCTTCAAATTACAAGTAACGGGAGTTCAACTTTTTAGGAGTAGAAATTGCAGTTATTTTGGATTTCAGACTTTTCCCCACATTTGTGTCACTAAAGCTACACGAATACCAAATTTCAGCATTGTGGGGTAACTGGTGCACCCTGTGAATTTTGTCAAAGTTCAGTTTTTATTAAGGCTATTAAATTCAAAAACTACAAGGATTAAACTAAAAATAAAAATAAACCGGCCAAGTGCGAGTCGGACTCGCGCACGAAGGGTTCCGTACCATTATCAATAAAAACGGCAAAAAATCACGTTTGTTGTATGGGAGCCCCCCTTAAATATTTGTTTTATTTTAATTTAATTATTTATTTCAAAGTTAATATATAACTAAATATTCTGTGAATATTTCAAGCGTCTACCGTTATCAATATCGAGGTAAAACGAGCTAAAAAAAAGTTTGTTGTATGGGAGCCCCCTTAAATATTTATTTTATTTTGCTTTTAGTGTTTGCTATTATAGCAGCAACATAAATACATCATCTCTGAAAATTTCAACTGTCTAGCTGTCACGGTTCATAAGATACAGCCTGGTGACAGACGGATAGACGGACAGGCAGCGGAGCCTTAGTAATAGGGTGCCGTTTGTACCCTTTGGGTACGGAAACGGGAACGGGGTCGAAATTTACTAAAATCATTACCCATCTTGAACCCTAATATCTCAACAACCCCCAACTATGCCAACACTACCTAACCATATATCAAATTACACGATCATCGGATCAACGCTTCGAAAATTATCCTCGGATAAACAAACATACACTTACATACATACATACTTACGTACATACATACATACTTACATACATACAACGCCGATTTGCCCAAGTTGATTTGGAGATCTTGCTTCGGTCGATCAATTAACAGTCATAAGTAAATTAATTAAATTTTTATAATTTGTATTACAAGCTTAAGTATAAGTCATTTATTAACAGAAAGAATATACAATTATTTACAAGACTATAAAATACAAAAGAAACAGTTGAATCATCTAAAGACCGTTGCAAACAATCTAAAGATAGCTCAATTACTCCAGATCCCTACCAGGCGGAAGTGTCCCCAAGACACTGGCTGCAATGTCCCGCTGTAAAAGGTATAAAAAGTATATTCGTGGTAAGAAAATCAAATAACAAGTAGGTTAGAAAATGATTTTAATTAGGTACACAGTATCTATATATTATATAAAACAAAGTCGGGTTAGTTACACCACACACTCAAGAACGGCTGGACCGATTTTGATGATCTTTGATTTGTTAGTTTGTCTCCGCCCCGAATAGCAGAATAACTATTAAAATATCGGAAAAATTCACGACAAAAGAAATTATGAACAAAATTCATTTTCTCATACATAGATGCCGATTGACAATTCTACCGGGGCGACGTATATTCGCAGCCCGTGTCATATGCATGTCAGGGCGGTACGAAGTTCGGCAGCTCGTAATTTATAAATAAGCTCGCAAGCTTTCAGGTTCTAGTGAGCTATCCCTAGGAAAACCTGAAACATGAGAGATTTTTTTCTAGTTTAGTTAATATTTAGATAGACAGAATTATCGATTTCTTAAAAATATACCTACTAAAACATTGAGAAGCAATAGACACAAACACGAGTTTGGTGTGTGCCCTTATTGTGTCCTCTTTAGACCTAAGCACCTACTGGTCTCGATCGGTGATAAATAAATCCGGTTCATATAGGTACTTGGCCTTTTAATCCATATCAGTAACAGATTGGCCGGAATCTTGTAAAGAAGTACAAGAGTTTGAGCCAAAAAATCTCATTCCAAGATGAAAAATCAGTTGTTATAAACTGCGTTCTGGAAGTTCGTACCAATCTTTTTAAATTCAATGATATCATCAAATTAAGAGGACTTCAATTCTAAGCAATTAAACATTTATAGTAAAACTTGTAAAAAATCTCACACAATGAACTAAAATGTACCTAAGCATGTCCCTAAGGTATACAAAAAAATATACCAGCAAAATATATAGTATGTTCATAAACTACGCAAAATAAAATAGGGCACTTGAAATATTTCGATATTTGGCCCGAGACTTTTTTTTGCGAGTTGTTGGCATACTGATGTATGGAAATGTTAAGTAGGCATATTTATTGATCATAAATTAACACTTAAACGCCAAGTTTAGGGTAGTTCTTAAGTGGGTAGACAAGAAACAAAATCTTACGATATACCGCAGAATCTGTGAGTGCCATTACATTGTTGCTCAGTGGGGTTTGTTGTGTCTAACGAAGAAGTTATCGTAACATTACCTTTAATTATCGATTACATTACTGTTTGCACAAACAATGCCTGGTTCTCGACATCACATGGGCACGGAATCCGCGACTAGAGCCATTGTTTTGCTTCAGCAGGGAAATTCGCAAAGATCGGTAGCTTCAAGCTTAGGTGTGTCAAGACGAGCTATTCGAGTTGATAACTGCTTTAAAAGTGTGTTGGGAGCAAATTCCAGATGAAAACGTCATCCACCTTATAGAGAGTGTTCCAAACCGACTCAGAGAGTGTGTGCGCAATAGGGGAGGACCTACGCGTTACTAAACATAAGGCATTGAAGCAACCCTAAGAACATGTTTAAAAAAAAAATGTGCTCGTGTCTTCAACGTGTTGTTTTGGAAAACCGTGTAATTTTAAGTTAATGTGTAAAACGCGCATTTCTTGACGATTTTTTTGGCAAAAATAAGGCATTGTAATGTTTTATTTATTTATTCTGAATGTGTTAACCTATTTCTAAAATTAAACTTGAAATAAATTGTACGTATTTTTTTTATTTTAATTTAAATCATATTTTATTGGGTGGGCCCTATTTTGTTTTGAGTAGTTTACATAGGTACTTACTACCTACATAAACTTCAACCACGCCGATTCTTATCAAACCATTCTTTAATATTGCGCCCAAATTAAATTTTTTACTCAAAAAAAAAAAAAAAACGCACGTAGCTGTTTTGTATTGTTTCATATTACTTTCCTTTGTTAATTAAAGTTTACCTTTCAGTACGTTTGGAAAAATAGAAAATGCGACATTCTGAAGAAGTCCTGGAAATCGATAGTCAACGTTGTTCTGATCGAAGCCAGAGACTTGCCAGATGGACCGACGGGAAATCTCTACTGTAAATTCAAGTAAGTTGTATCACCTTACAGAAAAGTTGACAACAGTTAGGGTGGCAGTCCATCAGAGCTGAGGAAGGAGTGGTGAGCGAGGAAAAAACCACCAAAATGATTTCTTCATTTCTTTAGCCTCGCACAGCGCAGCTCTCCCATTGGTGGGTTATTTCATCTGGTGGAAAGCTACTCTCAGCGCTGTCAAGGTTTAGATGGTCATTTGAACAAATAATGCTAAAACTATAAGTCATGGTTATTATGAGACTACTCTTTCATAAAAATATAATGCCGACGCCGGAACTTGCGCTAAGGAGTCATGTCTTTCAACGCTAAAGAGGTCAGGACATAGAGGTATTTTTACTAGAAGTACCACTTACCTTAACTATTTCCATAGGGAAACGACGTGCGTTCTCTTGGATTTAAATAGCTCTTAATGTATTCAATGTTTGTTTACTCATTAGGTACTCAGTATTCTATCCAGTTGCTTTTGTACCTTGACAGCACTTCACTGCTGAATAACTATTTATATAGAGATGTTATCTGTTTGATTGATAAATCAAGTTCAGATTTATTTCCATGATCATTATTAGCAAGGCAAGTAGCCGGTAAAGAAATGAGAGCTTATGGAGTCGATTTAGTTCAAATTCTGCAAAGGCGTAATAAAATCAAAGACAAACCAAATTGTTTCTGAAGTGATTGATTAAAAACATTACTGATTGCAATTTCCAGCAGACAGTAAAAACGTCTACAAAAAATTACATAAGTAGAATGAAATTAAAAGCAAGGTTAGTCAAGTGCGAGTGAGACTAGCGTGTCAAGAGTTCCGTTCCTACATTTATTTGATCGAGCGAAGCAAGATCTCCAAATCAACTTAGACGACTCGTTCTTGTATGAATGTATGTTTGTTTGTCCGAGGATAACTTTTGAAGAGTTAATCCTATCTCTATCTATATCTTCGTGAAATTTGGTTTATAGCTAGGTAGTGATGGCACAATCTGTTGTAAATGAGCTAAAAATGTCGGGGGGTTGTTGAGATATTGGGGTTCAAGGGTATTGGAGATATTGGGGGTATAATGTGATGTGTAATGTCTTTGTCATTCATTTTAATCCTGCGTTTAGAGGTCCGTAGTCGAACTCTGGACCCTTAAAGTTCCGCCATGTCCGTCTATCTGTCTGTCCGTCCGATCAGCTACAGCCGTTTACTTGTAGACTATTTGTGCGTCAGATTTTAAACTTGACATGATTATACGTTTTAGTAATGCCTAATAAGTTATAGAATAAAAAGCGAATTAAAATATGTATTTTATTGTATCTTTCCTATATGAAAGTGGGTGTGTTTTTTTTTGCTCATCCACCCTTTCGTTTGAAGTATCATTGATTATGTCCTTCAAAAACACCAAAAAGTTTCCTGAACACTTTTTTGATATAAGAATCAATTTACAAAATATAAAGCTTAATTTACTGCAATTTTTACCCCAAAAAAATAACCAATAAAGAATTATCTATCTATCTATGAACTCCCGTTACTTGTAATTTGAATGAAACTGTAGATCAAGTTATTTGGATCGCGCATTTTCTTGTCTTGCATTAGAGGTGGCTCAGTGTTATTTATTATAACTAGCCCAAATTTTAAGCCAAGTAGTTATTTTAAGGCTTTCGTAGTTGCTGAGATAATCAGCTTTGACAGACAGACAGATGGGCAGACGGAACAAAGTCGAACCATAAGGTTTCTGTTTTATGCCATTTTGGTTCAGAATCCTAAAAATACAAAACAATGAAATGTTTGCCAATTATTTAATTTAACTTTATTACATGTAAGTGACCATTATTAGTGCCATAAACTTAAACCTGCATCCGGCTTGTATAAACAAACAGCAAAATAGCTATGAACAATTTAGGATTAGGTATTACTGAATGCTCTTTAACGTCATGCTTAAAAGCTATACGTAATTACAAACCGGTACAAAAAACTTTTTTTACCAATATCTTCCTATAACATGGCCTTGTAGTCAATGACGGACGACGTAACTTTTTATACAAGACTGTTAAGGAAATTTTTTGTTTCAGATTAGGAAATGAGGAACACAAATCGAAACAAGTATCAAGTAAGTCAAAGCCGCTGTGGTGCGAAAGGTTCAATCTCCACCTTTACGACGAAAATTACTTAGAAGTAACGGTCTGGCATAAAGGGAAACAGAAGAATTTCATGGGAAGGTGAGTTATCTTATATATAGAGTTAGCTTATACCAAGCACAAGTCCGATCATGTCTGGAGTACTGTTCTCACCTCTGGGACGGATCAGCGAAATACCAGCTAAAGGCTCTAGATTCAATTGAGAGAAGAGCCAAGAAGCTTATTTGCAATGACGATTTAGCAAATGCAAGGCTCCACAGCCTCGAGTATCGTCGAAAGGTTGCAAGCCTCTCGGTTTTTTATCGGTTACATTTCGGAGAGTGTGCTGCGGAGCTTTTCAATCTAATCCTATCATCCCCGTTCTATCATCGGACAATCAGACGCTCCGCGATGCGCCACCGCTACATGGTAGACATACCTCCCATACGCACAAAGCGGTACTCTTCCACCTTTATTATGCGCACCGCCAAGGAGTGGAACGCCTTGCCTGAGTCTGTGTTTCCTGATAACTACAACTTAGGGATCTTCAAGTCGCGAGTGAATAGGTTTCTTCTAGGCAAGCGTGTATCATCGTAGACTGCATCATCGCTTACCATCAGACGAGATAGTAATCAAACGCTAGCCTATAATTTATAAAAAAAAATCTGCAAGTTCGAAGGTCCTGAGGGATTGATTGAAGCAAGAATTAATACTAAGTGTGCAAAAACCTATTTTTTGTTTGTCACACGATGTCTATTTTATATTATCATTTGTTTTTGCAAATAAAAACGATAAATTATCTTGGATCTTGCTTAGCACCCTCTATGCTTTTTATAAAGGCCATCATTCAAAACGTACCCAAAAAAAAGTAGTTTTGTTTTTTTATCTGTCATAAATGATATTCCGTGCAATATTTACTATAAGTCAATATTAGTTATACAATATTTACATACGAGCTCATAATTAGAGTTTGAAAAATTTTAGAAAATTTACAAAAAACGTTATAAGGAGACTTACTTAGAATATTTAAGGGTACCTACATTTCTAAGATGTTCTTTACGGAACGCAATGAAACTAAATAAATGTCTACTAAAAACGAAAAGAACTTTATTATTATAATTATTAATATTTAAGTAGAACAGTTACTGCATTTGATACTGGGGCTATGCTTGGCATTTCTCTACGAGATGCGAGATCGAATCAGAAATGTGGAGATCCGTAGACAAACCAAGGTGACTAACATAGCCCAGTGGACTATCAAGCTGAAGTGGCAGTGGGGTACATAGCTCGGTACCCCATCACTGCCACTACTAAAGGTTCGTGAAGTGGAAGAGTGGAGACTAAGGCCAACACTAGATAAAAAGACAACATAATGAAGGTTGCTAGGAGCCGGTGGGTGTAGGTTGCACAAGATCGGTTGCTTTGGTAAACTATGAGGGATGCGTGTTCAGCTGGGGACTTCTACTGATTATGATGATGACTTAATACTAAGCATGCACCTCCACCTCTACAACATTGCCAGGATAGCTTCATAAGTTCTGAATTATCAGTAATACCGTATGTGTATGACAACAAAACACATTATCTTAAAACTTTCTCTACAGAAAATAATTCTAAATTCACGTCCAAAACTTACAATAACCCTATTAGTAATATTCTATAAATTGCCGCAAAAGCATGTGTTTCGAGTCTGATGTACTGATCTTATCCAATTTTATTTGGTTTTCGCATTTTTCGCGTATTTTCATTGAGCGCATGGAGTAACAGAGACAGTTGCAACAGGTAGTATGGGCTCCTAAGCTTGGAATCAATTACGGAGACAGTAACGTAACGACATAACAATATGTCACTGGCTATTTAAGCCCAAATTTTGTTAAAATAAACAATTGATTCTGATTGTGTCATTTTCTGGGTGACACAATACATCTAAAGTATACCTACTTTCAAATAAATGAATTTTAGTAATAATGTTAAACATAGCCCTGTTTCGATTCTTATTGTGAGATACAATTGAAAAATTACATTTCGGTTGTGGTATATAAACGTTTAATTCAAACAACAGCCCAAAATAGGGAGCAATCATCGGACACAAGCAATTTAACCAAAGATTTTATGAACAGAGGGCTTAGCCAAGTTACATTCGATTAGTAATGACACTCGTCGATAAGTCCAAAAATATATGGGATTTGACACATGCTATGGAATATCACGAATATTGACAACAAACCTATGTAGAAATCGAATTGATTCGAAGCGAATGTAACTTGATTACGGGCCCAGGGCCCGTAGCCAAATGTCATTCGCCACGAATCTATTCGATTTCTACATACATTTGTTGTCGCTGAATGACGTAATATTTCTATAGCAGGTGTCAAATCCCATACATTTTCGGACGTATCGACTAGCGTCATCGCTAATCGACTGTAACTTGGCTAAGCCCTCAGTTCTTCTAACTTTGTTTGTTCTATTCCGCTAAACTAAAATTGCCTGACTCATTCATTTAAATAACTAGAAACCTCGCATAAACATTCGCATGAAGAGAATTTCGTATTCATAGGTACAGTCAGATGAAGAGACCGCGAGAGTCTATCCTAGCATAGCTAATTTAAGCATTCATAGTACAATAGCAATCGAATTACCATATTGGATTTGTCGATTAATTGAGGCAACATTGAATTTTTTCAAGCCTAATTTCTTAATTATTTATCAGACTGTACATGCTTATGAAAAAAAATAACTTTTGAATCATTCGTTTCTTTAAATTTACATTTTTGAAGTTACGTACGTCTTTTGGCGCGTTTGGAAAAAAATATGAGAGTAAAATTTGCGCGCGCACACCGTCGTGCATAAAGCGACATGATGAAGTTGCGACAAACAAAGAGATGTGGCATACGGGATGAAATCTTTAGCTATTTTTGTTCTGTTACGCCAAAGAAGTACAACTTCTTACGTGCGTACATGCGTACAATACACACACGTTTTTTTTTTACTATTATTGGTACGCAGATAACTTGTATTAAAATAAGTTTTTTTCGTAATAAAAAATAAAGTTACAGCTTCTAGAGTTCGTCACCTTTATTGTTCTGTCATTAATCATCTAAATGGTACCTACAACTAAAATACTTATCTACTCTCTTGGGTACCATATAATATTTTTGCGTCTGTAGGTCAAGGCTTGATTTTTTGAATATAAATATTCTTACACAATTGTACATTAGGTTTTAGGGCTTGCCTTTGTGCATGTCTTCTGTTTCTGTTTTTGGTTCTTAATTATCTAAAAAAAGAGAAGAGAGAAAATATTACAACATTATTTTTATCTTTAATTAATAAAATAAAGATTTAGTTTTGCTTATGATTCTTAATATAAACTTTTAGAGGACAATGTTGATAAACCAGCTGCAAAGTTAATCCTTGTATCAAAATTATCTAACGAAAACTTCTATGCTAATTACTTAAAGCACTCAATAGGTGATTTTGTTTAAAGTTGAATGCTTCTAAGTATAGATATGCTAATTACGTTAATCCAGTAATTATTCCTAATTGGCAGAACTATAAAGAAAAAGTCCCAAATTAACTATCTAAGCCTTGATCATAATATAATTAACTAGCTGACCTGCCCGCGGCTTCGCACACGTGGTTTGTCAATAATAACATTACCCTCCTGCCCAGTCGGGTAAAAACTAGCTTATGTCCCAATCCCGATCATAATCTATTTATATGTATACCAAATTTCATTGAAACCGGTCCAGCCGTTGAGTCGTGACAACGTAACAAATAGCTGAAAAATAAACAGGATTAACTGGTTATTAAACAGAACATAAAAGTTAAAAATAGAAAATACACATCTCCTAACATCGCTTACCATTTCCGTATTTATAAAATATTGGGATTACACTTGGCCAAATTTTGCATTAGGAATGCAATACAAATTAACATGTAATTCGTAGGTATGCAACGACCTAACTTTTATCTAATCATATCAAGGAAGAATGAAGAATTTTTATTCATTTTCATTAATTCATCAAGGAATGTGTTCGTTAACACTTTTTTTATTGTTAACTTCGCATACATTCTTACCTACTTGTTGTTCTAATTAAGTGGAAGATTCTATAATGATCACAATTTGATCCCAGGTGCTTGATCGACCTATCTCGGCTGGACAAAGAAAAGACCCACGATATATGGCAGGAGTTGGAGTGCGGGTTCGGTTCCCTGCACATGTTGGTGACACTCAGTGGATCTGCAAGGAGCTTAGCGGTGGATAACGTGCCTACAACCACGACAACACACGTTCCGCCGGCTCCAGACGACTTTGTAAGTCCAAAATTTCATTCTAATAATTTTTAGATCATAATCCAAAACGTTTTTGCTTTGGGGGAAATTATTCACATGGACAATACATAAGTAATATGGCAGGTATCAGGGAAAACTCAGAATAAACTTTCAGTTGCAGACCTTCGATATCTTCGTCGGCACCAGGGCCCGTAGCTAAATTACATTCGCTACGAATCTATTCGATTTCTACATACATTTGTTGTCGCTGTATCACGTGGTTCTTCTATCTATAGCATGTGTCAAATCCCATACATTTTCGGACTTATTGACTAGCGTCATCGCTAATCGACTGTAACTTGGCTAAGCCCTAAGTTCTTTATTAGTTACCGTGTTTTAAGTATCTCTATTGCACCTGGAAGAGCGCGTTGATGTCTTTTATATAAAAAAACAACTTACAGCTGGCAAGCTCCAGGCGGGTTTTCTTTTCACGCTGACCGTCACCGCTAATAGACAATGGTGGCGATTCTGTTGTTTACGCTAAAATTGGGTAAAATACGAACGGTCTTATTTTGGCGATTCTGTTGTGTACGCTAACTAAAATTGGGTAAAATACGTACGATCTTATTTTGTTCACGCTAAAGATCAAATTAGAATGAAATTTAAAGTGATATTTCTAAATTGTAGTATTTTTAACTAAGAAGGCGTGTTTGCGGGCTAGTTTTAGTCAACACTAATTTGGTTGATCACTAAAACTGGTCCGCAAACATGCTATCATAACAAAAATTATTTAATTTTAGAAATGTCACTATTAATTTCATTCTAATTTGATCTTTAGTGTGAACAAAATAAGACTGTTCGTATTATACACAATTTTAGTTAGTCAGCGTAAACAACGGAATAGCCACCAATATGTAAATATTATTATAAAGCGTTTCTGAATAACGCTGACCGGTCGGGGCCAATGAGTGTCAGAGCTCTCTCTATCTTTCAATGACGCCGCGCCGGCTAGCTATGCGCTGATGGTCAGCGTAAGCAGAACCCCCTCGTTTTAAATACCTTTTAAACTTTTTTATTACGTTTTTTTTAATTATTGCTCTAACTTAACTTTGCTAGACATAATTCAACTTGTTCTTATGATGGAAGAAGCCACTGGCACCTGAAACACGGTTTTTTTAACTAGTTCGGAGGTTTACGTGTTTTACTTACTTACTCTTTACTGCTATTTATGTTAATGAAATTTTAAACTAAAATGATAAAATGACATATTAAATTAACACAATAACATACAATAAAATAACGCCCATAAGTACGAACAATAAATTAAATAAGCTCTGACATGAAGCTGATTTCCTTGAAAAACCAGCCATGATTTTTTTCGATATGCTAATGACGATGGAAGTGCTTCGTATCAAGTTATTTGAGGTATCTTGCTACTAGCACGTCGTATGGAAAATCTTAATATTTGTATGTTTATTTATTTATTTATACTTAGATTCACAGTTACATTACCGTATATTATAAACTAATTAACATAGTGCTGGACTTAAACCAAATTGAATCTACATTACTTTAACATACTTACTTACCTATATATGTATATATATTTAAATTAAATATTTATATGAAAAAATACTAACAAGAAATAGTTTGCAAGAAAAAGTGAATATTAACATTTTTTAGAATATAAATTAATGAAAAAAGTGCCTCTTGAGCTACAATGTTTGCTTGATCGCATTTGAAGTGTGTGTGTGTGTGTGTGTGTTCTTGTATGCTAATCATTGTGTTAATTGTTGACTAATTTTAATAACCAAACTGGTACGGCACCTAAATATTTACAAGATAAAAGCCTGTAGGTACCTCTAGACATGTACCACAGTCTACAGATGCTAAATATGTTACAAAGTAGAAGTTAATATAACAACAAGTTGTTGGTTTTATTTCTCCCATTATTAGACTTTAAAGCTGATAATAAATCAATAGTAAGTGCTCAGATACAAATAATATAATACATTATCCGCTTTGCACTTGAATCAATATAATCATTCTAGAAATGAAACAAAGCATTAACACTTTATTTGCACGTACTTTATTTGTACGTACTTTATTTGCATAAAAAGCAGAACGTCCTACATCTCGGTTAAAAACTCAATATTAAAAGTATAGTCTAAATCTACTTAGTTTTTGACCTTCTGCAGGACGTTCCGGCTTCGTAGCATTAAAACCTTCAATGTAACCTCGATCAAAAACTATACCGTGATAGTTCTAAAATAATTATAAATATTACATACATATTTTCAACACCGCACTAGAATTCCCAATTTGATGGGCATATACATGCAGCTGTGAGGCCAAGGGCAATCAAAGAATCTTGAAAGAAGGAGGAAAAATGCGACACCAATAAATCCTTTGGTCAATCTGTATGCAGTGCGAACGCGAGTGGGTGGAAAATGACCATCGTAAGCCAACCTTTACCCTTCATCCATTTATTGGAAATTAATATTCATGAAGGTACTTTGAGATAAAACTCGCTCACACATCCTTAGAATATTATTTTAGGCAATATAAAAAGTTTGTATATAAATATAGCACAATTATTAACTTAAGGCGTGGTAAAGCTCGAAGTATTCAAAGTAAAATATAGCATAAACAATACAATATGTAACAAAAACCCTGTCGGACTTTTAAGGGTGTGATATAGTATCGATATTTGGTCACAATCATGTAATTATATTACAGAAAAAAAGAAAAAAAATACCCGACTAAATTTTATTATTTGGCGCTCAAAAATTAAGACTTACATCTGGCAACACCGGAGACGGTGACCGCCCTTTAGACGACGAAGACACGTGCCTGTGCACGTGTCTTTTGTTTTTTTTGTTGACGATTGTAGTCAAGAAACAATAAGTTTATTGCAGCTCTGAAAAGAACTTGGGTTTAGCTCTGAAAAGAACTTTGAGTTAGCTCTAACAAGAGCTTAGGTAGGTATTGCTAGTTATGTAGAAGCACGTCAACTTGATCAAGACTTTGGCGGTCGTGTTCCACGTGTCGACCTCCAACTTCAATGCACCTTCGACACCGTTTTATAACGTTGGCACGCACTTTTCGCAGCACACTTGTATCAGATTTTATTGACTCAAAAGCCGCGACGATTCGAGTTCGCATTTCCGCTTCCGAGTCACACAGCTTATTAAACACAACTTGTTTGACGTGCCCCCACAAATAAAAGTCTAATGGCGTGAGGTCGGGAGATCGTGGAGGCCATGGAATAGGTCCCCCCCTGCCTATCCATTGCTGTGGAAACTGTTCATTTAAGTAATCGCGAACTGCACGCAAAAAATGAGGCGGGGCGCCATCGTGCTGGAACCACATTGAACGATGGAAAGCCACGTTTAAATCGTCCAACTCTTCACTAAGCTCTTCGCGCAAAAACGCCAAGTAGTTCGTACCGCTCATAAAACGATTTAAAAAATACGGACCAATGATTCGATCTCCGAGTATACCGGCCCACACGTTAATACGCCAACGATGTTGGAAATGGCTTGGTTTAATAGCAAACGGATTTTCCATTGCCCAAACGTGTTCATTGTGCGAGTTAAAAACACCGTTTCTCTTCTCTTGCAAACATAGTAAGTCGGCGGCGGCAATCATAATTACAAGAGTTATAAATTTTTATGATAGGTAGTTTTAATTTCGTAGTTTAGTTCAAAAAGAAAGAAACGTTACAATAATCCTCAATGCATACCGAACGCAAAGACAATGCACATTGCACGTGTCATGAAGCTAGTTATCAACTACTTACTTTTGTTCATTCTCTAACTGTTTACTACAGTTACTATAACTGTTTACTTCATTCTCGCTCGGTCCGCAGCTGAATATCGAGAGTTGACAACTCGGTAAAATTTGCCTATTTGGGGGGTAAAATTCAGATAATTCTTGAAATAACTTTCAAGTTATTTGATACATATGTTTTTTATACATCTGCCCGACTTTAATTTTTATGGCGGAATACGCTCTTCATGGATCCGACGGGGTTTTTGTTACATATTGTATAGGTATTGCACAATTCTACTTAAATTATTATCACTAGTAGTTCGCCCCGAACTGAGATCTCGCGAGTCTCCCAAAACAAAAAAAAATATTCGACTCGCGCAACGATGCCTAAACGTATTTAGTGGCTAAAAATGATTTCAGAAGTTATCAAATCATACAAATACGTACAATTTAAACATGTTTAGTCGCTAAATACGTTTAGGGATTGTTGTGCAAGCCGGCTTTAATCTTTGACTAATAAAATAGTGCCACGAAATAAATAACCAAATAACTTGACCTACAGTTTCATTCAAATTACAGGTAACGGGAGTTCATGTTAATTGGTTAGACTTTTTTGGGGTACAAATTGCAGTTATTCTAGATTTCAGACTTTTGCCTATATTTGTGATACTTAACCTATACGCATACCAAATTACAGCACTGTGGGTTCACTGGTGTACCCTGTGAATTTTGTCAAAATTTAGTTTTATTATAGCTAATAACTCAAAAACTACAAAAAATTTACTAAAAATAAAAACGGGGTCGACGTTCTACCTGACCTACTAGTCTCATTTTTTTTACTCCTCTTGAACCCCAATATCTCAACAACCCCCCCAAAATGTTTAGCTCTTTACACCAAAATTGTGCCATCATTACCTACCTATATACCAAATTTCACGATAATCGGATAAACGCTTCCAAAGTTATCCTCGGACAAACAAACATACATACATACATACATACATACAACGCCGATTTGCCCAAGTTGATTTGGAGATCTCGCTTCGCTCGATCAAATATAGGTATAGCACAATTCTACTTAAATTGTTATCATTAATATTCCCTAATATTTTAAGGGGTACCTACTTGCAACCAAGCATAAAGAATCAAATCACCTAGTAGTAGATAATGTGTAGTTTATTTTTAATATGATATGACTAAAACGCACACATTTTGAACAGTGAATTCGTGACTCACTACTGCCATTCTCATGGACCGGACTTGAGACCACTGAACTGCGGTCCGGTTCTTCCAACGGAATATTCCAATACAATCTTTTTATCATTTCAGTAGTTCTTTGTATAGCTAGATAATGAACATAATTGAAGAGTGAAACCCGATTCTACAATGACGCGGGTAAACCAAAATAGATTATAATGCTTATAAAATCTATAATACGCATTTAATTTTATACTTTTATCGTTCTGTAGTCTGACTGGGAACCCTTAAAACAATGCTATAACTCGTATGGCTCGAATACACCAAATCTGTCATCGGCCGGCATATGCTGTATTCGAGCCGGTAGACTATTAGGCTAAGTTCATATGAAAGCGCGGTACCGCGCGGAACTACTAACCGCGCGGTACAAGATCAAACTAAATAGTGTTTATCATCTGCATTACCGCGCGGTACGGTAGCGGTAACTACTTATTAGATATAGAGTTGAAATTTTTCATTCCGTTACATATCTTAATAGGTCAAAAATCAAAATTAATTTTGTGATTAAAATCACGAGGTATTTAATATACTGAGTAGGCTCTACAAATTTACAACGAACTTATGTATGTAGTAGGGTTTGTGAACGTCTATATCAAATAACCAAAATCAACAGCTCCGTTTTACGATAAATTTAATCAAAATAAAAATGATACAAAAATCTTTGAAATCTTAGAATTTTCCGTAGGTGTCGGATAACACTATAAAAATAAAATACTATTACATACGACCTCCATGGTGCAGTGTGCGAATAGCCGGCTGCAACGCAGGAGGTAGCGGGTTAGATTCCCGCCGCGGAACAAATGTTTGCGTGATATACAGATATTAGTTCCCGGTCTAGATGTTGGATTATATATTCTAAAAGTATGTATTTACAAAAAAAAAGTATATAAGTATTCTATCGGTTATCTGGTACCTATAGTACAAGCTCTGCTTAGTTTGGGGCTGGAAAGCGCTGTGTGAAATGTCCACCAATATTTATTATTTATTATTATTCCACACCTTTAATACATTACACAAGCTTTAGACCTGGACCTTTACAAAGGCATTACCGGGGCCGAAGCCAACGAGTAAGAGGCCTGTTTTTTTATAAAATTTTCTGACAAGGTGGAGGTGAGACAGATGGTAGTACTATTGCAACACATGGATTAGAGTTCGGGCTATTGTTAGAGTATTGTTATTATTATTATTATATGATACAGCTGCACTGACTACGGAACTCTTCACTGTACGTGGTCGACATGTGCTTAACAAATCTATTTAATTTATTTTATTATCTCTGATCTCACTTTAACTTATGCGGAACAGAAAGGATTCACTTATTACTTTCATTAGTCAATATTTAATAAATTAAATGATTAATGCAATACATTATAGTATTGTCAGTTTAAGTGCAAAAGTAAGTCTTTTGAATACTCAATTTAAGAAAACGGTCAACTATTTTAAAAGTACCTTTACCATAAGCTGTTTTACATACGAAAAGGGCACAATATTTCTCACTAACCTTGACAATGCAAAAAAACTTAATACAAAGTTTTACGACAAGACTTGTAGACGTCTAGTAGAGCTTTTAAAGTTGTATAAATAAATAAAATGTTGTTTCAGTCCTGGTACCGTTTCGATAAAGGCTGGAGTGAAGTAGGACAGCTAACAGTGACGGTGCATGGGGCAAGAGGACTGAGCGCACTGGGCATTGGCAAGGCTGATGCATATTGCGTGCTGGAGCTCGACAACTCCCGAGTACAGACGCACACGGTCCCCGGCACAGCCGATCCTACGTGGGATAAGAATTATACCTTGTGAGTATTTAAACACTAGGACAGCAGTAGGCAATACGAGACGGAATAAATAAAAGAGAGGTTGTCAAGAGATTGAGGTTGGTCCCCTGAATGTGACGACATTCAGGGGACCAACCTCAATCTCTTATAGCAATATTAAAACTTCGCCCCGAACTGAGATCTCGCGAGTCTACCATAAAAACAAAAAAAATATTATTCGTAATCTTTGACTATCAATATAGTGCTATGAATTAAAAACCAAACAACTTGACCTACAGTTTCATTCGAATTACAGGTAATGGGAGTTCATGTAAATTGATAACCCTTTTTTGGGGTACGAAATGCAGTTATTCTAGATTTCAGACTTTTGCCTATATTTGTGATATATGTATAAGCTACACGTATACCAAATTACAGCACTGTGGGGTCACTGGTGTACCTTGTGAATTTTGTCAAAGTTTAGTTTTTATTGTGGCTAATAAATCAAAAACTACAAAAACTTTACTAAAAGTAAAAACGGGGTCGAAATTTACTAATGAAGTCCTTTCATTTGACGTCTCATTTGACCTAGTCTCATTTTCATTTTTTTTTTACCCCTCTTGAGCTCCAATATCTCAACAACCCCCCCAACATTTTTAGCTCATTTAGTGACACCAAAATTGTGCCATCACTACCTACGTATGAATCAAATTTCACGATGATCGGATAAACGCTTCGAAAGTTATCCTCGGACAAACAAACATACATACATACAACGCCGATTTGCCAAGTTGATTTGGAGATCTCGCTTCGCTCGATCTATAATATTACACTGACATTTCGTACCATGACCCACAATTAGTAAGCTTATTGTAATGGCGAAACAGTTTTAATGACGTCACCATAAATCGTTCACTCAAAAGGTTTCACATAAGAGCTCAAATAAAGCATAAAATTATCCTAAAAAGTAAATCATGTTTATTTTCGCAATGTTTTATACTGAACGTGGTGTAAACTCTAAATATACAACATTATTAGGTTTATAACACTAATATTTAAAAGTTTTGTGGTTCAAATCGAAATAATGTTGCTACAAGCTTAAAACAAAACGCTCCGGAAACATGATGGTTTTCTAAAAGATTGTGGGTGGCGCCCACGAGTGTTGGAGATGATTCCTAGGTTTATGAAGAAATAAGTTTAGTTATAGATCTTAGTGACGTTTACTGCGTCCGAGGTTAACCTTTTTAAGTTAATATTGAAAGAAAAAACCCACAACCACAAACATTCAAGAAAGCTCAAGGTTAGTTGGCGGTTGCATTGCAGTGGGCATTCCCCGCACTTATTAGCGTAACCTGAAGATTATTTATGTTTTTTCCATCGGCAACAACAACAATTCTTTGTAATTTATACGCATTATATCAAGTAAAATATAGTCGATCCTAACAATGAGTCAACGGAGCATCAAATGCTACTCACAATTATTTTTGCATTATTTGTTCTGTAACATCCATCCATTGTTCCAGTGCAGTAAATGACGTCACATCAACTCTAGACATCACGATCTACCACGAGTCATTGATCAATGAGAATTTAGGCAGGATATCAATACCACTTCTCAGGGTAGACAACGATGAGAAGCGATGGTACGCACTGAAGGACCGGTCGAAGAAATCCTATGCAAAAGGCAACTGCCCTAGGGTCCTAGTTCAGATGTCATTGGTTTGGAATCCTGTGAGTATTTAATTCATGAAATTAAAAGTTTTATTAACCTCAAAAAACGGAAATATCCTAGACGCTAAGCTTCCGTGCGATTTACGCAAATAAATTAGAAGCGTTTTCGGGGTATGCGTTTTCTTAAAGTTAGCAAAACGGGTTCTAACATTTTTTGATGTGGTAAATACGGATATTCAACCTCACTATTATAAGCCCGCACTACAATAGCTATTTATAATTTCACTACACTTCGAGTCTACATGGCTCTAAACTATTTTTTCTCATGTGCCATCTACTGATAAATAAATTTATTTTTTAGGTAAAAGCTTCTCTTCGAGTGCTAAGTCCAAAAGAATCTAAATACACAGATTACAAGAAGCCGAACAAATTCAACATTCCACTGATCTATAACAATTTGATATTTATCAAAAATATTTTCACAGCTGTGTCAATCGGAAATGAACATTTCAAGTAAGTTACCTCTTTCTTTTCAGCGATTTGGTTATAGCATATTTAAAAGCCGATGATTAAATTAGTCATTGCATCCTCAAGGGGAAGGTTGCGTGTTCAAAGACTTTTAAGGGACCAAAAATGACGTAGGAATGATTTTAAGTCCTAGGATTTCTTGTTACATAACAATAACATATTACACCACATCAGTCCGGATCCTTATGCAAAGAACAAAAGAGTGATAAAACTTGTTAGAAAAAACGTAATAATATATTCACACTAAAATAACATTAATTTACCTAAAGATTAAAGGCACTTTGCCTATTTATACTTTGTTTCCTGTTGACTTTACCTGAGATGAGTAAACAAAGTTTTTGCTCGTGGGTTATTTGTTTAACACGAATTCAACTTTGTTATTAAAAATCCATCTAGTAGTAAACACTGGTTTTTGTTATACACTGTTATGTATATTTTTTTAAATGTTAATCGTTTATTCGACTATCATAAAAAAGTATTGTAGTGTGTTATAAAAAAATATGATGAGCTTACTGAGATATGCTTGCATTGCTATTTTCCGGTTTGAAATGATGTTTGTGAAATTACAGACACAAGACTTTTCATCTTAATATCTCAGGGTGACGGGTAGGTATATCATGTGAGGTATTAAATAAATAAATAATGCGGGACATTAACCCAATTGGTACCTAGTAGGAGGCTATATTAAAAATTAGACAAAGAAGGCTACCACATTCCTACGTAAAGCTACTACAAATTGGTATTTTAATAGCCCTTGTAATCATATAAAACATGGGTATAACTAAATTTGTGAGTGTCATTTAAATGCGGTATTTGATCGAGCGAAGCGAGATCTCCAAATCTACAATGGCACATCGGCGTTGTATGTATGTATGTTTGTTTGTCCGAGGATAACTTTCGAAGCGTTGATCCGATCATCGTGAAATTTGATACATAGGTAGGTTATGATAGCACAATTTTGGTGTGACTAAATGAGCTAAAAATGTTGGGGGGTTGTTGAGATATTGGGGTTCAAGTGGGGTAAAAAAAATGAGACTATTAGGTCAGGTAGAACGTCAAAGAAAGGTGTTCATTAGTACATTTAGACTACGTTTTTATTTTTAGTAAAATCTTTATAGTTTTTGAATTATTAGCCATAACAAAAACTGAACTTTGACAAAATTCAGAGGGTACACCAGTGACCCCACAATGCTGTAATTTGGTATGCGTGTAGCTTTAGTGACACAAATATATGCAAAAGTCTGAAATCCAGAATAACTGCAATTTGTATCCCAAAAAAGATTAACCACGTTCATGAACTCCCGTTACCTGTAATTTGAATGAAACTGTAGGTCAAGTTATGTGGTTATTTAATTTGTGGCACTATTTTGATAGTCAAAGATTACAAATAATATTTTTTTGTTTTAATCGGAGACTCGCGAGATCTCAGTTCGGGGCGAACCATTAGTTATTTTGTTTTCAATTAGTACCACACAAGGTTATGTAAATATAGTGACATAATTTCTCATTGTGTCGTTTGGTCATTGTCCTCGAGTTTCCAATGCATTAATTTTTGACAATTTTTGTTCCCTAACTGGGTCTAGTTACCTTACAAAGGGTTTCATTAGGAACACTTTGATTAAAGCAGAAAGTAATACTTATGTGTAAAGTGTATATTAATTTGTAGGTGAGCTGATGCATGCGGCACTTACCTGCACTTGCTACTAATTAAAATGTAAATTCGTAATAAACTTAGTAAAGTATTAATTATTCTAGAATGCACTTCGTATTCTAATGCCGATTCATTTGTTAAAATAGATTAAAGTGTTCAAATAGGTATCTTATCACCAAATTCGAAGACGTCATTTATATTTAATGGGTTTGAAATGGTTTAAGAAATTATTTTGTCAAGAATGTCTTTATATGGTTTTAATTAACGAAGTTTATTGGGCGGTGGGCTTGCTACTCGTTAAATATGAAATGATACCTACTACAAAAAGCAGGTACTAATATATAAATAAATAAATATTTCTGGACATTTCACACAGTGCTAGCTACCTAGCTCCAAACTAAGCAGAGCTTGTACTATGGAACCAGTTAACTGATAGGATACTTATATACTTTTTGTTTGTAAATACATACTTGTAATACATAAAAAAAGATCCAAACTCAGAACAAATATCTGTAGATCATGCAAACATTTGTTCCGCGGCGGGAATCGAACCCTCCTGCGTCTCAGCCGGCTATTCACCCACCGCGCCACGGAGGTCGTGAACAAAATGTTTGGACTTACCTCTGACTAACCATTACTATGATATATTTACGTTTCCGTAGCTAGAGGATGTCCGTCATGGGGATTAAAGTAAAGCCTTATGTCTATAAGTTTATTGAATACTAGCTGATAATATAAAAACATTACCCTCCTTTTGCGTAGTTGGGTATAAAGTAGTCATGTTACTCAGGGATAATGTAGCATTCTAATCGTAAAAGAATTTTTGAAATCGGACAGGTATTTTTTGAGTTTATTCGTTACAAACATACAAAAATATTGTTTATGCCAATGAAACTACCATTAATTTGAGACTATATATACATTAGTATTTTTTTGTAAAGTGCTATCCGACACAAGAGGAGTGTTGCGGGGTTCAAATCCCGTCCGGATTGAAAAATTTTGAAATGGTTTTAAATATCTTATTTTTTCATTCATTTTTCAGATATTTATTTGAATGGGACAACAGAGAGTTGTCTGCGACAGCGCTAATTGTCTGGTTAACATTTTGGATGATCTTCCAAATGTGGATGACTCCGTTACTACTAGTAGTACCATTTGCATATTATTGGATCGCAACTCAAAGTAATAGTAAGTTTATCCTTCATGTGCTACTTTTTTATAACTTTAGCAACTTTAATCGTGACGAACTCAGGTTGGTTAGATCTGTAAACCAAATAAATGTAGATATTTTCTATCTGTACTGGATTAGTTCTGGTCGGTAGACCATGTCTTAGCTACTGATTGTGCTGACTAAGCCGAAAGGATATCATTTTCAATTGATGCATAGACCTTAGTTTTCCAAAGCTATAGGTATAGGTTCTTGTTGGGTTCTCATAATCTCTAATTTATTTTACTTAGAAAACTTTCGTGATTTATTTCAATATTTATTATAAATACGGGATTTATCACGTACCGGTTGTCGGTGCTACAACCGATAATGTGTCGGTTTAATTCGTATTAATCTAGATGAGTGCGATCCGCTCCAAAATGCGTCTCACTTCGCATTTACTATAATTTAGTATCTGCGTTTTTATGTACAAACTATTTTTTCCTTCAGATATCAACACATTAGTCCCCATTCCGTCGTCTGATGAAGAAAATGATGAAGAAGACCTTGAATCCACAAAAGTAAGTTTATTTTTACAATTCTTAGAAAAGGTTATCAAATATTTGGATAGCATTTAATAGGTATGTATCATCTAATAGGTACCATAATACCTACAGTAAAAAAAAATCTAATCTAAAATCGCACAAAACTCATTGGCGTCTTCTAGAAATTTACATACAATAAGATGGTTTTAACATACATTTAAATGATCATTTTCATTTTGCAAAAACAGCAAGCAAAGAAATATAAACGGTCATCTTTTTTAATGATTGATCCTCTTTTAGTAAGACAAAATAAATCAAACAAACGATACTTTAATCTGTTTGGAGCTATGTAAAAAATGTTTGAGATGTAGAAATTAAGTTTGATAGATCGATATTGGGTCCCAAAACTAAGAGAAATAAGCATTTAATAATAAAGTTCGAAACATTTTTAACTTTGGCAGCACCTAAAAACTGCCAAATCTGTAGCTGCGGTGGCGTTAATACGTAAGTATCCATTTGGTACTTACGTATTAACGCCGCCGTAGTTTTTTAGGGTGGGCTCTCGCCAGAACAGTCGCGTGGTCGCCCCTGAGTGTCGCTTCACCCACTCTACCTTCACTCCGCTACGCAGGACAATGGCTCGCTTCGCTAGCCACCTCCTCCCATCGCTCCGCTCGGCTTTGCGGGCTTGCTGCACTCAAGACCTTCCATGCGAGCTTCTGGCTCCGCGCTTTTTTATAACACTCTAGGGGTGTCACGCACAAGACTGCCTAGAGTCGCGTTACTCAGTGTTGGTTCTCCCACTCATCAAGACCAATAATTAAAAAAGGGGATCAAATCTTTTTTAAAGTATACATTTACAATAGACCAATTAGATTCATGAGGATCAAATAATATTGTCCCTTTTAAAATATCCATGTGATTGCAGTGGATTTAGATAATTGGGCTCGCAATTGAACAATATAATATTGATCTATTTAAACGTATCATTAATGATTTTTTCTATAGTTTTATTTATTTTTCTAACCAAATTTGCTTCAACAGGATGAAAAAACGCTGAAGACACATATCTATGGACTACAAGATCTGACTCTTACGATTAAAAACGGAATAGATTTTATTTGTTCTCTCATTGAAAGGCTTAAAAAGTGAGTTTTACTTTATTTAAACTTAATCCCTTAGTCATATCACTTTTCAAATGTTTGTTCTTTTTTCTCCATGAAGTTCGATACTTCGACGAAATGTGATAAATCATTCGTTTACTTAATAAAATTGGTTTTTATATAGTATATCACAATTAATCCACTGGCTTTGTACGCGTAGAACTACTAAACGTAGCCGAAGTTTTTGACCAATTCGTAAAAATAGTGCCCAATACTAAATAGGTTCTTATATACAGCGTGTCCCAAAAAATAGTGTCAAGTGAAAGTCCAGAGATAGAACACCCCTTGGGGTACCCGAATCACCCCCATGTATGTTCCGCGATTTTTTATAGTTTTCGAATTATGAATTTTTTTCCGAATTTTTGAAAATTTTCGACTTGAACAACTTAAAAAATTTTAAAAAAATCCCTTTTTTCACCTCTATTTTCGGGCCGTTGTAGTCAAATATATTGTCGAACCTCGCACAAAAATAATTTAAAAGAACCCAAAGACGACCCATCTACTGTTTTCCATTACGAACTGTAGATCTTCTCCCGTCTTTAGACACAATTATATCGTTAAACTCTCGCAAAAACAATTTAAAAGAACCTAAACACGATCTTTTATACTGTTATCAATTAAGGAGTTCTGTAGATTCCATTCGGGCTCTATCATCAGACCCTAACGGTCGAAGCATGATAAAATATTTCATTATTACCTTGAAAAGTATTAAAAGTAATACGTTTTTAGACCCTATAATATAATAAGGCGATGATATAAAAAAAAACTATTCAATGTTCATAATACTATAAAAAAATTAAAAAAAAAATACGTTTTCAATCCAAGGAATAATGTTTTGCCATACAAAATGGAACGATTATTTACACCCAGCCAGGAGGTGATTTTTGAAAAACAATAAAATACTGTTACTTATACTGAAAGAAACAATAAGTTGTTTTAACCTTTTTTCAACCTATATTTTAGGTTGATTTTTGCACCTACCGACATGATTTGTTGAATTAACAAAATAAAAATAGTTGAACTATAAAGGTAAATTTGACCTGATTATATATATTTATCTTAGTTATTTTGCTGACTCAACTTCGTTAACATGTTGACGTTTACTAAATTATCAGTTAGACTTACTTAGATTCGAATATACCAAAAATGTTGTGATGTAATAACCTCTTTTAGTAGTTGGTTTAACCTATTAATTATTAACAATTTCATTTTTGTAGAAATAAATGTACCATAATAGTTGATTAAACATAATATTAAGTTAACGCAACTTAAATGGAATCAACATTATGGAATTCAACCTATTCGTTTTTTCGGTGTATCTTAATGAATATTTATGCCATGTTTCAAGTATATGAACCCAAGGGAATGACTATGGTTTTTTATTAAAACTTAAACACTCATTTTCACCCTAATAATGAATTCATAAAAATCCGTTCTAAGTACCTCACAAAGAATATACCCTCCAAATTTCAAATCTCTAGGACAAGCTGTTTGGGCTGAGCGTTGTATGTCAATCTATCAGGACTTTGATTCTTATAGGATTCTTTGATTAGAAGGTGAATTATATATTTTTTCTCATGTTCATGTGCTTAAATATATATTTTTATTATTTTTCAGTTTGGCAAATTTTACTGTGCCGTATCTGAGCTATTTGGCAGTAACAGCTATGGTGTTGCTTTCCATAATCTTGTACTTGATACCCGTCAACTATTTTTTTATGGCATTTGGTAAGTTCTAGTTATTTTGTTTACAAGATTTGTAAATGGAATAAGCATAAACATAAACAAGTTTTTATGAAATCGGGTTTATCAAGAAACCTCTTGTTTTTAAGAAACTGTGTACATAATATATTAAAGATATACATATATAAAGTAAAGCCACTCCGTTGGTTTTATTAGTTACCTAATATCACAAAATATTTTGGGTGTTTCTATACGTATGTATATGTATATATTTAAATTACAAAAAAAAAAAAACTAAATATTTTGTACATATAAAGATATAAAAAATATCTAAACCCACGGAGGGGCTTTACTTTATATATACGTATATCTATAATACATTGGTTGGTAATATCTACACAATTTAGGATGTTGCCCAAAAACCTTATAACTTTATTTGTTTACAGGTATATATAAGTTTGGTCGTAAATTCCTGAATCCAGATAGAGTGCCCAACAACGATATCCTGGACTTTATATCGAGGGTACCGGACGATGAGATGTTGGTAAGAAGTCATATGCACAACTGGCCTACTTCTTATTCTTAAGAACTGGCCTACTAACTGATAGAATACTTATATACATTTTTTTGTAAATACATACTTATAGTATATAGAAAAATACCCAGATACGGAACAAATATTTGTAGATCATGCAAACATTTGTTCCGCGGCGGGAATCGAACCGCTACCTCCTGCGTCACAGCCGGCTATATGTATGCCCACTGTGCCACGGAGGCAGTCAAATTATGCCACCGCCGCGGGCCCAATCTGTTCACATAGTATTAAGTTATGATATGAAAAAATCAGCATGACAAAGTTTGCAAACAAATCCATCGAAACTTTCGTATATAATTAGTTTAAAAACCTGTTCATGTACCTAGTACCTACCTACTAATTGACGTAAATAGCTAGTAAGATCATGCAAAAACTTAAGTAGGTATTGGCACTTCGCAAAAAAATATCTTGTACATTCACCAGAGTGGACTTTGCCGTTATGATGACGTCCTTTTCTTGTGATTTATGGCTGATGTTTATCCTGGAAAGTTACTTACGTATTTATCTGTGACATAGATTCCGATATGACAAACATTTCTGTATTTAGTACTGTTTTTTTTACAGAAACAATGGCGAGAGTTGAAAGTACCAGAGCCGAACTTAAGTAGGAACAATTCTGGCAAAAGGCGGTAAAACAAAATGGAGGCGTCGAAACAACCACATGTGCCATAGTTTGAATAATCTCATTACCCTATTTCAAAGTGGGTGATCAACGAGACGATGATCTATTATGGGTGAATTACCCCAAAAACGCAAGGTGTTCTACATCTCTGATTTAGTTGTTTTCACTAGCAATCCCGAACATTATATCAAGTATTAAGCTATACCTAGTACATCATGTTTGTTTTTGACTGCTAGAGAAAACAAGCTTTTAATTTAAGAGTCTGTTATTTTAAAGTTGGTTAGAATTTCTACCATTTGCCTATTAAATTATAATCCACAAACTATAAGTTATAATTTATAAATGAAATGTTGCATTTATATTTTGTGGATTCATTCCATTATTTAGTTTCTTGTTCTATCTCTCAAAATTTGAGGATCTAGAACAGGGACTTATTTGTAATCTCATTGTACAAAATATAAAGTAGATTGAAGTACTAGGTGGTAAAAGGAAGGTGAATTACGGATTTACTGTAAGACTTATTTGAAATTGTGATTTTTAGGTTTACATTATATTTTTATTTATTTTTATATTATTTTTATAACAAAATTGAATATTACTTAATAAGCAAATAAACATACAAACATTTTGAATAATTGTTTTATTTAATAATTAATTATTCTTTTCATACCATTAACAACCAAATTCATTTTGTGTTTACGGAAATACACTTGTTAATATCTTTTGAAATTCGTATTTTAACTTAGTCAAATTACATTAAAGGCTAATTTTATTTACCTGCCTATATCAGTTGTATTAAATATGTTAACCAATTTATAGCTTTACATATTAAAATCGTCTTTTAACTGCTCAGTCAATTTGTCTATTGGTTAATTTTCCACTATTTGTCCTTAGTGATGGTTCAGGAACGTTCAGCTCCTTCCAATTTTTCTGAAAAATGCATAGTCTTAGTTCATTAATATTACACAAGCATCTTATGAATTTACTGATGATATTTAAATGGAATTAACAATTACTCGATAAATTTACTTAAATTCTGTATAAATTAAAATGTCTTTCCAACTTTATAAACATTTACGATTTTGGGATAATAGTTTATCCCGAAATCGTAAACGTAATGAAATCGTAATGTGTAGGATAATAGATTATTAAACGAGGCGATAAAGCAGTGTCTTGCGTGACGGGCGCTATATTGAATCTCGAACATAACGAAGGATTCTAGAGTTAACTCACGAGCGGAGCGAGGGAGTTACTAGAATCCTGAGTGCAGAGAAGGATATAAGCACGCCCAAGGTGCAGACAGCTTTGTTCACGAGGAGAATACTCTACTTTTCACACTTTCCGCAAGACAATAAAAATCAAATCTGTGTGTAGAGGTTAGTTCAATTAACGAATAAGTTCTTGTTGTGCGGGTATCTTTGGTTCAAATTGTAATATAGAAGAGGTTCCAAATTCAAATCACATTATGCCCACGAGCACACATTTCACGGCATAGTGAAATTCAGTACAACTTTACTCCCGGCTCAGCCGCAGGGATTTACCTGCTTTCGGTGAGTTTTACATGACATAATTTGACTTTGTCGAACAGGTGGTGTGAAAAACAATTTTCTAAGACTAGCCAAATTCGTAGAGCTTGGAATATTTGTTACAGAAAAGACTTCAACGCGCTCCATCACCTACGACGTAGAGCTTTAGGATACCGTAGCACGATATACAGGGTGTTTGGTAATATACTGACGATATACAAGTGACGGTTTCTAAAAACATAAAAACAGACTTCTCAAAAAAACTACCAGTTATATTAATAAATTTTAAAGAAAATCTACTTAAGATTAGCTGATTAATTCGATATAAAACTTACTGCCTACTCTTGCAAACGATATCCAAAAATAAAGGCCGATTTGATATCTCTTTCGGAAATGGCTGCGGGTTTTGGGTTGGAAAGGGACAACAAGAGATATCTCGAGACGTCACCAATATAGTATTTGTGGTTAGATGGCAAGCATTATGCAATAGCACAAAATAAGTTTAATAAAGTTTTTGTTTTCACATGCCAAAATAAATTTCACCTTACTATGGTAAACATTTCACAAATTTATTTATCCTGCTCATCAAAATAACCCCTTTCATTTTTGTGCGTATATTATCAAACACCCTATATAGAGCCAAAGACAAATGGAAACTACTTGCGAACTATGGGACAAAAAAATTAAGGAACAGTCTCTTAGGGTCACAAAACAGATTGGTACAGAAGTTTGAACGAGCGGAAACAGGCGCACGCACACATAAACGAACGCGTACGAGGATCTTGGTAGAACTGGTAGAACGTTCGACCGACTTGATACGAACTCGTTATAATAAACTTATCTTCTGTACATATTCTGTGTACTACGAAGTTATAACAAATTATACTAATTGTTAACATAGGACCCAGTTTTCTATCTCATTTGACTAGCCGCTCTTATATCGATCACCTTAGCCCGTAGCCTTCATACTATCCTTTATTATATAGCTTACTTCTTCGGAACGAATACAATTGGCTAATTAATTAAAAAATAATACGCTAAATTACTTATTTGACGTTGACATAGCCGTTTTAGATTTTACTTGGTTAGTCTCGGCTAGATATTTCCAACGAATCTTTTTATTATTTTTTTTGCATCGAAAGCAACGAAAGTCATTTACTTACCAGTTCCTCCGTATCGGGAATCCTTGAAAGGTAATCCACTAAATCATTATTCGGTATTCGCTCTGGGTCGAAATATTTTCTAGAAAACTTGTACAACCCTGAAATAAAGTTATACATACTCTTTGTTTTTATTACTTTCGCGTGTATGTAAATTAGTTTTTATTGATATACGTACCAAAGATCATCATGATATAATTGAATGGTATTAAATATAATCCGATTGTTGCTATAACTAGTAAAAACATCGTCAAGTAGCTCAAAAATGGTACTTTGAAGTTTGCTAAACTGAAACAAAACAATTAATTCTTCTAAAATAATTATGTTTACAGGGTAGAGAAGAAGGTATTTTAAGCCAAAATTTTAATGTCTGACAGACACAGATGAGTACTATCGTGGCACTCGAACGCATGCGCGTAGTATAACCTGTTACAGGCCAGCGCGAGCGTTAGCAACGAGTAGCGTCCAATATTCCAACACAAGAGGGAGAGGGAAAGAAAGATACACAAAGGTAGAAAGTAGGAGAGAGAAAGAGAGTGTGTCGGTAGATCCCAAGCACATGCGCGTGGTATTTGAAGGTTTCACTTCTACCACGTGTGAATTGCACTCATGCTTATTTTAATTGGAAACGTATCGATTACTGGATAAATATTCAAGGTACCGGTATTAAACTCTCCTATAAAATCTGTAAATATGATTTCGGACGTGTGTTTTACATTAATGTCGTACAGCTTAGCACGCGAACAATTACGTAAGGCTGGTTTCAGAGCCATGCGTATGATCTGTACGGCCCGACCGTGCGGACCTCCGGAGCAGAGATACACGTGGGAACATAGTTTTATCTGGTAGAATACTTAAATACTTTTTTTGCAAATACAGTCATCTTTACATAGTATAAAATGAAGTCACTTCCACTGTCTGTTCGCTTATATATTTTAAACTACTCAACGGATTTTAACGCAGCTTTCAGCAATAGATGGAGTGATTCAAGAGGAAGGTTTATATGTATAATACATATTTACATAACTCTGTTTGTTTGTTACCTTTACACGACTAAGCGGCTGAACGGATCATAATGAAATTTTGCAAGGAGATAGATTATATCCCGGGAAAGGACCAAGGTTACTTTTTAGCCAACTGCGCAAAATGAGCGTAATGTTTTATTGAAAAACCACCCGTGCAAAGCCGCGGGCGGGTCAGCTAGTATATTATATAGAAGAAAACTGATCCGTAACAACTGTCTGTAGATAATGCAAACATGTCACGTGGCGGGAATTGAACCCGCAACCTCCTGCGTCTCAGCCGACTATTTTTCCGCGTCGTCAAACCAATCGACTCGCAAACACCATTCATTTGGATATTGCGATGCAATGGGCAGAGATACGAAAACACACAACACACACAGGCTTTAAAATTAATGAGAGTTGAAGCCTTGTAGTGTTGGGGATTTAAAAATAAACAAACTCATTGTATTGATTTGGACGCAAATCTGTATGTTTGTTATAAAACTTACTTGTAAAGTTTCTCCGACAAAGATGCCAAGAACTCAATGCCTCTTGTAATAGTAAGTGTCATTTCCGGCAGTTCCTGAAGCCTTCCGGTTAGGCTTCTTTCAGTTTTGTCTTTATCGGAATTATCAGATGATTCTACTATCCCGTTACCTCTCATGAAAGATTTTTCTTCTGGAAATTTAATAACACCATGATAGAATTCAATTGGAATTGAGTGTATTTTGCTCGAACTGTCTTGAACCACGCAACAGAGAGAGGTGTGAAAGTTGCTCCCTATTGGGCTCGTAAAATTTAGACGAAAGACGAAGACAACTCGACTACGACATTTTGTCCCAAATTTAAACATGATGAAATGTAATCCGCCACAACTGCAGACGGGTTTTTAAGTTATTTAAATTGGTTACTTGTTTGTAGACAGTACATTAAAATGTATATGACTTACGTTCATGTCGACCGAAAATCCAAAAATATAAAAAAGGCGCCAGTAGCAGTAGCGGTGTTGCCCACATTCGGAAGTTATACCAAAATAATTGCCAGCAAATTAAAACTATACAGGAATACTCCCGATTTTCCCATTCCAATAGATGCCTGGAAATATAACACAAAAAGTTTGTTTTAGTAACCATACAATTTTTTTACCTGTAATTGGCGGTTAATAGTTATTTGTTATACAAGAGTGCAAAGTTGCTTTTTAACCGCGTGCTAATTTTGATGACCGAGCAAGCGAGGGAATGAAAAGAGCACGAGTGCAACACGTAACTTTTCATCCCACCATCCATCAAATGACTAAATGCAAAAAAAAAGCATGTGTGCAATTCACACGTGGTAGAAGGGAAACCTTCAAATACCACGCGCATGTGCTTGGGGTCTATCAACTCACTCTCTTTCTCTCTCCTATTTTCTACCTTTGTGTATCTTTCTTTCTCTCTCCCTCTTGCGTTGGAATATTGGACGCTACTCGTTGCTAACGCTCGCGCTGGCCTGTAACAGGTATACTACGTGCATGCGTTCGAGTGCCACGCGTTCACTCTCGCTCTTTCTCTTTCTATTCCCCCTCCCCAGGAGCGTTGAATGTTTAACGCAACAGTGCTTTCATACCCCCTCCATGGTAGCGTTAAACGTTTAACGCAACCTTGTTGGAAGTTGTATTAGAAGTTTCACTTCAAAAAACCACAAGATACCTTTATTTCAGTTTAGTTATTAACTACTACATTATTATTGGTAAGTATTACAGAATAATCTTTAAATTAAAACAGATAATACTTAGGCTGAGTGTGATATCGATATGTATGTCTTTTTTCATCTTTATTGTTGCTTTTAGCATTGAATACGTACACACGGCTACACCTCAAGCTATGCATTTCTAGTATAAGCTGAACTCGCGTTGTGTAGGGTTTCCGTACAATGAGAGGTCAGCATATACTGGAAATGTATAGCTTGATGTGTAGCCGTGTGTACTCCATAGAGTGCTTGATTTCTTGGTCTCGGATAATTCAATAAAATATGCCCGCAAAACGTTTTCTGAGAAATTGTTGGCTCCTTTAGGTAGTCGCCACGTATTAAACATATCGTACTGTTTCAAATACTTCTCGCGTGATTGTTGAGGGAGAAAGCTCATTTGCGCATTTTTAACATTTTGAGTCAATTCTGTTGGCGTCAAATAAACTTCCCCGTCGCTAGAATCACTCATTTTAGGGTTTTCACTTGTTTTCAAGTTTCTTGTTTTTAACCTAAGGTTTTAACACTATTACGTGAAAAGAAAATGGAAAGCGTAAAGCAAATTAAAAAAAAGTAATACACCAAGAAGGTTCCGAGTCTGAGTTTTTAACAAATTAAAAAAGGTTGTATGATAAATTCGGCACCATGGAGGTAGAAGTTAAATAGAGGTTTAATGATGTTTTGAATTCACAAACTTAGTGCACACGATGTTCTAAATTCAATTTACTTTATCCTCTAGCGGAGAAAAACGGCTGTTGCACTCAGATATCGAAGAGTAAAAATACTCTTTCCAAGATGGGGGATGAAAAAATAATTATCTATATCTGTTTTCATATGTAAACAGAAGACGTATATATTTTTTATCGAGCGTGGTAAAATAGGCACTACGCGAAATAAAATAATGTGTATATTATGAATCATGGTTTCTTACTTGTATCCCTCATCTAAGCATAAAAGAGCGACAAAAGTATCTCTTACAAACTCCACATTTTTGTAAACAAGTGATATATCAAACTTCGGAGATTTTTTATTATATTTCACTTCCTTTGGCTTGAATACCTTGAGAGAAGCTTTGATCTGAAAAAAACATGTGTAAGCCTTCAAATTATTTATTTATTTATAGTTGAGCAGCATACTGCTGAGGTGTCTACATCACACAGTAGGTATCTAAAAGTAAAATTATCTAACTGCACACGCTCCAAGACTGTGACGCTCTTACATTTTTTTTATTGATGAATAGCTAAGCTTTTGACTACCTCACCCGGTGGTAAGTGATAGTGTGATCGAAGATGGAGCACGCTTGACTAGAAAGAACCTATTCACTTTGGATTTGAAGACTCCGAGATTATACTGGTTCGGAAAAACATATGCCGGAAGTGAGTACCACTCCTTACTTGTGCTAACAAGAAAAGTTGAAGCAGATCGTTTGGTACGGCAAGGTGAGATGCCGACCAGGTATGGGTGGTACTTCTCGGTACGTCTGCTTGTCCGGCGGTGGAAGGGGAAGGAGGGATAAGGTCATGAAGATCTTGCGCACATTCACCAAAATGAATCTTGTAAAAAACTGAAAGTCTGGCTACTCGGCGTATGCGCTCTAGACTTTGTAAATTGGCTTCCACTAGGAGGAAGTCATCACCAATGATTCTAGCACACGTCAAGGGCTTCAAGCTGATACTTAGCCGAGCCATCCCAGAGATGGCAGCAGTACTCCATACATGAGTGGACTTGCGTTTTGTAGAGCAGCTGTCCCGGTGAGAAGTACCACCGAACCTTAGCTAGGATGCCCAGCTTCATAGCAGCAATTTTGGCTCTAGATTCGATGTGCGAGCCGAAGTTCAGGTTGGACATGAGCTCGATGCCCAACAAGCTCAGACTTTAAAAAAGTGCAACCCATTGCAACCATTGCAACGCTTATCTAAGCATGCAATTTGCAAGCATCCGTCTCTATGATATAGTAACTAACCAGAACCCCAAATATACTAACTAGGACTACTTTCGTATCATCTGTTGTAGCTACAGCTAGTGACTAACTGATTAAACTCTCGTACCTACGAGGATTTACTTACTGGATTCCAATACAGCGTCATTTCTAAAAGCACTCTTGGACAGTTCCCTTTAGCGATACTTCGGGTTTTCTTGTCTTTCAGGGCGTACCATTGCATCTCTCCATTTTTGATTCTGAGTAGAGGGATTGTCACCTGTCCTAACGAAGCGTTGAGGAGACCCGATACCAGTGAGCTATCGTATATTTTGAGATCTAGGGTCGACGTAACGTCGTATACCTTGCTGTTGAATAAAAAAACTGTATAGTAGTGTGAGTAATTGCGGTGCTTAGTGGGGAGAAATCCTAAACCATAAGTTAAAAAGAAAAACGTAGGTTTTAAAAAATCCTAAGACGGGAATTTAACCTACTCATTTTGGCGAAAATCGGACATCTTTCTAATACAGCCCTCATTCTTACACATCCTGTATAGACCATTTACCTCCGTTTGGCATTAGAAAAAAAATATTTGATTAATAAATAAATTCTACGTTAAGAAATAATATTTGCGACGTAATTACCTAAAGATGTAGATTATGATAAAACAAATGTAATATTAAAGACGTATATATATATATATATTATACTACGTGTTTTGTTATGTACGGCATTAAATGAAAACACGGGTAGGGCTAATATTGTTGTAAAATTGTTTTTTTTTTTTCAGATTCATGACTATAGAAAATTTTAAATTTTTTAACTACCTTAAAGTCAAGTCCTAAAATATCAATGAAACAGCCTGTATAAAATAAGTAAACAAATCATATTCATTCATCATGTAAGTAGGTAGGTACCTGTTAAACTGATTAAGCAGCATCGTCGCAAAGGCACCGCCGATTTACGTTAAAAAAAGTTTATTGGTAATGTATAGATTACTGGATAAAATTCCGGTTGTTAATGTTAACAAATTAATGTCAACAGCCGGTTCTATGGACGACTATTTATCAAATATTACCAAAGAAATAGCATAACTTCTATTATGGCGTGAGTCCCTGATCAAGAGAGCCATCAAGGTGGCCGAGAGAGAGCACAAGCGACGCTGGCAGACCGCTGGCCCGGTTTAGGGGGACGAACGATATAAATAAATAAATATAAATATTGCTGGACATTTCACACAGCGCTATCTAGCCCCAAATTAAGCAGATCTTGTACTATGGGAACCAGATAACTGATAGAATACTTATATACTTTTTTTTTGTAAATACATACTTATAATATATAGAAAAATACCCAGACACGGAACAAATATCTGTAGATCATGCAAACATTTGTTCCGCGGCGGGAATCGAACCCGCTACCTCCTGCGTCTCAGTCGGCTATATGCCCACTGCGCCACGGAGGCAGTCGATATAGAAGCTGTAGAGGGAAAGTCCTGGATACAAATACCAGAGGCTCGATTGGAGAAGGTCTTTGCGAGAGGAGTCTCGTACTAAGCAGTAGGCGATCATCTAAGACAATAATAGTGATGATGATGCTATCACGCATTTTTTTTCTATCTATCCAAAGCTAACCAAAGCTTGTAGTAAGAGATCCAGATAGAAAATATTTTTTTGTAAATACATGTTTATAATATACCTATAGCGAAACACATACAGACATTAGTTCC
Source organism: Philereme transversata (assembly GCA_963924445.1). Taxonomy (NCBI): domain Eukaryota; kingdom Metazoa; phylum Arthropoda; class Insecta; order Lepidoptera; family Geometridae; genus Philereme; species Philereme transversata. The sequence continues at coordinate 12,625,302 of OZ004350.1, read as the reverse complement.
GCGGCGGGAATCGAACCTGCAACCTATAGCGTCTCAGCCTACTCATTCGCCCACTGAGCCACGGATTTCGTCAAAAATGTAGTGGCACTAAACTACTCACAATTCATATATCTTGTCCCAAGTGACCTTCGAAGATGAACTGACTGCGTGAGTTCGAACACTCTCATTATCGACCTCTAGAATGCAGTAAGGTTTCCCGCTCAACCCCTTGGCTGACACAACCCTAACTTGAAGCTCTCCAACTACACTCCAGTCGTGCAAGTTAAGTAATGCCTGAAATGTTTGTTTGAATTATTTTCCACTACTTTTCTACGACCCTGTCGCAAATTATCTCTCGCACCTACCAGCGGTAGGTATATGAATAGCACTCTCACATCACGAAAGATCAACTCAGGTAATCTTAACCATTGCTAGATTTGAAGGTATTACAATCTCCCTGTGAGTTTTATTGTTGTGTTTATTGTTGTATTGTGTTGTTTGTTGTTGTGTTTACAATTAAATAGCATACTTGGCATAGAAGTCAGCAAAATAGTCAGAGAGCAGACAGTTTTCTGACAATTGGAAAATCTGTCACAGATAGAATAAAATTGCTCGATCCTGCTTTAATTATTTCGGATACCTAATAAAACTTCATATATAAATTACAAATTTATTGTAGTCGGGCATATAAATAATAGAATATTTTTATACGAGGGCTAATATCCGAGTATAACACATATTTTATCATCACGAATGCAAGGAAATTAAAAAAAAGTTTGGTGCTGCAAAGAAAATTCCGAAACGAATGTTTTTTTTTCACTACCAGATATGGCCTCTTCCATTTTTAAATAGAAATAAGGATATGTCATGGAGATTGTATTTCATAATAGCATCCAATGTGAGTATTACTAAATTAAAATAAGGATTTATCATGAAGGTTGTACTTATTTAATTTTAGCTTAATATGAATACAATGAGCCTCATTCTATTTTCAAATATGTATAATAATAATATGTATAAATATTAATAAAACCGGCCAAGTGCTAGTCAAACTCGCACACGAAGGGTTCCGTAACATTATCTATAATAAATTGTATGAGCGCCCATACAACTCAGAGGACTATCTTAATTGGCGTCAACTATGTATGTATGGGGACACCCTTTCATTTTCAACTTTTTTTATTTTTTGGAGTTTTTCCTTTATTTGTGCTATAAGACCTTGCTTTTCGCCAAATTTCGTGATTCTAGGTCAACGGGAACTACCATATAGGGTTTCGACCCAAAACCTATAGGGTACTTCCGGTTGACCTAGAATTGTCAATTTTGGTTAAAAGCAAGGTCTTACAGCACAAGTAACGGGAAAATTCCGAAAAATAAAAAAAAAATTGAAAATTAAAGTAAATTTTGGTACTTACAAGTTTTCGCGAAAATCTAAATTTGCCCATATCTTTTTATCGTGTTCACTCAGGACCTTGATTTTTATAAACCTAATAGGGATTATAGACCTCAGTATCTGGTATAAATTTCAACTTACTAGGTCCACCAGTTCCTGAGAAAACGGTGACACACGGACAGACGGACAAGAGAGTGATCTTATAAGGGTTCCTTTTTTACCTTTTGAGGTACGGAACCCTAATAATAATAAAAAATTGCATTTACGTAGCCGTTATCGAGTCAACAATTACCAACTTTCAGAGCATGAGTGATGAAAACTATTTCAAGCAAGGACGCCCTAGTCCGCGAGCCGCGACGTCGGGTCTTAATAATTATGGTAAGAAATAAAATAAAAATATAGTCCAATGTCTATATTGATCCATGATGGACAACCTCGGATATCTTACTCAGTATGAAGACCCGTGTATACCACAAGGGGGTAGTCAGAAGCAAGTCCAAACATTACGTTTGATACATACTCACTTTTTGCTTTAAGTAATAGAATTCATAATTATTACGTAGTAGGTATATGTACCAGTGTACCTTCAATGTATCTAGTATCATTTGCTACTACGCACAATGGGCGGTTGAATCTGATAAAGTATTAGCATGAAGAAATAATATAATACGGTATTTAGTACTCACATGTTTTTCTTTCAAATTCGTTTCCAGCGATACATTTTCGCTTTTGTAAATATTGCACATTGTCACAGAGAGGTGGACCATTCCGTAGCCATCATCCAGGATTTGCCAAGCTTCGTGAGTCCTTTCTCTTTTTAATTGGGATAGATCTAGAACGCAGCTGGAAAAACGGTCAGTAGTAGGTACTTTTAAACCAACTTCAAAAAAGGAGGAGGTTTTCAATTCGACTGTATTTTTTATTTTTTTTTATTCTTGTGACCTCAGAACTTTCGACTGGGTGAACCGATTTTTGTGATTATTTTTTTATTTGAAAGCTGATGCTTCCCGTGTGGTCCCAATTTGGTCCAGTTCTGATAATGGCATCCATGAGAAAACCATATAAGTCTTAAATTTGCATTAAGTATGTGCGCGACAAATGGACGAATAACTCAATATCACGCCAACCGATTTCGATGATTCTTTTTTTATTGGAAAGGATGTACTTCAAGGGTAGTTTGCTGAGAGTTTGGTTAACCGACTTCGAAAAAGGAGGAGATTCTCAATACTGTATTTTTTAGTGAAAATATTCTAGGTAACTTTGAAGTCGGTTGTTAAAATTATGATTTTTGTCAAAATTTCGATACCTATACATGTTCGTCGTTCGGTCGTTGTATGTGTAATCCGACTTACACCCGAAAGGGGCTAATTCTAACCATGAAAGTGAACAACTTGTCGTAAAAACAAAACAAAATCAGGACAAAAGATAAGCTACATTCAGTTTATTTATCGTCCACTCATGAACATGGGCTTCTCTTATAGATTTACAGAGGGGCCAATCTTATGCGGCCTGCACCCAACATATGGCATATGGCAACCTTTATTAGGGCGTCTATATTTCTAGTGGAAGGCAGTGCGTGGTCTTGAGTATCTTTCTTCCCCAACGTGTCAAACAAATTGGCCGTAGCAAATTGGCATAGAAATAATAAATAAATAAATATTGCTGGGCATGTCACACAGCGCTATCTGGCCCCAAACTAAGCAGAGCTTGTACTATGGGAACCAGATAACTGATATAATACTTATATACTTTTTTTTTATAAATGCATACATAACATATATAGAAAAACATCCAGCCCCGGAACAAATATCTGTAGATCATGCAAACATTTGTTCAGCGGCGGGAATCGAATATATGTTTGTAGTAATTATCCAGTTATAAGGCTTCTACGCACCGGTGGGTACGTAGCGGTGGGGATATCGAGGATAAACCCTTTTATTTTATAAGTCAATCTCTTAGAGAAATACCAACCAAAACCCACTCCATTTTAAGCTGAGTGACCTATGTCCACCTAATGCGTAATGCCATATCTAATCTTTAATTTACTCACCTGCCCATAAAACTCTTCTGTTTTCCTTTGTCCCATATTGAGACCTGTAGTAAATTATCTTTGTATCGGGGAAACTGCAGACGTTCTTGCCAAATCGGGTGATGGGAATTCGAAACTGACTTAGATTTCAATGTGTATGAGCCTAGACTGAAAAATGCACAAACAAGTTTATCATACACAATAAATATCATTAATTAATTACCTATCTATCCCACCGATACACATTGACGAGAGTCCTTCGTTAATCAACTTTAAAAAACGTGAGTAGTATTAGATTAGGTCCTACCTAATAAATTCGTATTCTAGGATATTCCTCAAAATATCTTCAACCTGCCTTTAAATATGCCCATAAATGAGCTACGCAATTGCTTGAAATAAAAGCATTGTTTTTATTTAAATTAAAAAAATTACAAGCATTACGAGTATGTACGTAGCATTATTCAATGTATTTAAGTAGGTTTAAGTAGGCCTACAATTACTGAAAAATTACTGCATATCAATACTGTGTTTACTAAAAGTTTAAAACTATAGAGGCATGACAACTAAAAAAGTTTATTTTTCGATAAACTTTCACGATCGCTATACATAATTAGTGATAAATACCCGTATAAATCAGTAATTAAAAAGTTTAAATATATTAAGCTTCAATTTAAACTCACCGAATTTTACAATAGATACCATGCGAACTACCGTCACTTGGCACATTCGGAAGACCCTTCGCTTCCACCACCACGACAGACACAATAGTCCCCAGCTGATCTTCCTTCACACTTGTTTGTGAAGGACTTGTGGAAATTATCGAGACAGTATCATCGAGTAAGCGAGTCGATTCCAAAACATCGCACTCTTTCTTTTTTGTGGGATTTAAAAGCTTTGCGAGAGAACTAGCACGCCATCTAGAAGAAAAGAAGAAACAAAAATGACAAGACGATCGACAATCTTCTTGTAATTTTTTCTACATAGGCTTCAGCCTAAATTATAGGCCCTACACTTCTTTTTGAGAAAGCCAGACAATCTTCAATCATTGCAATCCTGTATAGTTAAGTTTGAATATTACATTCTTGGTCTAGAAGGTTTATTTCGCAGAACTACAGCATTTTCGCTTCTAAAACTTTCCACTGAACTTCGACGCTTTTTATTATCCACCAACAACGAAGCACACGGTAACATTATTGAACGGAATTCAAACAACCACTGCTTGTTTTGTTTGTCAAGGTCTATCTAAAAAAAAACATGATAAACTTATCTATCATCAAATTAAATGATATGGATGGGTCCATATCAATTTTAAGTCCAATTTGTAAGTAAGATATCTATGGATTACGATGATTATTTGAATATCTTTACCTAAAATCAGGGAGAAATGTATTGCCTTAGAGTTATTGTACCTATAACTACCTATTCATTAGCACTGCTAATTTAATAACGTAAGTACCTCATCATCATCATTGGTCTGAAATTCGTGACCTGTTAAGCTTTAACTGTTAAGCCGGAACACAGATTACCTACCCTACCCAGGTTATTGATTTTAAAAGGGTATAAAAGGACTACCTTATGTAAATGCACGTCCATGGTACATTCAATAACCTCAGACTCAAACCTCAGGCTAAAATGTTTCAGCCAGCATATTCATATCGGCTGAAGTTTGATTTGAGAAATGGTTGTAGCTGCAATGGCTCTTAGTAGGTAGGTAGTACATATTCTGTCGCTGACTTACTCTACCCACCCTTACTAGCCCTAAAAATATTATGTAGAAACTGCCTAGTTATTTCTAAAATTAACTTAGACTGGCTTAAATTAGAGGCATAAATTAATATACTAGGCCCTAGTACATTAATCCAAGCCTTTAATTTAACTGACTGGGATGCATAATGTCTATCTAATGTTTAATTGTTTTGTATCTGTGTTAGTTTTTAAGTTTGTTTTATTAATTCTTGTGTATTAGGGTAACGATTTAGATTTGTCTGTAATGTTACTCTTATTTGAATAAATGAATCTTGAATCTTGAATGCAATAATTGCCAAGCGATTGTAGAGCCCAAATGTAAAAACATGGGTGACATCTATTGTTGAGTAGCATAATAATTAGTTTTTTTTGTAATAGTTACGAAATCATAGATGGCGCTGTCAAAAATAGTTTATACACATGCCGCAAATGGCGCTGGTTTTCGGCGGCGTCCCGCACGGACGTCGTCAATTAGCGTTGCCAGAACGTACCAAAAGGTACGGTTTTCCTTACTATTTGACCTTCAATTTTGTAACAAAGCGAAGAGTAAACACTAAACAAAGCCCATGGAAAAATTGCCAATTTTTCCAAATGAACTTCATTTTGTTTCATTCACACTAGTATTATAAATCCGAAAGTTGGATGTTTGTTTATTTATTTGTTTGTTTGTTACTCAATCACACGGCTGAACCAATTTCGATGTAATTTAGTATATAAGTAGATTTTATCCTGGATTAACACATAGGCTACTTTTTATTGCGTAAATCAGGTCCCATTGGATAAAATGGGGTGTCAAAGTTTCTATACAAAAAAAGCATGTGTACAATTCACACGTGGTAGAAGTGAAATCTTCAAAAATTTTGGTTTTAAGATAATGAAACGAATGTAAAACTGTCGCTTTTACGTTTCATCGACTTTCAAATCACAACGATGCTAAAGAAGTTTTCAAACTTCAAACTTCAAAATGATTTTGCGCGTGCGAAGTCACTGGTAGATCAGCTAGTTATATAATAGGTTGGGGGAAAAGTCTTTTCGCATTATAGTATGTATGAACTTGTAATAAAATATCTTTGGCTATACTATTTGTATCTGGCTGGTTTTGGTATCATTCAAAGCTTAAATTTTAAAGAAGATAATTCCAAATTCAAATTAGGAAAACGTATGATTTTTATTTGTTTTTCGTACTGTAAAGATGAGTGAATCTAATGAAGAAATTCGATACATTTTAAAATTTTACTACAAAAAAGGTAAAAATGCAACGCAAGCCGCGAAAAAAATTTGCGATGTTTATGGACCTAGTGCAGTGTCTGTGAGAGTAGCACATTTTCAATCCGGAAATTTTGATGTCAAAGATGCACGTCGCTCTGGTCGCCCCTATTACGGATAAATTGATGCCATTTTTTAAAAAGTGGATCAAGATCGGCATATCAGTAGTTATGCGATGTAGCTGAAGAACTGGGAATTGACCACAAAACAGTTTTGGCGCATTTGAAAAAACTGGGTACACAAAAAAGCTCGATATTTGGGTACCCCACGAGCTCACTGAAAGAAACCTAATGAACCGTGTACTCATTTGTGATTCTTTATTACGACGTAATGAAACCGAACCATTTTTGAAGAACCTGATAACTGATTATGAAAAGTGGATCACGTACGACAAGAACGTGCGAAAAAGGTCGTGGTCAAAGGCCGGTCAGGCTTCACAGACTGTGGCGAAACCCGGGTTAACTCGCAACAAGGTAATGCTGTGTGTGTGGGCGTGGTGTGTACCACCAGGCAGGACCATCGATTTTGAACTCTACTGCGAACAACTAATGAGATTAAAGCAAGAAGTTGAGAGAAAGCGGTCGGAATTAACCAACAGAAGGGGTGTGGTTTTTCATCATGATAACGCTAGACCTCACACATCTTTAGCCACTCAGCAAAAATTAAGAGAATTTGGCTGGGAGGTGTAAATGCATCCGCCGTGTAGTCCTGACCTTGCACCTTCAGATTTCCACCTGTTTCGGTCTCTTCAGAATTCTTTAGGCAGTGTCAGGTTAACACCACGAAAGGACTGCCAAAACCACTTGTCGCGGTATTTTCATCAGAAGCCCCAAAATTTCTATAGCAATGGGATCATGCCCCTACCTACAAGATGGCAAAAAGTTAACGAACAAAATGGTACCTACATACTTTAGTTAAATGTAAATAAACTATATTAAAAAATTGTTTGAATTTTCTTAAAAAATGCGAAAAGTCTTTTTCCCCAACCTAATATAAAAAACTAACATTACGTTGTAATTAGGGGGTTTCACGGCCATGTTTTACTGCTGACATATGGTGTTGCTCTGTCATGCTCCGAAAGGAAAGTAAATTATCAATGTCAATTGCTATATGTCATTGTCATTATTTTCCGTGGAACATGAAATAAAAACACAAACATTTGTGTTTGTTTATCTGACGAAATGGGATTGTTTTATATTAATTTTGGTATTGGCTTTGAGATTTTGGCATAAACATCATATTTTTTGGCGGCGCATCTCCAGACAGTGCCATCTATTACGTTAATTGAAACTAGTTTTTTCTTGTTAAATCGAAAAGGAAAAGCCCTCATTAACATCATAGCTCATTTATTTGTGTAATTATAAAATTACCTAATATATTTTTTGTTCATCCAAGCTAGCAAACGGTGAAAATCGTACCTTCATGATCAAAACCGTACATTTTTAGGAATCTTGTCGTATTTTATGCTGGCAAGTCATCCGTCCGTCCGGTCGGTCCGGTCCGGTCCGCGTCAGTCAGTGACAAAAAGAGAGAGTGGTGGCGCTAGTGCGCTAGTGGTAGTGAGTGTTTACGATTCCAATTCCACTTACATTTCTCATTTTATTTCAAGTTTTTGTGTTTTGTTGTGAATTATTTATTACTAAGTTACTGTTTAGTGAATTATAAAAACATGACCAACATGGAGACTAGAAAGCAATCCCTAAGTGCATTGAAAGTTTGTCGGTTTTGTCTAACTCAAAATGAGCCGTTAACATCATTGTACGAGAAAAGCAAAGCGCCAAAAAATTCGGTGACCCTTTCAACAAAAATCATGACATGTGTTGCAATCGAGGTAATATTTATGTGTGCACAAAACTAACATTCTTTAACAATGTAAATTTCAATTAGACGCCATCTAGTTCGTGTAGATTTTACATTGGTTATTATTATAACCTTTTGGTACATAATACTAGCAAAATAAATCAATTAATATGTTTTGAATTACCTGGGTAATTCTTAGTATGCGTAAGATAACATAGAAATACTAAGAGCGGTTCATGCACTATTTGTTGTACAATTTGCTAACTGCGCTACCGAGGCGCCATCTATTATCTATGCAATTTTTAGGTAAACAGAAAAAGACATGGTAAATGTTTTTTTTCTTATTCTAGGTATTTCCATCAGATAAAATGCCTCAATACATTTGCAACCGCTGCAAACTGTTCATGGACCTGAGCTATGGATTCAAGCAAATCTGTAGACAAGCAGACCAGAATATCCTGCATTTTGTTCAAAACGGAACAAGTGTTGAACCACTTGTTTGGCCGTCTGTCCTAAATAAAGTAAGACCAACCTTTTGTTTATTCCTCTTATTCTATTTTAATTAAACATTATAAGAAATTCAAATAAATAAATATACATATACAATTTTATGCTGATTTTTCTAGATATTCAAAGCCCACATTAAGTCTGAATTTGGTGGGGTGAAAACTGTGACTCAAGATGGTGCTACCTTCAAACTTACTGCTGAGGAAGTATCTGATGTTGAAGAGGGGGATGATGACAATGTTTATAGCGTAAAGGTAATGATTATCATAAAATAAAGATCTCTTACAATTCTGTAAATAGTAAATGATAGAAACTCCCAAATATGTTAACAGAATAAATAATAAATAAATATTGCTGGACATTTCACACAGCGCTATCTAGCCCCAAACTAAGCAGATCATGTATTTTTTGAACCAGAACTGATAGAATACTTATAATATACATTTTTTTTTGTAAATATGTACATACTTATAATATATAGAAAATCTTAACCTTTGTAAATAGATAACCCATCAAAAGACATCAGGAGATTTCTAGGTTGTCATAAAATAAGAAATAATAATAATGTAATCCCAGGTAATATGTTGCCAATATCAATATTGTGCATGCAAATAACAAAAAACAAAAATTACAATAAAGGCCCATGCCCATGTTAGTGAACCCTAAAAATAATACCTGCACTGTTTTGTAGTACTATTTAAGTAGGTATAATAGGTAAATAAAAAGTAAACAAAAAAGAAAAATATGTTGAAATGCATTTTTTCCTCACTCATCGCTTAGCTTTCTCGTACAGCTCCGGTGGAAAGCCACCCTTATAGTTGTGCCCAACAGGGTTCACAACGATCATGCATGTTTTGTTACATTATAGAGAATACAATATTTATACATACCTACTATTGGGTATTGACACCAACAAAAGTCCAAACAATAATAGTTACATTTGACACAGATTGAAGATGGATCTGAAGAACTAAAGCATATAAAGGTGATAACAAGTGTTAACAACAAGGACACTGGAAAGGAAGTTAAAAGAGGTATGGCTTTATAATACTTTGAATAATGTATAAATATGATGCAACACATCAACCAAGACTATGTCATTACCTATAGTCACTTGTATTTATAATCTGGTGTGTTCATAGCTTTTGTTTCCCCTATTTTGCAATATTATCTATTATGTACTTATTATATTTTCGCATGGTAGGTGTTTTCTTTATAGGTTTGTGTAAGCATAGCTTGAACTTCTCTTTTCAATGCTAGTTGATTTGCTCAGGAACTCTGAACTTTGCATGTACTAGCAAGAAAGAAGTGGAAGTTTGTTTAGGATTTTTAAAATGTTTATGGAGCTTTGGAAGGTGGTGATTGTTACAGGTGAGAAAATTTATTTTAGACTTGAGGTAGATATACTATTGTGAATGTATACTTACATGCCTCAGTATTGAGTGAAGAGTGTAGTTCATTCAAAATAATATTATAAAAGGGATGCCTACTAAAAATGGTGTGTAGTACAGACCATAACATTGGGATTTACTGGAATGTCTGGTTTTAATGGAGTCAATGCATTTGTAACTTTTGAGAGGTTTATGACATAGGTGTATTTGTTACTTCCTATGCCGTGGTACCATTATCATTAGTTAGTACCATTGATGGTACGGTGGATTTTATTTTGCCTTTGTACCTTTACGACGAATGTACCATGGCAAATGGTTTGTTTCTATCCACGGTACAATTCAGGAAATAAACGATACAGACTATAAACAAAATGTGATTCAAAAACTTTATTTACTTAAATATTTGTAAAACCAAATGAATGGTGTAACATAAAAGTACTTAAATTAAGTAACTTCTGTCAGTCTTCCCTGCTACCACTCCGAAAACCTGACGGTAATCTGGCCCATAGTGCAAAAGAGAACGCCGACCTTCTTGGGTATCTCATTGCCTCAAACTCGACCATGAACGTCGCAGGAGCCGTACTACCTACCATCCCCTGGTGCGGTATCTCTATGCCGGAAATAATCATCTCTCAGCGAGAGGTCCGGCGGGAGTTACTCTCTCTGGACGTTCATAAGTGGAGCGGGCCTGATGGTATACCGGCTGTGGTGCTGAAGCGGTGTGCTCTTGAATTGTATCCTATCCTGAATCACCTCTTCGAGCTTTCCTACTCCATTAGGCAAGTTCCGTCTTCGTGGAAGACTGCCCTAGTCCACCCGGTGCCCAAAAAGGGTGATAGATCAGACCCGTCTAATTATAGGCCTATCGCTATAACCTGTCTTCTCTCTAAGGTCTTAAAAATGCCACAGTACCATCAATGCTACTGACGTACCAAAGTAAGGTATTTGTTGTGTGGCTAAGATTTTTTTTCACCCATTTAATTTTACTTTATAATGAATCAGAGAAAATTCAATGACCCACCTATGGGCGTACGCAGAGACGACCGGCGGAAGGATAGCTAGATAATTAGAGATCCGCTCGCCGATAGTATTGCTTGCTCTCTTTCTTAAAACCTGCATTAACATTAGCATATCCGTTATTTTTACCGAGTTATCCCTTTCTAGTCCGACCTAGTAGATAATTTAAAGAAAATCCCTGATGTACTCCTAAGCCATAAACTGGGTAAGCCCATGGTCCTGCACTTTATAGTTCATGACTGTAGGCCCTACAGTCACGAACTATAAAGTATTAATATTAACCTAATTTAGAGGTGGTCGAGAATGGTGCGCCGCCCAAAAATATTGTCCAGGAAGGATGCTGGCCGTGTGACGAGTGTGATTGTACTTATTCACTGGAGCAGCTACTGTCGTTACACAAGTCTCAGAAACACAGAGCTAAGAACGTAGAGTGTCCGGAATGCGACTCGTAAGTACCCAAGTATCTACACTAAAGTTGGATAGGTAGTAGGAGACTAAGAGAAAATTGTAATGCAAGGCTGCATTTCAACCAGAGAGATGTGCGATGCAACTAAGCGCTGAGAAAAGAAAAAATAGATAGATAATATCTTTATTGCACACCATTAATATATAAATAAACAAAAAAAAGAAGAACTAAATAAATAATATTTAAATCATAGGTACAATGGGCGACCTTATCGCTAAAAGCGATTTCTTCCAGGCAACCTTTAGATGGACAGGATATGTATGAACAAATGATCACCAATAGTATTGCTTTATTTGTCTAGCCTCGCACAACTTTACAGCCTCAAAGCCTCTTGCGTTACTAAGTGTTTAGCTGAACGTATGTTAGATAATTGTAGCTGTAGAGTTGCTACGAGGCATGCCTTTTAAGTTTTGTCGTTTGAAGAAAAAAACACATCTAGAACCTTATAGTACTTTTTATTGTTTTTCAAAGTATTCACAACGTAGCTTAAAACACTTTTCCATTCGCTCAAACCAGTTATTATAACATTTATTCCACTCTAAAGTGGGATGTTCAAAATGGCTGTCTTGAAAGCGTCGACTGCTTCTTCACCGGACTGGAACCTTTGACCACGAAGACTTTTCTTAATTTTAGGAAATGTAAAGAAATCGTTAGGGCTTAGGTCAGGACTGTATGGAGGATGGTCAAGAATTTCTACTTTTTCCTGCTTCAAATACTCAATCGTTTGACGAGCGCTGTGTGAGCTTGCGTTGTCGTGGTGCAGGATGATGCGTCGCTTTGAGTTAGATTTTCGAAGTTCGGCGATGACTTGTGGTAAACAAACTGTAGTATACCACTCTGCGTTAACCGTTCTACGATCTGCAAGTGCAATAGTCGCAACATGGCCGGTTTTTCCAACGGACGTGGCCACCATCTTCTTTGAAGTGCTTCGAGAACGAACAACTTTAGTCGGCTTTGGCTCGTCTTGAAAGACCCAGATTGTAGATTGTTGTTTGGTATCAGGATCGTAGGCATAGATCCAAGATTCGTCACCACTTATGATGTCGTAGACGTGATTTGACTCCCCTCGGTTGAACCTTTGCAGAGTTTTCTTACACCATCTGACGCGGGCCGCCTTGTGATCGTCGGAAAGCAGATGCGGTATCCAACGGCAAACTAGCTTTCTCACACCAAGCGCTTCATGCAAGATCTTCTGAATGGTTGTCCCTGAGATGCCTAATAGAGCCTCTATCTCTCGATACGTCACATGACGATCTTCGAGAATTAGTTGTCTCACAGCAATGATGTTATCTTCAGTGAAGGCGGATTTTGGGCGTCCTTCGCGAAATCTGTCACTAACACTAGTATGTCCACGCTGGAATTCTAAATACCAGCGTTCGACAGTCCGCAGACATGAGGCTACATCACTGAACACAGATGTTAGCTCTTCTAAACACTGAAGCCGTGTCAGGCCTCTTCTAAAGTTGTAGAAAATTATTGCACGAACATTTTCCTTAGAAAGATTCATTTTCGTACGTGACCTGACAGATTCAAATCGAAACTGTGACTAAACAATAGCATTAATCCTAATACTTTCAACTGTTTTGAGATTCAAAATGTAAACACATTCGAATATAGAACAGTTCCAAATTCAAAATTGCCGGAAAATATGGAAACGACAGAACTTAAAAGGCATGCCTCGTATTAAAATATAGGACAAGTGAGATAGGTGGGCGACAAAGTCGATAGGAGAGATTAGCGCAGGATCGTGGTGGATGCCACTAATTTAGGGAGACATGCAGCAGTGGATGAAGTCGACTTATAGACGGTTTATTACCGGATATAATACGACGGGATATAATTTATTGATAATAATCATTATACGTCAACATGATGCAGACTGACAATGATTATCTATTTTAACTGGCTAGTTGTTGTCTGCGCAGTAGTTTTGCTGCCTATTTCACAAAAGTTGTGAAGTTGTAAACGTAAAGAATGTTTTTAAATTATGATAAAATAATCATTCAACATAATGCTAACTTTAGAATAGAATATATTTATTTGACACGCATAAAGAAACACAGAACGGATCACAAACAAAATAGTAGACAGACAGGAAAAATACAGTAGAATGAGATGTTATAATATAGGTAGAACACATAGGTTACCTACCCAGCCAGTTGGTAGGTGTACTAACTAGTCCCGCTCCGTGCCACGCATGGCCAAACAGGTCCTGCCTCAGCTGTATGCTCCTTTGCAATAAATAATGCAAAGCAGCGCTGGTTTTCAGCCAGGGCCTTATGTAGGGTGACGTCACAAATTTAAAAATCATAATACTAAAAATAATTATAAAATGAATAAGCGATAACAACAATACTAATGACAAATACCTGCTTGAAAATACACTAATAACAATACAATAATAACAATAAGCAATGATAACAATACTAATAACAAATACCTACATCACAACCAAAAAAAAATGTTACATATACGTACATATATAAAAATGATTCAACTTAACCCTTTATTTGGCAAACATTTTTTTTTCTAAAATCTCATGTATTTTTCAAATATTCTCTATTCATTGTGACCTAGGAGCCCTAAACAAATGGAAAAAAAAATCTAAGTATTCCAGTTTTCGCGAAAATTAATGTACTTCACGAAGTACCTTGCCAATTACTCTATGAACTGCATCATTATGTGATTGTACTCCGTAGAGTACACTGCCAAAAGTAGAGTAAAAAAGATTTAATAAAAAAAATATTTTATTTTAAAATACTGTTTTATGCATTAGGAACTAGCTACAGATCATTTAGTATGAAACTGCCGGAAACAGTTGCGGTTCTTGTTTTCTCCTACAACAAAGCAAAGATGCATATTGCACTTGACGCAATAAACTTTGGTTCTACCATCTTTGCAGAACCTACAGCGTGATTGTTTGCCCGCAGTTTCCGGAAAGTGGCCCACAGCATCATACCTGACACTGTCGACTGGTCTGGCAAGGGATGGCTTAAGGATTTTCTTATACTCTCTCAGTCTTTCCATAGGCGTGCTCTTCGGCGTCTTTCCTGCTCGGCAAAGACCTTCACAGAGCTCCAGCCGGAATTCTTTGAGTGACAGTTCCGGTCTTTTGTCTCGCTTGTACAGAAGCCATGCGTTGTTGATGCACATATCGACTAGCTGTGCAAATATGGTCAAGTACCACCTTCTGCTTTTGAAGGGTATTCTGTACAGGGAAATAAGCATGTCCGCTAGATCCACCCCTCCCATATGCTTATTGTATAGTTTAACCACCTGTGGGCAATCCACGTCAATCCTTCTTTTATGTTCTTTTGAATATCTTTTAATCTTTTCGATAGGATGAGAATCCACGAAGGAACTGATCAACGTCACCGCTTTATTGTCGTGCCATTTCACAACTGCTATTTTGTTGGTATTGCACACTACTTGTGCACTATACCCTCTGGGTTTCTTCTTCATTTCTTTGTCCGAGGGTAGTTTGTCTTGGCAACCCCGAAGGCGATTGCTTCTTATAGTTCCAAGACTAAATAATCCGTATTCTCTTCGCAACCAGTACACGAGCTCAGGTGAAGTAAAGAAGTTGTCCGCGTATATCACTGAAGGCTTCTGTTTTATTGTTTTGCATAATCCAACCACTACCATTCCACCAATTCCAAGTGAAACTTCTTCGTCAGTGAAAGTATAACCGCGAAACGTGTCATTTCCACCATACATGACGAAATCGTATATCAAGCCTGACACTCCAGCGCGCACGAAATTTTTAAAACCCCATTTCTTAGGTTTATTTTGTAGTATATACTGTCTTCTATTTCCAGCTTTTGTACCCTTGTATGGCATCATCATTTCGTCAATGGAGTACTGACCTTCTTCTTCCAGTTTTAAAAAATTCTGCCTTACTTTTTCCATCACATTCCGAATCTTGAAATAGCGGTCCGAGTTTTCCAAGTTATTGTCTACGAAGTGGAGGTTACGTCTAATTTGTTGGTAGCGTTTCAGTGAAATTTCTTCAGCTAGGATCTTCTTCAGGTGGGTCAGAGCTAGCAAACGTGGGAGATGCAGGGATGGTAACGGGCAATCGAGGGCGATGGTGAAAGGTTTGCTCCTCATCAGACTCTGAACTATCACCGGAGCATGCATTTTGGGCAGGAACCAAAGCCAAAATTCTATGCGCTCTTGTTAGGTTCATGCACTGTAAAAAAGAAAAAGAAAACATGCTGTATGCAAACAAACCAACACCCATTGCAAAATAAAAATAAAATAAAAATGTGGATATACATTTCTCTACCTATTTGGCAATGTACTTCGTGTATACCGTTCCCTTATTCAAGTAGTTTACAACGCGTTTGGCAACGGTATTCCCGGAGTACACACATTGTTTACATATAAAAAAAGTATATTTTTAGCTATTTTGACACCAAATAATTACTGAATAGTGTTACTTATTATATTACCTTGTAACCAAACACACATACCATTCCAAAAGCCAACTAAAAACCCATAAAAAATAAACAAAAACTTACCCGCCGCGCAGGAGCAGCTGACCGTTTCGAAGCCATTTTTGGAAATGGCATGAATCGTGAATGTTGCCACCTGCAGTATTTTTTCTACCAAAGTAGGATATATTCAATGCATTTTGGCAGTTTCAAATGGTAAAAAAATCCAATAATTACGGGCCCAGAATTTTACAAAGTTAGCGTACTCCACAGATGACGCTGCCAAATTAAGGGTTAAAGAACTTTACCTATAATAATCTAGTAAGACGTCATCATAATTGTTTACATGACTTTCAAATCAACACATCGCCTATCTAGTATGACGTCATCATAATGGTTTACATGACTTTCAAATCAACACATCACCTATAATAATCGAGTATGACGTCATCATAATGGTTTACATGACTTTCAAAGCAACACATCACCTATAATAATCGAGTATGACGTCATCATAATGGTTTACATGACTTTCAAAGCAACACATCCCGTGGGCCCCGAGTTATATGTATTAGTTGGTCATGCATTTTCAATGTTATTTCAGGAAATGTTTATACCAACATTAATATTTGCTAGAAAAATTCGTTGATATAAACTTTAATTTTCAGTAAATTTTTCACAAAGTACGATTTGTTGACGCACCAGTTGAGGCATTCCACCGAATATCCATTCCAATGTGTCGCCTGCGACAAGATGTTTAAACGTCTTATTCTACTGAAGCGACATGAAAAGGTAAACAGGCTTCAGATATATCCAAGCTTAAAACTAAAAAAAAAATGTACCGCGGGACACATTTTTTTTTAATCATTATAAATACAGGATTTATCACGTACCGTTTTATTGGTGTTTCGACCGACAATTATTTTTATTAACATGCTGTTATGATATACATGTAGTATACAAGTGCTGAAAGCGATCAATTACACCCGAGATATTTTGGCGTACGAGCTTGTTACTAACAATTAGTTTTTATTGTATGTTATACAAAAGCCGTAATTATATTTTTAATATTTCAGCTAATACACAGCGATCTGCCACAATTAAAATGCGGGAAATGTCCAGCAACATTCCTATCCAAGATAGAGTTGGATGCACACAGCATAAAGCATGAGCCAAATCTACCAAGAAAATTCATTTGTAAAATATGTAGCAAAAGGTAACTTTACAACTTCTACCTTGTTACCACAAAAAAGATAAACGCGTGTTTAAAAAAATATTAGTATTTTTTGTATAGGATTCTTTTAAACGCGCTAAACAGTGTTTAATTTTTTTGTGGTAGGACCCCTAGTTTTTACATAAGGGCTTGTTTGACGTCCTATCAATTATAGATGTCTAACTGACCCGCCCGCGGCTTTGCTCGCGTGGTTTTCAATAAAAACATCTCAATCCCGGTCATAAGCTATTTTATACAATCTGTTTTAATATGTACGACATGAATTACGTTTAATTACATTAATTAGGAACTTTTACCATAACCATTCACGTCGTTTTCACGGGCGACTCGACTACACGACTCAGCGCAAGTGCGTCACACGTCGCAGACTTTACGTGTCAGCAAATAGTTTTAAGTATAATATTAGTATGTTAGTCACTAAGGTATATACAACCTTTTTTGTTATGTACGACATTAATTTAAAACATACATCCGAAATATTATTAACTGATTTTAGTGATGGGTTTAATACCCGTAGCTTGAATATTTATCCAGTAATCGTTATCGAATAAACAATTATCAACGTAAATCGGCGGCGCCTTTGCGATGATGCCGCTTAGTCAGTTTAACAGGTACCTACTTACATGATGAATTAATATGATTTGTGTACCTATTTTATTCAGGCTGTTTCATTGATATTTAAGGACTTGATATTATGTTTATTTGATTTTTTTTATCTTAATGTAATTGAAATAATCCTATTTTACAACAATACTAGCCTACCCGTGTTTTCGTTTAATGTCGTACATAATAGAACACATAGTATACCAAATTTCATCGAAATCAGTCCAGCCGTTTAGTCGTAATAACGTAACAAACAGACAGACAGAGGGACAGACTTTCGAATTTATAATATATATGATACATATATATTATATTATGAATGAGGATGGATAGTATATTGAACGCATTGTTTCAGATTCCTTGATACCACTACACTGGATAAACATATGGAAAACCTTCACAGGAAGAAACCTGCTTTTGACTGCAATTATTGCCCCGAGCGTGAGTTACGACGAAAACAACAACAAATTGTTACCAACTTAACTTACCATGTTTTTCGAGTAGTAAAACTATTCTAAAATGATGGTATATGCTTGTTATCACAAAATTTATTATCATCACAACTAAACTAGTTTTTTACTTAAAAGTACCACACCACTGAAATAGTCGCCTTCTTACTTACAAAAGCTATGAACACGCATATACAAATCAAAAATAATGTTGCCATGCATTTTAACCAATCAAGCATTTATTTCAGGGTTCGCTAATATGACTAAATTGGCAAAGCACCTTCGCACTCACGCCGGAGAACGTCCCTATCCGTGCAAACATTGCGATAAGAGCTTCTTGAAGTCACATCACTACACAAGGTAACATACTCGCTTCAAACCGATAAGCGATAATTTTGTTTCTTTTTTTTTATTGTGTACAACAAAGTGTTTTATGATTCATTAAAACGTGGGGCGTTAAAAATAGAATAAATGCGGGAAGGATGAAATGGCGACAGGTTACAGGAACAACGTGCGATCCTCGAGTGCCCCTTAAACTTAAGGGCAAACTTTACAAGCCGATCATAAGACCTGTCGTTATGTATGGTTCTGAGTGTTGCGCCACAAAAGGGACGGATGAAAGAAGAGTGCACGCGGCGGAAATGCGAATGTTGAGATGGATGTGTGGGGGTAACGAACATGGATAAACCAAGGAATGAGTATATTAGAGGAAGTTTAAAAGTAGCGCCAGTGATAGAAAAATTCAGGAGTAAGAGGCTAGCGTGGTATGGGCATGTCATGCGTAGGAAATAAAATCATGTAACTAAAAAAGTGTTACATATGAGTGTGGATGGATATAGAAGCAGAAGAATACATGTTGTGCCGACCCCGTGTAATGTGGAAAAAGAGCAGGAAGAAGAAGAATGAGAAAGTGTTTTCATTCCTTCATTCCAAGTTAAGATTGCGCTCTGCACCCAAATCTAATTGAAGTTTACTTTATGTAAGACGTTTCAAAATGGTCATTATCATCATCGTCATATCAGCCTTAGGACGTCCACTACTGAACATAGGCCTCCCCATAGTCTTCCAGAGCGACTGATCTTGTGCAGCCCGCACCCAACGGCTCTCAGCAACCTTTATCAGGTCATTTTCCATCTACTGGGGGGGAGACTACGCTGCGCTTTCAGTGCTTATAATCGCAATGAATAATGATCGTTTTGCTTTGAGGTATTATTAAGTAGTAGGCTCGCGTTTGCTGCCTGGAATCTCTTTATGTAACAAAGGGTGAATCGGGAACGGTCATATTTCATCAACATCAACCTATAGCAGTCCACTGCTGGACGTAGGTCTCTCCCTGGGTGCGCCATTGAGCCCGATCCGCAGCTCTTCTCACCCAATCCTTGCCAACCACAGCGCGCAAATCGTCACTCCATCTAGTCGAAGAGCGTCCGACACTTCGCTTGCCTAGATGTGGTCTCCACTCCAGAACAAGTTTACCCCAACGGTTATCGGTTCTGCGGCAGATATGACCGGCCCACTGCCACTTCAGCTTGCTGATCCTCTGAGCTATGTCGATCACCTTGGTTCTCTGTTGGATAACCTCGTTTCGGATTCTATCCTTCAGAGAAATTCCGAGCATAGCCCTTTCCCTAGCTCGCTGAGCGACTTTCAATTTGTGGACCAGTTTCACCGTAAGTGTCCACGTTTCGGCTGCATAAGTCATTACACGCGCTGGTTGAATTATTTCATTTTTATGAGGTCATATTTATGTTCACCGTAATATTACCCATTAGTAGTAACGTTAACATTTGCGAAATAGGAAGCAAGGTAATAGAATATACATAAATAGAATAGGAAGCAAGATAGGTATTTACCCCATTTTTAACCTCCCGACGCAAAAAGAGAGGTCTGTCTGTCTGTGGCATCGTAGTTCCCAAACGGATGGACCTATTCGGATGCGATTTTTTTAATAGAAAACTATTTAAACTGGGGTGGTTCTTAGCCATGTGTGATGAAGATCAGATCAGCCGGTCCGAAGACAAGCACTTTTCTAACTCGGCTGTAAATATAGTTTTTATAACCGTTTTTGGTCTTTAGTACTTGTTCATACTTCTTCTCAATCGTAACGCTCTTGACAGAGAGGTCGTGATCTTCATGTATCATTATTTTTGAGGACTGATGCTACACGCCTCACGATATCTGTGTTGTTTCCGTTGATAGACATTCTCGTGCATTCATGCAGTTTCCCGCCCACTGTAGATTTTATTTGTTCATACCAAATATAATTTGCAGACATCTCCGCGTAAAGCACTGTGAGACGATCCGAACACCAAGCGGGAACTACACCGAGGCAGGCGCGTATCGGTGCGAGGAGTGCGAAGATGCCTTCTCCACGCAGGACGAGCTCATCTACCACTCTGCACTGCACGCCACCCGGAGCCTAACCTGCCCGCTCTGCCAGGAGAAGTTTGATGACGTGGATACAGTGACTGCGCACATCAAGTCTCACGTCAATGGTATGAACTCTTACCATAACCATACTCGTCGTATACGCGGGCGACTATACGATACAGCGCAAGTGCGTCACACGTCGCAGACTTAATGTGTCAGCAAATAGTTTAAATTATAAATTATATTAAGTATGTTAGTCAAGCTAATACCGGTAGCTTGTATAATTATCAAGTAATCGATACATTTCCAATAAATAATTTTTATCGTAAATCGGCGGCGCCTTTCCGACGATGCCGCTTAGTCAGTTAAACAGGCTTATTAATTCAGCTGACATGTGAATTAATATGATTTGTTTATTTATTTTATACAGGCTGTTTCATTGATATTTTAGGACTTGATAATAAGGTTGTATATTTTTTTTTATGGTAATGAATTTGAAAAAACTATTTAATAACAGTACTAGCCATTAGCCATGGGTTATTGTTATAAAATAGGTTTTGTTTTGTCAGTTTTTTTCATTTAATGTCGTACATAACAAAACACGCAGTATCTTTATGGGCCGTAGATATAAGTTATAACATCTTGAAATTTTCTATTTTTGCCTAAAGTAAAGATTTATTATTCTTATTATTAACGGCGTTTACGCGTTCGAGCTCATTTGAACTCTCGTTGAATCGAAACGTTCGTTGAATTGCTCGAGTAGATTAACCGACGCGAGTGACTGTGTTTACTGATGTGCGCTCGCCAATCGAATGCCCATTTTTAATATAAACGTTACTCTTGACCAGAACCCACGTTATCGAGAACTTGGTGTCTGAGCAAATCTAGTATAGGTTTTAAGATATCATTGAACTATTGTTTATATAGCTTTTTGTATCAGATAATAAAAAAATAAAGTCCCGTAACTCTCCCCGTATGTGTAAACGTGATATTATGTTTTGCGTGTTTATGCTTTCACAGGCTTGTGTCTTGTGTGCGCGCTTCGCTTGTATCAAAAGTAGATACATAGAGAACCAGCCGTGTTTCTTGCCTTTCTTTCCTCACTTGGTCGCGAAGGAACAGGCAGTAAAATTGACGTTTCAAAGTGATCCTTGTGGTCTTAATGAATAAAAACATTTTGATTTTTGTGATTGGACCCGCCCGCGGCTTCGCTCTCGTGGTTTGTCTGCATAAGTTACCCTGTAGATGGAGCTAACGGCGCTTTAGTCGTAATCTGAATCATCTCACTAATTTCGACTCTGACGTGACATGGCCTGGTAGCACAGTTGGCTAGTGGATCCTCATATCAAGAGGAAGGTTGCGGGTTCAAGTCCCGTCTATGCTTGAAATGTTTGAGATAATTTTAAACATCTTGGAATTTTCCGTATGTGTTCGGATAACACTAAAAATAAAAAAATATTATGTAAAATTACCTTCTTGGGCAGTCGGATAAAAAGTAGGCCATGTCTCATCCTGGTTATATTCTATGTATATCATATACAATGTAACAAACAGACAGTTACTTTCCAATGTATAATATTAGTATGGATTTATTTTGGTTATTTTCAGTTACCGCCGGTAGCGGCGTTGATTGTGGTACAACTGCGAAAGCCGGTTAATATTGTACCATTCCTACATTTTAGATTTAGCTTAAAACGTATTGTTTTATCTAAAATAATGAAAGCCGTCATCAAAGTTATACAAAATTATTGATTAAAACGGGTATTTATCGCGTATGTACCTTTTTTATTTGTTATCCCGACGTTTCGGCTGTTGCAACAGTCGTGTTGCAACACAGCCGAAACGTCGGAATTCGGAACGTTGGGTTGAGACAGTCAACCCGTTTTAATCAAGAATTACAGTGATCGCGAAAGTTTGAATATTACTAAAGTTATACAAGTGTTGCTCCCTAACATGAGCAACATGAGCCCTAACTGGGCTGAGCTGGATGAACTTTGTCCGGCGGAAAATATTCACAGCGGTAGATTGTAGTGTAAAAATTAGCTTTATACCATAGTTAGCATTGTGTATGTTTAGCTGGTGGTGGGATTACTAACAATTTCAGGCCATTATGCTGGCAGAGGTGTAGATGTTAGAAATCTAGATTAAAATAATGGCATAAATTAACGAACATTTTGTAAGTTTGAGATAGGTGTAAAATTTCCAAGGGCAAACTCCTCCACATTATTTATTTTCACATTTTTTGTTAATTTATCTATCAAACGTGCAAAACCCCACTACAATTTTGTCCAATAATCTGAATTCATCATACAAACCACTGAAATGTAGCTGACATTATAGTTTAGTAGATAGTGCAGTAGTAGTTTTGTCGAAACTTACAAGTTACTGATTTAAGACCTCCGTGCCGCAGTGGGCTAATAGCTATCTGAGACGCAGGCGGTTGCGAATTCGATTCCGAACAAATGATTGCATGATCTACAGATATTTGTTCCGGGTCTGGATGTTTTTCTATATATTATAAGCTGACCCGCGCCGAACTTCGTACCACCTTGACATGCATATGACGCGGGCTGCCAATGTCGCCCCGGTATTGTCAATCTATTAGCTGCATCTATGTATGAGAAAAAGAATTTTTTTCATAATTTCATTTTGCGTGAGCTTTTCCGATATTTTAATAGTTATTATAATATTCGGGTCGGAAACAATGCAACAAATCAAAGATCATCATAATCTGTCTGGCCGTTCTTGAATTATAAATGGTGTTACTAACCCGACTTTGTTTTATATATATAGATAAGTATTTACCGAAATGTATTTGTTTAGTTTGTGGATAGATGGCGTTGTGTGAAATGTCCAGCATTATTTATACATATTTTGTATGTAGAGTTAAGATTATATTTCTGGTGTGTGCAGGAGCAGAGTTCTTGTGTGATTACTGCGAGCTAATCTTCACGACACAAGAAAAGCTTGACGCGCATATAGAGGTTTCTCACGACAGTGAAGCAAATGATAAGGTAATGTTAATCGGCCCAGTGAAATAGCACTGAGTCTTAGCCCAGCTTGCACAATGATCCCTAAAAGTATTCAGCAACTAAACATGTTTAAAATTGACAACTCTCTAAAACATATTTAGGTAGTACATACGTTTAGGCATTGTTTAGGCGTTGCGCAAATCGCCCTTAGTGTGATGTGTAAAATCAACTAATAGTAACGCACGCAGATCACGTAATACCATTTTGACGTGATTCTATTGGCTGGTTTCCTCGCTGCGTTGTTTTTAACAGAATGTAATATTAAATGCTATTTTGCATTACATATTTCCAGTTAGTTAACAATTTTCTATTTTCTAGGACACAACAGAAAATGAGGAAGACGACACAGAAGAATATGATGATGAATCAATCAATGGTAATTCAATCGGTTTTTTTTATTCTTCTTGTACTGACTTGTCAATATATTACAGAGTATTAAAAATTGGCAACTATATGAACCTGGCCACGTCTATTGCATTTATGGTAGCTTTATTGAGATCGTTCCTTGTGCAAGTCTTAGGGCACAAAAAATAGTTAAGCAGGTGGGGCATTGTCTGGTGGGCACCCCGCCCACAATCACAGTTGGTTAGCGAAGGCATTCCCCTACAGAGGTTATTCCTACATCGCCCAACCTGAGTCCAGAGTCGGTTAATAGACTTCCAGGCTGTCCATGCAAGGTCATGTCAAGGGGGAGATGTTCGTCTAGTGCTAGGAAATCAGGTGGTAGTGGCAGCCCCGGATCTGGGGAGGGGGCAAACCAGGGCACCTGAAAAAAACTTGTTTAAAAAGAGCTTGGCAGCCAGTCCAGCGCACGTCGTTCTATCGATTATTCCACTCCCTGCCAGTGTTACACCTGGCTGTTCATTTGATGGAGGAGAGGGGCGCCACTTCAAGTTTCTGCCCGGTTAGGAAAATTCTAGATCTGGGGCTGGGTAGTGGGTGCTTCTTCCATAAATTGACTCTGATAACTACTAAGGTAAATCGAGAAGCTTGAACTGACTCTTGATTTTCCTAAGTAGTGGTTTCTCGTTCCTTAACTTTCATTTAGTTAAAGTTTTGTATGTTGGTAGATGTTTCTCTAAGGCTTATATTATACACACACAACGAAACATCCGTACGATTGATTTAGTACCTATTAAATAACATGAATTTCTGTTATTTTCAGTCAATGAAGAAAAAAACCACGTGTTAGTGGAAATAAAAAAGGCTGGCGATTATATCGTGAGTGTTTAAAACATCATTGTAATATAATATAATATGAAACATATTAAACTCATTGTGTTGATTACAGCTTACCGATACTGTTCCAATGGAAGAAGATGAAAATGATGTGGACGAATTAGTAGGTAATGAACCACAGAGATTATTCTCTTAAACTGTTAAACAAACAGTTCTATTATTCTTTATAAATCTTTTAGCAAGTATATTTTAGGCTATTTTTTTATCTTATAAGCGTCTTTCTTTATGTAGCATGTAGCATTTTATTATATCAGTTGGTTTGAAATGGTGTGGATTTTGAGGGTTTTAAAACAAGCATGTTTGCATCTTGTTGAATGAATACTTTGTAAGAATAAGCAACGCGACATCTCTTGTCAATGTACTAAACGTTTGGCATTGAGCAGGTCAAAAACTATATAAGTTTTCCTGTAGATGGAGCTAACGGCGCTTTAGTCGTAATTTAAATCATCTCACTAATTTCGAGAATGACGTGAAAACCCCGGTAGCACAAATGGTATTGCATCCTCGTATCAAGAGGAAGGTTGCGGGTTCAAGTCCCGTCAAGCCTTGAAAATTTTTGAAATGGTTTTAAAATGTTACTTTGTAATACGCAGCACGAGGTTGAATTTCTAACTTCTTCCTATAATGCATGCTATAATAGCATTTTCTTACTTACCACTTTACTGTAAAATTGATTGAACTTCAGGGCGTGTAATCTGGGATTTTCTTGGCAAATGTGCAAAATTTAAACGTAATGTTAATTTATATTACTTTTACATTGAGAGTTATTTTTTTTGAAGGTTTCTTAGGTCCTTTAAAAACATATTTATTTAGCACGTTGAAAATGCATGAGTGTTATTTGAACTAGGATTCATTTTCAAAATAAATTTGCATCTATTTGGGTTAGTGCATAATTTTTTTGTAATATAGTCCATTTTAGAAGAATATAAATGTAGCCCATTAGTTGCACCCACTTTTAAATCTAAAAAAAGGTATTTTTTCTATCTCTCCTCATCTTTTAATAATGATGCTTTGAATAACATCCAGAACTTTTTGGACTTTAGTAACCATTTATTTACTTATGCCTTCTCTTTCCCTTTCTGTCAAAGTAACTGCACATAACTCAAATAACACTAAACGTTGTGTGAATTTTATATACCAAGTATCGAAGTTCAAAGCAGGGATGTTGCAAATATTTGCATCCGCAAATGCGGAACCTCCGCATCGATTTGGACATTGCATCCTCAATAATCGATGTTCATGCGGACGCAAATGCAGCGCAGGTCCGACAAGAAAGAAGTAGGGTAGGGCTTGCGAGTGGCGCGAGCTGTGGCACGTGCTGATTGACCGATAGGAGTGAAGATTTCGGTGACAAGATCCGATGCGTTTGTTATTGTTTATAATTTTTACCCCGTAAATCAAACATAACGCCTTCAAAAATTCGCATACGCATCCGGGATGTCTAAAAATCTATATCCGCAACATCCCTGATTCAATGGCTCAAAGCTAAAAATACAAACAGGGTTTAAGAAGGCTCTACCAGAAGACCTAAGGGGTTAAAGAATAAAGTGTAATCTGCCATCAAAGTTTTTCGGGGTAGTGTAGTATATCAAGAGATTCAAATTATGTTCGCGAGCGCATTTCACGTGTTTAACCGGAATGTAAGATTACTGTCTGTTATTACTCTTATCTGTCTCAAAGTGGCGATAGGGGCACTGAGATGACCTGTACTTAATCATGGTCAAAGAATTTCGGATATATAAACGGTGTATTTTATAATATTTGTTTCGTTCTTCCAGCTAGTGAATTGGCGTTATCATTGAACGACGCATCAGGCCCTCTTCTCGCTGGGAGACCAACGAAGCCGATCGAACCGCCAGCTCCAAAGCCAGCGCTCGCCGGCAAAGCCGACGTCCCGCTCGCCAATCCCGGCGTTAGTATCACGAGACTCGATCTTACCAAAGCTAAAGCTAACCTTCTTTCCTCAATTACTAACCTTTCAGCTCAGACGTCAGATAACGTGGAAGAGGTGAATTCCTGTGTCATAGATTTATTCTTGCATGTTTAGATTAGATTAGAACTTTTGATGTGAAACATCTATAGCCGCACGTAGAACTGATTTCTGGCGTGGCGACGCATGCCGTGGCGAAAGTCACTGATTAAACGAATTAAGTAGTCACGATTTGAAATAAATTCGTAAATTTTTGTATTTAATGAAAATAATGTTTATTCAATAAATGGTTATCGTTATCTGGAAAAAAATCGTAATATTTTATTTTATCATTATGACATATTTAGTTCCTATCACAGTATGTTCTTTTCTGCATATTACTTTTACAAAATAATGTCGATGTTTCACATCTGCCAGGCGTCCCGTGACGGCTCACATTTTTTTTTATATTGCACTAATAAAATAATACATAAGCGATCTTAATGCTAATTAGCATTTTCATCCAGCTAACCTATGTGTAGTGTAGATTAAGTGGTAGTCCGAGAAAATAGATAAATAGTAGGTATACATAACTTATGCTTGTGTTTAGTATGCCTTTGCATGCTTATCGTTTTGTTTCTTGGTTTTTCTTTGTTTAATATATTTCTAATAAAAAAAACTAGGAGCCTTACAGTAGTCGCATATGATGTGTAATATCTGACCACTGCGCGTGCTCATTGGTAAAATCAAATAGCGCGCGCTTCCCCGGTTTCCTGTTACACATTTCCGACCGTTTTGCCAAAATCACTCCCACAAACCTAGAGGGAAGATGTTACGTATCAAAAAACTGCGTCGATATTAAGTAGTGTTTGGTTTACTTTGACTGGCTTCCGATTACGTTATTTGATTTTCAGCTGGAAAACTTAGAAGCTTGGACTAAAAACGTATATTTCAACGAGAATCTTACTTTCTTTTCAGTCTCCAGTTATAGTAAAGAAAGTTGAGGAAATAAAGAAGAAAGCCATCCATCAGGTGCCATCGCCAGTTCCAAACAGTTCAGGTACATAACCTTTCTTAATACTTATATAAAATTGTGACATTTATATGAGCGTTCCGTAACATTTTATTACTTTATCCAACAGATAAAAAAGAGAAAACGAATGCCAAAGTTGAAAGCAGTTCAGGGGTCGGAGCTAGCGACCTGTCGTTGCGTCTGCTAGAGAAAGAGCTTGCAGATCTACAAAGGGTAAGTATCTAATCCAGTCTTCAACTCATTCCATAACCCGACTCATGTCTTCTGTCAAGCGGAATCACTGTGTGTTAAGTGTTAAGGCCACCATTCACTACACGGTCGAGCCGCACGCCGCGCCTTATAAATCAGTAGACAAATCCGTCATCGCCCACACTACACGAGCGCTAAGTGCGGCGCGGCGCTCGCCTTATCAGACGGGACTTACCGCGACCGTATTATTTTTTATTAGCTTTTGCAGCATTAGTTTCAGAGCATCCACGAGGCCTATTGTGATCGTCACTTGTTTTGATGTCGCACCTAGTTTAGCTGTTAAAAACTTTATGATACTCTTAGGAGTGATAACTGTTAGCTCATCCAGGCTAAGAATGTGTTTGCCCAGATGAATGCTACGTTTGCGCGTTAGTGGACCACACCCGCCTAACAGATGTAGGGGCGATTCTGCCGTCTCATTTACAGAATCTGCGGGTTTGTCGAACCGCGAACCATTCACACGCAGATTTGTCTGCGGACTTGTCGCCACTTGCGCGCGTGTGAATTCTTGTCGAACCGGATAGGTTAAGTGACGTTCTGTGCGATCACTACTGGGTTGCCATGCACGGTGCCACTATTACCAACGAACGCTTTCGCACTTCTGAAGCTTTCAGATGGTACGTATACTTCATTTGAACGTGCCCACGTTTGGATGTAGGACCGACTATAAGTCGGAAGCCTCCGAGCGGCCTAAATGCTTCGACACCAGCGAATTTACTTGTTATCACTGTGCAATGCGCATTAACTGTGGATTGCTCCTTAAACTAATTGATACTTACTTTTATTTGCAGACAAATGCCCGTAACGATGTGGCCAAGACACCCGCTAAAACTATGGATAGTCTAAAGAACAAAAGATTACAAATCCACACTTCCACGCCAAAACCAAGGTATGACTTATATTCTAAACAATACGTTTTTATGTGCTTTCTTTGCCATCCATACTAATATTATCAATTTGAAAGTAACTGTGCCCCTCTGTCTGTCTGTTTGTAACGTTTATACGACTAAACGGCTGGACCGATTTAGATGAAATTTGGTATATGATTATGACCGGGATTGAGATAGGCAGTTTTTATTGACCAACCACGCGTGCTAAGCCGCGAGCGGATTATCTAGTAAATTATAACAAAGAAACCACATGAAATAAATAGTGCATATAGTATATCCTTTATAATTAAGGGTGGGACGGAATATGTGTGTTAACGCGTAAAAGAGTGATTTTACCCAGAAAATTAAGATTAAAAAACCAGGAACATGTTGTAATTTTCAAAACACGTCTTTATATGTTGTGTCTACCTTAGGACTTTATCTTAATCACACAAGTACAATCGTATACCTATTTTCAGACCTATAGAGAAAAAAGAAATGCCAGCGGCAAAACCCGTTCCAGAAAAGCCGCTTCAAGAAAAAAGGCCGCCCGGTCGACCCCCTAAGGAAGCAAAGAACACCAGTATCAAAGAAGATAAGGAGTCTAAAGAAAAAACAAACGTCTCTGCTAAAGAGGAAACCAAAGAAGTTAAAGAAAAAGACGCTCCAAAGGTAAGAACCAATATAACTTAAGTCCCTAGTGAGATATCTTCACGGGTAAAATAAAGGAATTTTCACTTAAGTGTTGCATATATTTTCACTAAAATAATACCTACATAATGTAAAACTTTCTAGTCCAAAAGAAGCTGAGTAGATGTCGAAGTAAAACTCCGAAACCGCGAGTCAAATTCAGTAGACATTATATTTTAAAATGATGTTGTTTCAGGTGATCAAGAACGGTGCAAGCGACTGCTCCACGACCGATGAACCGGTGCGAAGGTCGACCAGACCTTCCAAAGTCAAGGACTACGCTAAAATGATTCGTGACAGGTAAGTCTATCTAATTTCTGTTCCTGTTCTCTTAGAGCGAGGCCTCATTAGTGCGTTGCGTTGCGTTGCGTCGACGTAACGGATCAACGCATTGTTTGCCTCTCTTAGCAGTGGAACACTGTCCGTCGTCGCAATGCAGCTCCGACAGCGCAGGGCATCACCCTCCCCCCGCTTCGTCTCGTTCGTCGATCCATTGAAACGTCGCGTGCGACAACGCAACGCAACGCACTCTCAAAACATTGTCCTCCTTAATTGTGTCGGGTAAAAAAGTAGCCTAATTCCAAATCCCGGTTATAATCTATCTGTATCCCAAATTTCATTGACATCTGTCCAGAAGTTTAGTCGTGAAAACATAGCAAACAGACAGAGTTACTTTCGAATTTATAATATGGAACTGGTTTTAATATATACATTTTATTTAGCCCTGATGAAGACGATGAAACTAGTGAAGAAGAACCAGATGAAGAAGAAATTAAGGAAGCAGAGAAAAGTGCAGAGGTGAGTAAAGCGCCCCTTTACCAATGGTTTGCCAAACCAAAATAATTACCCAAATTTCCTATCTATCCAGCTATAAGACCGCCAATTGTGTATCCTTTAGTCCCTTAATATTTGCTTAGTTAATTATTGAATGAAAGTTATATCCTGTATTATGTTGTCAGCCCGCCCGGCGCGGCCGCAAACCCCTTCCTAAGCCCTGGCCAGCCGTCGCGCCGGCCACCGCGCCGAGGAAGCGCGGGCGCCCGCGCAAGGATCTATCTCTTGTTGTGTAAGTACTTACAAGACATTTTTATATCTAAAGAAAATATTTATTTGACACGACATGACATACACAGGAAATACAATAACAGATGGTGGGATACCTCGACTTCTGGCTGATTACGTTAATTTGTACATAAAATAAGACAAAATGCCACAAGTCAAAAAATTAAAATAATGCAAATACTTAGGACATCCCACAGGAACATCCCACGTAAGTTAAAATTGCGTCCCACGCGTAAGACGCAACATTGTAGTTTAAAGTTTAGCTCAAATTAAATAGTCGCGCCAATATGGCGCCAGCTCAGCAATTGTTAAGAAGGTAGTTAATCTAACTAAGCACGAGCCAATTTTTTTACAACCAGCCATAATAACAATGTCTGGTTTGGTAGCTTCACTGAATTTTTATCTTAGACCTAGGAAATCGATCCGTGCCGCCGATTTGTCCAACTTATCTCGGAAATAAATAATGATTTGTTTAACAGACCACCAAAAGTCAGCAAAAAAGAAGAATCGGAAGCCGAAGAGGAATCGGTTTCTGAAGTAATTAACGACAGCAAACCAATGGAAGAACACTCCAAAGTAGCGGATTTCAGTAAAACAGTAAGTACAAATATTTTTTCATCACTCACATACTCTGAAAGTTGGTCTCGATACTCCTAAATGCGATTTAATAGAGGCTCATTGCAGTCATAATCAATTACAACCTCCATGGCAAATCTTATTAAAAAAATGGCTGATCGGTAACTATCCCTAAAGTTTTCAAACCTGTAGAATGGGTGACAATTAGGTTGATTATGTTCGTTCTTCTATGGTTGAGAGAAGACTTATGTCTCAGCTCTTGTAAAAAGTATAGTTGTATAAATAATTGGAACGAAGTTCCTTATCGCGCGTTGTGAAAGGGGACTAGACGGAAAAAATTCTTACGAAAAGTTGTCACGACACTTTTTGCTATAGTAAGCTATTGTAAGCTGTGCGGCGTCGCATGTTTCTCTGTCTGTCTCTCTCTCTTATAGAAAGCAAGCCAGATATTTCGGCGTCGCATGTTTCTCTGTCTGTCTCTCTCTCTCTTATAGAAAGCAAGCCAGATATTTTCATTTCTGTTTCGCATTGAACAGTGTGGTGTCGCGACGATTATTTTTGTTGAGTGTATACAGGTTTTTTGTAAATAATAAATAATAAAAAATAATAATAATAATGAATCCTAACAGTGTTTCTGCACAAGTTCAATAAAATTTTATTACAATTCCTTCACTAATTAATCGAAAGGAACTTTGTTCCATCCGGGTGTCCCTTGACACCTCTCAAGTTTTTTTTTCACACCACCTGCTCGACAAAGTCAAATTCTATGTGATGGTAAACCACAGCGTAAGCGGGATATTAACTCCCTACGACTGAGCCTGGAGTAAAGTTGTACTGAATTTCATTATGATTTGATGGTGATTTGAATTTGGAACCTCATCTATATTAAAATTTAACCAAAAGACCCACACAATAATAGTTTATTCGTAAATCGAACTAACCTCTGCACAGAATGCACCAGCCTAGATTTGGTTTTATTGTCTCGCAGAAAGTTTTAAAAGTAGAGTATTCTCCTCGTGGATAAAGCTGTCTGCATCTTGGGCGTGCTTATAGCCCTCTCAGCACTCAGGATTCTAGTAACTTAATCTAGTATAAGTATTCGTATATAGTATAGTATATAATGTGAGTATAAGATTCTAATATTAAATAAAAGTAATCTTAAATAAATTGTACCAAAAGAAAAGTCAAGTGAAATTACTAGATATGGCTACTATTTGGGAACCCACTTGAAGGAAAACAGGATCTGCAGTGCAAATCTACTCGACTTAGGTCCTGTTTGAAATTATGATGTTTTTACAAGCCATTATTTAAAAAATTATAAATCATTGTAAATTATATTATTTAAAATAGTTCATATAATAATATTAATCATTTTTACTTAGTGACATACACAGCAATTTAGAATTCAAATTAGGTATTCTTTGACAATGCCCCGCTACAGCAGCTATAATCTTAAGTACCTACATACTTATTAATCAGTATTTAGATGCATAAATGTAAATGAAATGTAAACGAAATGCTTGTCTGTTTCTGGCACCTCCAAAATTATGGTGCAATGAACTAGGTACTTAGATAAAGACATTTAATTAATTAAGTACTATTATTGACGAAACCAAGTGTTCTACTGTGCCCCTACGGTTTGAATAAATGAGTGTGAGTATAATATGTGCTTGAAATGAATAAATGAAATTATGAAAAAAAAAATCCCTCGCTTCACTCGTGAGTTAACTCTAGAATCCTTCGTTACGTTCGGGATTCAATATAGCGCCCGTGACGCAAGACACTATCCCCTCGTTTAATAATCTACTATTGTTACAGGAAACTAAAAATGGATCAACAGGTCCAAGCTCCAATGTTATTGTGTCACCCAGTGGACAGACATTGAAAAAAGTATGTACAAAACAACACTCTTTTTATAAAAAAACTAGCTGATTCGCTCGCAACTTGTCTACGTGATAGTACGAAGGCGTTTGAATACGGTACTCGATATTAAGGTTCACAGCATCGTATCTTAAGACGTATGACTAGCATGCGCTATTACGTAAACTGTATCGCTTAACAACTAAAGGCAGTTACATCTTTAACATGTCATAATCATTGCTTTCAGGTGCCCATCAAAGCATTACCTCCTGGAGTCAAGCCCTTGCCGCTACCTAGAAGTAAGTATACCTAACCTAAAGAGATCAAATCAGAAACGAGGAGATTCGTCACCGACATAACACAAAGGTTTACCAAACATCATTATAAACACGGGATTTATCACGTACCGTTTTATCGGTGTTTCGACCGACGATGCGAAAGTAAGAGGCGAGACGTGATTTGGAGCGGATCGCACTCACCCTGATGAAGGTTCTCGAAAACCGATACATGCGACCGATGACAAACGATTATAAAACTATTTATTAGGCATCTAGTGTTCCGTTGTTCTACATCAATCATCAAATTGGTTTGTCATCATTGATATTGTCATTGGAAATTCCTAATGTTCAAAACTGGTCAAAAATATTCACAAGTGCTAAACCAGGCAAATAATACAAACATAAATCAAATTCAATAAAAGTTAAAAAAACATATTCCTGTTGACTCGGTAAGGGAATTACTGTTATCCTCTTATTCATTTTGGTATGTTTTTATGATGCATCAATTTGCGTTCATACAAGTATTATCATGTACGTTTTGTACAAAACTTAAATATTAAGTAGGACAGGATAATGTGAATAAAATTATAACGTAAAAACCGGAAATTTGGCATATAGCAAATATCAAAGATCTAAAACAGATCAATCAAAAATTACCAGCACAAAGATAAATAAAAAAAATTATCGTTATAGTATCTAAGTATTCTGTCAGTTATCTAGTTCCCTTAGTACAAGTTTTGCTTTGTTTGGGGCTAGATAGCGCTGTGTGAAATGTCCACAATTATTGATCGAGCTAAGCGAGATCTCCAAATCAACTTGGGCAAATCGGCGTTGTATGTACTATGTATGTTTGTCCGAGGATAACTTTTGAAGCGTTTATGCGATCATCGTGAAATCTGGTATATAGGTAGGAAGTGATGACATAATTTTGGTGTGCATAAATGAGCTAAAAATGTTGAGGGGTTGTTGAGATATTGGGGTTCAAGAGGGGTAAAAAAAACCAAAATGGGACTATCCGCTCAAGTGGCACGTCTAATAAAAGGTCTTTGTGAGTACAATTCGACCCCGTTTTTATTTTTAGAGTAGTTTAGTTTTTGAGTTATTAACCATAATAAAAACTGAACTTTGACGAAATTCACAGGGTACACCAGTGACACCACAGTGCTGAAATTTGGAATGCGTCTAGCTTTAGTGGCACAAATATAGGAAAAAGTCTGAAATCCAGAATAACTGCAATTTCTACCCCAAAAAAGTGTAACCAATTAACATGAACACCCGTTACCTGTAATTTGAATGAAACTGTAGGTCAAGTAAGTTGGTTAAATATTTTGTGGCACTATTTTGATAGTCAAAGATTACGAATAATATATTTTTGTTTATATGGCAGACTCGCGAGATCTCAGTTCGGGGCGACCCACTAGTTACAATCGTCAAGTTTGTATGAGTCTAGTAGAAAACACCAACTAAGGGCCGTGAGAGGGTGTAATAGTAATCGATTGAAATGCTTTCTCTTTTAGTTGTTCCAACCGGCAGTGTTTCAAGAGTTTTCCATCGATATCTGAGAATTAAACAAGCGTTTGTACGTAAAATCATCTTACTTATACGTTTTGTTGTAGAGATGGCAAGTGGCGAAGTGTGCGAGATGCAGATCGGCAAGAAGGTAGTAAAGGTCCAGAAAATCGTGATGACCAAGGCTGAAGTCGAAGCCATGACCAAGAAGGGACTCGTCGAAATGAAGGCAAGGGATTAACTTATTTATTCACATAGATTCTCTACATCCAAAGGTTGCCTGGGACAGATCGCTTTTAGTGATAAGGCTGCCCATTGTACTTATGATCTAATACTGTATTTTCTCACATGACGTTTATCACATCAATATTATAAATGCGAAAGTTTGTATGTTTGTTACTCAATCACGTCGTGTCGGCTGAGTTAATTTCGATTGAATTTAGTATGTACGTAGATTATAACCTGGATTAACACATAGGCTACTTTTTATCCCATAAATCAGGTCCCATGGAATAAAAATGTGGTGTCAGTCAAGTCAAATTGTAACAGCGAGTTTAGCTTTATTTCCAGGTTACCTACACATTTAGTAGTGTAACGCGTATGAAGTCGCGGGCAACAGCTAGTTTTAAATAAGGTTTGTGTTATTTCGATAAAGTATATATAATATGTATTTCACAGGATGGGACGATAGTACTGAAACAAGGTATTAAACTACCAGGAGGAGGGGCCGCTTCTTTGATATCCCAAATGGCTGCTGAAGGTTAGTCACATTACTGTCAAATTAATTATACTATCCATATAAATTAGAAAGTAAATCTTATCTGTTTGTTTGTTACGTGGACCGATTTCAATAAAATTAGTTATATAGATAGATTATGACCGGGATTGAGACAATTGCTACGTTTTACCTTTCTGCGCAGGAGGGTAATGTTTTTACTGATATACTACGCGTGCAAAGCCGCAGGTGGGTCACTCTAATATTATAAATGCGAAAGTTTGGATGTTTGTTTGTTACACAATCTCCTCGTAACGGCTGAACCGATTTCGATGAAATTTGGTATGTACGTAGATTGTAACCTGGATCAACACATAAGCTACTTTTTGTTGACATACCACGCGAGCGAAGCCGGGGGTGGGTATAAGGTCTAATGCCAGAACTAATTTAGTTCTGTAATGTTGAACTATACTAGTTCTGGCATACATATTATGCCGAATTTCATGTTGACAGACAGTTAATACAAGCTTGCTTAGTTCGGGGCTAGATAGCGCTGTGTGAAATGTCTAGTAATATTTATTTATTTAGTTTCTTTATTCTTTATTTCACACAAGAAAATACATTTAAAAATACAGAAATAGAGTGTGGGCATTAACAGTGACCTTGATGAAGACACAATCATAGTTTATCGACGTTTGAGCAAGATTCTAGAATCGCACTAATATTATAAACGCGAATGTTTGTATGTAATGTATTTCGATTCGATTCGATGAAATTGGGTATGAACGTATGTTTACTTGAATTAATACGTAGGCTACTTTTTGGCAAACCACGCGTGCGAAGCTGGGGCGGAAGCTTGTACATTATAATGTGATAACGATAGATTTCATCTGTGTTTTTATTTTCAGAACAAAAGAAAGAATCTGCAAGTATCGCGAAGCCAACGCGTTGCGATTTTGGCGACGATTAACTTTACTTTTAAATGTAAGATTAATGGATTTTTTTTATTGAATATAACTAGTATTTAGGTACTTTACACGTTATTTTATACATATTTACGAAATGTATGAAGTTATTTTACTCACCATTGCGTATTTCAAATATGATCTTTTCTTAGTTCTTAATTGACCTACTTGTTTCAAATGTACTGTAATAAGTTAAAAATTGTAAATTGTAAGATAAAATCTTTGAAAATGTAGATTAATTTTCTTTCAATGGACTACAAAAATGTAATACTTGTGCACATTCAAAGCCTTAATTCCAGAACGATTCTCAAACTCATTCTAGGTTAGGATTCTTAATATATCATAATTAAAAACATGAATCTTGGACAGTTCATTTAGTTTTGGAATATGGGCCAAAGTTAAATTCATCAAATTAATAATGTAAATGTAGCTAAGCGGTAATTTAGTAAACAAAGTTTACGCATTTCGCGTTACTATTCTGAATTTGAGAACAATAAAAAAAACATAAAATAAACCCCCTTGCCT
This sequence comes from Philereme transversata, assembly GCA_963924445.1. NCBI lineage: Eukaryota > Metazoa > Arthropoda > Insecta > Lepidoptera > Geometridae > Philereme > Philereme transversata. Next base: position 12,588,105 of record OZ004350.1, on the reverse strand, counting down.
TTTCATTTAGCATTAACAAATTGAATAACGTCATTTATAAACTAAGATATCATTAGTGGTTCGCCCGGAACTGAGATCTCGTGAGTCTCCCATAAAAACAAAATAAAAAATATTATTCGTAATCTTTGACTATCAAAATAGTGCCACAAAATGCATAACCAAATCACTTGACCTACAGTTTCATTCAAAGTACAGGTAACAGGAGTTCATGTGATATGGTCATACTTTTTAGGGTAAAAATTGCAGTTATTCTGGATTTCAGACTTGTCTATATTTGTGTCACTAAAGCTACACGAATACCAAATTTCAGCATTATGGGGTCACTGGTGTACCCTGTGGATTATGTCAACGTTCAGTTTATATATTATGGCTAATAACTTGAAAACTACAAGGTTTAAACTAAAAATAAAAACGGGGTCGAAATGTACTCACAAATACCTTTTATTAGACGTGCCGCTTGACCGGGGATAGTCCCAATTTGTTTTTTTTTTGTACCCCTCCTAGATCCCAATATCTCAACAACCTCTCTCTCCCCCCCCCCCCCCACACACACACACATATTTAGCTCATTGACTCACCAAAATTGTGCCATCACTACCTACCTATATACCAAATTTCACGATGATCGAATAAACGCTTCGAAGGTTATCCTCGGACAAACAAACATACATACAACGCCCATTTGCCCAAGTTGATTTGGAGATCTCGCTTCGCTCGATCAAAAACGGAATATAGCTGTCAGAATACAGACTTGTACGCATCCCCAGATCTACAATTTTCCGAACCGGGACAGTAACTTGATGTGGCCCCCAACCCCTTCCTCTCTAACGCTGGACGGGGGTCAAGCGTTAGAGAGGAAGGGGGTGGGGATTAATATGAGACACGCACTTTTTACTGTCCTCAAAGACACATTTTATGTCATTTTGGGACTGTACTACATATTTACACGTCAGACTGAATCCCCGTCAGTTCCTTCCGCTAGAATTTTTTTAAAGTTGTTAAAAAAAATTGTTTTTAAAGCGCTTAGAAGCAAGAATCCATTACCAAGCGCTTTGTGATGCAAGATTTTTCATACATGAATTTGGCGCCCCCGGAAATTACCGCCGAGGCCATGTACCCTGGTTCCCTGGGTAAAATCTGAACATTACGGTTGCTTTCGAATTCACAATATGGAATAGATTTATGAAACAGGCTTCTGCCGTGCCACGACACACCACATTAATGTAATTCCGCATTTACTCCTATTAACACATTTTATGAGAACTTTGTTCTTTTTACTTATTTTAAGCTCACATCATAATTTAGTTCCACTACTCTGCCATAGATGTCACCCTACGTTTTCATTACAGATGTCGCTAGCGTCTGTTTTGTTTACCGCCCCTTTATAAGAAGGCTCCACGCGGGCCGATTCAAAATACCTAATCAAACGACATCAAAAACTCGTGACAACCGGTCGTGGTAGCCGGTACCAAACTGCTCCCTTTCGATTTCATTGTTTAAGTGACATAATATTCAAATAATTTAAATCAATAGTGCAGTTTTCCGTGAGAATCCTGACCGACAAGACTGACCTGCAAGAACCTGAACCAGCTGAAAGTTACGGTAAGTTTTATTTTTCAAATTAACTTATTTTACATTTTTTTTTGTAAATTTTGGGGAATTATTATGAATTTACGTGATTTTTCGGGAATCTTCCTGGGAAAACTTTTTAAGTTGAAGAGGGATATAACCCTACCTAACTTGGTTGGTTAAACGCACTTGACCGGATTTTGTCAATTCTATCATACATTATAAATTTTATCAAAACAAATACAACAAAACTACTACTGAGTGTTCAATAAATCGCACAAATACAAATCACACTAATATTATAAATGTGAAAGTTTGGATATTTGTTTGTTACTCAACGATTTCGATAAAATTTGGTATGTACGTAGATTATAACCTGGATTAACAACACATAGGCTACTTTTTGTTGACAAACAACGCGTGCGAAGCCGCTGGCGGAAGCTAGTGTAAAATAAGTAATAGGTATAGTCATAAATCATTTATTCTCTGATGATGGGTATGTTTAGCTATTTTTTAAGAGGTCTAATAGCAATTATATTAATTGAGAAGTACTTATATATTTGGAGTCACAAAAAATTTAGAATGTTGTTTTCGCCAATAATTAACGAAAGTTTTAGAACAAAATCAAACCACATAATCTATTAATCTCTGTATGTTAAATAAATAAATAAATGTTAATCTTGTAGAAGCTAAAATTAAGAATGAACTTTAAAAATCCGTTAAGTAGTATAAATTTAGAATAACGACCTCCATGGCGCAGTGAGCGAATGAGCAGTCAGGAGGTTGGGAGAACAAATGTTTGCATGATCTACAGATATTTGTTACGGATCTGGGTGTTTATCCATTCAAGTGTGTATTTACCAAAAAAATTTGGTATGTAAGTATTCTATCAGTTATCTGGTTCCCATAGTACAAGCTCTACTTAGTTTTGGTGTTAGAAATTTCTAGCATTATTTATTTTATCCATTAAGCTAAAAAATAATCACGCGTTTTAAAAAAAAATAAAAAAATATAAGCTGCTGCTTCTTTACTAGCTCATAAAGATCATGATGTAACTTCCAACGGCATAGTTGTACCCGAGGTTTACTCTTGCAATTACGCTGCCTTGACATTGAGACATGAAAATAAAGTAGGAAGAATCCAGTCCAAAGCATAAATGGATATTGTCAACAAAACTCGTCGCTTTGGTAATCGCGTATTATCGTGTCTCTGTGACCAAAACATGCTAAACGATTGGACATGGCAATTGTCCAAAATGTTACAGATTCTTGTTAACAATTGCTTACGCATTGCTATGCGAAACATTCTGATTACCGTCAACCAGGCTTGTCCTAAATTGTGTTTCTTGACACGAGAATAGAATAGAATATACTTTTCACACCACTTGCCCGACAATGCCATTTTATATGTCATGTAAACCTCACCGTAAGCAGGTGATTAAATCCCTACGGCTGAGCCGGGAGTAAAATTGTACGGAATTTCATTATGCCCGCGAGGGCATTTGAATTTGGAACCTCATCTGTATTAAAATTTGAACCAAAGAGACCCACACAATAAGAACTTATTCGTAAATCGACTAACCTCTGCACAGATTGCTCCAACCTAGATTTGTATCTATTGTCTCGCAGAAAATGTGAAAAGTAGAGTTTTCTCCTCGTGGATAAAGCTGTCTCTATGTTGGTCGTGCTTATATCCCTCTCTGCACTCAGAGGATTCTTATAACTCCTTCGCTCCGATCGTGAGTTAACTCTAGAATGCTTCATTAAGTTCGGGATTCAATATAGCGCCAGTGACGCAGGACACTGCTTTATCCCCTCGTTTAATAATCTACTATTATTGCACACCATAAAACAAAACAATTACATAAGAACAACGAACGAACGATAATGTGCCTATTATAGAATAAAATTAAAGGAAATAAATCTAACATTCAATTCATTATAGAATTTTAGCAGGAAAGATGTGAAGGTTCATCTAAGTATCACAAACATCTATCACATCGTTATTTATGTGTTAAACAATAAATTTCGGCAAAACCCGAAATCTTTCCTACTTTCAGTTACGGGTTTTCCAGTGTTTTATTATTAAGTATTTTTATATCGAATTAATTGACTCACTTATGACTCAAACACATCTATCTCTACCAAATAATACGAAATAATTTTGTTATGACTATACAATATTTCTGTCTAGAGAGTAACGAGGAAAAGATGATGCCGATACGAATCTATTATTGGTCTGCCTTTTCTGAGACGGTTTGCCTAGGGCGTCACACGCACTCGTAAAAACGCAGATTTTACAGCTTCAGCCAGTCAGTATGAAGTTAATGTGTCCCATACAAGCTTATTGCCTTGATGAGCTAAACATTCGTAACAAACAGTAGGCCTTTCACGATAACCATGTGTGCAGATATTAACAACCAGCTCATAATACGGGTTCTAGTACGTACCTACTATCGGGTGTCGCCTGGCCATGACATGCTTGTATTGTGGAACTTGCTAGTGGTAGTTGTTATGAGCAAGATAAAGCGTGACAATCAGCTTTGTGAAGAAGATGCCTAGATCTGACATTAGCAGGTATTGTGTCTCCGGCACGGATGCGCCTTTACAAATTATCACGATGGCTAATGTTGAATGTTTATTCTAACTAGTGGTTCGCCCCGAACTGATATCGCGCGAGTCTCCCATAAAAACAAAAAAAATATTATTTGTAATCTTTCACTTTTAAAATAGTGCCACGAAGTGCATAACCAAATAACTTGACCCACAGTTTCATTAAAATTACAGGTAACAGGAGTTCATGTAATTTGGTTATTCTTTTTTGGGGTACAAATTACAGGTATTCTGGATTTCAAACTTTTGTCTATATTTGTATCAATTAAGCTACACGCATACCAAATTACAGCACTGTGGGGTAACTGGTGTACCCTGTGAATTTTGTCAAAGTTCAATTTTTATTATGTCTACTAACTTAAAAACTAAAAGGTTTAAATTAATTAAAAAAACGAGGTCGAAATGTACTCACAAAGACCTTATATTAGACGTGCCACATGACCGGATAGTCCCATTTGGGTTTTTTTACCCCTCTTGAACCCCAATGTCTCAATATCCCCCAAACATTTTTAGCTCATTTCACACCAAAACCAAATTTCACGATGATTGGATAAACGCTTCGAAAGTTATCCTCGGACAAACAAACATACATACATACATACAACGCCGATTTGCCCAAGTTGATTTGGAGATCTCGCTTCGCTCGATCAAATATTTGACTATACCAAAACCAATTAGATAACTTCTAACCACGAATATACCCGCATGGCCAACACGGATAAAAGATAAGCTTCATTTCCATCTTTTCTTTTCAGATCACCACCTAACTATTTAATTTTATTTATATCGGCATTACGGTCACACAATCTTCCATTCACCATTGTCTGTACAAACTCATCGCATGTAAATATTTAACAAAATGGTAGGATTATATAAGTCACATAGATATATTTGCAAAAGCCCAGACCTCTAAGTTCCTGATTAGTTTTATAAGCAGTAACTTTAGACAGTTCAATAACCCAGACGTTTTTAAGGTGCTACTATAATTGTAATATTATTATCTAGGTACCACGCATTAGCAAACTTATGGTAAGCAATTCACGTTTAAAAAAATCATCACGTCCCTAAGTTATTCTTTGATTTCTTTGTTACTTTTTGATTGATTTATCCTCGGTTCTATTCTAAAAAAGTAGGTAACAACGAACCTTTTAGAAAAAATCTTTTGGTAACTATATTCCGTTTTTAATCATACAAAACAATATTAACTAATATAGTTTTCAATTATTATTGCAGAATTGTTATGAATTTTGAAATCTTTACATAGTTAAAATGAAGTCGCTTCCGCTCTACTCAACGGGTTTTAATGTAGTTTTCAGCAATAGATAGAATGATTCAAGAGGAAGGTTAATATGTATAACTAGCTTCCGCCAGCGGCTTCGCACGCGTTGTTTGTCAACAAAAAGTAGCCTATGTGTTAATCTAGGTTATAATCTACGTACATACCGATTTGAAAGTAACTCTGTCTCTGTCTGTTACCTTTTCCACGACTTAACGGCTCGACCGATTTCGATGGAATTTGGTACCTATATACCTAGATAGATTATGAATGGACTTGAGACATACGATACACTTTACGCGACTGCACAGAAGGAGGGTAATGTTTTATTGACAAACCACGCGTACGAAGCCGCGGGCGGGTCAGCTAGTTAAAATATAAGTCATTAAATATAGAACAAACAACTAAGATCTGGAGTTTATTTTCCTCATTCTAACGAAGGACTGAAAACATAAATAGCAATTTACGAGACAGATACCCTAATTAAAATACAAAGAAGTGCTTAATTTACATTAGATGTAAGTGAATATAACAGTACTGAATAAATCCATCAACTTATCCAACGACGACAAATGGTCACCTTGCAAGTCAGTCTATTATTATAAACTGCAAAATAATAGACGGCACTTTTAAACATGGATTTACCAGATAGAATGACAAGCACAATAGCTTGGGTAAAATTAAAACGGATTTAGATAATCTTGCTCTTTGCATTAAATGCAAACCAGACACGAAATACTTACCTACTCACAAATTCATATTCGTTTAATACTCCAGAAATAACATAACAGTAGGTATGCAAAAACCAAAGCGTTATTACTAGTACATAAAACAATAAAAACAATATTACGAAATATAAAAATTAAAGTTATAGCACACAACAGAAATAAAAAGTAAGTTTTATACAAAATTAACCAAGTATATACTAAATAATGATTAAAGAGCAATAATGGAATAATTGTCTAGAACAATTAGATAAGGATTAGTCCTAATCTAATCCCTCGCGGTATTCTATTGCGCCAACTTCGGTATAAGATCCACTTATGTTTCTTCGTTATTCAGTCTGAGGCTACAAACGAAGGCAATCGTTGAATTAGTTTATAGCTACTGAATAAAGAAAATAAAAAAACTCACCACAAAAGTTTTTGAAATATAAAATTTAGTATCAGTCTGAAGATGGTGAGCGCCTTAGATAATGTCAGGGGAGTACAAATATTAATGATAAAACATTTCACTGAACGTCCTTACATTAATCATAATATTAATAAAATGTCACTATCTAAAATTTAGTATCAGTCTGATGATGGTCAGTGCTTTAGATAATGTCAGGGGAGTACAAATATTAATGATAAAATATTTCACTGAGCGTCCTTCACAATATTAATAAAATGTCACTATTTTCATCTTTATAGTAGGTACATAGCGTTTATGACTTATTAAGCTAATATAATATACTTATATGATGTAAAGTAAACAAGATTCTTAAAGTATCTTTTTTAAATACCTATAAACCATGTTAATATAACTTAATTGGCAATCAGAAACATAAGGCAAACCTAACAATTAATTCCAGTAAAGTAGTCACCGCTAGCAGTAAAACAATAACTAATCTTACCCTATAATTTGCTGAAATAAACAAAGTCGATCATTTCGCAGGTAAAGACAACACTATTCAGAACGTACTGCCAGTCGTTTTTATACGTGCAGCTTATTAATCAAGCATACGCAGAAGGCTTTTAACGACTTGCGCGTATAATAATAAAATATAATAATGCGTTCAGGGTGTTGTTGGGGCTGCCGCGCTTCTGTAGCGCGTCAGGAATGTTCGAGGAGGCGCGAGTAGACGGGTTTACAGCGATACTGCGCAAAAGAACGGCGTCCCTGATGCGCAGAGTGCCCGGCAGCCCTAACAGCTACCTGCAACTCATTGCAGGGAGGCTGGACTTCGACTGTCCCTTCATGGAACACTGGACGAGAGCGCACACTGTGCACGTCTAGTGTCTCCAGTCGAATGTCTATTATTCTATCTATTATTTTCTGTGTCTTTCTATTGTTTTTATGTGTATTTTATGTTATTTTTGTTGTTTATATATTTCATTGTTTTTGTTGTTGTATTGCATTTCATATGAACTAGGCCTTGTATGTTAGTGCTGGTCTGAAATAAATTGAATTGAATTTCAGTTTCATGGGTAAGTTAGTGGATAACGAAATAATAAATTAGTTATGGTTATGTTATGACCCTAGAACCATTGAGGTGGGCGGATCGGTTCCGCCCGCCCAACCGTGCTACTGCAGGAAATGCGGACCGGATGTCCGGCAATGTATGTGAACACCGCTTACAATTATACTTTTAGCCTTGAACCTTATTTCTTTCAAGAATTTTCATAAGTTTATTAAAAGACTGCAACGTCTATAAGCAATAACACTATTTTTATTTTATTAATCGAACGAAGCGAGATCTCCAAATCAACTTGGGCAAATCGGCGTTGTATGTATGTATGTTTTTTATCCGAGGATAACTTTAGAAGCGTTGATCCGATCATCGTGAAATTTGATATATAGGTAGGTAGTGATGGCACAATCCTGGTGTGACTAACTGAGCTAAAAATGTGGGGGGTTGTTGAGATATTGCGGTTGAATAGGTGTAAAAAAAAATCTAAATAAGACTATTAGATCAAGTGTGACGTCTAATGAAAGGCCGTCTAGTACATTTTGACTCTGTTTTTATTTTTAGTTCAATCCTTGTAGTTGTTGAGCTATTAGCCATAATAAAAACTGAACTTTGACGAAATTCACAGGGTACACCAGTGACCCCACAGTGCTCAAATTTGATATTTGTGTAGCTTTAGTGATACAAATATAGGAAAAAGTCTGCAATTTAGAATAACTGGAATTTCTACCCCTAATGAAACTGTAGGTCAAGTAAGTTGGTTGTGCATTTTGTACTATTTTATTGGTCAAAGATTATGAGTAATATTTATTTTTATTTTTTGGAGTCTCGTGAGATCTCAGTTCGGGACGAATCACTAGTTTATAATATATATTTTCGGCCCTTTGTGTCTTACTACTGGGCGAGCAAAGATCTTCCTCCATTTCTCCGTCACTACTTTCATATGCCAAAACGGTACAATCTTAATTCGTATTTGTTAATCCATTGTTAAACTTGTTTGAGAATAACATGCAGCTTCAATATTTGCTGCTGTTGGGGATAATTTTCTCTCATTCATCTACGAGTAACTGTCTTACCAATACAAGAATCATTCTAAGCCTCAACCTATAAATTGGATATAAATAAATAAATATCGCTGGACATTTCACACACCGCTATCTAGCCCCAAACTAAGCATAGCTTGTACTATGGGAACCAGATAACTGATAGAATATTTATATACAATTTTTTTTTGTAAATACATACTTATAATATATAGAAAAACACCCAGACACGGAACAAATATCTGTAGATCATGCAAACATTTCTTCCGCGGCGGGAATCGAACCCGCTACCTCCTGCGTCTTAGCCGGCTATGCGCCCACTGCGCCACGGTGGCAGTCGTGTAGTATATGTAGCATATTTTAAATTATATTCCATCCACTTTAAATGTATTATTTCATTTAAATGTCAAAGTAATTGATTGTAGTCAGACGTAACTAAATGATTTGTTTCGTGCTCTTGACATTGAAAACGGAACTGGTTTCCCAAGGCATAAAAATCAGACAGGTAGGTAATTAATAACATGATTCATCTCTTTCTGAAGTAGCGAGCGCACAGAGGTTGTGTAGACCCTTTTACAGAACTGTATAAATTTATATTTTACACGAATCAATGTCTCAGAACCTACGCTTCTTCTACGAGCTTAGGCGTGTGCATTGCGATTGTAAGTCCATCTTCCTGTATAAACAAGGGAAGTTCTTACAACATTTTGTTTAGCAAATAATTACCTAGGATTTTCAGTATAAGACCAGCCGAACACTGTACTAAAATTAAATATTTCATTGAGCTCTTTTTCACTCTACGTTCGTATGTTTTATTATCTATCTATATAAAATTCTCGTGTCAAAGTGTTTGTAACAAAACTCCGAGACGGCTTTACCGATTCTTATGAATTTTTTATGTATAGGTATTCGTTAGGTCTGAGAATAGGTCGTAAAGTATTTTTCGCCCTCCTAACCCCACCCACCCTTCCCCCTCCCCCCAATTTTTTATTGCGATTTTTGTATGAACAATATCCATTTATTTTAACCGTCGTTAATTGACGTGAAGTCATTTACATGAAGTGTCGCGTCACTTTGACATTACATTCTGCATTTTTTTTTTATAATTTATATGGCAGAACAACGTTTGCGGGGTCAGCTAGTTTACATGTATATATATAAAACAAAGTCGGGTTAGTTACACCATTTATAACTCAAGAACTGCTGGAGCGATTAACTATGATGATCTTTCGTTTGTTGGATTTGTCTCCGCCCAAAATAGCAGAATAACTATAAAAACACCGGAAAACCTCACTCAAAAAGAAATAATAAAGAAAATTCATTTTCTCATACATCGATGCAACTAATTATGGCCGATTGACAATTATACCGGGACGACATTGACAGCCTGCGTCATATGCATGTCAAGGCGGTACGAAGTTCGGCGTAACCCGCCGAACTAGTTGTTTAAAGATTCTATAATGCGCGCCATAAACAGGGAATATTACAAAGCCTTTGCAAAAACCTTCCGTATTATAAGTAGCGTCTGTCATCATATCATCGTTGTTGTAGGCAGGCCATGATGGATGTATGACCATAGAAATATAATAACATAGTATGACGTAAGATCTGACGGCATACACCAATAAAAAAGAATACCTATATATTATTGGAAATGAGCTCAATGCTCTAGCTACACGTATTAAACACCTATCATATACCAGGTAGGCACCTATACATTACGATGTATCACATATACAGGGTGTTTGGTAATATACTGACGATATTCAAGTGACGGTTCCTCAAAACATAAAAAAAGACTTCTCGAAAAAAAACTACTAGTTATATTATCAAATTTTAAAGAAAATCATATAAGTTTAGGTGATTAATTCGATATAAAACTTACTGCCTACTTTTGCAATCGACATCCAAAAATAAAGGCCGTAATCCACAAAAGCGTAGATTTGCTACTTATGTCTTCTCTTTACGCGCTCTCTGCTTACAACTTCGCTGCGAATGCGCTGTAGAAAATAAGACATCACCGCTTGACCGTTTCCACTAAAGCTGAGCGGAGAGATGTCGGAATATCGATATGCTATTGGTTATTTTTGGATGTCGATTGCAAGAGCAGGCGGTAAGTTTTATATCGAATTAATCACCTATACTTAGTCCATTTTCTTTACAATTTGATAATATAACTAGTAGTTTTTTTTTGAGAAGTCTTTTTTTATGTTTTGAGTAACCGTCGCTTGAATATCGTCAGTATATTACCAAACACCCTGTATGTATCCTGTAGGTATTCAATATTTTAACCTCTGGCCCGATCGTATGTTTTTTATAGTTATCCTGTAAAAAATAAAATAAGTGTGCTCATGTGCATGCAATTACTAGCCGCTGTTTAATTACGTACTTAGCACATTACACGTAGCTATTGTAACAGTAGGCCAAGTGGCTCTGTAGATAATAACTATAAGTATATTGATCCTATTTTATGAGATTGTACTGAAGAACATGGCATTTTATTCACTTCAATTGAATTATCTGGTCTAATATACATTAGATTGCGTGACTCAATTTGTTAGTTATTCTACATGAATGATCATGTTTTCATCATTTAAAATTTAACCAATATAGGTAAGTATTTTTCAAAAAAGCTCTATATTTCCGGTAATCTCTGTTTGAATATATAATACACTTTTTAGTCTCAAAAATCCAGTGACTTGAGAAACATATGTCGTATAGTAGCACATTTAACCAGTGCAAAGCTTTACATAACCAAAATAATACAACGCACCATGGAAAAATTGCTTAATATTACCAAAACCCCCACAGAGTAACAAAAACCGCAGACCATTCTACGAAGATATTAGATTTTTTCTTAAAATAATTATTCATATATTCTTATATGTATGGGTGTCGTAAGAGTGGTAACAATGAAAGCGTGTCTACAAAAAAAGATAATGGGTATCGATGCTCTATCCCTTTCATAGTTTTGCTAGCAGAGAGAGACGTAAGATCAAAAAGCTTTGAAATTACTACGTCATTGGGACTTACTGAGCGTAAACCCGTTCGTTTTCCTTCTCGATTCGTGGGATACAATTATATCCGGCTCGGAGGTTTGTGGCTTCAAAGCTATTATTAACTGAGGGAATCATAAAAAAACTACCTACCTTTGATAATTGAGAGCCCACGGCAACGTCCATTTGTAAGTTGTGCTACAGTCTACGACGCGATGTGCCGACAATACATCTAATTTAAATTTAATTGTAATCTATATTGAGTGTGATACATACATATTTTAAAACAGTTTAGTATCACGGACGACACAATATACGTACATGGCGTTAGTATACAAACATGTGTGAACGAATTTCATCTCGTTATTACCTGATATTAAAGGAAGACAAAATTAGCTTGTGTTAAATGTAATCATACTTTAAACACTGAGGTACTTTACAAATAGTATTTTAGTCCTTTCGTGAGAGAGAACATTCTGTGACATTACCGATACCTATCGGATAAGATATTTATAATTACAATAATAGTCCCAATTATTAGAATTACAATACAGATATGACTAAACTGATAAAAATACTCACAAAGGATACAATCAGTCTATCAAAAAGTACGTACTGAATCTTAGCTCAAAATGACTCATACCACTCAGTAGTTGAAAGCTAAATTGGTATTCTACGATATTTGCGATATCCGATATCTCTAAATCAACTTGGGAAAATCGGCATTGTATGTATGTATGTTTGTTTGTCAGAGGATAACTTTTGAAGCGTTTATGCGATCATCGTGAAATCTGGTATATAGGTAGGTAGTGATGGCACAATTTTGATGTTACTAAATGAGCCAAAAATGTGGGAGGGTTGTTGAGATATTAGGGTTAAAGAGGGGTAAAAAAAAACAAAATGGAACTATCCGGTCAAATGGCACGTCAACATTAGTTTAATCCTTGTAGTTTTTAAATTATTAGCCATATTAAACATTGAACTTTGACAACATTCACAGTGTACAGCAGTGACCCCACAGTGCTGAAATTTAATATGCGTGTAGCTTTAGTGACACAAATATAGGCAAAAGTCTGAAATCCAGCTGCAATTTCTACCTCAAAAACGAGTAACTAATTAACATGAACTACCGTTACTTGTAATTTGAAAGAAACAGTAGACCAAGTCAATTGGTTATGCTTTTCGTGGCATTATTTTGATAGTCAAAGATTAATAATTTTTTTTGTTTTTGTTGGAGACTCGCGAGATCTTAGTTCGGGACGAACCACTAGTTTATAAAGAGGTGATCTTAAAAAAATTATTGAACTCGTAGTACTGCAGATGCGATGCCTAACGCTTATTGCCTTATTTACAACTCCTACCTACCTCTTGACATATTGATAGTCTGCTGTGTAAACTTTTCTGTACCACTTTTGATAAACTTGTGAAGTGTTATCATAATATATTCAGATTGGAACAAAACGCACTTACCCTCTGTCAGGCTACGGTATCTAGAAAAGTTTCTACGAAAGAATAGAGTAAAATGACATTTTTATTTGATTTATTAGGCTCATTAACAAAATTTACATTTCTTATTTACTATATATTGGCTATTATTACATGCGATTTCATTTATAGATTAACACAACATGCACATTACAATTGACATAACTATATTGATTTAACATTAATTAACTAACTATCTTAGTAATAACTAAGTAAACAAACAAAGATTATATTATTACTATGGGACCTGTTACATAAATACTTATATAGATATACTAACGGTTTTCTTTTGTAAATACATACTTGGATTGTTTATGGACCTGGTATAGATATTGCATTTTTATTGAATGCACTTAGTTAACGTAATTTAGCTATTTATTTATTTTTTATACGACTTTACTTTTTTATTTATTTTCATATTTTTGCGACACGATATTAGTTACATCTTATGATTATGTCATCTAAATGACATGCACCCTGTTAGGGCGTGGCAAAATTAATATTGTACTTATATACACTTATATAAATCTACCTATACCTGTACGTCATACGTACCTTAAAAGGTAAAAATTAAATTACATTTCTGAAATTAGTTACTTAGTATTACCTAAGAATATTTCTTTGTTACATTATAATATCACATTATCCAAATGTAAGCTTATTATTACATTTTCATTTAAGTATACATATAAATGATAAATAATCATAATTTTAATATTTTTAATGTTGTGCGGATTTAACTAATAATTTATTGTCATCATAAAAATCAGTTAGTGAATAGTAACATTTTGTACTAGTAAATCTTTGAGTTTATTTATAAACGTTTTGTCTTTCATTTCGTTTTAAACTGTCAGGTATTTTATTGTAAATTTTGATGGCTGTGTAATGCGGACTTCTTCTGTATATTTCAAGTTTCGGTTCTGGCAGTAGTAGGTTGTTTTGCCTTCGCGTTTTAAAAGAGCATTGCAAATGATTTAGGTATTATTCTCTCGAATGTACCTAGCTTGAAGGCGTCTGCGTCTCATTCTGTCAGTTTTACTCATTAATGTAATCTTAATACCTGATTATTATCAATAGGTTTATTAATCTACTGAGGGTGACTTCCGCAGCGAAGCCTAGACGTATTTTGGTGGCTAAATATGATTTAGTGAGTTATCGAATAACACAAATACGTATACAGTTAAAACCGTTTATAACGACATCGTTTACAACGACCTATCGGTTATTACAGCCAGATTGTATGGTCCCTTCCATTGTATATTTATATGACTGTATTGCTTAAAACGACTATCGGATATAACGTCGGCAACTATACGGTCCCCTCGATGTCTTTATAAACGGTTTTGACTGTATTTTTATTTAAACGTGTTTAGTTGCTTAGTGCGTTTGGGGGTCGTTGTGCAGGCCTGGCTAAGTGTACAGATCCCGTTTTTGTCTGTTTACTAGATAATCAAATTACTCACTGGTTTGACGTGGCCACCTATTGTACTATTAATATTTTACCATCTTACCTAGTTAAAATAGCGACGTGTATGTTTACCTAACTAAAATGTTAGATTACTGAGCATGTTGTGTTTGCCTGTTACTGGTTTCACATGTAGCATAAAGCACTTAGATAATAAGTTTTTTATCAATCATGTGTTTAACTGTTGGTAAACCTAATAAATAAAATAAAATAAAAAATAAGTTAACAAGCATAGAACTATATAGCTTAGAGTATAGAAACATTTCTACGCGAGACATTTTACGCTATTCCCCATCATAATCTTGTTAGACTAGGTTCTACATTCGGCTGGTGTCATCGAACTCTACCCATATACTTCCTAAAGAAGGCTACAAGTGGCGCGTGAAGAATCAAATTACCTTTCATCTCATCGGATATTGCCTGTTTATTCTGCTCTAGTGTAGGTACCTACTGCTTACATTACAACCACTTTTCAAGCTATGAATGATAATTGGATCATTTAGGTCTATTATGATGGAATTCGAACGCATAAACGAATGTCAAGCATTCACAATTTAATGATGGGCACATGCTTTCATTGTCTTTTTTTTGTTTTCCAATTTTAGTCTTCTAGTCATAAATATTCAAAGCCAAACACCCAATCTTTATTTATGGCAGTCTTATTAGTAATTTTGAACCGTCTTACTATAAGTAGGTAATCAAGTAGCGGTTGAGTGGTGCACAATTTTAGGTTGGAATATATCGCGCCCTTCCTTCAAAGTCGATTTCTGAAAAAAGTGGTTTTCGGAGATAACACGTTCTTGTCGCAAAGGCGCGATATGTCAAAGGCTTTCTACATAATTTGAAAGTACAGTTTTTACCCAATTTTATCCATTTTCGGTAATTGTTCTGGCAGGCGTGCGTACAAAAGCTTAGCAAGGATAATAATGGGGGTAATAAATAAATAAATCGCTGGGGTGACAAATCGTACCACCCCGTGTCAGATCCTTGAACCCTGAGACAAGACGTGGAAAATTATAATGTCAGGGTATTTTATACTTTTGAGATACAATCACGGAAGTAACTAAACGCAATGCATAGCCGGGTAATATATAGAATATTATAATTTAATATATAATTGATTGAATATTATAATTGATTTATATTTTGGTATGATAATTAAATCGACTTTATATAAAGTTGAATGGAAGTAGTGCATAAATGCATAGCTTTTTTTTTATAAAATATAGGCTAGCATTTGACCACGATCTCGCCTGATGGTAAGCGATGATGCAGTCTACGATAGTACACGCTTGCTTAGAAGAAACCTATTCACTCGCGACCCTTAGGTTGTAGTTATCAGGAAACACAGATAGGCAAGAGTACCGCTTTGTGCGTATGGGAGGTATGTCTACCATGTAGCGGTGACGCATCGCGGAGCGTCTGGTAGTCCGATGATAGACCATATGACGACCTCCGTGGCGTAGTGGGCGAACAGCCGGCTGAGACGCAGTAGGTAGCGGGTTCGATTCCCGCTGCATGATCTACATATATTTGTTTCGGGTCTAGATGTTGTTCTATGTATTATAAGTATGTATTTACAAAAAAAAGTACATAAGTATTCTATCAGTTATCTGGTTCCCATAGTAAGTACAAGCTTTGCTTAGTTTGGGGCTAGATGGCGTTGTGTGAAATGTCTAGCATTATTTATTTATTTTTATTTATACATAACATAGGTACACTCATTTTATTTTTGAAAATCAATTTTATATAAGAAAATGTTAAATAAATACGTTTGTTACCTGCTCCAACAATACTCGTTGTAGGTTATATTGCTCTTAGGTCTGTATTCTAAAACTGTACTCAAGCGTAAATATTTTGTCAGTTTTCAATGAAAAACTGACAAAAGTATATGCTCCTAATGGTTGTAGAGTATTATATTTTCCATGACCTATAAACTAATAGAATTGGCAATAAATAGCATTAGGTTCTTAGAACCTAGCAATAGTAATGACTGTCAGTTAGTGGTCACGACACGGCCTCACGGGCGCTCCCCGAGGGAAGCCGCTGATTACCTCACTCCTGCTGATGCCCATCACAAAAGGCCTAGGAACGTTACCATTGGACAAGAATCCTCAAAAATGCTTATATATATTATTTATTCAAATATATTTCACATCATTTTGTATAGTCATTTTATTTTAAACAACTTGGACGAATCGGCGTTGTATGTATATTTGTTTGTCCGAGGATAACTTTGGAAACATTGCTCCGATCATTGTGAAATTTGGTATGTAGTTAGTGATGGCACAATCCTGAGGGCTTAGTCAAGTTACAGTCGATTAGCGATGACGCTAGTCGATAAGCCCGAAAATGTATGGGATTTGACACATGCTATAGAAATACCACGTGATGTAGCGACAACAAATGTATGTAGAAATCGAATCAATTCGGAGCGAATGTAATTTGGCTACGGGCCCTGAGGGCTTAGCCAAGTTACAGTCGATTAGCGATGACGCTAGTCGATAAGTCCGAAAATGTATGGGATTTTACACATGCTATAGAAATACCACGTGATACAGCGACAACAAACGTATGTAGAAATCGAATAGATTCGCAGCGAATGTAATTTGGCTACGGGCCTTGGTGTGACTAAATGAGCTAAAACTGTGGGGAGGTTGTTGAGTTATTGGTGTACAAGAAGAATACAAAAAAGAAACTTTCAGGTGAAGTGGGACGCTTAATGAAAGTTCATCAGTACATTTAAGAAGTAAATAAAATACATTTGTTTGCTCCCGCAGAAAGTGTACAATAATATGATAAGGTACCACAAAATATAAAGAACTAATGAGTAGGTAGGTATGTTAGTCGGTTACCCGCCCGCCCAAACAGTTTAGGGTAAGCAGGTAACCCGTACACAGATATACGAATAAACAAATGTTGCTGGACACTATTATATAAATTAAACTAAATTATTTATAATGGTGCCTGGACATTTCACACAGCGCTATCTAGCCCCAAACTAAGCCGAGCTTGTACTTTGGGAACCAAATAACTGATAGAATACTTATATACCTACCTTTTTTTTTGTAAATACTTATAATATATAGAAAAACAACCAGACCCGGAACAAATATCTGTAAATCATGCAAACATTTTGTTACATACGAAAAAAGCGTCTTAAACATGGAATAAGTGTTTAGAATTATGTATTTGTGATGAGGCTGCTGGAAATTGTGTAACATTACGACCCCGTTTTTATTTTTAGTTTAACCACTAGGGCAAACCACTAGTTTATTTGTACTAGTTGCCGGTGCACGATGTGGTCGAAATTCGGCCATAATAAATAACTTTCTATTACGGTTGAATTTCGACTTTTTATGATATTCGCCATTCCTTCTCTATATACAATTTAAAAATGCCAAATCTCACACTCCTCAGTGCGCAATAAGCTTAAAAATGTACCCCACACGTTTCTCTTTTATAGATTTCTTAGGAAAACTTTCTATAAATTCACCATGCATATTTAATATAATTTTTACAAAAATCTATCAACCGACTTCAAAGTTACCTGGAATATTCCCACTGAAAAATAGAGTCGAATTGAGAACCTCCTCCTTTTTCGAAGTCGGTTAACCAAACTCTCATCAAACTACCCTTGAAGTACATACTTTTCAATAAAAAAAGAATTATCGAAATCGGTGGGTGCGATATAGAGTTATTGGTCCATTTTTCACGCACATACTTAATGCAAATTTAAGACTTATACGGTTTTCTCATGGATGTAATAGTCAGAACTGGATCAAATTGAAATGGAACCACACGGGAGTCACCGACTTTCAAATAAAAAAAGAAACGGTTCACTCAGTCGAAAGTAAAAAAAAATAAAAAATACCGTCGAATTGACAACCTCCTCCTTTTTTGAAATCAGTTGAAAACTTAGTATTATTTTTAATTTTTATTTAGGTACGTTAGATATTGACCTTTTTAAGGTTTTTGGACAAATATTACAATATTTTTGATGCCATGACGAGGATCATAAATTAAAATGACAGATAGAGCAGGATATGGCAGTGAGTGACTGGTTTTCTAATAGATAATGATTGTGAAAAAAGATACGAGGATGGTGCCTGTTGTAGGCATCCTGTAATTTACTAGTCCTAGCTTACCCACACCCGACAATGCAAGGATAACATAGTGCTAAATTGATAATCGGTTGCGAGCAAGCTTAGTAATTGAAAGTTGCATGCAATTCAAATATCTACACCGTAGGTACTTACGGCAAACACGCCAATAAACAATGTTATAATCAACTTATCAGTGTGAGAAGATCTACACTAGAATACTAAATCAGTGAGTAATAATAATGATAACAGAGTCCATTAGCAAAAATGTTTTCGAGTGGAGATACAAAGCGCAGCGTATGACAGACAACCCCTTAACTCGATGGAAAAAAGACAATGAAGGTAGCCAGTGTAGGGCTGCCATGCGTCCCGGTACACTGAAACATATCCCGGTCTGAAGCGTTGGGTCCTGTGTCCCGGTCAGTCAGTCGGTAGTCCCGGTTTGTGAAAATTATCGCTATATTATATTATACAGGGTTTCCCAGAAATGGTGGATAATCCTGCACGTGCGTGTGCGGGGGGGGAGGTGGGGACCCACATCCCAAAAAAAAAAATTCTATTCCCAACAGTCCGCGGTCTACGAATTTTTTTGTAAAATTTAGAAATTTCCCAGTTTTCCTCACATTTGTGGGCATCACGTCCGCTACATGAGGCCTAGTTCGGATTTTTTTCTTTTAAAGTATTCCCTAATAATGGTATTCCTAAATTACCTTAAAAAAAACGCAACTACTTAGGATAGTAGTTAACTAGTAGTCCCTAAACATAAATTTTATTTCTGAAATTTATTTTACTGCAAAGTTTGAGCACCTCTGCTGTAAAAAAAATGTATTGGAGTTTTATAGCCAACCACATAAAAAAATTACCTACATCATAAGGATTCTAAAACAGTAGCATAAGTACCTACTTTAATGGTAAAATTACTGAGCTATAGCTACTAATGTGTAAAAGTAGGCGTTTCATTACAAAATTGCAAAAGAAAAAAATAAAACAAGTAATGACCAAAAAAGTATTTATTATAAAAATAATCAAAGTAAATGTTCAAATTGGGCTCCTGATGCCCTTATGCAAGCTCTACACCTTTTTATAAAAGATTTTTGTAATCTGTTATTATAATTTTTTGATGATATAATTCTGGCTGCTTCGGCGACGCGAAGTCGAAGTTCTTCTAATGAGTTTATTGGTTTCTTGTAAACCTGCTCCTTCAAACAGCCCCAATAAAAAAAATCCAGAGGATTTAGGTCTGGGGACCGTGGTGGCCACAGTATTGGCCCCAATCGGCCGATCCATCTGTTGGGATAGGCATCATTTAGATAATTTCTTACTTGCACAGCATAATGTGCCGGACAACCGTCGTTCTGGAGCCACATTCCTTGCCGGATGGCTAGTGGCTCATCTTCTAATAATATTTGCAACTGGTTTCGAAGAAATTGTAAATAATTGTTGCCATTTAGGTTGCCCGGCAATTCATATGGGCCTATAATTTTTCCATTTAATATGCCCGTCCAGTAATTTATTTTAAATTGATACTGGGATTTATCTTCTCTCATCAAATGTGGATTTGTCAATTGCCAACTGTGCAAGTTATGAAGGTTAAGATACCCATCCCTTTTACATGTAGTCTCATCGCTCCATAAAATTTTTCTGAAAAAATCTTGATCTTCTTGAATTCTTGTTAACATTTCATTGCAGAAAACAATCCGTGCTTGGTAGTCTCGTGGTAGCAATGTTTGTACACGTGTCACGTGATAAGGATGCAGTTTAAATTTTTTCACAATACGATGTGCTGTAGATTTTGATATTCCCGTACGGCGTTCGATATCTGGCATCGAAATACTGGGATCTTCTTCCACCATGTCAAGGACAATATCTTCAGTTACAGGATTGTGGGGTCGTCCTCTGCTCCTAGGGCCACCAACGCCAGTACCAGGTATTCTGCCCTCTGAGTAAGGTTGGTGCACTCTTGTAAAAACTCGATAGTCGGGGTGACGCGCGTTCGGGTATCTCTCCCGATAAAGTGTTGCGGCAGCACTTGCGTTGCCACTACATTCTCCGTAAATGTAATGCATATTGGAATACTCTTGGGGTGTATAAATTTCTCGTGACATCACACAGTCCTGTTGATATACAGAACAAATGTCCAGTAGAATGCCGAGTCGTCGCAGTTATCACCAAACAAACAAAATCCAATCAAAATGCACAAATCGAGTCCAGTAGAATGCCAAATGTAGAATTTTGTCACCGAGAATCAGAAAAACAAGAGCACATGCGATGTCGAGAACGTCGAAATACGCACTAAAATTAAAATAGTTTTAACTACGGAGACAAAACAATAACCAAACACGAATTCTACCATACAAAGGAGATTTGTTGACCCTTTCACTCGCAATATTCCCAAGCACAGTTTTGTCTCGCTCACACAGCTTAGAATTCAACTGAATGTGCCGAGCAGGTAGTAAAGTCTAATTTTAGGGTCGACAGCGCTACTTAACTGGTAAAAACTAAAAAAAAATATCTGCAAATAATTTTGCTATTTTGTAATGAAACGCCTACTTTTACACATTAGTAGCTATAGCTCAGTAATTTTACCATTAAAGTAGGTACTTATGCTACTGTTTTAGAATCCTTATGATGTAGGTAATTTTTTTATGTGGTTGGCTATAAAACTCCAATACATTTTTTTTACAGCAGAGGTGCTCAAACTTTGCAGTAAAATAAATTTCAGAAATAAAATTTATGTTTAGGGACTACTAGTTAACTACTATCCTAAGTAGTTGCGTTTTTTTAAAGGTAATTTAG
This sequence comes from Philereme transversata, assembly GCA_963924445.1. Lineage (NCBI taxonomy): Eukaryota > Metazoa > Arthropoda > Insecta > Lepidoptera > Geometridae > Philereme > Philereme transversata. The sequence continues at coordinate 12,566,590 of OZ004350.1, read as the reverse complement.
GAATACCATTATTAGGGAATACTTTAAAAGAAAAAAATCCGAAATAGGCCTCATGTAGCGGACGTGATGCCCACAAATGTGAGGAAAACTGGGAAATTTCTAAATTTTACAAAAAAATTCGTAGACCGCGGACTGTTGGGAATAGAATTTTTTTTTTTGGGATGTGGGTCCCCACCTCCCCCCCCGCACACGCACGTGCAGGATTATCCACCATTTCTGGGAAACCCTGTATAAAGCTCGATTACCACTGACTGACTGACTGACTGACTCATTGACATGTTTGTTCTCCCAGATGCCACCTCGTAGGGTGAAAATGTTTGGTGGGATCGTATAGAGGGAGTTCCGATGAGTTGGGAATAAATCCTAAAGTACCCCTTTTGTCCCCCATTCGCTCCCATCGACCTCGTATCTCGGAAAGTATAGGTCTTAGAGCGTTGGTGCAAAAACTAATGTTGCAGAGGACATTTTTTTATATCCGGTTCTATGAAAAAAAAATTGTCTTTCATACAAAAAAAAATTGTCCCATACAAAATATTTCTGTATGAATACCGTAAACCGTATATTTCGTTTGCCGTAATTTTCATACTGTTTTTGTAGGGAGCCCATGGCTTGTGTGTACTATAAAATTACTGTAAATTTGCTTGATTCTATATAATGTTGGTGGAGGGGCATGAGACAACTTTCATAGTTTTTGCAAAGGTCATCATCATCATTTTGGAACATCCATTTTTTTTTTTTTTAGTATGCAACGTTCATCATGTTTATTTTGGAACATCCACATTTTTTTAATTATGCCTCATCCACAATGATCACTTTGGAACGTCAATTTTTTTTTTTTATTATGCAACATCCACTGTGATCATTTTGGTACATCATTTTTTTAATTACGCCTCATCCACAATGATCACTTTGGAACGTCAATTATTTTTTATTTTTTTATTATGCATCATCCACTGTGATCATTTTGGAACATCATTTTTTTTTAATTATGCCTCATCCACAATGATCATTTTGGAAAGTCATTTTTTTTCCCTGTTTTTTTATTATGCAACGTTTATCATGTTCATTTGGGAACATATTTTTTTTTTAATTATGCATCATCCACTGTGATCATTTTGGAACATCATTTTTTTTCAATTATGCCTCATCCACTATGATCACTTTGGAACGTCAATTTTTTTTTATTATGCAACATCCACTGTGATCATTTTGGTACATAATTTTTTTAATTACGCCTCATCCACAATGATCACTTTGGAACGTCAATTATTTTTTTTTATTATGCATCATCCACTGTGATCATTTTAGAACATCATTTTTTTAATTATGCCTCATCCACAATGATCACTTTGGAACGTCAATTATTATTATTTTTTTTGTATTATGCAACATCCACTGTGATCATTTTGGTACATCATTTTTTTTAATTATGCCTCATCCACAATGATCACTTTGGAACGTCAATTATTATTTTTTTATTATGCAACATCCACTGTAATCATTTTGGTACATGATTTTTTTTAATTATGCCTCATCCACAATGATCACTTTGGAACGTCAATTATTTTTTTTATTATGCAACATCCACTGTGATCATTTTGGTACATATTTTTTTTTAAATTATGCCTCATCCACATGATCATTTTGGAACGTCAATTTTTTTTATTATGCAACATCCACTGTGATCATTTTGGAAAATCAATTTTTTTTTGTAGCACAAATTTTTGGTGGAATCGTTATTTTACGGTCATCATCGCCCTTGCCATCATTTTGAATTCTTTTCTCACTTCCTTTTCGTTTTCGAATGTTTCTTCCACATTGATATCCTCTTTAATTGTTTCTATAACTTCGAAATCCTCTTTGATGGCATTTTTACTTCAATATACTTTTGAATTGTTTTTTCTATTTTTCTATTTTCTTCAATTACTTCTCTTACTTCAATATCGACTCTACAAAATTATGGGTTTTAATACAAATCTTAAATCGCTCGTATCTTCTAAACGGGAAGAGATAGCTATAGAAAACTTTTACAAAATGTTGGTATAAGTTTTTGGTTAAACCGTTTTTTTATTTTTATCATTGTCCTCGACGTCCTTTTTGAATGCTTCTCTCACTTCGTCTTCCTCTTTGAATGCTTCTTTCCCTTCGTCATCCTCTTTGACTGTTTCTTCCACCTCGATATCCTCTACTTTTGCTTCTTCCATCTCGATATCTTCTTTGATTGCTTCTTCCACTTTGATATCGTCTTTGATTGCTTCTTTAACTTCGATATCCAATTTGATTGCTACTTTTACTTCGATATCGTCTTTGATTGCTTCTTTTACTGGGATATCCTCTTTGATGGCTTCTTTAACTTCGATATCCTATTTGATTGCTTCTGTAACTTCGTCATCCTGTTTTAATTCTTCTACGACCTCACTATGCTCTTAGGGCGCGTCTTCAACTTCGATACTGAAACACATAGGCATAGTAAACTTTTACAAAATGATAGTACAAATGTTTGTCGAAATCGTTTTTTTATTGTCATCAACAACCTTGATATTCTTTTTAAATACTTCTCTCACTTCGACATCCTCTTAGACTTCCAACACCTTGATATCCTCTTTTAATGCTGTTCCACAGTATATTGAACCCTGTTTGATTCCTTTTTTCACTTTGGAATTGTCTTTCTTCTTTGATTGCTTCTTCATCTTCGATATCTTTTATGATTGCTTCTTTCACTTCAATATCCTTTTAGAGTGCTTCTTTCACTTCGATATCGTCTTTGTTTGCTTCATTCATTTCGTCATCCTCTTTAAATATTACTACCACCTCGGTATCCTCTTTGATTGCTTACTCCACTTTTGTTTTATTATGCAACATTCACTATTCTGGTATTCTCTTTGATTGCTTCTTCCACTTCGATATCCTCTTTGATTGCATCTTCCACTTCGATATCCTTTTTGATTGTTTGTTCCACTTCGTCATCCTCTTTGATTGTTTCTTCCACCTCAACATCTTCTATTTTTGCATGTTCCACTTCGATATCCTTTTAAATTGCTTCTTCTATTTCATATCCTCTTTAATTGCTTCATTTACTTCATTGCCCTCTCTACAAAATTATGGTGTTTCATACAAAACTTCAATCGCTCGTATCTTCTAAGCGGGAAGTGATAGCCTTAGCAAACTTGTACAAAATATTGGTATCAATTTTTGTTGGAATCGTTTTTTTATTATCGTCCTTGAATGCTTCTCTCACTTCGTCTTCCTCTTTGAATGTTTCTTCCACTTCGACATCATATTTGACTGCTTCTTTAACTTCGATATCCTCTTTGATTGCTTCTCCCACTTCGATATCGTCTTTGACTGCTTCTTCCATTTCGATATCGTCTTTAATTGCTTTTTTCACTTCGTCATCTTCTTTGAATGCTTCTACCACTTCGGTATCCCCTTTGATTGCTTACTCAACTTCAATTTCCTCTTTGCTTGTTTCTGTCACTTCGATATCCTATTTGATTGCTCCTTCCACTTCAATATCCTCTTTGATTGCTCCTTCCACTTCGATATCATCTTCGATTTCCTTTTGATTGATTGTTGCACTGCAATATTCTCTTTCATTGCGTCTTCATCTTCGATATCGTCTTCGATAGCAATTTTACTTCCATATCCTCTGTGATGGCTTCTTCCACTTCGATATCCTCATTGATTCGATTGCTTCTTCCATTTCGATATTGTTTTGACTGCTTCTTACACATGGATATCCTCTTTGATAGCTTTTAACAGCTCGATATCATCTTTGATTGCTTTTTTCACTTCGGCATCCTCTTAGAATGCTTCTACCACCTCGGTATCCTCTTTAATTGCTTACTCAACTTCAATTTCCTCTTTGATTGTTTCTGCTGCTTCGATATCCTATTTGATTGCTTCTTTCACTTCAATATCCTCTTTAATTACTGCTTCCACTTGGAAATCCTCTTTGATTTGATTGCTTCTTCCATTTCCATATCGTCTTTGACTGCTTCTTACACATGGATATCCTGTTTGATGGCTTTTAACAGCTCGATATCCTCATTAATTACTTCTTCGACTAAAAGAAAAACACGCGAGCTGCGAGCAGCTCGCGCACAACGCAACCTCTAGTTATATTATATAAAGCTCGATTACCACTGACTGACTGACTGACTGATTGACTCATTGACATGTTTGTTCTCCCAGATGCCCCCTCGTAGGGTGAAAATGTTTGGTGGGATCGTATAGAGGGAGTTCCGATGAGTTGGGAATAAATCCTAAAGTACCCCTTTTGTCCCCCATTCGCTCCCATCCACCTCGTATCTCGGAAAGTATAGGTCTTACAGCGTTGGTGCAAAAACTAATGTTGCAGAGGACATTTTTTTATATCCGGTTCCATGAAAAAAAAATTGTCTTTCATACAAAAAAAAAATTGTCCCATACAAAATATTTCTGTATGAATACCGTAAACCGTATATTTCGTTTACCGTAATTTTCATACTGTTTTTGTAGGGAGCCCACGGCTTGTGTGTACTATAAAATTACTGTAAATTTGCTTGATTCTATTAAATGGTGGTGGAGGGACATGAGATAACTTTCATAGTTTTTGCAAAGGTCATCATCATCATTTTGGAACATCCAATTTTTTTTTTTAGTATGCAACGTTCATCATGTTTATTTTGGAACATCCACATTTTTTTAATTATGCCTCATCCACAATGATCACTTTGGAACGTCAATTTTTTTTTTTTTTATTATGCAACATCCGCTGTGATCATTTTGGTACATCATTTTTTTAAATTATGCCTCATCCACAATGATCACTTTGGAACGTCATTTTTTTTTTTTTATTATGCAACATCCACTGTGATAATTTGGTACATCATTTTTTTAATTATGCCTCTTCCACAATGATCACTTTGGAACGTCAATTATTATGCAACATCCACTGTGATCATTTTGGTACATCATTTTTTTAATTACGCCTCATCCACAATGATCACTTTGGAACGTAAATTATTTTTTATTTTTTTATTATGCATCATCCACTGTGATCATTTTCGAACATCATTTTTTTTTAATTATGCCTCATCCACAATGATCATTTTGGAAAGTCAATTTTTTCCCCTTGTTTTTTTATTATGCAACGTTTATCATGTTCATTTGGGAACATCAATTTTTTTTTAATTATGCATCATCCACAGTGATCATTTTGGAACATCATTTTTTTTCAATTATGCCTCATCCACTATGATCACTTTGAAACGTCAATTTTTTTTTTTTATTATGCAACATCCACTGTGATCATTTCGGTACATAATTTTTTTAATTACGCCTCATCCACAATGATCACTTTGGAACGTCAATTATTTTATTTTTTTTATTATGCAACATCCACTGTGATCATTTTGGTACATAATTTTTTTTAATTATGCCTCATCCACAATGATCACTTTGGAACGTCAATTTTTTTTTTTATTATGCATCATCCACTGTGATCATTTTGGAACATCATTTTTTTAATTATGCCTCATCCACAATTATCACTTTGGAACGTCAATTATTATTATTTTTTTTGTATTATGCAACATCCACTGTGATCATTTTGGTACATCATTTTTTTTAATTATGCCTCATCCACAATGATCACTTTGGAACGTCAATTTTTTTTTTATTATGCAACATCCACTGTTATCATTTTGGTACATCATTTTTTTTAATTATGCCTCATCCACAATGATCACTTTGGAACGTCAATTTTTTTTTTATTATGCAACATCCACTGTGATCATTTTGGTACATAATTTTTTTTAATTATGCCTCATCCACAATGATCACTTTGGAACGTCAATTATTATTATTTTTTTTGTATTATGCAACATCCACTGTGATCATTTTGGTACATCATTTTTTTAATTACGCCTCATCCACAATGATCACTTTGGAACGTCAATTATTATTATTTTTTTTATTATGCATCATCCACTGTGATCATTTTGGAACATCATTTTTTTTTTAATTATGCCTCATCCACATGATCATTTTGGAACGTCAATTTTTTTTTATTATGCACTGTGATCATTTTGGAAAATCAATTTTTTTTTGTAGCACAAATTTTTGGTGGAATCGTTATTTTACGGTCATCATCGCCCTTGCCATCATTTTGAATTCTTCTCTCACTTCCTTTTCGTTTTCGAATGTTTCTTCCACATTGATATCCTCTTTAATTGTTTCTATAACTTCGAAATCCTCTTTGATGGCATTTTTACTTCAATATACTTTTGAATTGTTTTTTCTATTTTTCTATTTTCTTCAATTACTTCTCTTACTTCAATATCGACTCTACAAAATTATGGGTTTTAATACAAATCTTAAATCGCTCGTATCTTCTAAACGGGAAGAGTTACCCCCAGCAATCTTTTACAAAATATTGGTACTAATTTTTGGTGGAATAGTTTTTTTAATACCATCATTGCCCTTGAGATCCTTTTTGAATGCTTCTCTTACTTCGTCTTCCACTTTAAATGCTTCTTTCACCTCGATATCCTCTATTTTTGCTTCTTCCACTTTGATATCCTTTTTAATTGCTTTTTCTACTTGTATCTTTTCTTCAATTGCTTCTTTTACTACAATTTCCACTCTACAAAATTATGGGTTTTAATACAAATCTTAAATCGCTCGTATCTTCTAAACGGGAAGAGTTACGCCTAGCAAACTTTTACAAAATATTGGTACAAATTTTTGGTGGAATAGTTTTTTTAATACCATCATTGCCCTTGACATCCTTTTTGAATGCTTCTCTTTCTTCGTCTTCCTCCTTGAATGCTTCTTTCACCTCGATATCCTTTGTTTTTGCTTCTTCCACTTTGATATCCTTTTTAATTGCTTTATCTATTATATTTTCTTCAATTGCTTCTTTTACTTCAATTCCCACTCTACAAAATTAAGGGTTTTAATACAAATCTTAAATCGCTCGTATCTTCTAAACGGGAACAGTTACGCCTAGCAAACTTTTACAAAATATTGGTACAAATTTTGGTCGAATATTTTTTTTATTACCATCATTGATCTTGAAATCCTTTTTGAATGCTTCTTTCACCTCGATATCCTCTATTTTTACTTCTTCCACTTTGATATCCTTTTTAATTGCTTTTTCTACTTATATATTTTCTTCAATTGCTTCTTTTACTACAATTTCCACTCTACAAAATTATGGATTTTAATACAAATCTTAAATCGCTCGTATCTTCTAAACGGGAACAGTTACGCCTAGCAAACTTTTCCAAAATATTGGTACAAATTTTTGGTCGAATAGTTTTTTTATTACCATTATTGCTCTTGAAATCCTTTTTTAATGCTTCTCTCACTTGGTCTTCCTCCTTGAATGCTTCTTTCACCTCGATATCCTCTATTTTTGCTTCTTCCACTTTGATATCCTTTTTAATGTCTTTTTCTACTTATATGTCTTCTTCAATTGCTTCTTTTACTTCAATTCCACTCCACAAAATTACGGGTTTTCATACAAAACTTAAATCGCTCGTATCTTTTAAACGGGAAGAGATAGCTCGAGGAAACTTTTACGAAATATTAGTATTAGTTTTTGGTGAAACCTTTTTTTATTTTTATCATTGTCCTCGACGTCTTTTACTCAATTTCAATTTCCTCTTTAATTGTTTCTGCTACTTCGATATCATCTTTGATTGCTGCTTCCACTTGGATATCCTCTTTGATTTGATTGCTTCTTCCATTTCGATCGTCTTTGACTGCTTCTTACACATGGATATCCTCTTCGATAACTTTAAACAGCTCGATATCCTCTTTGATTGCTTCTTCTTCTTTGATATCCTCTTTTATTGCTTCTACCAATTCGATGTCATCTTCGATTTCCTTTAGATTGCTTCTTGCACTGCAATATTCTCTTTGATTGCGTCTTCATCTTCGATATCGTTTTTGATAGCATTTTCACTTCGATATCCTCTGTGATGAATTCTTCCACTTCGATACCCTCTTTGATTGCTTCTTCCACTTCGATATCCTCTTTGATTGCTTCTTCCACTTCGATATCCTCTTTGATTGCTTCTTCCACTTCGATATCGTCTTTGACTGTTTCTTCCACTTCGATATCGTCTTTGATTGCTCCTTTCACTTCGTCATCCTCTTAGAACGCTTCTACCACCTCGGTATCCTCTTTGATTGCTTACTCAACTTTAATTTCCTCTTTGATTGTTTCTGCTACTTCGATATCCTATTTGATTGCTTCTTTCACTTCAATATCCTCTTTGATTGCTTCTTCCACTTCGATATCGTTTTTGACTGTTTCTTCCACTTCGATATCGTCTTTGATTGCTTTTGTTACTTCGTCATCCTCTTAGAATGCTCTTACCACCTCGGTATCCTCTTTGATTGCTTACTCAACTTTAATTTCCTCATTGATTGTTTCTGCTGCTTCGATATTCTATTTGATTGCTTCTTCCATTTCGATATCATCTTTGACTGCTTCTTACACATGGATATCCTCTTTGATGGCTTTTAACAGCTCAATATCCTCTTTAATTACTTCGTCGACTAAAAGAAAAACACGCGAGCTGCGAGCAGCTCGCGCACAACGCAACCTCTAGTCTAACTATAAACCGGTATGTAACAAACAAGACAACTTTATCACCAACTGATGAAGGCATGGTTATGACAAGATTGTCTTGTCAAGAACATTTGACAAAGAAAATTAAGATTTATTCAGTACTGCCATTCATTATCTCAAACAGTGGACTGAGATAATAATAAAATTGTATCTTTTTGCTTGGATGATTCTAAATAATATTCCCCATTGGGAAGTACACGAAACCATAAGATATTTCAATGAAAAGGTATTGACATATGATTCTGAAGAATCAAAAATCAAACTCGACCAAAAATGTTGTGAGATATTTATTGTTTGTTGATTAAAGTTCAAATTAATGTATGAATTAATGAGTTCTATAATGTTTGACACGAGTGTAAGAATTATCCATGGTAGGTACTATTTATATTCCTTAGTATCCATATGTTCCCAGTGGCCGTTCTAATATGTACGACAGGCCTTTAGTGTGAAGGCTGCACAAGATCAGTCGCTCTAGTAATCTACATGGCCAGCGACGTGTGGGGTAATTTTACCAAGAACTACTCATACAGTTGGACCCGGTAGGTGGCTGCTGTCGAGGTCCGAAAATAGGCGGATGAAGTCGCGGGCGTTTAACTAGTACAAAATAAAATAGAATCCATCAAACGCAGAATGCTGGGTAGCACTAACAAATTACATGGGGCTCTGGCTGGCGCATGAGGCCCAATACTGGACTTTACTATACTATTAACTAGCTGTTGCCCGCGCCTTCGTACGCGTTACACTACTAAATGTGTAAGTAACCTAGAAATAAAGCTAGACTCGCAGTTGCAACTTGACTTGACACCCCATTTTTAACCAATGGGACCTGATTTATGGGATAGAAAGTAGCCTATAATCCAGGTTATTTCGTACATACTAAATTGATACTAAATTGACGTGATTGAGTAACAAACAAACAAATAAATAAACAAACATCCAAACTTTCGCATTTATAAATTAGTGTGATATCTAATTTTAATGTAACTAATATAATTTTATTGAATAAATCATTTTTATTTAATTTAAGTTCATACATTACATTTAATTGTACATAATATCCAAAATAGCCGAAATATTGAGGAAAAGTGTATAGTTCTAAAATACGTAGGTATATTATTAGGCCCATATCAATTGCTTGAATACTAACTTCTATGGAAGTTTGCGGTGCTCGGTTATGTATGATATTATTTTGAAGAAGAGCAATAAATAATATTAATTTCATCTCATTATTAATAAGTTTGTTTTTTCCTCAATAATTAATGTTCTCAGAAACGCAAAAGTAGTTTAATTCACTTACAGGTCATTGTTCCAATAAACAAATGGGTCATAATTAATTATGTTATTAATTTCCTCGTTATGCATTAATGATCTCAGAACAGAAACATAGGTCGATGCATTTCCAGTAGGCAGGATGACGCGACTACCACCTGCATTATTATTGATTATAAGTAGGTGTACAGGGTGCTTCGAAATGTTATTAACCCGAAAAGGAATCATGAAAATGAAAACTTTACCTAAAAATAAATTCATTTAAAATTAAGATATTATTTATTTATTTAAGTATTAAGAAAATTCACAGCTCTGAAACTTAAGTAACAAAAAGCAAAATACTTTGTGGTGTTTGTGGCAGTGGTTTTTTGGTAGATACCTTATGACTTATCTTAGGCATACAAGATGTTAGATGTCGGAGTATAAACCTAAATCTGATTATTTCCTGAATTTGCGCCGATAAAAGCTAACAGCTTTTACAAAGTTCTTCATCAATGAAAAACATCAACTTTCTTAAACGTAAACTTAATACACAGAAAGGGTAATAAGACCCTATTTCGGGTTATCATCAATATTTAGAAGCACCTTGTAATAATAAAACCTATTTCCTTCGACCTTCCAAGCCTACATGCATACGCCATTTTAATAAGTACCTACTCGATTGTTTATTCATGGAAACTATTTATCCCGTTTCTTCCATTCCGAGTAATTATAGAATGCCGAGTCAATTAATCAGAATGCGAGATAATTTCCTTTGTACCTCATTGTATCCGGTGCAGTGCGTCATATTTTTTATCTATTATAATTTGCATAAGTTTTAGCCAGTCATTTTCCTGTCAATTAATGTTTCGGTTCTCTTTTTACTGAGTTTTGAGCTAGAAGATTAGATCCATATTCTTTGATCCTATGTGCAACCTATAGATGATTAGATAATTAATATGTGGTGCAATGGAAACTTAACAAAATAAAAGTGTTCAAATACATGGAAGTCGTGTATTCAAATAATCTCTGTCAACTCATTTCTTAGCGCTAATTTTTAACGTCTTGTTTGCCTATAAGTTACGCCGCTCGGTTCTATATATTCCGGTTCATCGTAGAAGGCATTGTAGGCTGTTGCAAAGGCCGTATCTGAGTCCTAGTCCTAGAACTGGCCGACTGAATAAGGACGACGAAGGCTGCGATATAGCACTTAGCCAATGCTTCCTCCCTAAGGACCTCTGGCCACGGAATACTAACGCTAAACTCACCTTGGTAAGTCAATGCTACACCAAAGGTAACACAATGATTAACTGCTTATATAATACACGATTATAATCTCGCAATAAATAATCGTTAGCAAAGAAAATACAAACAGAAGACTTTCTTTACACAAAATGACGTCAGTGATAACATTTGCTTAAATTAATGTATGACAGCGGCGCTTTGCTAAGAGATTAGAGGTAACTTCTATCCACAAATTCCGTTGTGATAAAACGTTGATAAGACTACAGCGTAATCTTAATGTCCTTATATGTCACATCGCGAATCCACGTGAACATTTGGGTCACTAACTCTCGCGCCAAATTTAACTCAAAATTTCTTAAATGCCCATTACGTCTGTTCCAGACAACCAATCACCGCCTTAAAGATATTCGAAACAGTCGATTACCAACATTTTGATTAAAAAACTACCGACCAAAAATCGGCACAGACCGACTACGTTTGTGGATTGGGCATCACGTAGGTCAGTGGTATATTATGGACCCTTATAAAATAAGTGAGATCAGAGATTATCGTTTTCGCTTTTGATGAATCTATTTAGAATCGTGCTCTTTCCTCAATCTCCGGTGGAATTAGCTTTGTTTCTCACTCATCATTAATGTTTCGCAGTGGAAATCAACAATAAACACGGACCAAAGCAATTCATTGCAAGTGAGACTTCGAGTCTTGCGGCTCCCGTACCATACACATTATTTGAGACGATTAGATTATCTCAAACAATGTACCCTGCCTATAAATAACAAAGAATTCCTCTGATTTCAAAGCTAAAGAACAGCTAAAAAATAAATTCAAAATAGCAAAATTGATTCGTGCAAAATTCCGGCAAAGTGGCTTGTCAGAAAAATGGAAATTCGACTTAGCAGCTTACCATAATACGAGTACTATATAGTGGGTATTTTCATAAATCCTAAAAGTAATCTCGATAGCAAGACCTGTCACCTCAAACTTTGAAATGGAATTTACGTATTTGTGCATTTCTCGATATAAAATGAGCAATGATTAAGAAACAGTAAAAAAATAATTGAGGTAAAATCCAATGACTCAATTCATGGAACTGATCGTATTATACTGACGCGAAGGCCTTTGATCTGGTCGAGGAAAAGGAACTCTGAAGTTTTTCGGCGACAGCCTTGAACTGTTTTTGTGCAGGTTTTTGTCGAAGTCATTGCCAGACAAACTGGTTAAGATACTCGTCGACGCGTCGCAATGTTCCTGATTAAATATTAAAATATAATCAGACCAGGAGCCCAATTCTGCTAATTTATAAGAAAAAAACGATTATGAAGCCATACGATTATTTAACGATTATGAATTGTGTTAGTAGAATACCAAAAAGTATCTATGGTGGCCATTTTTCGACGATACCATTGTCATAGTGAAGCGATTGGTTTAGTAGAATTAGGTGGCAGGACACGCCATGTGATAGGGGGATAGCATGGAAACAATAAACAGAAAAATACAAAGATATTGAAAACAATATTCAAAAGCCTTTTTGTCGATTATTATAACGACATAATATCATGGTGGGCCTAATGACTTTAGTATTTGTACTTACTAAGAGTGATTTTTTTATTAGGCATGTTACTATGAAAGCCTTTAATAACAAAAAGAATATAGCTACAATTATTTACAATAAAATACAGCAGAAACAGTTGAATCATCTAAAGACCGTTGCAATCGATAGCTCAACTGCTCCAGATCACTACCAGGCGGAAGTGTCCCCAAGACACTGGCTGTATTGCCACGCTGAATTACAATGTTTTAACGTTGACCCAGATAAGCGCCAGCTCTCGGATTACACGTCGGCAAGTTACTTAATAATAAATAAATATTTCTGTGCATTTCACATAGCGCTATCTAGCCCCAAACTAAGCAGTGCTTGTACTATGGGAACCAGATAACTTATAGAATACTTATATAATTTTTTTTTTTGCAAATACATACTTATAATATATAGAAAAACAGCCAGACACGGAACAAATATCTGCAGATCATGCAAACATTTGTTCCGCGGCGGGAATCGTACCCCTACCTCCTGCGTCTCAGCCGGCTATACGCCCACTGCGCCACGGAGGCAGTCAAACTTGATTTGACACTTACTTGATTTGATATAAATTATTTGAGGGGCACCTAAGTAACTATAGTAGTAGAAGTATAATTATTTGGTAGAGCCATATACACTTGTCCACTTTTCTTGTAGGATGTAGTATTTAGCAGTTGTATTTGGTAGTCCATACCCGGGCCAAATTCAAACGCAATATTTTTTATCAGTATTCTTTTGTTTAGTTATTCGTAACATGCGTGTATTTCATTGTGTAGGCAAATCGAAACCAATTGGTAGCATTGTTTGAATACACAAATCTTACACTAGGTAATGTTGGCTAATGACTTATGAATGATATACATATACTGTTTTTTATATAAAATAAATAGTAACAAAAATTGATTTTCAAACACGTATAACCTACTCTCAAATTCAGAAAATGTGGAATTGAAGATTTTGTCTTTTTTTAATATAATGTTCAATTTTGTCGTAGTTTTAGGTTATATACCCTAACAAGTTTCAAACTTTCAACAGGTTTACATAACTTTCCAAAAATACTTTTCTGTTAGAAAACATTTGTAATTAAAACTCCATTACAAACCCCAAATAGGAAAGTTTCTTTCATTCATCAATTTATATAACTAGTGATTTGCCACGAACTGAGGTCTCGCGAGTCTCACATAAATACAAAAAAATATGATTCGTAATATTTGGCTATCAAAATAGCGCCACTAAATGATAACCACATAACTTGATGACTGGGTTAGAAATTGCAGTTATTCTGGATTCCAGACTTTTGCCTATATTTGTGTTACTAAAACTACAAGCATACAAAAGTTCAGCACTGTGGGGTCACTGGTGTACCCTGTGAATTTTGTCAAAGTTCAGTTTATATTATGGCTTATAACTTAAAAACTACAAGGTTTAAACTAAAAATAAATACGGAGTCGAAATGTACTTACAAAGACCTTTTATTAGACGTGTCATTTGACCGGAGAGTCTCAATTTTTTTTTTTTTTTTTTACCTCTTGAACCCCAATATCTCAACAACCCCCTAACATTTTTAGCTCATTGAGTTACACCAAAATTGTGCCATCACTACCTATCTATATATCAAATTTCATGATGATCGGATAAACACTTCGAAAGTTATCCTTGGACAAACAAACATACATACATACATACAACGCCGATTTGCCAAAGTTGATTTGGAGATCTCGCTTCGCTCGATCATCAAATCATCGAGGTAGAGCAGGTACGTTATAAATGCAGCAACGAGGTCACACATTGTTTACTCTACGCACCTTGAACTTTTCCCGGTAATTTCTCTAACATGTCACTGGTGCTAATTACCTGTCGATAATTATACTATTTGAATATGTACCCTTGTGATAACGATCATTTTCGTTAGAGCATTAAAATTCAAGGTCAAAATCATCCATTAAGACTAGAAAATTTTCGGTGTAGTACAATTAGTAAAAGTACCTACGATTCCAATTCTGACACTAGTCATTATGATATGTACCTATTGTCCATTTTATGATGACATCAAATCATACAGTTTTCTAATAATGGACGACGGAACTCTGTTTGAGCTTTATTTGTTTGAGGTTATTTGTTAATGGTTAATTATGATTTTAATATCGACAATATGCATAATCCGATTGATTTCTTGGCTACCTAATCTCTTTTTCATTAGTCAATAATTTGATAGGACACTTATAAATAAAAGATTTAACATAACTCCAAAAAGACACTTCTGTTAAATTAATTGCAATGTTACATTTTTTTTTAATCGAGATCTTGATTTCAATTTCTCGTATCTCTCTATAACCTAAAGTTCAAAATTTTTCCATACTTACTACGAGTATCCATTATAATTAAGTTAATTTTTACAACATTTCAAAAACCCCAGACATCCTTTTTTTTAATCGGGGTTTAAAAACTAAGATAGCTACGGCTTACAATACCTCACAAATTTATCTTAATTTGTCTTTCCTGCTCCATCATCAGACCCTGATCACCATTTATCTATAACCTATTTGTTGAGACCATTCCAATGAGCCCAAACATGTTACCTCTGCTATAACTTCGTGAGGAGTTGGTTATCCTGCAGATTCCAGATGATGCTGCAGCACCAGGTCAAGATTACCATATTCTTGCAATATCACTGAAGTTACAGGCTACCAAATTTCGAATCGATCAGACCTGTGGATGTTGGTCACATTCCATCATCTACTAGAAAAGAGCTTATGAGCTTTTCTTGAAAACAAACTCTCTAAGAACACTCTCGATCAAGCCACAAAATAACTAATTCAAAATCGGTTCATCCACTAAACCGATAAGGTTTTTTTGTTGTTTAAAAGTTGTCTTGGTCGGGAGTGTTTATAGCTATGATTAGTTAAGTATAGTTTAGACACGTGAAACTAAACTAATCTCGTCCTAAATTAAACGAATCATAGACCTAAATCAAAATCGATTCATTCGTTTGGGAGCTACAATGCAACAGAAACTCCTCCGCTGTTCGCGTCGGCCGTTAAAAACCATTTTGTATAGGCGTAAAAAAACAAGAAAATGTGAAATCTGGTCATCTTTATGTAACTATGACAGATGACTGATGACACTAACAGCTAGCCATTGTTATCTTTTAATGTTAGCACGATGGTGTTCAAACTCAACCAGGTAAATCAAGAGCAAACACAGCAGCTTACCTGCCATTTATGTACCATTGTTGCTATCTTTGCTTATCTAATATGAATGTCCGAATGATCATCAGAAAGATTGTGCCAACTTTTGGTAGTTCGATTATTGTTTGAATTGAAAGTGTGTATTCTGGCAAGTTATGATTCGTTTTGATGGTAAATGTAGCGCCAAGCTTTTGCCAATTTTATTTGATTGTGTTTGTTTCTAAATACCTACTAAGGCCTTGTTTCAACGAGTTAAACCCAAAACGTTGTTGCTGGCAAAGCTGTGCAAATTTACGGACATCCTCAATGCCCGTTTTGGAGTATTGACCCGCTTGCCTTGCACTTTCTTCCCACCTGTTATTACTCACACGCATGAGATTTATTTATAGTCTTGGTAATTCATACCAAGGAGGTAGGTGTAATTTTCCACAGCACAGTACATAATGTCAAGAATAAAGCCTACTTTACGTATCAAGTAAGGCTAGGTCGCGATCGGTCATGGTTAACCAGACCTTGTAAGGATGCCCTCGTGTGGACCCTAAAGAAGCGTGGATCTCTGCCAAAAACTTGCTATATTCTTGTATTGCATTATGCAGTTAGTTACTGCGAAAAGCTGTAAAATGAAGATTCCATATTTTACGACAGTTTCATGGCCCACTTGAATTTACATCACAGTAATGCAAATGCGTTAGTTGATAATTTTCCGGTTATAAGTACCTAAAGGACGTTATACCCAAGAGTTTACATACCCCTATGGTTTTAGGTAAAGAAGCTATCGTAACTTTTCTTTGTTTCTCGATATATTCTAACTTTTACTATTAGGAAGATTTACCCAGATGACTCTACCAAACACTATAAGTAAAAAAAAAGTCAAAAGTCAAATATTATTCATTAAAATCCCAAGGATCACTTTGAAACGTCAATTTTACTGCCTGTTCCTTCGCGACCAAGCCATGAAAGAAAGGCAAGAAACAAGGCTGGTTGTTTTTTTTAATGATCCTTTTACAATACATAATACAGAAAATAAATTACGTCTAAATTGTAACATTTTGAACGAGTTGGAGCAATTTCAATCCCAAGCTTCTCTATCATCTAAATAATCCGATATTTTATAGTAGGCTCTTTTATAAAGATTTCGTTTAATTACGTTTTTAAATTTGTTAATTGTCAATTTTTGTACATCCATTGGGAGTTTGTTAAAAAAGCGTACACCTTGCCCTTTAAACGATTTACTAACTTTATGGAGTCTACAAGTGGCAACAGCGAGTTTATCTTTATTTCTAGTATTAAAATTATGATTATCGCTATTTTTCTTAAACAAAATAATATTTTTGTTAAACTCTTTACACTAGTGGTTCGGCCCGAACTGAGATCTCGCGAGTCTCCCATAAAAACAAAAAAATATTATTTGTACTCTTTGACTATCAAAATAGTGCCACGAAATGCATAACCAAATAACTTGACCTACAGTTTCATTCAAACTACAGGTTACGGGAGTTTATGTTAATTGGTTATTCTTTTTTTGCGTAGAAATTGCAGTTATCCTAGATTTTAGACTTTTTCCTATATTTGTGTCACTAATGCTACGCGCATACCAAAATTCAGCACTGTGGGGTTACTGGTGTACCCGGTGAATATTGTCAAAGTTCAGTTTTTATTATGGCTAATAACTTAAAAACTAAACTACTCTAAAAATAAAAACGGGGTTGAAATGTACTCACAAAGATCTTTTATTAGACGTGTTATTTGACCAGATTGTCCCATTTTGGTTTTTTTATATACCTACCCCTCTTGAACCCCAATATCTCAACAACCCCACTACATTTTTAGCTCATTTAGTCACACCAAAATTGTGCCATCACTACTTACCAAATTTCACGATGATCGCATAAACGCTTCGAAAGTTATCCTCGGACAAACAAACATATGTACCTACATACATACTTACATACATACAACGTCGATTTGCCCAAGTTGATTTGGGGATCTCGCTTCGCTCGATCAAAAAGGGGGAGACCCCATTTGTATATTACGCCCAGCGATTATTATTTTATATCAGTTGGAAACTTTCTGCCAGGTCCACACTCATTTTAAATTCGCTTTCAATTGTGTCCAACGGGATGCAGTTATCATATAGAGATGCATTCACTGAAACGCAATAATAGGAATTTAATGTCCGGAAGTTTACATTCTCAATTTACCCCTAATTGTCATTTTGAATCGGTAACAAGTGGACCATGGATATTCCGTCCCAAGCTAACTAATTATTGTGATTCGCGTCCGGCGTCACCAGCGTGAACGAACTGATTAAAAGGTCATACAAGCACTATCATTCACACTATCATTCACATTACCATATGAAAGAAAACTACTTTTATTACTTTCATTTAGCACCGGTTTGACCCGTTGACGCCATGGCAGGGCCCTTGTCATTACACAATTTATACACCTCTCCGTGAAATATCGCAGAGTCGCGAGATCTCTGTTCCTATTGTGTCCACAAACACAGTAGAGAAAATAATTTGGTAAATATGTAAATTGACTAACAGAATGTTATCAGATCCAGTGAACCAACAACGTATAACGAAAGCCACTAATTTGGGTTTGTAATAGATGGCCCTGTTCGTTGAGAGCTCATCGTAGCTTTTTAAAGATTCCATAGACTGGGTTTTTTTGTGTATGCCGACATGCCAGATGGACTCTTTAGTTGGGGTTAAGAAACTTTAACGTAATTTAAGCTTCGAACTTATAATTTAGATACGAAGCATGGTGGTTGTTTAATTGACATAATAATATCCTGTACACCTAGTACTGTACTTTAGACCCTTAAATTCCAAGAAACGTGCCATACTACTGTAAACCTCATCAAAGTTTTATCAGAATGATGCATGTTCAAATGATGTTGTACTCGTACTATGCAAAACACCATGATTAGTCAGTTGCATAGAATTGTTTTTATTTCCTCAAGCCTCTACTTGTTTATAACTTTATGCCATTGAGTTACATTTATCATTTACTCGTTGAATACTAACGTCGTTACTATATTTAATTAAATTGAATAATTTAATTCGCGTAAACCTATCACTCTACTAAAAAAGTAGGTACACATTAAAATAAAATCTGATACAAAATAATCATATTAAACATTAATTTCAAGCGAACTAGTGGGTAGACAGGACATCTATCTACACTACAGTGTACTTAAGTTTAAGGTTTCTATAAACACGCCTGTGAGCGTAGTGTTTGGTGTCCGGCAGTTACTCTATCGGCTATAATTATTTTGTAATTAATATATCAATTGTTATTCTTCTTCTTAATATTTGTGCTTTGTTACAGAACCATGGGTGAATTAGGGAACAAGTTGGGTCTCGACGAGCTGGCTGGAGGCGCGGCCGGCATCAGCAAGGCGCTCCTCGCTGAATTCATAGGTAAGTCCATTAGTCAGATCCCGTGTCGACCGATGTCAAATAGGATGCCTAGATTACCTAGGTAATGGACAACACCCTCTAATAAATTATATTTTCATCGTCATTAGCTCCAAGGTGGCATTCGTTTTCACTTATTTCTTTAGAAGTGTCCCATTTGCGTCTGTTATGTGCCTAGCTAGAATATGTCAGCCTAAACAACTGACAAAACCAAATAAATAGAAAAGAGCATGAAAAGCCATTACAATCAGGGACGGTAATAATGTATTTATGAGATCAGAGAATATGCTATGCTATCACTGATCAATGGTAGTATGTGTTTACTATTATTCGAACTTATACTTGCCCAAATATAATTCAATAACGTACCTACCAGAGAGTAATTACCATATTTTTTTTATACTACCAATAATAATAATAATAAATATTGCTGGACATTTCACACAGTGCTATCTAGCCCAAATTAAGCAGAGCTTGTACTATGGGAATCAGGTAACTGATAGAATACTTATATACATTTTTTTTTGTAAATACATACTTATAATATATAGAAACAACCAGACCCGGAACAAATATCTGTAGATCATGCAAACATTTGTTCCGCAGCGGGGATCGAACCCGCTACCTCCTGCGTCTCAGCCGGCTATTCGCCCACTGCACCACGGAGGTTGTACCAATGTAGTAAACAAGCATACGGCCAACCATGGTTAGCGGTAACCATAGACTATGGACGTTTGTAACACTCGCGCAGTGCCAAACATTTAAAAAAATTAAAACCTATGACGATATTAGTCATATTTTTTTTAATGTTACTTGTGGGGAAACAGGCTTACGGGCCACCTGATGGTAAGCGGTCACCGTCGCCTATAGACACCGGCAACAACCGCGGTATTGTCGATGCGTTCCCTACCCTGTAGAAACCTTTTAACATTTCTCTTGAAGCGTGCCATGTCGTAGCCTAACGGGAAAACCTCAGATGGTAGCTCATTCCACATCTTGCAAGTATGGGGTAGAAAAGATCGCGTGAAGCGTGTGGTACGCCCAACTGTCGATGATATGTGTATGAGCTTTATTACGCTGTCGAGAAGTGCGATGGTAAAATCTCGATGACGGGATCAGATCGAATAGCTCCTCAGAACATTCCCCATTATACAGGCGGTAGAAAACACAGCGATCCGGTGTCACGGCGTTGACTCAGATCACAATCAGATCAGAGACAGATCTTGATTACACAATCAATTTAATTTTCGTAATAAAAATGGATAACGCAATCCTCCTTATGCTACATAAACTCTCAACTCAAACTTGTTCTAATCAGGCCATAAGCCACTATGGGTGTATGTAACCTAGTTACATGTTTATCTACAATGTGTTTCCGGTTGTCCTAACAATATATGTGCTCAAAATGAAAGACATATATGAATTTTGCTTCCTATTCATCTACTTTCATCTTCATAAATACTTTGGAGATGCCGGTGGTATGATGATTCACCTAAAGTGGCTGCATTAGACTCCGTGGTAAACCACTCAAACCTGACTGTGATTATCTTGTCTTACTGTCAACTTGAACCTTAACCACAGGTAACCTTCTCCTGAACCTGTTTGGCTGCGGCTCTTGCATCAACATCACGAATGTGGCCGAGCCAGGAAACATCGTGCTCATCGCTTTAGCCTTCGGACTCTCAGTCTACGCTATTGTTTCCGTAAGTACTTTACTGGACTCAGCATTATAGTCGCTATTTTCGGAATACCTTAGCTGTCTTTGAGGAAGAAAAGAGAGAAACTAAACCAATACAAAAAGTCTTTAAATTTGACAGCGGAAAGGATCTAGTCGCAATCACTATTATTTTTATGCATTCCTATTTCAAAATCTATCCATTTATTTATTAAACTTTGCTTTCAGCCTCTTCAATCATACTATACTGGAACCTCGATAAGACATATTTTTTAACACTTTGGATGAGACTAGTCCGATTGTCTGAACGTACATGCTTCATGTTTTATTAGTGAAAATATTCAAATTACCCTACGTAGTATATTTGCCCACATCATGGAAAACATTGAAGATAAGCGTTATCTATTTTTTGTGGTGTAGCTATCTCCATGGCGCTAAATTACGCATCCATGTTTTGTTAGTTAATACCCTTCAGACAACTGATAGTCTGCTGTATCAATTCTTTTTTTATTACATAGAATAATCCATTTTCATGATTAATTATTTTCTAAATATTTTAGGTTTTTTTTATGAAATAAGACAATGCTCCAATCAAATTAGTCCTGATTTCCTGCCAAGCCTAAAACCATGAGTCTCTTCAGCATTAGACTTCGAAGTTTTGCTCTTGTCGGTGTCTAAGCCATCAGTTTAAACGCTAACAAACCCCTTTTGTTGCAAGGCTTGAAAAAATATAAATAAATAATTTTGAATAAAATAAAAAAAAAATGCTGAAAATTTCACACAACGCTATTTAGCCCCAAACTTAGAAACACTTGTACTATGAGAACCAGATATCTGATAGTATAGTAATATAATTTTTATTTTACTTAAATTCATACTTATAACATATAGCAAAACATCCAAACCCGGATCAAATATCTGTACAATGGTGTACAGATATTGCAAATATAAACATATATTTGCATGGGCAAATATTTGTCGGAATCGAACCCGCAACTTCCTGCATCTCAGCCACCAACTCGCCCACTGCACCACAGAGGACGTCGAATCGTCGAACTGGATTCTAACTCAGGACTGACTGTCTACTAAAGCCGTGTTCTCCTCTCTCCTTTTATAGTTGTGCCCAGCAGGGTCCATAATCCATAATGATCATTATGGATTGCAATAAACGAAAGTAGATTGACAATAAAACAAATTTAATATCTTTAAGCTCTTATAACTCTCGTTCTCTTTTTAATAGGCGATAGGACACGTCTCAGGCGGCCACGTGAACCCAGCGGTCACCGCAGGATTAGCAGCGGCAGGTTTAGTAAAGCCATGCCGAGCGGTTCTCTACGTGATAGTGCAATGCGCCGGGGCGGCCGCTGGCTCTGGACTCCTCAAGGCACTGACTCCTGAGAGAGCCGCCGGTAAACTGGGAGCGACAGCGCTAGGCACTGACGTCACGGCGCTGCAAGGATTCGGAATTGAATTCTTCCTTGGATTCGTGCTTATCTTCGTTGTCTGTGGAGTAAGTATTTACTTACGTTTAGATGCTACCTCTAAAAAATATGCAGCTGTCTAAAGTGTCCATTGTGTAGGTACTTCACGTCGTATATCAGTTTCGTAGAGCAAATCTTATTTTATTGCATTTATATAAATGTTCTCAAAATTAAATTAAATTTAAAAAAATTATCAGATGTTGAACTGATTTGCTCTGACTTAATCTAAACTGTCCACATTACGAATAATATAAATAAAAAATCATGGCAATAAAAGTGAAGAAATAAAAGTCCCCACACAAGATGGGGAGATTCCTCAAGCGGAAATTTTATATAAGTGGATCAAAACTTGCGCCTTGGCTAAGGGTCATGCATTACCCTTCTCAGACTCATGCAATTTATATTGACCATTCGTGTTAGGTCTGTCATACCATAAATATTTATCCTACTTGGGACTAAGATTACCATGTTCTACATAACTTTGAATAAACAAGAAATTCCTATTCCTAGTACCTGAGCCTTCTAGACATATAGATAGATACATAATAGATATCCATTAATAGTACCTACCTACGAATTGACTTTATACGACAATAGGAATGCCCTAATCTTCATTCTCTAATGTAATTTAAATGAACACTTAATTTTATCGCTATGAGCTCACAATAATAAGCTGTGTGTTTCTTTTGCATGAAAATTAGAGTCGTTAGTTCCATTTTTTGTACGTTTATATGCAGTTTGGACATCCTGTATATGTGGTATTTTTCCATAACACTTAGATGGCATTGTAATGACTACTGAATCGCTATTCAATCGCAAACTGTCATTGAAAATGTTTCGTGACGAGAAGGGTTATTAGCGGAAATCGATGTAAAAACCGTGCAATCTGAGTAAAAGCTTACAAATAAAATATGATGTTTGAGCTAAACGGCTTTTTTAGATAGTTATAGTTATAATATAATTTAAAACATGTAAATGGTAATAAGTGATTAAAGTTGTTTCTTATTAGATATAAGTATCTGTTTGTTTTCCGAATAAAATAAAATAAATTAAAGAAAAAATTACCCACAATATTAGAATAAACAATGTTTTTAGCCAATGGGCAGGGTGAGCGTTTCAAGTTCCTATTTTGTTGTGTACGCGATAATCTAGCTTTTAGTTAGAAGAATAGGTATTGATGGATTTTGCTGGCCGACCAAAAGAATCAGATTATCTATTAAAAGTGGTCCCTTTAAATGTATCTTATTACATTTCAGGTCCAATAAAGTTAATTTTTTATTTGGTCCTCGCTTTGGCGCCTCGTATTAGTCCTCGCAATGCGCGTGTTTTCGTTTGACAGAGACAGATCCACAAGCTCAAAACGATCATCGCGTCCCCTTATCTAAGGAAAGGTTGTGGATATGATTCTCCTCTGACTCGTAATTTCTGCATGATATGAGAGTCATTTCCGTAATGGGCCCCACATACGTCAATGATTTCGCATGCCCTGTGCAAACCTGTTGGCTTGCATTGTTCAAATTTTTAGGCTTGTTCAAGGGTTGCGCAAGCTTCTGGGGGAAGAAATTGTTTAAATTTCTAAGCTTGTTCAAGGCTTGTGCAAGCTTCTGAGGGAAGGATCTGTTTAAATTTCTAGGCTTGTTCAAGGCTTGCTCAAGCTTCTGCGGGAAGAATTTATTTAAATTTCTAGGCTATGTTTTCATTTGGTATTTTTATAAATTGTTCAGTCCATGAATTTAACGTAATCAGGCACGTCATCTGACGGGTAGGTATGTAGGTAATTATTCAATGTCATTCGGGTAAATAAATGCCCATGTCCTTAGGTGGTATAATTGTATGGTACTGACATTGTATGAATCTCGATAGTGGTTTTAAGGCTTCATTTAAAATTTACTATTAGATTTGACTTCGTAGTATCTTAGCTGACTTGTAGTTTTTAACTAAAAATAAATGACTATACCTAGGGGTCAAATCGCGAGTGAACAGGTTTCTGGTAGTCAAGCGTGTTCCATAGTAGACTGCGTCATCGCTTACTAGACGAGATCGTGGTCAAACGCGAGACTATAATAATATTAAAAAGACGAAAAAACCTGCCTATTTCTGGCACCAAGCAGTATGCATTGCTGTGTTTCGGTCTGAAGGGTTATGGGCCGCGGTCAATTTCGGCATATACGACTCACCTAAACGTTTCAGGTTACAATGTATTGCCATTAAGACCAAGTTTAAGTTGGCGGTAACCTGTGAGGTTACAGGTAGAGATAGTCGCATAACATCAAGTTGACCATCGACTTGTTTCGTAACCTCATCAAATATAAAAACTTTTTCTCCACACTTTATTCGGTCCTCATATTCCTATTTCACCAAAAAAATTAAACGTGTAGTTCGATGCCGGTAGATTATTTATCTGTGCCGGTAGGTTAAATGCCTAGAAGTGCGCATTGTTTACCTTTTACCGTCATTCGGAAATAGGTCTTGCCTTGCCTTGGCCCAAATGATGGAAAAAAACTTTCATTCAAAGAAGAAATCTACTCAGACATTGCGAAGCCACATCGCGTGACGGAATTCAGTATTTTCTTCGCAAAACGAAATGGTCGGGAATTAACATAAATCAATAGTTAGATACGCAGTTAGCTAAAATAATTTAGAACTAATCGGGACACAATCTGATTCTTTTATAATCCTACAATTACTTATACCCAATTAAAATATATTATAAGCAAATTTTATCGAATTCGGTCATAAAACAAGTTTTAAGTGAAAATAATGAATTCTTTATTTACCTAAGCAGGTAGGTAAGTATTGGAGTCTGTTTTAGTAACTGTTTCTCCCTAACGGATACATAAAGAGTAATTTTAATGTAGGTACTCGATTTAACTGTACTGATTACAGATAATTTAAAGTTAAATAATGTTATCTTATCACCAGTAGCTGAGGTGTGGAAATAATTTGCTTGCACTTGACCGAATTCATATTTAACATTATCAGTTTAACACACGATTTGTGCTAACGTAAATATTAATGAAAAACAGCGCCATCTAGCGGGGAGTAGCGATCCGAGCTTTCAATAAATTTGGTAGAGTGGTAGAGCACATTGATTCATGAATCATGATTATCCATGACGATAACTTAATCATAGATCACTCTCATCATCTAATTTTTTTTTCCTGAATCTTTTTGCAGAACATGAATCTAAAATAAACATATATTTTTCTTTAATCAAGTAGGTAAATCATCATCATTGGTAGCTTTAATAACCCACTGTCTGCGTTCAACCTTCACCAACCTTCACCCTCAAACGCTACTCCAACCGATCCTGCTGGATCTGATGCTATCCGCATTCAGTTCTTACCCTCTACGGGCTCTATAATGTAGGTACACACAGACACACAGGTAGGTAGATAAAAATAAATACCCTACCTATATTGCTGGACATTTCAAACAGTGCTTTCTAGCCCCAAACTAAGCAAAGCTTGCACAATGGGAACCAGATAACTAATAGAATACTTATATACTTAGATAGATAATGCCTTTATTCCACACCATTAAAACATAAACAAACAATACAACAAATAATGTATATATCATAGATACAATGGGCGGCCTTATCGCTAAAAGCGTCATGTGTTTCTCTCGGCCACCACTCGGTCAGGGCCTTACACCTCCTGTTATGACCAAGTCTGATCAAATGTCTAGCGCCACGTGTGCGTGAGGTTAGCCCCACGCCACACTAGCGCCACTTTAGTCTGTTCTACTTAGACTCTTTAAATAAAATTCTAACCCGTGTTTTTATTTCAGGTGTGTGATCAAAACAAACCCGAAAGCAAAGCGACTGCTCCCCTCGCTATCGGTCTCACTGTGACTCTTGGTCATCTGCTGGCCGTCGACTATACCGGCTCCGCCATGAACCCCGCTCGATCATTCGGATCCGCTCTCGTCGCCAACGATTGGGCTAACCATTGGGTAAGAACATATTAATTCTAACAAACCTTTAATTGAAATCAAAAAATTGTTATACATTCAAAGTATTGCTTAGTTTTTTAAGTAGGTATCTGAGAGAAAGAAATAATGGCCGATTATCTAAATGGTTTCCGCGGCCATGTTGTCGAAATCGTACCAATCACCATCCCTTTAAACTTTTTCTCACTTCTCACTTTTTCTTTTTTTTTAAGTCTTCGTACCTACCTAGTTAACTTCCATTCAGAAAATGCGCCTTTGTAGAAGAGTAATCTATAAAGTTCTACACTCTCACAATGTTCACATAAAGTAAACATATTTCTAGACCTTCGAACGACTTCGTGACCTTGGCCACAAGATCTTAATTGTAAGTGGTGTTTCCCAGGTGTACTGGGCTGGACCTATAGCCGGCGGCGTAGCAGCCGCGCTGCTGTACGTGCACGGGTTCTCAGCACCCCCCACTGAACAGACGCCACCGAGGTACCGCAGCGTCGCAGCCGACGAGAAGGAGGTAACGAGAGTGTAGACTCTAGATTAGGTAAATTGTGACGTTTTCACAGCAAATCTCCAGGGCGTAAAAAGACTTCTGAATCTCATTACCATGTTCTTTTACTATCTAACAAAAATCACCTGTTCCGATTTACTTGGCTATGTATGGAACCTTTCTTTCTTGCGCTCGCAATCGTTATTTCTTTAGTAAAAAGTAGTTATATTGATAAACTTTGACCTATTAGTCAATATGAAGTCTTCTTACGCCTGGTATAACAAAGCTTGAGCTGGACCAGTCATCAGCAAGAGCATTGTTGGAACAGTAGGTCCACATGGGTGAAATGATCCGGTACAGTTGCTGCAGTCAACAAGTAGGTAAGTAGTAAGTACCTTTCTATCTTGCCAAGCTCTACAATGCCTGCCCAGCCACAGTATAGCATCTTAGATACAGTAGGCGCGCTACACACAGAAAGGCCAATCCTGATTATTGGGTAGCAGCTTCTGTTAATTCCGCTTCAACACAAAAATCTGAAAAAACAGCTGAACTGCTTTACTGCAAGCTGAGAATTTGAAGCACATTGAAATGGTTATTTCGGTATGTACGTATATAGACAATGCAAAATAGAAACGTAATAACTTGTTGATTTGTTACAAGCGTACTGGACGTCTAGCACCCACTGCTTGGACAGTTGAACAAGGCGTAAGCATATTTAATTATTTATTATTATATATACAGTACTGCCTTTTTCTATAGAGCATCCCCAAAAATATCGCACATTTTTTCTAGAGGTATTCCAGACAGAAAAATTATATTACCACAATACCTAGAAATAATTCACTCACACTGTACATAATGCAGATTAGCATGATCATTCTTTACGATGCTTTATTTTATCGTATTGATTCAGTTGCTTATTTACACGTAAATACGTAACGCACGTGAATCGAGTCGAAAATTTATAAGTCCAAGAAAGATAAGAACACACAACTTCCGCATCGGAAATCGGGATCCTAACGGACCATCGCGGCGCTTATCTTGACTACTCAAATATAAACTGTGCATTATGTTACAGCTAAAGCGACTGGACGGCGGTAAGGCCGAGGACCTCGCCTGAGAGCGCGACTGGCGGCTTCGCCCGCCCGAGCCGCCGCCGCCGCCCGCTCGGCTCACCACCGTCACCCACCATTACTTGTGAACGCAACAAACAATAGTACCTATCACATACTGAACTAATACGGAACCAGGATTCAATATCTTTTTGACTGTGTCAAACGAGAAATAAAAACACTAACAAAATCGTTGTTTCTTGTGTCACGGTTTTCCGACACGATTATGGTACCTATACAAAATACAAAGTCATTAATAAAAACGACTTTAAACACTACATAAAAAATAAGTTTAAAGTCAAAATAAATTGTCTCTAACGTGCGATGACTTAGCAAGTTATTTTAAGAAGTTTTCTTATAGAAAAGTACTAATAATTTTGTGTGTGTGTGCATACCGACTCCATTACAGTTAGACCCATTCATCAAAGTTATAATACTGGTTCCATATAAGTTTATTGTTATGAATCTAAAGGAGTGCCCATAAGTACAATTGAACAAACAACTATGAACAAGAACATTGTGAACAAAATTGATCAGCAGATAATTGATACAGTCAATTAATTGAAATATTAATATACTTAAGTTGAAATTTCTTGTCTAAATAGGTCCTATATGGATAGTTTATAAGTAGGTACACTTTTCATAATGTGTATGCACAGAAATTATAAAAGATAAATGTATTTTTAACCATTTTAAAAAATAAATTTAAATATATTTACTTCCTTAAATGAGTGTTCTTTATGCACTTTACAACACTACTATTTTTACAAAATAATCTTGTGAATAATGGAAGATTAATCTCGCGACGCTCTCATTAAAGTGATAAAACAAGTTGTAACCTCGTAAGTACTTCATTCTCAAAAGGCACCTCTTATCTCTTTTTAACGAAAGAGTTACTTAAAATTAAGAGATTTTCTACGATATTCGAGATTTTATTTAGCATAAGTAAGTCTATGAGAAAATATTTTTTAAGGAAAATATTTGACAATTTCGGTTAGTAAATAAATAATAATAAATGTTTATATTACTTGTAGCTGTATAGTATTTGTAGGACGAAATATCTCAATGTGTGCTTGTGAGCTTTTGTGTTTTAACAAATCCATGTAGATTATTAAACACTACAAAAAAATTAAACACTGTTTAGCACGTGTTTAAAAAATTCCTGTATAAAAATTGGTAAAGATTTTTTTAAATACAGCTTAAACAGTTGTTTAATTTTTTGTGGTTACAAGATTACCTTTTAAGGCTAGGGACAAATGTAAATAAAACGCGGCGTTTCACTACCTTAGCATTACCAAGTAAAAGTGTTAAGCTTTTGTTCGCCCAGATATGGCATTTGAAAAAATGTCCGGACGCACGACGTCCGGGCGAGAAATTACGCTAGTGAAATTACGCCGCGTTTTTCCGCTTAGATTTGTCCCTAGCCTTATTATCGTCCGAGTGTAGGTATTCCAAAGTCAGTTTTATATCCCGTGTTTGATGATTATTTTTTTATAATTATTAATCATTTTTAATCTCGGCAAAACGATTTTTATTAAACTTATTAATAATAGGTCACTTAAAACCACCTACAATATTTTCAATTTCTAATAAACAAAAAAAAACATCACGCCTACATTTTTATAAACTCATCTTTTCCTATCAGTAGGTATATTATTTCCTGTGCTATTATTAATACTGTAGTTGATAAGAATTCCCAAACGACCTTCGATCAAAGTGTTCATTATTATATGTGGAACTTTTCTGATTCTCTGAATCAACAGAATGCAATATTGTCTTTGTAACTTTATTTTATCTAATAAATGATATTATTTCAATCAATTGTTTCATTATCCAAACAGGTGAAAGCCAACCACCCAAGGGCGGATCCAGGGGGGGTCATGGGGGTCATGACCCCTCCTGGGCTGGGTCCAGGACCTAGGTGGACCACTAATTAAAATTGTTAAACATAACACATGACATTGACCACGACTATGTGACCCCCCTCTGGCACCAAAGCTGGATCCGCTCTTGCAACCACCACACCCATCTTTTGAGTGATCGCTTTTAGCGATAAGATCACCTACTACCTAGGCACTGCCTATAAATTTTGCATATCGACGGCAGAAAGCGGAAATGGCGTATCTCAAAAATTTCCGCTGTTCGATATTGAAACATCAATTGCTGTAACTATTTTAAAATCAATGAAGCAGTAACTTTAGGACATTCCAATTAACTGTATCAAATAAAACTTAGATTGATAAAAATATTTTCCAAATTTCAACGTTCTATCTTTATTAATGTACGAGTTATGATTTTTTAAATAGTTTTTTGGCTCTGGTGTAAAATTAGATATTTTGAGATACGACAAAATCGCTTTCTTCCATCGATATCTAAGTACCTATTTCTTTGTTACTGCATTTTTGTTTGGTCTGCAATATTTAGTCTATCTACCTACCAAAAACAAATCTATGGACGATAAGGCTGCCTGTGAAGAATATTAACCAATAGGATTGCATGAAATTCTATTCATGCAATCCTATTGGTTAATATTTCCTCGTTTCTCCGCTCCGCTGCCTCTCCACGTCAATGGACAGGCAGCCTAATGTCCAACTCGACACTTCTTTATTTGCGTCGATTTATGGCGTGTTCCTATATCCGTCAACCAGCTACGACTCGTTTCTCTTTGAAAACGTGTCAAAAGTTTGACACTAGTTTGTCACTTTTTCAAGGAGATACGAGTCGTAGTCGGATATAGGAGCCCGCCATTAGTTAGGTACATAGACAATAGAATATATTCTAAGTAAGTTATGACGAAACAATAAAATTATCCTGGTACTGCATGTTTAAAGATCCTCGGACGAAAGCTTTTATTTTCAAATGCTTGTAGTAGGATTTCCAGAAAATTTGTTTATTAACATAATATATATATTATATCAAAACCCACTCGTAATAAAAACTTATTGGAAATCATCATTCTACAAGTTTTTGATAGAGCGAAGCGAGATCTCGAAATCAACTTGGGCAAATCGGCGTTGTATGTACATATGTATGTTTGTTTGTCCGAGGATAACCTTCGAAGCGTTGATCCGATCATCGTAAAATTTGATATACCTACTTATAGGTAGGTAGTGATGACACAATCCTGGTCCTGGTCAATCCTAAATGAGCCAAAAATGTGGGAAGGTTGTTGAGATATTGGGGTTCAAGAGGAGTAAAAAAACTAATGGTACTATCTGATCTAATGGCTCGTCTAATGAAAAGTGTTCATCAGTATATTTCGACCCCGTTTTTATTTTTGGTTTAAACCTTGTAGTTTACAAGTTATATTATCAAATTTTAACGAAAATCGACTAAGTTTAGGTGATTAATTCGATATAAAACTTACTGCTTACTCTTGCAATCGACATCCAAAAATAAAGCCCAATATCTCTTTCGGAAATGGCTGCGGGTTTTGGGTTAGAAAGGGACAACATGAGATATCTTGAGACGTCTCCAATAGAGTATCTGTGGTTAGATGGCAAGCATTATGCAATAGCACAACTTATGTTTAATAAAGTGCTTGTTTTTACATACCAAAATAAATTCCACATTTCTATGGTAAACGTTACACTAATTTTTTCGAGAAGTCTTTATGTTTTAAGAAATCGTCACTTAAATATTGTCAGTATATTACCAAACACCCTGTATATTAGCCGAATATACGTTCTTACTTAGGCCGTCTTTAGAGCCTAAAATGTACTATGCATACCGGATCGGCTTTGTATCAACACGCACCAAACATCGTTTAATTGTAACTGTTAAAACCCAGAATCAAATCACATTTTCATTTGTATTTTTGGCTCGATATTGAGTCAACTGGGAGATCAAAGGTAACGTGTAAATATGTTTTTCGTAACTGGAGCTCTCAAACAGTAGCAAGAGTCATCGCGGTTGCGGTCGGTGGGAATATCACCTACTTACCACATTACATTCATATCATTTACTACGACTTACCTGCTTCGACAAATCTTCAAGGTTAACGTTTTTATTTGTTTCACAAACGAGGATCACGGATCAACCTTCGAACATTCGACCGACTTGATCCGTGATCCTAGTACGCGCGCGTATATGTGTGCGTGGACCTGTTATCAAATCAAATAACATTTAGGTATTTGAGACAACAGCAACAGTACAAACAGGAAAACACACACAGGAGACAAAAAAAAATTAACAATAGGATGGTAAGTAATGCAGGACTTCCCAACCGATGGGGCACGCCCCCCTGGGGGTGGGAGGGGGGCGCTGAGTGATCCTAAGGGGGCATAATGTGTTCGGACATTTTAATCTACCTATTCATTAATGTTCATGACTTAACACACAGATTTAGTCACGCCACCTTGTTTCAAACGGGCGAACTAACTACTTTTTTACTAACTAATTGTTCAATCACAAATTGTACTAAACATGGCGTGCTCTCGTTCAATCCCGCGTGCGCGAGACTTACATACAGTACATACAGCATCATAACTGCACGCTGCCAAAAATCTGCGCAGTCCGTTTGAAGTTGGCGTGTAGTTGGCGCACAGAGGGCTTAGCCAAGTTACATTCGATTAGCGATGACGCTAGTCGCTAAGTCCGAAAATGTATGGGATTGACACATGCTATGGAAATATCACGTGATCGAATCGATTCGAAGGGAATGTAACTTGGCTACGGGCCCTATTCTTACATACGGTTTGTAGTTTTGATGCAGTCCGTCTGTCTAGACCAGTGATGGGCAAAGCATTTAATCCGGCCAGCCGACGGTCCTTCGTCCTTCATGAATAGTATATGGCCAGCAATAATTATATTTGACGGTCCAGATTCTGGACTCCAGAAGTATAAAGTAGATCTAAGTACAGTGCCTCTAATTCCAAACTGGGGGCTAAAGTTACTAGAAGATATTGTTTATAGTCCCGGGGGGGGGGGGGGGGGGGGCGTCGCCAGGCAAAAAAGTTGAGAAACCCTGGCTTAATGAATAAACATAAAATATTAATAAAAAATATTGCAGTGTGGGTGTCTCATTGTTATCAGTTATCTCTCGTTGTACTAACTTGACTTCTGTACTTATCTATTTTGTGCTACGTGCACATTTTAATAAGATTTGGTCGCAAATACAATCTCCTACCCCATTTTCACCGAATTTCTGCGTTAAACAGGTGAATGATATACCGATAAAAACTGGTAATTTAGCGACCGTTTTTGTTTTCACATCATTACCATTATTGTGTTTAATTTATCCTTGTGATCTAAAATAAACATTTTTTACTTTTTACTAATAAAATCGAACTTAATCTAATAGGTAACCTAGGAGAAAAATAAAGGCGAGTTACAAATAAACCATGTATATTGTCAGACTCGAATCCAATAGTATCTGTACAAAGACCTACAAAATAAAACAATCAATAGTAGGTACTTAACGTCATGTACATTTACTCATTTTTTAACCATTGAAATTTAAATTCAAAGTTGCCAAATAAATTAGCAAATTCAATAAAATCGAGTCAAAGTCCGAAGTTTAGTATAACGAGCGCCTGTTTTCGTTCGTTGTACTAAACTTAACTTTTGTAGCTATCTATTTTATGTAGTTAATTATTGCCGCATCTTAAGTAAGTACTTTTTTCTTTCGTGCTTCAATTTTTTTTTTATTGCAACAAAATTATATTTTCCTTGTTTTTAGGGTTCCGTACCTAAAAAGGAAAAAACTGAAAAATTATAGGATTACTTTGTTGTCCGTCTGTCTGTCTGTCTGTCAAGACCCTTGATATAACGCCTATAACGCTCCACGCGTTCCCGAGATATAGCGCGATTCGCGTTTTGATAAGATATCGATAAAGGTATCGAGTTGAAATCAAAACCATATACTCAGGTCTATAGTCCTTTGGAGCTGTGAAAAAAACAAACTTCTACGTTAACGTAAAACAAAGATACGGCCGTTTATGCCGCAAAAAACGTATATTTCGACACTCTCAAGGGAATCAAAATGTATAGGGTATAGAACAATGAATTTTGGCAAGTAATATCGTCTTATACTACAAGTACAGGGAAAAATCTGAAAACTATACATTCGTAATTAAATCATAAAAAATATAGTCTTTATTTAAAGTACCTACAAATTTG